>JACYFF010031954.1:54564824-54614000 GCA_017589665.1 Selenicereus undatus
AAAAAAAAAAATAATTATCAACTTTAGTAACATAATGGAAAGCACCTAACATACTCCATACCCGCCAAGCAAATTACTATTTATCATTAGCATCCAAATGGATTTATTCATGAGCTAGAATGTAGAATACAACCACCGGCTAGCCTTTTATATTTTCCTTAGTTTTTAGTTTACCTAGGTTTAGGCCTAATATAAATTCTACTAGTTTTGATAATCTGTAACACCAGTTCAAGAATGTAAACTAAAGCATTAAGCTTTGCTGACACCTCATCTGGCACCTTGTTACGTACTTACTAGGAAATTGATTTAACTAAGAACTATAACAATTTTCCAATTCAAAGAGATTTGTATGAGCCATATGTGAACAATTTAGGAAGATACTGGCTCAAGGACTATAGGTTTTAAGTGCATAAGTCTTTCAAACTATCCTATGAACTTATGTTAAACTATTTAGTATGCATTGTAATTAATCCAACATAAATATCATGAACAATAATCATGAATCATTACAGAATCATGAATTAATCAATAAGGCAATAAAGTCCAAATCGTGTTTCAAAATAATTAGTATTCGATGGTTTCCAATGTATTATGTTAAATAAATAAACTACTCACTCATCTTAAAAATAAAAACATAGCAATTAATTAAGAATCTCATGTTTAGAAACAAATTGAATAAATTAAAATTAAAACATTTATACTTTTGCGATAATGACCTTTGTAGAGATGTTGTGATGATTATGAAGGTGGCAAGATGGGGTTAGACATTGAAGTGGTATAGGAGAGGTGCTGATAGGCTATATGATGGTGTTGAATGGATTAGAAGTTGATTGATGACGAGAAGAGAATTAGTAGCTTCCTCTTTGCTCACCCCTTTCCATAAAATAAATCATCATGAAAAAGTATCTTTTGATATGTTATTACTTTTAGAAAGATTGGATAAATCAACATAAATCCACCAAAGTATAAACCCCACATTCCAATGTCTTTTGTTCTCCCATTCAATTTATTCGTGATTAATGATTAACCAAACAATAATTAAAATAAAGTAAATAAGATAAAATAACGTATATAAAATAAGCTAAATAATTATTAAAAATAAGAACACATTATGGCTTGACAAATTCCCCAACCCTCGGAGATCCACATTCCACTGCTTTATGTGGGGTTCTTTTGACTCCAAAATTTCCCTCACCATCAAAAGAATCAAAAAGGTCAAAATAGAACGAAACTCACTGTCATTTCCTTGAGTACTGCTCTTCCCAAACATAACACTTGATCCTATCTTCTCTTTTTTGGGCTTTAGACAAAGCCTTAGGAAAGGTTTTGATGACTTAGTAGTTCACCACATCAGCATACACAGGTAGCCTATAAGTGACATCACCTAAAGTCTCATTAAGTAAATAGTCACTACATGGATTAATACTTTCTCTGTTTCCATCCTACTTAGACTGTCAACTACTAAGTAGTCAACTCTTACCTTGTCTTTAATTTCTAATTGGAATTGTTGAAATAATACTATCCATTTAATCATTGTGGGTTTCAAGCCTCTCCAACTAAACATGTATTTAATTGCTAAATGATCACTAATAAACAGTAACCTTAACACCTAACAGATAATGATGAGACTTTTCTAGAGTAAAAACAACAACATACATTTCCTTTTCTCTAGTAATATTATTACTTTTTTTTGGTCTAGTGTTTGGAAGCATAATAAATCATGTGAGGTACCTTTCTTACTCTTTGGCTTAAGATTGCCCCTACTGCCTTGTCACTAGTATCACACATCAGTTCAAAAAGTAAGGTCTAATTAGTAGGTTATATTACAAAAGTAATAGTCAATTTCAATTGGTCAAAACCTCTCATATAAGCCCTATTTAATTCTCTTCATGCATCTCTATAATGTAACAGGAGTATTACATTGACTAAAAGGCATCATTCCAAAAAGATTGGTGCCAAAGGGATAGGTGAAGGTGGCATTTTCTTGTTCTGTAAGAGCTACTGGGACCTAAATGAACCCTAAATATTCCTCTAGAAAGTAGTAATGTGACTTCACAACTAGTCTCTTTATCATTTGGCCCATGAAGAACACGGGCAAATGGTCTTTCTTTATTACTTTGGGTAGTTTTCTGTAGTTCATGCACACTTTCTAGCCACTTTGAACTTTAGTAGGCATTAATTCACCTTCCTTCTTCTGAACAACTATTGTCCCTTTTAAGAAACCACGTGATTTGGACTAACCCACTTAGAATTTGCTATAGGGTATATCACTTCAGCATCTAACCAGTTCAGGATTTTTGATGTGCCTCCATCATAGGTGGGTTCAGTCTCGTTTGAGGAGTTCTTGTAGTTTTAGCATCTAACTCTAATGTGGTTTTATGTGAACACAATGTTGGGTTAAGTCATTTCAGGTCTACTGAAGTCCTCCCTAATGTGTCCCTATATTCCTTAAGCCCCCTAACTATTCCATCTTCCTATTCAAGTGTAAGTGCATTAGAGATTACAACCAGCAAAGTCTCAATGTCCCATAAATAAGCATACTTACGATTTTCAAGCAATGGTTTCAGTTTTAATGTAGGGGGTGAAATTTGAGAGGGCAATAGCTTTACACTATTTTAAGGTAATTCAAAATTTCGAGGTCTATCAATTACTTGCAATCGAAACAAAGACTCTATGATGTTTAGTATATCATTATTCACATGGAGTGGGATACAAATGATCTAAACCTTGGGTGATCAAAATTTGTAATTCATCATCATAAGACAACTCACAAACATCTTGGGACAATTCACCCATTACATCAGGTGCACAAACACAGTCAGTATTTACATAAAATCTCATGGGATCAACAACATTTGATACCATGGTTCAAATTCCTCCATATAGATTTGTTTTGCCCTACATGTTCAGTGAAATGATCTACCTAGTAGTATACAAATGACTTGGACCTCCGCAGCCATGTTCAACACATAAAAATTACCCAGGAAAACATACTCATTGACTAGGAATAAGACATCCTCTATGACTACATTTGGGTGTGCATTACTCCTATGAGCTAACTAAATGATTAGACCAATTTTCTTCATCTCTCATAAGTTTAGTTTATCATAAATAGACCTAGGCATAACATTAATAGAATTGCATAAATCAACCATGGTTCTATCAAAGAAAAAGTTTCCAATTTTAGAAGGTATAAAGAACACACTAGGGTCCTTGCACTTAGGGGTAAGCTTCTTCGGAAAATAGCAAACACATTTTTCTTCATACTTGCCTGTAAGGTAATTTTGAGTGAAATATAAATGCCACAAGTATCGTCATAGTACTTGAGGGTCGTCTCCATAGGGATGATGGAAAAGATTATGGTCACAAAAGAGTGGATTAACTAATTAATCTAATCTTTAGTACAATAAACCAAATTGAATCATTCAAACAGAACTAATACCCTCAAACTAAGAGTCTAATACATTCATCACCATTGAACTAAGCATAAGATAAACTAAATGAACTTCCCAATTCAATCACCATTCAATTGAAATTAAAACCTAGAATCTAAAAACCGAAATTAAACAGAACTAAAACGTGAACTAACAACATGAGAAAAAAAATAGCATTTTGCTCTTAATGACAATAGAACAAGTTAACTTTGAAGTTCTATTCCTATGTCCATACCAACAACCAAAATCAAAGTTGTATGAAACAACCAAAACAGGGAGGGGAAAACAGAGCCGAGGCTCAGATTAAGCGATCAATGAAGAACTGAAATCGAGCTCTATGGCGAAGGACAAAGAACCAAAACAGGGAAGGGGAAGAAACAAGTATAGGCAGGTAGCTATCAATAGGAAATCGAACACCATCAACAACCATTATCATCATCAATCAAATTAGCAACAGCAAAGCAATAAGCAGCCATTCAATCAACATTCCAAACTCATTTTCTCAAATCTGAAAGCATAGCATAATAGTAATAGAGTAACAAGCAATAGACAACAAAAAATCTAATTAATTCAACCTGAATAAATAAAAACCAAGCACCAGGGGAGAGCGATTCGAAATCTCAGCAACATCCAACAAGAACAGAGCATAAATGAAGAGTAGAATTCAAACCCAAACCATGAGAATTATTTGGAGCAGGAATCGAAATAGGGTCTTGAACCGTGCATCAATCGACATCAAGCCAAACCTTTTCTCTTGAAATTTTCACACAATCCTTGCGATTACAACCCGAAATTGACAAAATCTAACTAAATTACAAGCATTTGGAGGCTAAACCAGATCTTAGCATTTGAATTTCTAGCAGATAACGAACCCTAAAAATGAAATTGAAACCTAACATTAATCTTAAAAGCATGAACAAAATTAAACCCCAAATTCAGCCTGAAAATGGCTATTACAAATTCGAATCAAAATCTTAAAGAAAACAAAACAAACCCTAGAAGGTTAAAGTTTTGAATTAAACACAAAACCATAAACGAAAACCTAAAAACTAAAAACTAAAACCCTAGATTATACCTCTCTAACCCTAAGTCTGGAGCCGACATCTTCGATTTATACCCAAACCCTCTTCGATCTCGGCCCTTCAATCCATGTGAGGTGGACGGTAGAGATAGGATTGATGATGCTAGTGCGCTGGCGGGTCATGGAGCATTGATGGTGGATGGGGTGAAAGGGGATATGGCGTTGATGTCCTGGCAGTGTTGCGGTGCAAGATGGAGGTGCGTGGTGTTGTGAATTGAAGAGAGAGATAGATGAGTTAGAAAGAGAGAGATTGAACTAGAATGGGGGAAGGGGAAGGGTATTGGGTTTCAGCGTTTTATGGGAACGGAAGGTAGATAGAGAAAAGAAGATTAAGGGGAATAAGGGGGGAAAGGAAAGTGGGTCACACGCCATCCACGTGGGCAAGGGGAAGATTTAGGTTGTATTTTATTTTTGTGAATTTTTTTTGCCTTATTTTACAAAGCTTTTCCTCAATTTATTCAACACCTACAAAATAAATAAAAATCTAAAAATAACAATTATAACGAGCATAAATCGGGTATAAAAGTATCTTAAAAATAATACATTTTTTTGGACGATCAAATACCTTCACTCCAAGATTTTGCTCGTTGTCGAGTAAAACAACTAAGCTAACTCAAAAGAAATAGAAAATAAGAAAAAGAAAATCCTAACTCACTGTTGTAGGAATCAAGGTTGCATTTAGCACATGCAAGAAGCCCTTTAAACCCCTCGATCTTCCAAGTGGATGAGTGAGGTCTCATGAGGGTTTTCAAGTGAAATACCCACAAAAATTATTTATGAGGGAAAATCTTTTTGGTTTTTTTCTCAGAGCTATTACGTACAAAATTTGGCGAAAGATATGTACACGTTCTAATCAACTAAATCACCCATGTAGCCAAGTTATCGGCCGGCCTATAAATAGAACGTACATCAAAGCCCTTTACCCTATAAATGACATTAAAGCACTAATTTTTCACCCCACTGTACATAAAGATTCTGATTCCATCTCAGTGCTCGTGTGCAACTGTATCATCATCCCAAGGCTTAGATTTACAAGAATCAGACTCGATCCCACTTGATTGACACAACTACGTTGTTGATATATTAACATTGGAAGCAAGCTTTCTCAGTAGCAGTATTGCCTCAAAGGGTAACACCCAGTAACACGTGCCTCAAAGGGTAACGCCTATCAGCGCATGCCTCAAAGGGATACTTGTCATTCCAAATTTTATTCATCTCTCTCTCTCTTTTCTTTTCTTTATTCATTATTCTCATTCATTATTTATTATTTTTTCAGAGTAATCGTGTCACAAGCAAGTGGGAGAATCGTTCATGGAAGCTTAAGACCTAAAGATAATGGTGAACGGATAAACAAGGATTGAATTATACATCTATAATGAACAACTAGAGTTAGAATAAGAGCTTAAAATGACACATTGAGCCCGAAGGCCTTTCATACACATCCGACACACATACAAGCTAATAACCAAAGCACAGGGGACTCAAGCTAATCAGAAATAGTACAATCGTCCCCAAAAACAAAACGAAAATCCTGTTTTTTGGATTTTTCAAAATTTTCAAAAAGTATGTACAAATGGGCACCTCACCCCCACACCAAATCTCACAATGCCCTCATTTGGAGTGGGAAAGAAAAAGGAAGAGCGAAAAGAAAAATCTAAAAAGAGAGCACATGTTCAAAAATAAAAATAAGACTCAAAAACAAAAGGGACATGATTTCAAACAAAGCAATCAACGTAGAAATATAAAAGCCATCAATAATACAAAAGAAATTGGAATAAGACAAAGAAGAAAAAGGGAGAAGAAAAGAGAGGAAAAGAAGAAGAGAGAAGAAGAAATTTCTAGCAAACCAGGTATGGTGCTAAGTACACTCAAGCTATCTCACACCACAATCATCGATTCAGGGCTTTGTTTGTGGAGTATCAGACACTCCACATCTTCTTGGCTCGACAGCTCTTGAAATTGTTTCAAACGCTGGCCATTCACTTTGAAGGTAGCACCACTATGAGGATCCTGAATTTCAACTGCACCATAGGGAAAAACATGTGAGACAATATAAGGACCCATCCATCGGGACCTCAATTTCCCTGGAAATAGATGGAGCTTGGAGTCATATAAGAGTACTTTCATTCCTGCGGTAAACTGTTTTCTAAAAATATGGCGATCGTGAAACAACTTTGCCCTCTCTTTGTAAGATCGAGCACTATCATAAGCCTCAACTCTAATCTCATCAAGCTCACCCAGTTGTAGTCGTCTCTCCTCACCCACCTCAGTCAAGTCATAATTAAGCTTCTTAATGGCCCACCAAGCTTTATGCTCTATCTCTATAGGTAAATGACAAGGATTACCATAAACAACCCTATAAGATGACACACCTAAGGGAGTTTTTAAAGACGTACTATATGCGGAAAAAGCATCCACTAGCTTGTTAGCCCAGTCTTTCCTATTCCTACCCACTATCTTCTCTAAAATCTGTTTGATCTGCCGATTGGACACTTCAATATGGCCACTGGTTTGGGGATGATAGGGAGTAGCAAGCCTATGGACTATGGAATACCTCTTTCGTAAGGCATCAAAAGATATGTGATTAAAATGGGTGCCCTGATCACTAATGATAGCACGGGGTATACCAAATCTAGCAAAAATGTTATGCCTAAGGAATTTTACAACGACCTTAGCTTCATTGGTCCTAGAAGGGATGACCTCAACCCATTTAGAAACATAGTCCACGGCTAATAGAATGTACTCACTCCCAAAAGAAGATGGAAATGGTCTCATACCCACGCATCAGAAATTTCCACAACAACGATGGGGTTCAATGGCATCATATCTCTCCTCCTTATTTTAGCCAACTGCTGGCATCTAGGTAACTCTTGCAGTACCCAAATGCATCCTTAAATAGAGTAGGCTAGTAAAAACCACATTGAAGAACCCTGGCTGCAGTCTTCCTGCCACTAAAATGCCCCCCATTTGCCTGATCATGACAAAAAGAAAGGACACTTCTCACCTCATGGTCGGGAATACACCTCCTAAAGACTTGGTCAGAGCAGTACTTAAATAAATAAGGGTCATCCCAAATAAAGAATTTCACAAGTTGGAATAATCTATCCCTCTCATTCTTAGTCCAAGTCTCAGGGATCCTACCAGCAACTAAATAGTTCACAATATCAGCATACCAAGGATCAGGGTGAACAGCATACAATTGCTCATCGAGGAAGCACTCAGAAACACTGCACTCAGTCTCTCTATCATAGAGAATCCTAGATAGATGGTCACCTACAAGCTTCTCAGACCTTTCTTATCCTTAATTTCAAAGTTAAATTCTTACAAAAGCAAAATCCATCTCACAGGTCTAGGCTTAGCATCCTTCTTAGAAAGAAGGTGCTTAAGAGCAGAGTGGTTAGTATAAACAATCACATGAGACCTAATCAGATAGCGTCTAAACTTTTTAAAACCAAAGATCACAACCAAAAATTCTTTTTCAGTAACAGTGTAATTCAGCTGGGCATCATTCAATGTGTGACTAGCATAGTAAATAATATGGGGTTTCTTACCAATACATTGTCCTAAAACAACCCCAATAGCATAATTAGATGTGTCATACATTAGCTCAAATGATTCTGCCCAGATTAGAGGATGAAGAACAGGAGTAGAGGTTAAGGCTTCCTTAAGCTTAGAAAATGCCTCAAGACACTTCTCAGAGAAGTGAAATGGCACATCCTTAGTTAGCAGATTGGACAAAGGCTTTGCAATCTTACTAATGTCCTTAATGAAACGACAATAAAAGCTAGCATGTCGAAGGAAAGACTGCACCTCTTTCACACAAGTGGGAGGGGGAAGATTAATAATTAGGTTAGTCTTAGCTTTGTCTACCTCAATTCCATCTCGAGAAATAATGTGTCCTAAGACTATACCCTTTTTAACCATGAAGTGACATTTATCCCAGTTTAAGGTCAAGTTTTTCTCCTTACACCTCTCTAACAATTTTCTCATATTAGACAAGCATATCATCTAGAGAAGATCCAAAGACAAAAAAGTCATCCATGAAAATTTCCATTTATTGCTTAATTAGATATGAGAAAATAGAAATAATGCATCTTTGAAAGGTAGCAGGGGCATTGCACCGTCCAAATGACATTCTCCTAAAGGCGTATGTCCCAAATGGACAAGTGAAAGTAGTCTTCTCCTGATCCTCATGAGCATTAAAGATCTAGGTATAACCAGAATATCCATCTAAAAAGCAATAGAAGGAATATCCAGCCAACCTTTCTTGCAATTGATCCAAGAAGGGCATTGCAAAATGGTCTTTCCTAGTGGCAACATTCAATTTTCTATAATTTATACACACACGCCACTCATATTGAACTCGAATAGGGACTAACTCGTTCTTATCATTCCTAATCACGGTAATACAGGTCTTCTTAGAAACAACATTAACAGGGCTAACTGACTCACTATAAGAAATGGGATAAATAATCCCATGGTCCGACAGTTTCAATGCTTCCTTTTCAATTACTTCCTGTAAAGTGGGGTTCAAACGATTTTGGCGGTCACGATAGGGCTTAGCATTGTCCTCCAAATGAATTCTATGTTGCATAATAGAAAGACTAATACGCTTGATATCCCCTAGAGTCCATCCTAAAGCTTCCTTGTTCATTCTAACTAAAGTAATCAATTTGTCCTCTTGATCCCAGTCCAGATAAGAAGTAATTATGACTGGTAAGGATTCATCAGGTCCTAGAAATGCATACTTAAGAGAGTCAGGGAGAGGTTTTAATTCAGGAGCAACAAGGGAAAAAGTTTTAGAAATAGCAGTGAGAAAACAATCAGCAGTAGAGCACAAGTCATCAAATTCAAACACATCAAATTCAGGTTCATCATCTATAAGAAATTACTCATACTTAGTAGCAATTACATCATCAAACGCATCATCGAATATAGAATCCCCTATCTGGTTAAGAGTAGAAAATTTCATATCATCAAATCCAAAAGGCTGTCTGTGCATGTTAAAGATGTTAAAGAAACTGGAATAAGACAAAAAACAAAAAGGGAGAAGAAAAGAGGGAAAGGGAAGAAGTGAGAAGAAGAAATTTCTAGCAAACCAGGTCGGGTGCTAAGTACACTCAAGCTATCTCACACCACGATAACTTATCAGGGCTTGGTTCGTGGAGTACCAGACACTCCACTTATTCTTGGCCCGACAACTCTAGAAATTGTTTCAAACGCTGGCCATTCACTTTGAAGGTAGCACCGCTCTGAGGATCCTGAATTTCAACTGCACCATAGGGAAAAACATGTGAGACAATATAAAGACCCATCCATCAGGACCTTAATTTCCTTGGAAACAGATGGAGCTTGGAGTCATATAAGAGTACTTTCATTCCTGAGGTAAACTGTTTTATAAAAATATGTCGATTGTGAAACAACTACGCCCTCTCTTTGTAAGATCGAATACTCGCATAAGCCTCAACTCTAATCTCATCAAGCTCACTCAGTTGTAGTCGTCTCTCCTCACCCGCCTCAGTCAAGTCATAATTAAGTTTCTTAATGGCCCACCAAGCTTTATGCACTATCTCCACAGGTAAATGACAAGCCTTACCATAAACTACCCCATAAGATGATATACCTAAGGGAGTTTTGATAGACATCCTATATGCCGAAAGAGCATCCATTAGCTTAGATTAGCCTAGTCTTTCCTATTCCTACTCACTGTCTTCTCTAAAATCTATTTGATCTGTCAATTGGACAATTCAACCTGGCCACTGGTTTGGGGATGATAGGGAGTAGCAAGTCTATGGACTATGGAATACCTCTTCAGTAAGGCATCAAAAGATCTGTTATTAAAATGGGTGCCCTGATCACTAATGATCGCACGGAGCATACCAAATCAAGCAAAAATGTTCTCCCTAAGGAATTTCACAACGACCTTAGCTTCATTGGTCCCAGAAGGGATGACCTCAACCCATTTAGAAACATAGTTCACGGCTAACAAAATGTACTCATTGCCAAAAGAAGATGGAAATGGTCCCATAAAATCAATACCCCTTACATCAAAAATTTCTGCAATAATGATGGGGTTCAAGGGCATCATATCTCTCCTACTTGTTTTACCCAACTGTTGGCGTCTAGGCAACTTTTTCAGTACTTAAATGCATTCTTAAATAGAGTAGGCCAGTGAAAACCACATTGAAGAACCCTGGATGGAGTCTTCCTACCATTAAAATGCCCCCCACATGCCTGGTCATGACAAAAAGAAAGGACACTTCTCACCTCATCGTCGGAAATACACCTCTTAAAGACTTGGATAGAGCAGTACTTAGACAAATAAGGATCATCCCAAATAGATAATTTCACAAGGTGGAAGAATCTTTCCTTGTCATTCTAAGTCCAACCCTAAAGGATCCTACTAGCAACTGAATAGTTCACAATGTAGGCATACCAAGGATTAGGGTGAACAACATACAATTGCTCATCGAGGAAGCACTCTGAAACGCTGGACTCACTCTCTCTATCATAGAGAATCCTAGACAGATGGTCAGCTACAAGGTTCTCAGACCTTTCTTATCCTTAATTTCATAGTTAAATTCTTGCAAAAGCAAAATCCATCTCACAGGTCTAGGCTTAGCATCCTTCTTAGAAAGAAGGTGCTTAAGAGCAGAGTGGCCAGTATGAACAATCACATGAGACCCAATCAGATAGGGTTTAGACTTTTCAAAACCAAAGATCACAACCAAAAATTCCTTTTCAGTAACAGTGTAATTCAGCTGGGCATCATTCAACGTGTGACTAGCGTAGTAAATAATATGGGGTTTCTTACCAATATGTTGTCCTAAAACAACCCTAATAGCATAATTAGACGCGTCACACATCAACTCAAATGGTTCTTCCTATATGGGATGATGAAGAACAGGACAAGAGGTTAAGCTTCCTTAAGCTTAGAAAATGCCTCAAGACACTCCTCAGAGAAGTGAAATGGCATATCCTTAGTTAGCAGATCGGACAAAGGCTTTGCAATCTTACTAAAGTCCTTACTAAAACGATGATAAATGCTAGCATGTCCAAGAAAAGACCGCACCTCTTTCACACAAGTGGGAAGGGGAAGATTAACAATTAGGTCAGTGTTAGCTTTGTCTACCTCAATTCCATCTCGAGATATAATGTGTCCTAAGACTATATCCTTTTTAACTATGAAGTGACACTTCTCCCAGTTTAAAGTCAAGTTTTTCTCTCTTCACCTCTCCAACACTTTTCTCAAATTAGACAAGCATATCATCTAAAGAAGATCCAAACATAGAAAAGTCATCCATGAAAATTTCCATTTATTGCTCAAATAGATCTAAGAAAATAGAAATCATGCATCTTTTCTAGGTAGCAGTGGAATTGCACAGTCCAAACGACATTCTTCTAAAGGCTTATGTCCCAAATGGATAGGTGAAAGTAGTTTGCTTTTGAGCCTCAAGAGCAATAGAGATCTAGGTACAACAGGAATATCCATCTAAAAAGGAATAGAAGGAATGTCCAACCAACCTTCTATCATTTGATCCAAGAAGGGGAAGGCAAAATGGCCTTTCCTAGTGGCAGCATTCAATTTTCTATAATCTATACATACACACCACCCATATTGAACTTGAGTAGGGACTAACTCGTTCTTATCATTCCTAATCATGATAATACCGGTCTTCTTAGGAACAACTTTAAGAGGGATAACCAACTCACTATCAGAAATGGGATAAATAATCCCATGGTCTAACCATTTCAACACTTCCTTTTTAACTACTTCATGCAAAGTGGGGTTCAAACGCCTTTGGCGGTCACGATGGAGCTCAACATTGTCCTCTAAATGAATTCTATGTTGCACAATAGAAGGAGTAATACACTTGATATCCCCTAGAGTCCATCACAAAGCTTCCTTGTTCTCTCTAAGTAAAGTAATCTGTTTGTCCTCTTGGTCCCAGTCCAGATCAGAAGCAATTATGACTGGTAAGGATTCATCAGGTCCTAGAAATGCATACTTAAGAGAGTGAGGAAAAGGTTTCAATTCAAGAGCAATAGAGAAAATAGATTCAGAAACAGAAATGAGTAAACAATCAGTAGTAGAGCACAAGTCATCAAATTCAAACACCTCATATTCAGGCTCATCATTTATAAGAAATGACTCATACTCAGTAGCAATTGCATCATCAAAGGCATCATGGAATATAGAATCCCCTATCTAGTTTAGAGTAGAAAATTCCATATCATAAAATCTAAGAGGCTGTCTTTGCATGTTAAAGATGTTCAATTCTAAAGTCATGTTGCCAAAAGACAGTCTCATCATACCATTCCTATAATTAATAAGGGCATTGGCAGTGGCCAAGAAAGGACGCCCTAGAATCACAGGGACTTGCCTAGCTAAGTTGGACACTTTCTCAGTTTCAATCGCAACGAAGTCCACTGGGTAAATAATTCACCCACTCTAATCAACACATCCTCGACTATCCCCCTGGGCACCCTAGCCGATCTATCAGCCTATTGAATGACCATCTTGGTAGGTTTCATCTCACCTAACTCTAGCCTCTCATACTAAGTAAAGGGTATTAGGTTAACACTAGTCCCTAGGTCAAGTAATGCTATGTGAATAAGTTGGTCCTCTATGACTATAGACACAGTAGGGCAACCGGGGTCCTTATACTTCACCGTGATCTTATGAGAACGGATAGAATTAGCACTAGAAGTCAAGAAAGCCTTATTAGGAACACTAGCTGCTCTCTTAATCGTACATAGCTCCTTTAAGAATGTAGCATATGGAGGCATCTGCTGAATAGCATCGAGCAAGGGAATGTTGATCTTTACTTAAGAGAATGTCTCTCTCATCTTCTCAATATGATCTTGATCTTTCTTTTTTAGTCGATGAGGAAAAGGAGGTAAAGGCATTTGGATTTTCTCATAAGAAGAAGGAGAGGAAGAATCCTTAGAAGCTGAAAAATTTGCCAAGTCAGAGGAGTCTCTCTCTTTAAGCTCCACTTTGTTAGAAGGTGACTCAGGAGGGGAAGGACTATCTAAATCATTGGGGACACCGTCAGTAGCATCCTCTGACTGACTGGATGAACCAATCTCTGGAGAAGAAGAAGAAGAAGAATTTTGGAAGAATTGGTAAGGATACTTGCATTAGAATTTATCACTTGGTTATCAATCTGTCGACCAGAATGGAGAGATATAACTGTATTCATTTTCCTCACGGGCTCACTAGGTTGCCAGAAGACAGGGAGGCATGACCCTTAGGGTTCACCTCAAGTTGACGCGAGAAAGTACCTGGTTCCCTAGAGGATGATGCTAACTGGGAAAACAGTTTGATCATCATTCCCATCATTCTTTCCATGTTAGCATTAATCATTCTATCCACATTGTTGTTGATTCTTCTTTCTAATTTATTAATATCAGTATAACCAGGAGGAGGTTGAACTTGAGCCATAGGTGGTGGAGGTCTAGGTGCACTAGGTACACATGAAAAAGTCAGTATCTGAATGAGTTTCAGGGATGAGAGATGGGTTGGGAGTTGTTTACAAGAAACACCCTAGGTTGAGAGTTAGCAGCTGTAACATTTGGTCCATTATTCCAGGAAAAGTTAGGGTGATTTCCCCACCCTGGGTTGTAATAAGGTGAGAAGGGGTCATTCTTAGCTCTCTGGAAGGCCATACTCGCTTGCTCTTGTCCAGTTGCTAACTGATGGGCAAAATAAGGACAAGCACTCAAGTAATGATCTAGGGCATGGTAATGAGATAAGACACTGTAGATGTTTGAGAAAACTAGGACATCTGGGGAGATATTCCCTTCCACATGTTTTCTAAAACAACAATCTTAGACTCTAAGCGATGTACATCATAAATAGAATGCAACCCACCCCTTGCAATCCTAGAACTCAAGTTGTCATCACGAGCGGTTTTCCACTGCATTGTTTTCTCAGCCAAGTCCTATAAAAACTCCCAAGCAGCAGTGGCGCTCTTAGAAAGATAGCCACCCTGACACAAGGACTCTACCATGGTTCTAGTCTGTTGGTCAAGTCCTTCATATACAATCTTACACAAGCGTGTTTGGTCTAAACCAAGATGGGGATATTGGGCCAATAAATTTTGAATGTATCAAAATATTTCTAAAATGATTCCCTATCAAGTTGCACAAACTGATTGATTTCATTCCTCAGCTTAACAGTCTTAGCATTAGGGAAATATTTTCTTAAGAACAATCTTACAAAATTATTCCAAGAAGCAACAGAATTAGCAGCCAAGCCATACATCCAACATTTAGCAGAATCTTTTAAAGCAAAAGGAATCACTTTCATTCGTACAACATCAATGGGAATATTAGGGAAGTGCATCATAGAACAAACTTCTTCGAATTCCCTCAAAAATAAATAAGAATCCTCTAAACTTGTAAATTTAGGCAACATCTGAGTATAATGGGGTTTTAATTCGAAGGTCACATTTGGTGCAAGATTAGGCATAGCAAAGCATGATGGCAAAGCTGTCCTATCAGGATAGAAAATATCACTCAAAGTCCTTTCTTGTGCCATGCTTTCAAACTCAAGCTTAGGTTCAGGTTCGGGTTCTAAGTTAGAGTCGGGCTCACACCTAACGAGCCTTTGATTTTCAGGGTCTCTAACCTAACTAGTCATATAAACCTCACACCGTCACAAAAGGTCCTATTTTTGGTCTTTTCTCTTACTTTTTTTTTTGAATTTTTCTAACTTTTTGTTTTTTTCTTTTTCTCAAGAACAAAATCAAATCAAAATGTTACTCAACCCTAAAGACGATTGATAAAAAAAAGGTAGCCAAATCAAAAAGTTAATCAATCTCCAAAATGAAGATAAGACAAATCCCAACAAAAACCAAATTCAAATTACTAACTCAATTCTATAACTACAAAATAACAAAATAAAGCATCTAAAACCATAAATCAATTCTAAGTAATTTGTTTTTAGGGTTTTTAGAGTTTTTCAATTTTTAGGGGTTTTCAAGGTTTTTCTTTTTTTTTAATATTTCAAGAAATACCCTAAATCAAGTGACAACTTAATCACAAAATAAATCAAGATCTATACAACCTAATAATGAAGTAGCTACGAAAAAGAAAATGCGTCCCAATCTTATGTCATTGTCCCCTGCAACGGCTCCAAAAACTAGAAAGGTAATTTTAAGTGAAATATAAATGCCGCAAGTATATGACTATCGTCGTAGTACTTGAGGGTCGTCTCCACAGGAACAATGGAAAAGATGATGGTCACAAAAGTGTGGATTAACTAATTAATCTAATGTTAACTACATAAAACCAAATTAAATCATTCAAAGAGAACTAATACCCTCAAACTAAGAGTCTAATACATTCATCACCATTCAGCTAAGCATAAGATAAATAAAATGAACTTACTAATTCAATCACCATTCAACCGAAATTAAAACCTAGAATCTGAAAACTGAAATTAAACAGAACTAAAACGTGAACTAACACCATAAGAAAAAAATTGGCATTATGCTCTTAATGATAACAAAACAAATTAACTTTGAAGATCTATTCCTATGTCCATACCAACAACCTAAATCAAAGTTGTATGAAACATACAAAACAGGGAAAGGGAAAACAGAGTCGAGGCTCAAACTAAGCAATCAAGGAAGAACTGAAATCGAACTCTATGGCAAAGGACAGAGAACCAAAACAGGGGAGGGGAAGAAACGAGTGCTGGCAGGAAGCTATCAACAGGAATCGAATACCATCAACAACCATTATCATCATCATTCAAATTATCAGCAGCAAAGCAACAAGCAACCATTCAATCAGCGTTCTAAACTCATTTTTTCAAATCCGAAAGCATATCATCATAGTAATAGAGTAGCAAGCAATAGACAATAAAAAACCTAATCAATTCAACCTGAATAAATAAAAGCTAAGCACCAGGGGAGAGGGATTCAAAATCTCAGCAACATCCAACAAGAACATAGCATAAATGAAGAGTAGAATTCAAACCCAGACCATGGGGATTATTTGGAGCAGAAAATCGAAACAGGGCCTTGAACCATGCATCAACTGACCTCAAACCGAGCCTTTCTCTTGAAATTTCCATACAATCCTTGCGATTACAAACCAGAATTGAAAAAATCTAACTAAATTACAAGCATTTGGACGCTAAAACAGATCTTAGCATTCGAATTTTGAGCAGATAACGAACCTTAAAAATGAAATTGAAACCTAACATTAATCTTAAAAGTATGAACGAAATTAAACCCCAAATTCGGCCTGAAAATGGTGGTTACAAATTTGAATCAAAATCTTAAAGAAAACAGAACAAACCCTAGAAGGCCAAAGTTTCGAATTAAACAAAAAACCATAAATGAAAACCCAAAAACTTAAAACTAAAACCATTGATTATACCTCTCTAACCCTAACTGTGGAGCAGACATCTTCAATTTATACCCAAACCCTCTTCGATCTCGGCCCTTCAATCTGTGCGAGGTGGACGTTGGAGATGGGATTGATGATGCTGGTGCGCTGGCGGGTCATGGAGCGTTGATGGTCTATGAGGGTGAAGGTGGATGTGGCTTTGATGTGCTAGTAGTGTTGCGGTGGAAGAGAGTGGTGCGTGGTGCTGTGAATTGAAGAGAGAGATAGATGAGTTAGAGAGAGAGAGAGATTGAACTACAATGGGAAAAGGGGAAGGGTATCGAGTTTCAGGGTTATCTGGGAACCGAAGGTGGAGAGAGAAAAGAAGATTAAGGGGAATAAGGGGGGAAAAGAAAGTGGGTCACGCGCCATCCACGTGGGCTGGGGGAAGATTTAGGTTTTATTTTATTTTTTTGTATTTTTTTTCCTTATTTTACAAAGCTTTTCCTCAATTTATTTAACACCTACAAAATCAAATCAAAATCTAAAATTAACAATTGCAACGAGCATAAATCGGGCATAAAAGTATCGTAAAAATAACACATTTTTGGCACGAACAAATACCCTCACACCAAGATTTTGCTCGTCCTTGAGTAAAACAACTAAACTAACTAAAAAGAAATAGAAAATAAGAAAAAGAAAATCCGAACTCACTGTTGTCGAAATCAAGGTTGCATTTAGCGTATGCAAAAAGCCCTTTAAACCCCTCGGTCTCCCAAGTGGATGAGTGAGGTCTCATGAGGGTTTTAAGTTAAATACCCACAAAAATTATTTCTAAAGGAAAATCTTCTTGGTATTTTTCTCAGAGCTACTATGTACAAAATTTGGGGAAAAGATATGTACACGTTCTAATCAACTAAATCACCCATGTAGCTAAGTTATCGACCTGCATATAAACAAAGTGTACATCAAAGCCCTCTACCGTATAAATGACATTAAAGCACTAATTTTTCACCCCACTATACATAAAGATTTTGAATCCATGTTAGCGCTCGTGTGCAAGTGTATTATCATCCCAAGGCTTAGATTTACAAGAATCGGACTTAATCCCACTTGGCTGACACAACTACATTATTGAAATATTAACATTGGAAGCATGCTTTCCCAGTAGCAGTATTGCCTCAAAGGATAACACCTAGTAACATGTGCCTCGAAGGGCAACGACCAGTAGCGCATGCCTCAAAGGGATACTTGTCATTCCAAATTTTATTCATCTCTCTCTTTTTATTTTCTTTCGTTTGTTCAATATTTTCATTCATTATTTATTATTTTTTCAGAGTAGTGTCACAATCAAGTGGGAGATTCATTCATGGAAGCCTAAGACCTAAAGATAATGCCGAAGGGATAAGCAAGGATTGAATTATACATCTATAATGAACAACCGGAGTGAGAATAAGAGCTTAGAATGGCACACTGAGCCCGAAGACCTTTCATACACATCCAACTCACATACAAGCTAATAACCAAAGCATAGGGGACTCAAGGTAATCAAAAATAGTACAATCGTCCCCAAAAACAAAACGAAAATCTTTTTTTGAATTTTTCAAAATTTTCAAAAAGTATGTACAAATGGGTGCCTCACCCCCACACCAAATCTCACAATGTCCTCATTTGGAGTGGGAAAGAAAAAGGAAGAGCAAAAAGAAAAATCTAAAAAGAGAACACATGTTCAAAAATAAAAACAAGACTCAAAAACAAAAGGGACATGACTTCAAACAAAACAATCAACATAGAAAAACAAAAGCCATCAACAGTACAAAAAGAAACTAGAATATGGCAAAGAAGAAAAAGGGAGAAGAAAAGAGAGAAAGAGAAGAAGAGAGAAGAAGAAATTTCTAGCAAACTAGGTCGAGTGCTAAGTACACTCAAGCTATCTCACACCACAATCACCAATCAGGGTTTGGTTTGTGGAGTATCAGACACTACACATCTTTTTGGCTCGGCAGCTCTAGAAATTGTTTCAAATGCTGGCCATTCACGTTGAAGGTAGCACCGCTTTGAGGATCCTGAATTTCAACTGCACCATAGGGAAAAACATGTGAGACAATATAAGGACCCATCCATCAGGACCTCAATTTCCCTACAAATAGATGGAGCTTGGAGTCATATAAGAGTACTTTCATTCCTGGGGTAAACTCTTTTCTAAAAATATGTCGATTGTGAAACAAATTCGCCCTCTCTTTGTAAGATCGAGCACTCTCATAAGCCTCAACTCTCATCTCATCAAGCTCACCCAGTTGCGTCTCTCCTCACCCACCTCAGTCAAGTCATAATTAAGCTTCTTAATGGCCCACCAAGCTTTATGGCTTATCTCTACAGGAAAATGACAAGGCTTACCATGAACTACCCTATAAGATGACATACCTAAAGGAGTTTTGAAAGATGTCCTATACGGCGAAAGAGCATCCACTAGCTTGTCAGCCCAGTCTTTCCTATTCGTACTCACTGTCTTCTCTAAAATCTGTTTGGTCTGCCGATTGGACACTTCAACCTAACCACTGATTTGGGGATGATAGAGAGTAGCAAGCCAATGGGCTATAGAATACCTCTTTAGTAAGGCATCAAAAGGTCTACTATTAAAATGGGTGCTCTGATTACTAACGATAGCACAGGGCATACCAAATCGAGCAAAAATGTTCTCCCTAAGGAATTTCACAATGACCATAGCTTCATTGGTCCTAGACGGGACGACCTCAACCCATTTAGAAACATAGTCCATGGCTAACACAATGTACTCACTCCCAAAAGAAGATGGAAATGGTCCCATAAAATCAATACATCAAAAATTTCTACAATAATGATGGGGTTCAGTGGCATCATATCTCTCCTGCTTATTTTACCCAACTACTGGCATTTAGGAAACTCTTGTACTACTCAAATGCATCCTTAAATAGAGTAGGCTAGTAAAACCCACATGGAAGAACCCTAACTGCAGTCTTCCTACCACCAAAATGCCCCCCATATGCCTAATCAGGACAAAAAGAAAGGACACTTCTCACCTCATGGTCGGGAATACACCTCCTAAAGACTTGGTCAGAGCAGTACTTAAATAAATAAGGGACATCCCAAATAAAGAATTTCATAATTTGGAAGAATCTATCCCTCTCATTCTTAGTCCAACCCTTAGGGATCCTACCAGCAACTAAATAGTTCACAATGTCAACATACCAAGGATCAGGGTGAACAGCATACAATTGCTCATCGAGGAAGCACTCAGAAACACTAGCCATCATAGAGAATCCTAGACAGATGGTTAGGAACAAGCTTCTCAGACCTTTATTATCCTTAATTTCAGAGTCAAATTCTTACAAAAGCAAAATCTATCTCACAGGTCTAGGCTTAGCATCCTTCTTAAAAAGAAGGTGCTTAAGAGCAGAGTGGTCAGTATAAACAATCACATGAGACCTAATCAGTTAGCGTTAAAACTTTTCAAAACCAAAGATCACAGCCAAAAATTCTTTTTCAGTAATAGTGTAATTCAGTTGCGCATCATTCAACATGTGACTAGCATAGTAAATAATATGGGGTTTCTTATCAATACGCTATCCTAAAGCAACCCCAATAGCATAATTAGGCGCGTCACACATCAACTCGAATGGTCCTCCCCAGATTGGAGGATAAAGAACAAGAGCAGAGGTTAAGGCTTCCTTAAGCCAAGAAAATGCCTCAAGACACTCCTCAGAGAAGTGAAATGGCATATCCTTAGCTAGCAGATTCGACAAAGGCTTTGCAATCGTACTAAAGTCCTTAATGAGACGAAGATAAAAGCTAGCATGTCCAACGAAGGACTGCACCTCTTTCACACAAGTGGGAAGGGCAACATTAACAATCAGGTCAGTCTTAGCTTTGTCCATCTCAATTCCATCTTGACAAATAATGTGTTCTAAGACTATATCCTTTTTAACCATGAAGTGACATTTCTCCTAGTTTAAAGTCAAGTTTTTCTCCCTACACCTCTCTAACACTTTTCTCATATTAGACAAGCATATTATCCAGAGAAGTACCAAACACAGAAAAGTCATCCACAAAAATTTCCATTTATTGCTCAACTAGATCTGAGAAAATAGAAATCAAGCATCTTTGAAAGGTAGCAAGGGCATTGCACAGTCCAAACGAGATTCTTCTAAAGGCATATGTCCCAAATGGACAGGTGAAAGTAGTCTTCTCCGGATCCTCATGAGCAATAGAAGGAATGTACAACCAACCTTTTTAGCATTTGATCCAAGAAGGGGATGGCAAAATGGTCTTTCCTAGTGGCAGCATTCAATTTTCTATAATCTATACACACGCGCCACCCAGATTGAACTCGAGTAGGGACTAACTCATTCTTATCATTCCTAATCACGGTAATACCGGTCTTCTTAGGGACAACTTTAACAGGGATAACTAACTCATAATCAGAAATGGGACAAATAATCCCATGGTCTAACCATTTCAACACTTCCTTTTTAACTACTTCCTATAAAGTGGGCTTCAAACGCCTTTGGCGGTCAGCATTGTCCTCTAAATGAATTCTATGTTGCATAATAGAAGGACTAATACGCTTGATGTCCCCTAGAGTTCATCCTAAAGCTTCCTTGTTCTCTCTAAGTAAAGTAATCAGTTTGTCGTCTTGGTCCCAGTCCATATTAGAAGCAATTATGACTGGTAAGGATTCATCAGGACCTAGAAATGCATACTTAAGAGAGTCAGGGAGAGGTTTCAATTCAAGAGCAATAGGAAAAACAGATTCAGAAACAGCAGTGAGCAAACAATCAGTAGTAGAGCACAAGTCGTCAAATTAAAACACATCATATTCAGGCTCATCATCTACAAGAAATGACTCATACTTAGTAGCAATTACATCATCAAACACATCATCGAATATAGAATCCCCTATCTAGTTAGGAGTTGAAAATTCCATATCATCAAATTCAAAAGGCTATCTTTGTATGTTAAAGATGTTCAATTCTAAAGTGATGTTGCTAAAAGACAATCTCATCATACCATTCCTACAATTAATAAGGGCATTGGCAGTGGCCAAGAAAGGATGCCCTAGAATCACAGGTGGATGTGGCGTTGATGTGCTCGCAGTGTTGAGGTGGCAGATGGCGGTGCGTGGTGCTGTGAATTGAAGAGAGAGATAGATGAGTTAGAGAGAGAGAGAGAGAGAGAGAGAGAGAGAGAGAGAGAGAGAGAGAGATTGAACTAGAATAGGGGAAGGGGAAGGGTATCAGGTTTCAGGGTTTTCTGGGAACCAAAAGTGGAGAGAGAAAAGAAGATTAAGGGGAATAAGGGGGGAAAAGAAAGTGGCTCACACGCCATGCACGTGGGTTGGGGGAAGATTTAGGTTTATTTCTTTTGTGTGTTTTTTTTTGCCTTATTTTACAAAGCTTTTGCTCAATTTATTTAATACCTACAAAATCAATTCAAAATCAATTCAAAATCTAAAAATAACAATTATAATGAGCATAAATCGGGTATAAAAATATCGTAAAAATAACACATTTTTGGCATGAACATTGCCTTTTCATTCCCTTTCAACTTTCATTTGATGGTAACTCTTTAAGAAACTTGGCATAATGAGGTGCTTGCTTAACAACATCTAAGTGAGGAATCTTGCGCTCTTCTTTCCTGAATGTTTCCAATATTTCTTGATTTTGCCCATCTAACATAGGCATTATGGCTTTAAGTGTACTAGGACTAGGTATTACATGATTGTCAAATTCTTTCATGTTTTCTCCTACTTCCTAGGTGCTATATTTTATTTTATTTTTTGATTAGGCTCAACTCCCTTAACCTTTATTTATGGCCCTAGGCCTTTACACTTCCTGGGTTCCTTCAAATCTTTCCGTCTCGTAAGTGTCATGACACTTAATTTTCCTCGCGATTTGGGTATGGTTCAGATGGTGTTCGACGTTGCATTTGAGCTTGGAGGTTGCTAGCTAAGGAATTAGTTTTAGTCTGTCTCTGTTAAACAACTTAAGGGTCATCTCTATGTTCTTGAACTTGGCATCTGCTGTCTGTTTTTTGTCGTCAATTTTGTTAATGACTTGTTGTAAAAAGGTAGTTCATTCTATCGTGAGCAGAGAGGGTTGGTGCATTGGTTGGTCAAATCCTAAAGGATTGTTTCCAGGTCCACATTTAAGTTTAGGGTGGTCTCTCCATCCTTCATTGTAAGTGTTTGAGAATGAATCATACACGGTTTGACCTTTTCGGAACAAACAACATTCACATTCTCCCAGGTAGATTAAGGCATGCCATCAGTATGATGCCCCTTTAAATAGCAAATACCACAAACTATTACTTACTAAATTCCTCTAGTGACGAGCCTATTTAACATTGCAGTGATTTGGGAAAGTTGGCTCTTAACAAATATATGACTTCAATTCTTATGGGTGTGAGTAGAGTGTTTGTTGAAGAACTAATAATATTGGTGATGAGAAGGGATACTCGTCGTAAAAGAATAAAAACGAAGATGAGTGCAGTCTCTCGTCGCAAATGGTCACCAACAAGTATGATGAGGTACAAACCTCGTCGCGAAAGGTTACCACAATTACGATGAGGTACATACCTTATCCCAAAAGATAGAAATTACGATGATTAAGCTAAACTGGTCACAGATGAGACAGAGTCAATGACGACCATATCTTTTGAGACGAGTGGCGATGAGGCGCGTTTCTGGTCGCGAATAACTTCTACGATGAGTTCCAGTACCTTTTGTGACGAGATTTCCTGTCCTTAATGGTGTGTCTTTTTGTAGTGTCAAGTGTGGTCTTAGGATTAATTAAGTGGTGTTTCTGTACCTTAATAATAGTTTAAGGGCCCTAAGCTTGATCTTTGTGGTGTTTCTATATCCAAGTTTTTGGTTTAGAACTATCCTTAAGCTCACTTGCAGTTTTGGATTCTAGTGAGTTCTTAGCTAGTTCACTTGCAATCCTTTGAGTGTGAGTGTTTTCCCTTGAGCTTTACATCCTACCTTCAACCAGGTAGTTCACAATGTCAGCATACCAATGATCAGGGTGGACAGGAGACAATTGCTCATGGGGGAAGCACTCAATATATAATACTGGACTCATTCTCTTTATCATAGAGAATCCTAGAAAAATTGTCAGCTAAAAGGTTCTCATAACATTTCTTATCCCTAGTCTCACAATCAAACTCTTGCACAAACAAGATCCATCTCACAAGTCTAGGCGTAGCATCCTTCCTAGAAAGAAGGTGCTTTAGAGTAGAGTGGTCAGTATAGATAATCACATGCGATCTAATCAGATAAGGTCTAAATTTCTCAAAGCCAAATATCACACCCAAGAATTCTTTTTCAATAACAGTATAGTTCAGTTGGGCATTACTCAGAGTGTGACTAGCATAGTAAATAACATGGGACTTCTTATCAACACGTTATCCCAGAACAACCTTAATAGAATAATTAGATGCGTCACACACAACTCTAATGGTTCTCCCCAGATGGGAGGATGAAGAAAGAGCAAAGAGGTTAAGGAGTTAAGCTTAGTAATGCCATAAAACACTACTCAGAGAAGTGAAATGGCACATCCATAGCTAGTAGTTTGGTCAAGGGCTTCACTATCTTACTAAAGTCCTTAATGAAATAAGGATACAACCCAACATGTGCAAGGAATGATCTCACCTCTTTCACATAAGTGGGAGGGGAAAGATTAACAATCAAGTTATTCTTGGCCTTGTCTACCTCAATTCCATCTCTCGAAATAATGTGGCCTAAGACTATCCCCTTTTTAACCATAAAGTGACATTTCTCCTAGTTCAAAGTCAGGTTTTTCTCCCTACACCTTTTCAACACTTTTCTTATATTAGACAAACAATCATCAAAGGAAGATCCAAACACAGAAAAGTCATCCATGAAAATTTCAATGCACTGCTCAACTAGATTTGAGAAAATAGAAATCATGCACCTTTGAAAGGTAGCAGGGGCATTACACTGTCCAAACAACATTCTTCTAAAAGCATACGTCCCAAATGGATAGGTGAAAGTAGTCTCCTCCTAATCCTCAACAGCAATAGAGATCTTGGTATAGCAAGAGTATCCATTTAAAATGCAATAGAAGGAATGTCTAGCCAACCTCTCAAACATTTAGTCTAAGAAGAGAAGGAGGAAATGGTCTTTCCTGGTGGCAGCATTCAATTTTCTATAATCTATACAAACACGCCACCCTGATTAAACTTGAGCAGGGACTAACTCGTTCTAATCATTCCTAATCACGGTAATACGAGTTTTCTGAGGAACAACTTGAACAGGGCTAACCCACCAGCTATCATAAATAGGATAGATATTCCCATGGTCTAACCATTTCAGCACTTCCTTCCTAACTACTTCTTACAAAGTTGGGTTCAAATGCCTTTGGCGGTCTCGGTAGGGCCTAGCATTGTCTTCCAGATGAATTCTATGTTACACAATGAAAGGACTAATATGCATGATATCACCTGAAGTCCAATCTATAGCATTCTTATTCTCTCTAAGTAAGGTAATAAATGTGTCCCCTTTGTCTCGATCTAAGTCAGACATAATAATGATAGGTAAGGATTTATTAGGTCCTAGTAATGCATACCTTAGAGTCAGGAAGAGGTTTCAATTCAAGAGCGAGATGGGAGATAGACTCATGAACAAATTTAGAAACAGTAGTGAGCAGACACTCAATAGTAGAGCACGAGTCATCAAACTCAAACATATCATATTTAGGCTCATCATCCATAAGAAATGACTCATACTCAGCCGTAAACATATCAAAGTCATCATCGAATATAGAATCTTCTACTCAATTATGAGAAAAAAACTCTACATAATCAAAACTAGAAGGCTGCCTTTGGATGTTAAAGATGTTCAATTCTAAGGTTATGTTGCCAAAAGATAGTCTCATCATACCATTCCTGCAATTAATGAGGGGCATTGACAGTGGCCAAGAAAGGACGCCCCATAATCACAAGGACTTGACTCGCAATATTAGACATCTTCTCAATCTCAATCACTACAAAGTCCACAGGGTAAATAAATTCACCCACTTTAAACAGCAAATCCTCAACTATGCCCTTGGGCAACCGGATCGATCTATCAGGTAATTGAATGACCACCTTGGGAGGTTTCAGCTTACCTAACCTTAGCGTCTCAGACTCAGTAAAGGGTATCAAGTTGACATTGGCCCCTAAATCATGCAAAGCTCTATGAATAAGCTGGTCCCCTATGACTATAGAAATAGCAGGACAATCGGGGTCCTTATATTTCACCGGGATCTGTTGAGAAAGGATAAACCTAGCGCTAGAGGCTAAGAAAACATTTTTAGGGGCATTAGTGGCTCTCTTGGTCGTACACTAATCCGTTAAAAATCTAGCATATTAAGGCATTTGCTGGATAGTATCGAGTAAAGGAATGTTCATTTTGACTTGAGAGAAGGTCTCTCTCATCTTCTCAACATGAGCTTGAACTTTCTATTTAAGCTTATGGGAAAAAGGAGGCAAAGGTATATGAACTTTCTCAGCAGAAGAAGGAGAAGAACTAAGGAGATGAAGAATCAGAAGAATCTTTCTCTTTAAACTCCTCTTCTTAAAAAGGTGACTCAGGAGGTAGAGGAGTATTAAAATCATTGGGGACACCATCAGTAGCGTCCCCAAACTTACTGGATGAACCAGTTTATGGAGAAGAAGAAGAGGAAGAAGAGTTTTGAAAGAATTGGTGAGGATACATGCAAGGTTATTTAGGATTTCTCACTTGATTATTAATCTTTGGACGAGATTGAAGAGATATAACTACACTAACTTTCCTCACATGCTTACTAGGGTTGGCATCGGAAGAAGATAAGGTGTAGCCCTCGGGGTTCACCTCTGGTTGACTTGGAAAAGTACCTGGCTCCCTCGAAGATGATGCTAATTGGAAAAATTATTCAGTCATCATTCTTATCATTCTTTCTGATAACTACTCAATATGTATATTATTTTAGGGCTATTTTGTGTCATTTTTAGGAGAGTATTGCGCTTTAAGTTGTTATTTACATTCCTATTCTCGATTTATGCTTGGGTATAGTTGTTTGATGTGTTTTGTAGGATTTTTAGTCTTTTTACCCAGCATTTGCCCTTCAATGGTTGTATTTTGACCTCCCCCATGGTCATCCATGTTATGCCACGACTGTAGAGCAAAGAATGAGCAAAAACTCGGTTCTAGCACAGACCACGGTTGGACCGTAGTGCTCCCCACGGACCGTGGTGAGCCTGTAATTGCTGCCTCTTTGTTTTCCCTCAGCTGTGTGGCTGAGATTGACCAAGCCTCTCTATAAAAAGCGACCTTCTGCAGTAGCAGAGAGCATCCAAGATCACTCCAAGCTAAGCAAAAGTATAGAATAGCTTAGATTAGTGCTTTAGTTTCTTTCTCAAATTTTGTAGTTTTTAGTTTGGTTATTGTATTGGTGTGAGTCTTGAGTGTGAGAGTTTGTACTTGAGGCCGTTCTGAAGCCCTTGGTTGAAGGTCATCTCAGCCAATCCCCTTTTCGCTTAGATTTTGCCAATCATTGGTTAGTTTGTTAATCTTTTATCATGTATGAGTAATTTTCTTTAGTCTAGGGATTTAGTAGTTTATGGAAGTGTTGTTGGATCATGTTTTAATCTATATAATTATGCTTATTTTCATGATTGATTTGATTTTGTTTTGTCAAGTCTTTAGATTGTTGTGACTTGATTTTTGGCTGAAATTTTCTTGCACACTTGAAATAAACGAATGAAAAACTGAAAGGTGACATTTGGTTGTTGGACTGCTTGATAAAACCTAACGTAACTTTGTCTCGAAGGAGAGATTTATATGTTAGGAGGGCTAGTAAGTAATCGAAGAAATTGAACTTGAATTAAGGCAAATTAGTTTGAAAGAATGACTTTCACTTAGTTTAGGCAAATTTAGTTGATTTCGAAAGAATAGACCGATTTTTTGAAAGAGATTATAATTCCTCGAGTTTAACCAAGTAGAAGAAAGAACATATTCATTATTTTTGATCCAATTTCCTTCACAACTACAAGAATTCCTATACGTTTTTCCCTTATTGATTTAGAAAAGTTCATTTGCTATTGTTAAATCGAATCCACTTGAACCAGAATTTTACTTAGCACATTCTAATAGGCAAGACTCAGTAAGTTACAAGTAGTCCCTGAGGAACGATCTCTTTTATCTATACTACGACTATCCGCGAGCTTGTTGTAGTTGATCAAGTTTTTGCCGCCATTGCCGGGGACTAAAACTATTAACTATTGAGTTAGTCTTGTGAAAGTGACTAAGCATTTTATTTGTTTTTATTGTTTTTTATTTGTTTTTTTTTTCATTGCTAGTTTAAATTGCACTTGTAGTGTTAGTGAAAGTGCTAGCAGGAGTTTTTCCTAGTTTATGCGAAGTTCGATCTTGTACGAACCCCAGTCCAGAGATTGAAAGGATTTTTAGCTAAAGGAGGAAAAAGCAAAGGATTAAAGAGTAAAGACGAGAGGCAAGAAGGAATTCAAACATGGCGAAGGTGACCAATGAAGGATTCTTTGTGATTTTGTTACCCCCGAAGTCAAGGGGATCGCCTCAAGCATTGCTCGTCCTGCTGTCAATGCCAATAACTTAGAGCTTAAACCGACACTCATTTCGATGGTGCAACAATCTCAATTCGACGGAACTCCCTTGGAAGACCCAAATCTGCACCTTTCGGTCTTTTTAGAAGTGTGTGATATGCTGAAATTAAATGGAGTCTCTAGTGATGCGATTCAGTTGTGCTAAATCCCTTTCTCATTGAGGGATAAAGCAAGGGTTTGGTTGCACTCTTTGCCAACTAGATGCATAAGCACCTGGGATGAGTTGACAAGAGCTTTCCTCGCCAAGTTCTTTCCTCCAAGCAAAACAACGAGCTTAAGGAATTAGATCACCAACTTTTTGTAAAGAGATGACGAGACGATCTATGAAGCAAGGAAGCGTTTTAAAGATCTACTGCGTTTGTGCCCCCATCATGGTCTTCAGCATTGGATGATAATCCAAGCCTTCTATAATGGTGTGAGGAACCCTAAAGAGCAAGACTGAGGATGAAGCCTATAATCTGATCGAGGAGATGACACTTAAACAACTTCCAATGGTCCACTGAACGAACCCAACCCAAGTGGGTTGGAGTTTATCATGAAGTTAATGCAATTACTTTAGTTTCTGTTAAAGTAGATGCCATGACTCAAAGACTAAGCCAAATGAATGTTAATACTGTGAACTCTAGTGCCCCTTCCCCTTGTGAAATTTGTGGTTCAATTGAGCATACAACTCTGAATTGTCCAGTTGGGAGTCCTTTTTTCCAGGACCCTCATGAAGTTAATTATGCTATAACTTCAACCCAAGACCGATCAATGACCCTCACTCTAATACCTATAATCTGGGTTGGAAGAATCATCCGAATTTCTCTTGCAGGTCGAATCCAAACACTATGAACATGCCCCCTATGAATGCTAGAGCACCCCCTGGTTTTCAAAGACCCACATTCCCTTCTCTGATGCCCCAAAAGTCTAATTTGGAAGTAATGATGGAAAACATGCTTATGGCGCAACAAAAACATGATGAGTATATTAAGCAATTAACCTCAAAGGTTGAAATGCTTACAACTCATAATAGGATGTTAGAAGCCCAAATTGCCTAGAATGGTAGTTTCTCATCTACACCCTCAGATAGACTTTCTAGCAAACCTAAACCGAACCCTCGAGAGCAGTATAGCTGTGTTACCATGAAGGGAGAAGAAGAGGAAGTTAACTGACTCTGAGGAAGTACCAATGGAAGAGGGTAGGGAGATAATCATGGCTGGTAATAAGGAGGGAAACAATTATGGCAAGACTGTCACTTTTAAAGAGAATGACACTATTGAGATCCCAACCATTTTTCCCCCTAAGCTCCTTGACCCAGGTAATTTTTCTATTCCCTGCATTGTAGGAAAGGTAGAAATTGAGAGAAGTCTATGTGATCTAAGTGCAAGTATCAGTGTAATGCTCTATTCTTTGTTTCATAAGTTGCACCTAGGACCATTACTAGCCACACCCTTTTCCCTATAATTGGCTGATGGTTCTGTGACACAACCTACAGGCAAGTTGGATAATATGCCAATCAATATAGGAGACATTTGGGTGTTGGAGGACTTCATTATAGATATGCCTGAAACTGACGATGCCTAAATTATCCTAGGTCGGCCCATTTTGGCGACAACTAGCTGCCACATTGATGTAAGAGAGGTTCGCATATCTTTTGAGGTGGAAGGGTGATTTGCTGTGTTTAGTGATAAGAAGGAGGACATGGTTTCTCCTCATTATTCTATATTGGATGCATTATCCCTTTCCCCTGAGATTGATATGGAGGATGTCTGGAATTGTGAAGATCCTCCTAATTCTGACTGGATTTCCTATGAGGACCCTAACCAAGGGTATGTTGAGGTAGATTTTGCTACTCCTATGCCACCTAACAAGCCCGAGGTTGAGGCCTCTGTTTCTAATAAATCTTCAATGAGTGATTACTGCAGGTTTACACAAATTGTTCTCTCTATGCCCCCTGTGGAAGGTTTTGATGCAGATTTTGATGTAAGAGTTAAACGAGTTGATGATTACCCATCTGATGGGCCACAAGAGCGATTTGTTTTGTTTGTAGACAGTGCGTTATGGCACCAAGTTATGAAGACGAAGGACCTGCAACCATAACTTTTGCGGTGGTACCTTCAACTGAATAAGTTTGATTTTGTTGTCCGGGACAAAGCCAATGTCCATACACCATCTGATCCGGACCAAGCCTAGAAGAAGGGTCAAGGTCTTGACCTTAAAAGAGCACTTCTTGGGTGGAAACCCAAGCTTTCTTCCCTTTTCCCTATTTATAGTTTTGATTTTTAAAAAAATTTTGTAGTTATATATGTGGAAACAAATAATAATAAAAGCCAAAAAAAAGGAGAAACGAACATAAAAAAAGAATATATAAATAAAATGTTGGCACCACGGTCAGTACCCCAGAAATACGGCCGTGGGGTGCCAACCTAGAAAAATAAAACATAAAAACAGGTGCCAGCAAACACCACGAACCGTCCGTGGTGAGCCCCACAGCCCGTGGTGGTCTGCTACGGGCCGCGGTCTAGGTTTTTTACTACGGTTCTTTTTCCCTTTCCCCTTACCTTCTTCAACCTCTCAACGCACACTCTCTCTACCCCCATTTTCTCTCTCTAAACTCCATAGCCAAAACTCTGTAATCTCCCCTCATTTCTTCACCATTTCCAATCATTTTCATACCAAATCCTTTCCTTCACTCAATGTTTCATCTTTCTTCATAAAATCCCTCTCTTTCTTCTTCTTTTACTTCAAATTCACCTCACCTTCACTCATCCACCATACGCATCCTTTTCTGTCTCTTATTTTTCATATTTTTGTTTAATTTCTTCAACTTTCTAGGTTTTAGTTCTTACTTTTGGTTTTAGTTTTGTTTTTGTTTCAAGCTTGCACCAATGGCACTAAACAAGAGACAAAGGAGCACTAAGGAGGTTGGTTTATCAAGTCAAGCACCACTCGGACCTCGAAGAACATCCCGAACATCAACCAATGTGCGTGCTAGAGTTAATATTCCTCACCCCCATGGTTTAACACACCCTGATAATGTTGCTAGGTATAATTGGTTGAATGAATGTATGGTAGTAGCAACTAGATATTTATGATGAGGAATTGTTAGCCTGGTTGGGAATTTTGGATGATATTCGTTGGTTGTTTGCCAGAGGTGGTATGGACCACTTTTTAGAAATCAAAGAGCATACATAGAGGGACCTGACCTTAGAATTCCTTAGTACACTCCATGTTGTGGTCACTAGAGGACCTCAATGTCAAGCCAGATATATATCCTTTTGTTTGTAGCGACAATTGTATGAACTGAACTTAGGTACCTTCAACAATATTTTCGATTTTCCACCTAGCACGGACTTATCACATCGCCAAGTCCCCCGCGAATTCAACCCAAATGTGTTTTGAGGTGAACTTTTCGAGAGTGTTAGGTATAGTACCAGTTCGTCAAAATGTACTCATATTAGAAACCTCTGCATTAGATTGAGTAGCTCAATGTATTTTGCCTTGTTCGTTGTTTGCTCGGGACGATAGTCTGAATGTCTCGAGACTTTCTGAGTTGTATTTTCTAGCCTGTATGATTGATGGGGAATAGCTTGACCCAGGTTCATTCTTAGCTAGGCAGTTACATAGTGTTGCTGTTAGCACTAAAGGTAGGATAGTCATTGGTGGGATAATATTTACTGTTGCTAGATTCTTCAATGTTGAGCCCAAGCCTGAGGATAGAGTTTTCGGGTCCAAGCGGCTTGCTCAAGCTACTTTTGAGATTATGAACTTCTGTAAAGTCAAGGCTGGCCGTTTGGGTTGGATTTACCCCGGGGACTGGCTTTTGTAGCTTCCTAATGTTGATTACACCACTCTTCTTCACCGAGGTAAACTTTACTGGGTACCTAGTGATAAGGAGGTTGTTCGACTTGCACACCACCAACCAGCCCCTCAATCTAGTCTAGCAAGACCTAGTTCTTCCTCTCAACCACCCCCACCTAACCATTCTAACCTCCAAGCCACCCTTAGCTCCATTCAAGAGGAGCAAGTTTCCCGTAGAGAGTTTGTTGCTTTTGAGAGCGCCGCTCTTCTGGACTTTGTCCAAGAGCGCCACGATAAGCATCTGGGTTGCTTGCTTCCCAGAACCAATATTTCCAGGACTATAGGGCATGTCTAGAGACCTGTCGAGATTTGCATATCTCCTATGGCCAACCACCCCATCCTCCTCCACCTCTTCCTCTCTGATCTTATTTTCTGCTACTCCCCTTTCCTTTTTATTCCCCTTCCCTTTTTACTATTATGTGCCCACATTGAGAGCAATGTGTGATTCAAGCATGGGGGAGTTAGTCATTATATTTCGTGTCTTATGCCTGTTTCTATTTGGTGTGTTTGTGCTTTGTATATGTTTTTAGTGGTAGTTTTTGTAGTTTGTGAATGTTTTAGTTTTGTTTTAAAAATGCATTTAGTTTTTTTCTAGGTTGAATTTTAGTGTCTTTATTTTATTAGTTTCTTTTGTATTTTAGTTTGCATTGTTTGTAGGAGCATGCATAAGAGTGAAAAAAAAAACACAAAAAAAGAAGAAAAAAGATCCTCCAATGATGATCTCTATAGATTTGGTAGTCTTCTATGGTTTAGTTTGATCCTTCAATTTACCCAAACTGTGCATAAAATGTTTGCGAATGAGTTTTCGAAATGAATTCCATGTTTTGACAACATGTTGGATACGAATTGATTTTCCCCATAAGTCTTTCCAAGATTTTGGCCTGTTTTTACTAGTGAGCTAGTTTTGACTTGTGTAGAAGTCCTGTGAGATTTTGAGCCTTTAGAGACCCATGAGTCTTCTATGTGTGACTCTTCCTTGACGTCATTTCTCTAGAACTTGCTTTGATTCTCATTCAAGATCACATTTCTCATATGCATTTAAGCAATATGATTGAGCCATTTTTCTTTCTTTGATTTATTTGGAATCCACGGCCAAATAGCCACCCTGATTGTGTATTGTATCCCTTGTTCGCCCCTTTGAGCCTGTTTCTGTTTTTCTTAATTTGAAGCTGCTATTGTAACCTATGGCCAAATACTTGTCTTACATTTAAGCCAAGGCTAGAGGAGTGTTCTATTCTTTTATATCAAGTTTGATAGGGTAATAGTAAAATGGAATGATATCTTGTGATGTAATTTGGTTGTTTGGTGCAGGGTTATGAGATATTGATTAATCCCTTGTTTTATTGTACAAAATTTTGAGAAGAGTTGGAATTCAAAGCTCATTATGGATTTCCCCATTGGCTATCCCTTTTAAAAAAAATAAGTGCTTATGCTAAAAGCACAAAAGAAAAACATTATCAAAAAAAGAAAAAAAATGAAAAAAAAATGAAAAGAGAACGGAAAAATCGAAAAAAGTGGTTAGCCTTGTTGGGAATGTAACTTATTTGAGATTTTCGATTCTTTCTCTCTTGATTTGGGGATTTATTCTAATTTGATAAGGTTTAAGAAGGATGTTGTTTGATGCATTGGAATTGTTTAGCTTTTAGTATTTGGCTTCTAGCTCCTCATTTCCAAAAAACATTTGTTCTCCTTTTACCTTTACCCTTAGCCCTATTACAACCCTATTAAAGTGCTCATGATCGTCTAATGTGTTTGCATTTTTAGTGATGGCGAATTTTGAGAATCTTGTTAAACTTATGGTAGATCAGCTTCTATGGTTGGGATTTGAAAGAATCTTCATAAATCCATACATTTCAAACACATTAGTGCTGAGTGCAACACAACTATAGTGAGGCTCTACCGGCCTTACTAGTTTCGCTTGTTCCATATGTTGAATGATTGTATTTGACGATTTGGGAGAGATTGCTCTCAAGTTTGACATCGAGGTCTATAAACAATTTTTGAAAATTTTATTCCCTATTTTACTGGTTAATGATTTTTTGTATCGTTTTGGGCTATCTTTGGATCAGCTTTGCCATTTGAATGTTACCTATATCTATCTTGAGGAGGCTATGTATACTTTTAATCTTTGCATTGCTTGAGGACCAACAATAGTTTAAGCATGGGGGATTTTGATAAGTGCTCATTATGTATATCATTTTAGGGCTATTTTGTGTCATTTTTAGGAGAATATTGTGCTTTAAGTTGTTATTTACACTCGTATTCTCGATTTATGTTTGGGTATAGTTGTTCGATGTGTTTTGTAGGATTTTTAGTCTTTTTACCCAGCATTTGCCCTTCATTGGTTGTATTTTGACCTCCTCCATTGTCTTCTATGTTACGCCACGACCATAGAGCATAGAACAAGTAAAAACCCGGTTCCAGCACAGAACACAGTTAGATTGTGGTGCATACCATGCACCGTGATGAGCCTGTAACTGCTGCCTCTTTGTTTTCCCTCGATTGTGTGACTGAGATCGATCGAACCTCTCTATTTTACAACAGTAGAGAGCATCCAAGATCATTCTAAGCAAAGCAGAAGTATGAAATAGCGTAGGTTGGTGCTTAAGTTTCTTTCTCAACTTTTGTAGTTTTTGGTTTGGTTATTGTATAGGTGTAAGTCTTGAGTGTGAGAGTTTGCACTTGAGGCGGTTTTGAAGCCCTTGGTTGGAGGTCATCTTAGTCAATCCCCTCTTCGCTCAGATTTCGCCAATTGTTGGTCAGTTTGTTAATCTTTTATCATATTTGAGTAGCTTTTTTTAGTCTAGGGATTTAGAAGTTTGTGGAAGTGTTGTTGGATCATGTTTTAATCTATACAATTGTGCTTATTTTCATGATTGGTTTGCTTTTGTTTTGTCAGGTGTTTGGATTGTTGCGAGTTGATTTTTGGCTGAAATTTGCTTCCAGACTTGAAACAAACGAATGAAAAACCGAAAGGTGACATTTGGTTGTTGGACTACTTGATAAGACCTAACGTAACTTCGTCACGAAAGAGATATTTATATGTTAGGAGGGCTAGTAAGTAATCGAAGACATTGAACTTGAATTAAGGCAAATTAGTTTGAAGGAACGACTTTTGCTTAGCTTAGCAAATTTAGTTTATTTCGAAAGAAGAGGCTGAGTTTTTGAAAGAGATTATAATTCCTCGAATTTAACCAATTAGAAGGAAGTACATGTTCATTATTTTTGATCCAATTTCCTTTCATAACTACGAGAATTCCTAGATGTTTTTCTCTTATTGATTTAGAAAAGTTCATTTGCTATTGTTAAATTGAATCCACTTGAACCGGAATTTTACTTAGCACATTTTGATAGGCAAGACTTAGTAAGTTACAATTAGTCCCTGAGGAACGATATCTTTTATCTATACTACGGCTATCCGTGTGCTTGCAGCAGTTGATCACTTTTTATATTTGCATTAAACATTCTCTCTACGTTACTATTACTTCTCCTCTCAATTTCATTAATGTCAGTGTAACCAGGATGAGGTTGAACTTGAGCTATAGGAGGTGGATGTCTAAGCGTATTAGGCACACCTGGAAAAATCAGTCTTTGAAAAGAATTGGACGGATGAGAGACGGGCTGGATGTTGTTTCCAAGAACACTCCAGGCTGGGAGGAACCATAACATTTGTTCTATTACTCCAAGAAAAGTTAGGGTGATTTCTCCACCCTGGATTATAATAAGGGGAAAAGTGGTTGTTCTTTGGTCTTTGAATGGCCATATTCACTTGCTTTGAGATAATCTAAGGCCTGACAGTGAGAACATGCCACTATAGAAGTCTGAGATAACTGGGAAATATGGGGAGTCAACCCCTTCAACATGTTTTCCAAAATAGCAATCTTAGGCTCTAAGTGACTTACATCAGGGGTAGAATACAACCCACCCCTTGCGAACCTAGAACTTAGACTGTCATCGCAAGCGATTTCCCATTGCATGGTCCTCTGAGGTAAGTCCTCTAAAAATTCCCAAGCAATAGTGGCACTCTTATAAAGGAAGTCACCTTGACACGTAGACTCTACCATGGTTCAAGTCTGTTGGTAAAGTGCTTCATAAATAATCTGGCTCAATCATGCTTGGTCTAAACCATGATGGGAACACTGGGGTAACAAATTTTTGAAACTATCAAAATGTTTCCAACATGATTCCCTATCTAATTGCACAAATTGATTGATTTCATTTCTTAGCTTAACAGTCGTGGCATTAGGAAAATATTTTCTTAGGAATAATGTCACAAAATCATTCTAACAAGTAACAGAATTAGCAGCTAAGCCATACATCCAACGTTTAGCACAATCTTTCAAAGCAAAAGGAATCAAGTTCATTCACACAACATCGATAGGGACATTAGGGAAATGCATCATAGAACATACTTCTTCGAATTCCCTCAAAAATAAATAAGCATCCTTTAAATATGTGAATTTAGGAGCATTTTCAGTATAATGAGGTCTAAATTCGAACGTCACAGTTGGTCCTAGGTCAGGTATAGTAAAACAAGATGGCAAAGCGGTCCTAGGAGGATAGAAAATATTACTCAAAGACCTTTCTTAGGCCATTTCTTCTAATTTAGGCTTGGGTATAGGTTCAGATTCTAAGTCACGGTTGGGTTCACTCCTAACAAGTCTATTATTCTTAAAGTCTCTAACCCAACCAGTCATGTAAATCCCACGCCTTCACAAAAAGTTATCTTTTTGGTCTTTTTCTTTTTTCTAATTTTTTTGGATTTTTGATTTTTTGGATTTTTGATTTTCTTTTAAAACACAAAACAAAATCAAAAAGTGAATCAAACCTAAAACAAAATAAGAATAGAAAATGATCAAATTCTAAAAACAAAAACAAACACACAAATAAACTAGAAGAAGATAAATAAAATAAAATAAACCTAAAAAGCCAAATCTAAAACTAAAATTAAAACATAAAATAAAACTCCTAAAATTAGAACTCTGCACACAGTAAATTCAACAAAATCACAAGGGACATGAATATATTTTTTTCGAATATTTTTTTGTCCCTGACCTATACAGAATATTGCAAACAGAATATTGGTCCCATAAATCACCAAAAATTCAAGACGATCCCAAAAATTCCAGAATAATTCATACAGACTCGAAACATTATGCTGAATCCACAAAAAACATCAGTACAGCAAAAATCACACCAAAATTGCTCCAAAAATTTTGAACAGAATCTAAAAATGATGGAAATTCTGCACTAATGTTACTGTTTTTTTCTGTTCAATTCTGCCTCTTTTCTTTTATTTTGCTACACATAAACTAGATTTGGTTAGTACCATTTTTTCAGCAATAAATAACCTTAACAACTCAAATAATTATAAACTAAAACAAAAATTACTCAAATGACTCGACTAACTAAATTATGACTCGACGCAACCGAATTTCACGAATGTATTCCTGGCAATGGCGCCAAAAACTTGTTCTAGTTTTATAAAGATTAAGTTTAACTGTAAGTGTACAGTTTATCACCGCAATACTTGAGGTGTTGATCCATGGAGAGGGATTGTAAAATTACTTGACTAAGTCATATACATTAACCTATAATTGAAATTAGTACGAGCTAAATTTAGCTAGTAACCAACTATTTAAGTCGAATGCAAAACTAAACTATCATCTACCAAAGAAAATGAAAATGATCTCATGGCATAAGTGAATCAATGTCACAAACCTCAGTCACAGTTTATCAAAACTGAAGAAAAGTACTTGACAAATTGGTGAGTCCCTTAATTGGCCGTTTGAACTCAACACAAAATAATATCACCTTGCAAATCCAAGCAATCGGAACGAAGTCCCAAATCAGAACAGGGGCAACAAGGAAACACCAACCGAGGTAGGTACACACTAAGCATATTAAGTAGGGGGATGGAAAGAAGATGGGGACACAAAAAGGTGGTAAGTGCTCACAGCTGGAGGAAGAGAACCAAAAATCGACTAGAGCTCGCCAAATTCCAAACCAAATTAAAACTATTCCAAGCTAAACAAGAAAGTTTTACTCGAGTATAACTAAGCCAAATTTACTAATATCAAATATGTGAAACCAAAAACTAGATCTGAAACTGAAAAAATGAAAGTGAAAGAAAAGAAAATAGAACTGAAACTACCCTCCTCTATGCTACTTTCTTTGCCTTTAACCTCCAATCCTTATCCTCTCGATGCCTTATTATAGTCCTCTTCATTTTCCAGCATTAACCCATTAACCCCCATAATTCCTAAACTTGCAACTCCCTAATTGATGAGGAGTGATGACTATAAGAATGAGTGAGTAACAGTCGAATGGAATGATGGAACAATGAATACCAGTGATCAAAGGAGGAGAGAAAAATGACCATTGGTGTGATAGGCAGGAGGTGAAGCAGTTTGGGTTCATGGGGGAAACGAAGAAGAAGAAGAAGAAGAAAAGATGGGGGAGGGGGGGAACGAGCTCACGTGAGGAGCAGGTGAAATTAAGTGAGAAGGAAGCTGCTGGGCTGGATTATGGAAAAGAGAGAAGAATTGGGCTAGCCCATGCAAATAAGAAAGAAAGGATCAACCAGAGAAGAAGGTCACCAGGTGACGTGCACTACACATGAGTTTAAGTGAAGGGGGGATGTCATTTGGGCCACAGACTGGGATTTGCTTCGTGTCGGGTCGTTGGGCTCAATTGCCTTATTATTTTTTTTGTTTTGCTTTCTTCTCTTCCTTCTTCTTTTCTCACTTGATTCAGCTTCATTTTGAATTAATTATTCATCTTTTCCCAAGTGTTTTTCCCATTCCTTCAAAATAAACAAAATAATATTAAAATTCTAATTTAATAATTGATTTCAAGCAATTATTAGACTGTAAAAGGGGTAAAAAAAATGTAATTTCAGGTTGAACATAAATTAAACACTATTTTGATTTATGAATAAGATTTGCAGTATTTGTAAGCAAGGGTCAATCCCATGAGGAATGATTATGATAATGTGCAAGTAAAAATCAAACTAAATTTACTACGGTAACTTTTTTATTTTTTTAATGTTAATTATTAAAACAAACCAAACTAAGTTAGGGGGAAAAAAGAACTTACTCACAAATACTTCAAATTATTCTGCATCAAATTCTAGAAATAAAAGCAGTAAATACCAAACCTAAATAGTCTAGAAAATCAAAAATGAAAAGTCTCAAAGAAATTAAAATAGAAACAAAAACACAAAATAATAAACTAGAAAATTAATATATACACTTACAGAAAATTACCAAAACTAAAAATCTGACAAATTAAAATTAATTCACATAGAAATATATCTGATTATTTCCCAAAAAATAGAAAATTAGTACAGAAAGCAAATGAGAACAAAAAACAAAATCTAAAATAAATAAATAATACACTATAATAAAACTAATATGAAAATTAGAAACAAAAATAACTACTATATAAAACACAATGTTCTAGACTCAAAACAACCCTAAAATTTCAAAGTAAAAATAAAAATTTAAAAATCAAACCAGACTAAAACTCTGAATTAGTACCTAAACATGCCAAAAAAACTACCTAATGAAATAAACGAAAAATCAAACAATAATTATAAAATTTAGCAATATGATGGAAAGTACCTAGCATAATCTATATCATCCATGAAAATTATTATTTGTTGTCAACACACAACTTGATTTATTTATGAGTTAGACTTTAGGAGAAAACCATCAACAGAACTTCTCCACTTTTCGTTAGTTTTTGGTTTATTTCAGTCCAGCCCTACTATAATACTAGCTAAATTTAACAACCCTACTGCTAGAGCAAGAGTTTCATTAAATTAGACAATTGGGCATTAGAAAAACCTCATCGAGCACACTTGCAACCAATTACAAATAAATTTATTTAACAAAGATATATAACAATTTTCCAATCAAACGAAATACGGATGAGTAATCCATGATCAAGTAGGGTGACACTTATGCCTAAAAGACTATATATTTACGTAGTTAAGTCTTTCAAGCTATCATACGAGTTTAAAGTAAACTAACTAGCATGCAATCTAATCCAACATGAGTATCATGAACAATAAGCACAAATCAAAATAGAATCATGAATCAATCAATAAGACAATAAAGCACAAATCTTGTGTGAAAATAATGAATATTACATGGCTTCAAATACAATATCCTAAGTAAATAAACTACTTTTAAAAAACACAGTAATTAATTAATAATTTCATGTTTATAGACGTATTGAATAAACTAAAATTAAATTTTTTACAATTTTGCTGTCATGGCCTTGATGGAGATGTCATAATGATTATGAAGGTCGCGACATGGGGTTAGGCATTGAAATGGTATGGAGAGGAGCTGATAGGTTAGATGACAACGGTGGTGATGATGGGTTGAGTAGTGATTAATGAGGAGAAGAGGATGATGATAACATGTTGATGGGAAGGTCGTATGAAGATGGTGTAGTGTTGATCAATAGAGGTGATGAAGATGGAGGTTAGAATGAGGGAGGCAGAAGTTGGCTATTGGTTTGATGAATGATTAGAGTGGCAAAAGTTGTCGTACATTTTTTCAAGGCCAACCGCCCTATTTTATTGTGACGAATCGGGTTAATTATATTTCTTCTCCTTCAAGGCTTCTAGAGCTTCTCTTCTAGGTAGGATTAGTAGCTTCGTTTTTTCTCACCCCTTTCTACAAAATAAATTACCTTGAAAAAAATATTGTCCAATAGGTCGTTATTTTGAAAAGATTTCATAAATCACTGTTAATCTATGAATATATAAAGCTTATTTTCCAACATCTTTTCTCGTTCTCTTTACTTTATTAATGCTTATGCTTGAAATAAATAAAATGTAAGTCAATCATATAATATAAACATACATAAAATAAGTTAAATATTTATTAAAAATATGCACACTTTATGGCTTAAGAAATTCCTCAGCACTTAGATTTTGGACATCCCTATGCAAAGAAATATAACATGCGACCTAAAAACTGCCCCGTTTCATATAAAGTCACACATAAAACATGAAGTATACCTTAGCATTGGGTTGCTTTAAAAATAGTTTGATTAAAAAGTTACGTAGGGGGTGTTTGGTAGCAGCAATTAGTACGGACAAAATAAGCTATTTAGGAGGATTTTAGTAGTTTTGACCAAGTCGAACAACCAAATGGTGTTTGTTGAATAGTTGTTTACAATAGCTCTTTGGCGTAAAAAAACTCTTTTTGACAAAGTTATTGCCATGAGCCTTTTTGGAAGAGGTTTTCATAGAAATGACATAGTTGACCACAAGTTTGACAAAATTACACTACATGTTATTGAAAAGTAATTTATGGCAAAGGGCAAAAATAAAATTTTCTAAACTTATTTTTTAGAAACAACTACATTTTCCAAACATATTTTTCAAAGAAAAAAAAACAGCTAATTTGAACAACTAATACAAATAGTCAATTCAAACGGCTAATGGTTAATAGCTAATAGCTAATAAAAACAGCTAACAACTACTCGCCAAATAGAGCCCTGTCATTCTTAGACAAGTGGAAAACTAGTAAACCGCCAACTGATATCGAGGTCTTTCTTTGTTAGCCATACATAATCTCTCTAATAAGTTAATAGTATCAATAATTATCCATTTCATTTAAGTAAGCATACACTGATCAGGAGGTCTTGCAAAAGTAAAGATAGAAAATATTAAGGTGAGGCAAGGATATGGAGATAACTGAACTAGAAGAAATAACACATTCAAATTGATTCTAAACTTACCTTACAATTTTTACCTTCTTCATCTTCTTCCTTTCATTTTTATTTTGATTTCTGAAAAGTCCATCCAAAGACATAGTTAAAGGCCATAATAGTGCCTTAAATTTAAACGCTCTCTGTCTCCCACTCTTTGTATAGAACTGCTGGAGTTAACATGCTTTTTGTCTTTTTTTCATTTCATTTTTTTTTCAACTTTTTGCATGTTTCGAGTTGTGGACAACCTAAACAAGGTTAACTTACCCAACATAGGTCTCCTCCATTCACAAACCTCAAATTCAAGGACCTTACTTAATAAGAACACCACTTTGAACCTATATGTGTTGGTAAATCAACTTAATTTTTATTCTTTTCACTTTTTTTCTTTGAATGCGAAACAAGAAAAATTACAATTTTAACAAATTATTCTAATACTTCAGTCAGTCTAAGGGAAACAATTTAAGTTATTTTGTTGCCTTTAATCATGTTCGTATGACATAATCAAATAAAATGAATAATAATGGCTAACACTCATTAAAGAAACAAGTAAACTTCACTTAAATCTACTATAAATGATAATTAGCATGTTGAAGAGTTCTCGCCTGCAAAGGAATATACTAAAAAAAGTAGAATAGAAAAATTTAAGCAAATGAGGGTAGCATAGACTGATAAGCTGAGCTAAGACTCCAATCTTTCTTGTCTATCCTAACAACATTTTCCAAAATGCTCTTGATGTCTCTATTGGAAATTTTAGCTTGGCCATTGGTTCGGGGATATCCAATAGACAATTTATTAGTTAAACAATATTTGGCTAAAAATGTGCCCAGGGTTTTCTGACATAAATACATTCTGCTATCACTAAAGCTCACTCTAGCTACTCCATATCTATGTAGGATAGAAGATTTAGAATATTTTACCATAGTTTTAGCATGATCACCTCTAGTAGCCACAACTTTAACACATTTAGATGCATAATCCACAAGCATAAGAATAAAAGTATACGCAAAAGAAGGCCGGGGGGGAAGGTGTGATGAAATCAACATCCTGAACATCAAAAACTTCCCTAACATGCACATTTTACAAAGGCGTTTTATTCCTTCTAGATAAATTACCTATCTTTTGGCTTGTTCACATATTTTGCAAAATTTTTAAGCATCTCCAAAAATAGTAAGCTAATAAAATCCACATTTCTGCACATGATATGTTGTTCTTCTGACTCCTAAATCTCCCTCACTAATGCATACGAATCCCCAAGCCAACCCTTGGCTACACCCTCATCCACACCAAAGTCCAATACAACTTTCCTTGATCACAATGGTCACTGCTCCAGTATTACACTCGGTTGTAGCTTGACTTCCCACCATCCAAACGAAGTCCGATTAGGGTGATTTATGTTTTGTTTGGAATATTGGAGAGTCTAAGTTAGGATGATGCAATAAAATTTCAAATTAGTTGATTTTTGATTACCTAAAGTGATAAGAAAAACCCCAACTAATACAGTGCAGGTTTTTATCGAGAAATTTTGCTAAATATGGGTCAAGTTAAAATCCTACCTAATGAAGCCCAAATAAAGCAAGATGAAGTTCTTTTGATTCCCTATCCTTATGAGCTAAAATTGGGCATTTAATTCAAGCATTGGGAGAAGTGACCCAAATATGTGGAGTGTGCACAAGATTTCTGCTTTGGAGTAATCTGAAAATTGGCCTTAATTTAGGAAACGACAGCTATTATCACTGAGATTAAGTACCGTGGTGTGATTCTACACATACTAAGGAAGATGTACTAAGTGGCGGGGGCCCCATTGGAGATGTAGAGCCTTCTAGAAGCCTCCTAGAAGGAGGGAAAGAATCCTGGAAAAATACAGCTCACATTAGTTGTAATTATGTTAGTAATTTGATTTATTTCCTAAGATAATTTGTAATCCCCCTATTGATCCACTTGTCTCACTATTGTAGCAGCTAATCCCCACCATTTTGGATATTTATGGAAACCAATACCTCCATCTAAACTTAGTTTGAGTTGAATTATGAATGGAAAGACATATGACCATTTTCTCTTACTAAAATCTCTACATCTTTATCTCTTTAATTAAAAGTAGTGAGTAGAGTATTTCCTTTAGAATTCTTCATTGGTGACTAAGAACCTTTAGGAGAGAAATTTAGTGAAAAGTAATTATCTATCATTAGTATCTTACCTTGGGCATAGACCTCATAATCTATCGATTGATTGAGATTGAATCCAAAAGAAGCATCATTGGTGTGACTATTTTCCTTGTTATCTTTGATCTTAGGAGTTCGATGAACCATCCTCATCAAGTTGGTATCAAAGCTAGAGATTCTTTTGGGTTATTATTGAATCAAAACCTTCATTCATTCAAACACCTAACTACCTTTTCAATTTCACCCCAAAAATCTACACTTTGGCTCTTCAAAGTTTTCGTTCATTTACCTACCATCGTCAATTGTCATAAGTGCACAAAGAACAATAATTATAGCCTAAACACAATCCCTAACCCAAGCACATCCCCAAAACTCCATAAAAAGCCTTCACAAAAATTCCGTCAAAAAATGCACAGACATAGATTTGGCGCGACTTACCCGTGCTGCTTAGTATGACCATGCGACCTTTCCTGCACTCCTATTCTTCTTCTAGAGATTTGGCTCGACCACTCTGCCCTACAGAGCATGACTATACTGCCTCATTTTTCTTAGTTTTCTTGTGCGTGCCAACTTTAGCTTGTCCATGTATTCCCTGTTTTCATACCTTTAACCCTCTTTTCACCTTAAAAATTACTGCCACAGCCAGTGAGGGAAACCCTTCTCACTCCAAGAGCACTCCTCCTGAGCAAGCCCATGAGATAGTAGGGACCTTGTATAGCTTCAAGAGCAAGTGAGAAAGAATGCTCAAGAGGTTGAAAAGGAAGAGGATTCGTACAACAAAACCCTTACCGACAAGGCTATGATGCTAGCTCTATTGACTTCACATAATCTTTCTCTCATGAAGACTTTGATGATGAGGTGATGGAGTCCCCTTTAGCCAAGACATGGAAGAGGGTCCTAACAGTCCAGCAAGGTCCAACGCAAGTTCCAAAGTACAAGCTATGGCTCAAATTTTGGAGCAAACTGATGCAACCGGGTTAAACGGCAAGAAAATACCCGGTTTTGTACATCTAATTTCTTAAGCTACATTGTAGCCTAAGTTTCATATTTTTGCATTTTTGGGATCCTTTAGATGTTAGCTTTTAGGTCCAAGCATTCAAAGTAAATAATGCACAGTCAAAGTCAAGGGATCAAGGCATTTTGTTCAACTTGCAAGTTTTAGTCCAAAACTACACGGTGAAATGTTTTAGTGGAAATCTCCTACTTAAACATGATTTAACCTTGATTTTTTTGTAGGGGGTTTGTACACACCCTAAGGATTCCCCCCATAGCCTAAAATTAAAATCATGCTCACTTTTGATTGGTGGAAACAAGGGCACAAAACTGGGCTGAAAACTATTTCTAGAACTGGGTAAGCTGTTGTATGTCTTTCCGCTTGAAGAGGGTTTCTTCAACTAGTTGGTTGCTTGTTAGCTTCACTCATGATTCAAGATAGCCAAAAATACGATGATTTACTACAAAAATCCCCTTTAGAAAGAGCAACCAATGAGAATGTGAAGAGAGAAATCAAGCCAACATTCTGATTGGCCAGCCGAAAAGGGAGCATGCTTTACAGCTGCTTTTCTACACTTCTTTTCTAGTAAACTGGTGTATTAGCTTAATTAAAGTGTATTAAAGTTAAGTACATCACTTGTCCTGCTTTCCTTTATAGTCTTGTTGTAATTAGTTTAGTTAAGCAAGCATGTAAACTAGTTTAGCCTTAAGTGCATAGATTAGTTTGTTTAAGACGTTTCCTTCCTAAAAAGAAAACCTCATTCTAAGCTTGTATGCTGCCTAATTGCTCGCTTGGTCGTGTATTAATGCCTTACCAAGGCTCATTTTGCATACTGAACTTGAATATTGAATACAAACCAGAATTGAGAGCACTTTGCTTTCGTTTCCACTAAATACTTCACTTGCTTATCCTTAATTTGGTCGATTAAGGTGGTGATCAAGTAAGTCCTAAACCTTGATTGAGTGATGTTTCTGTATCTTAATCACAGTTTAGGGGCCCTAAACTTGAGCTTAGTGGTGTTTCTGTATCTAAGCAAGAGTTTAGATTATCCTACATTCCTTCTTTCATTCGTGATTTCACTTAAACTCCTTATTGATTTCAGTTTGCTTAGCTTAGCATTTGGAATCAGTTTAAAGTATTCATGATTTTCCTTCCAAGATACATCATGTTTGGTATTAGAGCTTTGGTTTCTCCTTGGCCTGGTATGTCCCTGCCCTTTTCATAATCATTCCCATTCAATTCCAAACACATTCCTTATTTGAACTTAAACACAAACTGAGAGCAAGATGAGTACTAGCACGAGTTTGGAAGAGAAGTTTGATGCTCTCATGAGGCAGAATGAGATGCTAATGAAGAAAATTCATAAAGATGCTCAACGTGAATTAGAAACTAAGGCTGAAAATAAGTATCCATGAAAGCAGCTTGGTTCCTTCTTGAAGCAAAAGCAAAAGATGAAAAGAATAACCTCTCTAATCTGAACCAAGAAGACAAGAGCAAGTCTTTAGTCATAACCTTGGATCATCTAGTGAAGATGAACCATTAAGAATGACTAGACCAAAGCCACGGTTTGAAGCCAATACAAATGATTTCAAGGTTCAAATCCCGGAGTTTGAAGGTAAGCTTGATCCAGAAGAGATTTTAGATTGGTTGCATACTGTTGAACGAGTTTTTGAGTACAAAGATATTCCAGAGGACAAGAAGGTCAAGTTAGTGGCCTTAAGACTTAGAAAATATGCTTCATTATGGTGGACTAACCTATGTGCTAAATAGGTTAGAGAAAGAAAGTCTAAAATCAGAACATATGAGAAGATGAAGTCCAAGCTTAAGGCTAGGTTTCTTCCCCCTACCTATATTCAAGATTGCTACTTTCAATTTCATAATTTGACTTAAGGCAATCTGAATCTAGAGGAGTATACAAGGGAGTTTGAGAAGCTTGTGATCAAATGTGATTTCCAAGAACCCGAAGAGCAAACCATTCGTAGATACTTAGGAGGTCTTGATCCTAGGTATGCTAATGTTGTTGATTTACAAGCTTACACCACTTTTGATGAGGTTTGTGTGCTGGCTCACAAGGTTGAGCAGCAAAAGAAAGCTAGACAACCGCCTAAGCAATAAAATCCTAAGCCCTTTACCCAGAACCAACCGTTTAACAAGGGGAGTTCTAATCCTATTTCCAAGCCACAAAATCCATCCTCTTCCTTTCCACTAAGAACCCTAGCTTCACAAAAGACTCAAACTCCTCAAAATAGACCCCATCCAAACCCCATGAACAATAGAAGATGCTTTAAATGCCAAGGACTTGGGCATATAGCTTTGGACTATCCAAACCATAAAGTAGTCACTTTAGCTAAATGATTAGCCGTGAAGCAGGTGTTTGAAGAGGAAGAAAAGGAGGATGATTGTGAGTATGAGCTAAAGAAAACTCAAGAAGAAGTAGTGGAGGAGGTTGATGAAGGTGAATTACTAGTTTTGAGAAGAGTTTTAAGCAACCAGAAAGGAGTAAAGGACGAACAAAGGGACAACATATTCCATTCCCGTTGTACAGTTCAAGGCATGGTATGTTATGTGATTATTAATGGAGGAAGCTGTGCAAATGTAGTTTCTCTAAGCATGATTGAGAAGCTAGGATTACAAACTATGACTCATCCACACCCTTATAACATTCAATGGTTGAACCAAAGCAAGGGAATCCAAGTGAACTCATGGTGCTTAGTTTCTTTCTCCATTGGAAAGAACTATCAAGATGAACTTTGGTGTGATGTAATTCCTATGGATGCTTGTCATATGCTTTTGGGAAAACCATGGATGTATGACCGTAAGGTTATGCATAATGGTTACTAGAATACTTACTCCTTTACTAAGAATGGTAAGAAGATCACTTTAGCCCCATTAAAACTCCATGAAATCAAGCCTCAAAACAAGCCAAATCATTCTAATTTGTTACTGTTAGTTAGGGAGCCAATGTTAAAGGCCTCTCAGCATGAATTTAAGGCCTTTAAGGAGTGGATTCTAAGCATTCAAGATGAACCAGAAACCCCTTTACCTACTCACCTCGTAGCCAAGACACTCATTCAAAACTTCTGTCACTTGTTTCCTAAGGAGATACCCATGAGTTTACCTCCTAAAAGGGATATCCAACACCACCTTGATGTCATTCCTAGTTCTATCCTACCTAATAAGCTAGCTTATAGGATGAATCCAAAGGATACCATGGAGATACAACGGTAAGTTGAAGAATTGAAGTCTATGGGCTTCATCCGTGAGTCCTTAAGTCCTTGTGTTGTGCCTACTCTTTTGGTTCCAAAAAAGATGGTGGGATGCGTATGTGTGTGGTTAGTAGAGTCATTAACAAGATCACAATCAAGTATAGGTATCCCATACCTAGACTTGAAGACATGTTAGATGAATTACATGGCTCTAAGGTGTTTTCAAAGATAGACCTTCAAAGTGGATACTACCATATTCGGATTAGAGAAGGTGATGAATGGAAGACAACCTTTAAGACTAAGGGAGGGCTTTATGAATGGTTGGTTATGCCCTTTGGTCGTTCAAATGAACATAACACATTTATAAGATTAATGAATCAAGTTTTCAGGCTGTACATAGGCAAGTTTGTGGTGGTTTACTTTGATGATATCCTAATCTATTCCAAGGATGAGCATGAGCATCAAGACCATTTAACTCAAGTTATGCTTGTTCTGGAATGTAAGAGACTTTTTGGTAACCTAAAGAAATGTGCCTTTTTCACTCCTGAGGTAACATTCTCAGGTTACATTGTCACTGGTGAAGGTATAAAGGCAGATGAAAGCAAGATTGAAGTTATTTGGTCATGGCCTACTCCTAAGTCAATTCATGATGTTTGAGCTTTTCATGGATTAGCTTCTTTTTAAAGGAGGTTTATACAAAGTTTTGGCACAATCATGGCTC
>JACYFF010031954.1:54614010-54647480 GCA_017589665.1 Selenicereus undatus
ATCATTCCTTTGGACACCAAAAGCTCAATTTGCCTTTGAAAAGATCAAGAAAAGACTTACTCAAGCACTTGTCCGCTCTTTACCGTGCTTTAGTAAGATCTTTGAAGTTAACTGTGATGCCTCTAGAGTTGGTATATGTGGTGTTCCTATTCAAAAAGGTAAACCATTAGCCTTCTTTAGTGAGAAATTGTGTGATTCTAGAAGAAAGTACTCCACCTATGATAAGGAATTCTATGCAATTGTAAGATGTTTAGAGCATTGGAGTCATTATTTGATTGCGAATGAGTTTATTCTCTATTCTTATCATGAGGCTTTGAAGTATATTCAAGGCCAAAACAAGTTAAACTCACACCATGTTAAGTGGGTTGAGTTCCTCTAGTCATTTCACTTCACAATCAAGCATAAATCTAGAAAGCTTAACCAAGTTGTCGATGCACTCTCACGGCGGTATCTACTTTTGTTTCAATTATAAATGCTTGTGTACTTGGTTTTTAGCATCTAAAAGCTTTATATGCTAAAGATGAAGACCTTGGGGAGTTATTTGTTGAATGTTCAAAACACCCCAAAGATGATTTCCTTATTCAAGAAGGGTTTCTTTTTAAGGGTACACGGTTGTGTATACCTAGGTGTAGCACAAGAGAGCTCTTAATCAGGGAATTTCATGGAGGCTCTCTAGCTGGTCACTATGGTGAAAACAAGACACTCATCATGCTAAGGGAGCATTACTACTGGCCAGGTATGGAAAAGATGTACGGGACATTTTGAAGAGGGGTGGGACTTGTTAAGTGGCCAAAAGTCACTCCTTACCTCATGACCCTTACACACCTTTTCCTATTCCTACTACTCCTTAGGTTAATGTAAGTATGGATTTCATTATTGGACTGCCTAAAACCCAAAGGAACAAAGACTCAATCTTTATTGCGGTGGACAGGTTCTCAAAAATGTCCCATTTCATTCCATGTAACAAAACTAATGATGCTACACATATTTCTGAGTTGTATTTCAAGGAGCTGGCTAGATTACATGGTATACCTGCATCAATTTTTTCTAATCAGGATACTAAGTTCCTTAGCCATTTTTGGATTACTTTATGGAGGAAATTGGGTACCAACTCAAGTATAGTACCACTTGCCATCCACAAACTAATGGGCAAACTGAGGTTATAGATCGAACCCTAGGAACACTTCTAAGGGCCTTGATAAAACCTCATGCCAAGGCTTGGGATTTTCTTTTACCCCATGAAAAGTTTGTTTATAACAGGGCTCCTACCAAGGCTGCTGGTCTATCACCATTCAAGGTTGTCTATGGGATTGATCCCATTGGTCCACTTGATACCAAAAGCCAAGTGTGGATGCAGCAACCAGGGTAGAAGAAATCCAGAAGATAAATGAGTTAGTGAGGAGCATATTAGAGAAGACCAATGCATCCTATCAAGCTCAAGCCAATAAACGCAAGAAGAAGGTGGTATTTCAACCTGGAGACCTCATATGGATACACTTAAGGAACAAGAGATTTCCTTCAAAGAGAAAGAACAAGCTCATACTAAGGGTTGATGGTCTATTTGAGGTACTTAAAAACATTAATGACAATGCTTATAAGGTTGATTTGCCAGGGGACTATGGAGTTTCAGCTACATTCAATGTGGCTGACTTGAGTGCGTACCAAGCCGATGATCACCTTACAGATTTAAGGATCAAATCTCTTCAACAAGGGGAGGATGATGGAGTCCCCTTCAACCAAGACATGGAAGAGGGTCCTAAGAGTCCAGCAAGGTCCAATGCCAATTCCAAAGTCCAAGCTATGGCTCAAATTTTGGAGAAGAGCCAAACTGATGCAACCGGGTTAAACAGCCAGAAATTACCCAGTTTTGTTCATCTAACTTCTTAAGCTACATTGTGGCTTAAGTTTGATATTTTTGCATTTTTGGGATCCTTAAGATGTTAGCTTTGAGGTCCAAGCATTCAAAGTCAATCATGCACAGTCGAAGTCAAGGGATCAAGGCATTTTGTTCCATCTACCAATTTTAGTCCAAAACTACATGGCCCCTACTTAAACATGATTTGACCTTGATTTCTTTGCAGGGGGTTTGTACACACCCTAAGGATTCCTTCCATGGCCTGAAATTAAAATCATGCTCGCTTTTGATTGGTGGAAACAAGGGCACAAAACCAGGCTGAAAACTGGTTCTAAAACCCGATAAGCTGCTGTGTGTCTTTCCTCTTCAAGAGGCTTTCTTCAGCTGGTTGCTTGCTTGTTAGCTTCACTCATGATTCAAGATAGCCAGAAACCCAATGATTTACTGCAAAAATCCCCTATGGAAAGAGTGACCAACAACAACGTAAAGAGTGAAACCAAGCAAAGCATTCTGATTGGCTAGTCGAAAAGGGAGCATGCTTTACGACTGCTTTTCTTCACTTTTTTCCTAGTAAATTGATGTATTAGCTTAATTAAAGTGTATTAAAGTTAAGTACATCATTTGTCTTGCTTTCCTTTATATTCTAGTTGTAATTAGTTTAGTTAAGCAAGCATATAAACTAGTTTAGCCTTAAGCGCATAGATTAGTTTGTTTAAGACGTTTCCTTCCTTGGGAGGAAACCTTATTCTAATCTTGTAGGTTTCCTAGTTGCTTTCTTGGTCGTGTACTAATGCCCTACCAAGGCTCATTTTACAAACTGAACTTGAATATTAAATACAAACCAAAATTGGGAGCAGTTTGCTTTCGTTTCCCCTAAATACTTCACTTGCTTATTCTTAATTTGATCGATCAAGGTGGTGATCAAGTAAGTTCTAAACCTTGACTAAGTGGTATTTATGTATCTTAATCAAAGTTTAGGGATCCTAAACTTGAGCTTAGTGGTGTTTCTATATCTAGGCAAGAGTTTAGATTATCCTACATTCCTTCTTTCATTCGTGATTTCAGTTAAACTCTATATTCATTTCAGTTTGCTTAGCTTAGCATTTAGAATCAGTTTAGAGTATTTGTGATTTTCCTTCCAAGATAGATCATGAGGAAGGAGGACCTAGAAGAAGAAGGCATCTAAAACGATGACCTTACAGATCTCAATGTTGAGGCTCTAGAATTTGATGGCAATCTTGACCTAGAAAACTATCTTGATTGGGTTCAAACCCATGAAAATCTTTGAACTCAACGATTATAGTGATGAAAGGTCCTTCATGTTAGCCTTTCTTAAATTGAAGGAGTATACTTCGCTATGGTATGAGCACCTGAAGAATAGTAGGGCTACAGAAGATAAATCCAAAATGCTAACTTGGTCCAAACTCAAAAAGCATATGGACAAGAAATTCCTACCCCCTTCTTACAAAGAAGAACTCTATCTCAAGATTACACCTCTCAACTAAGAGAATTTTAAGGTAAAAGAGTACATTAACGAGTTTGAACAACTCCAAATGAGGGTTGGCTTGGATAAAGAACTCGAACTCAAGATTGCTAGGTTCATCAAGGGGTTATCTCCTAGCATTGCTAACAAGGCAGATCTACAACCTTACTTATCCTTTAATGATGTGTGGCACCTAGTTGTCAGAGTTGAGAAGCAACTTAAGGCTTGAAAACCCTTTCAAACCACTCCCTCTATTCCCCCTTAAAGTTCCACCAAGGGTTACTCTTCCCATAACAAAGTTAAACTACCTCTATCCCCATCAAAGCTCTTGATAAGGGTAAAAGGATTGCTAGTGAACTACCAAATAAATTGGATGGTAAAAAGTGTTTAAAATGTCATGTTCCTATAGATACATGTCATTTGTTGCTTAGTAGGCCTCGGTTGTTTAATAACCATGTGATTTATGATGAGCACGCCAAGACATATGCATTCAAACACAAAGGTCGTAATCTTACTTTGACACCACTACCTCCACTTAAACCCCTCAAATCTAAACCAGGGAAGGGAAGTGAAGAAAGACCATTTATGAGTGAAACACGGGTGGAGAGAGCCATTAGTAAAAGCAAGCCTTTGTTTACGTTGCTTATGGTGGAATTAAACACATGTGAGGGAGTGAAACCTATGGGTCCCCTAGCTCAATAACTCTTGAGAGAGTTTATGGATGTGTTTCCCAATTCGCTACCCCCGAGGCTCCCTTCTTTGAATGAAATTGAGCATCAAATTGATCTCCTACTGGGTGCTCCTTTTCCAAATAAGCTGACCCATCGATGGAATCCTAGTGAGACAAAAGAACTACATAGAAAAGTACAAGAGTTGCTAGACTTTGGGTACATTAAAGAGAGCTTGAGTCCTTGCTTAATTCCCGCTCTATTAGTACCTAAGACAGATGGGACTTGGCATATGTGTGTTGACTCTAGGGCTATAAATAACATCACTATCAAGTACTAATTTTCTATTCCTCGATTGGATGATATGCTTGATGAGTTACAAGGTTCCAAGATCATTTCTAAAATTGATCTTCGAAGTGGAATCCCCAAATTAGGATGAAGGAAGGAGATTAATGGAAGACCGCTTTTAATACCAAGTATGGGTTGTACGAGTGGCTTGTAATGCCTTTTGGTCTATCTAATGTTTCTAGTACTTTTATGAGGCTCATGAATGAGGTCTTAAGACTGTTCATTAGAAAGTTTATTGTCGCCTATTTGATGATATCCTTGTGTATAGACATGATGAGGCATCTTATGTGGAACACCTCTCTCAAGTGTTCCAAGTGTTAAGGTAACAAAGGTCATATAGTAAGCTTGAGAAGTGTGAATTATTCACTCCTCAAGTTGTCTTTCTTGGCTATGTTGTGTCTAGTGAGGGAATTCAAGTTAATGAATCCAAGCTTAAGGTCAAGAGTTGGCCCACTCCCACCTATATCACAAAAGCCTGAACTTTCCATTGGTGGGCCTCTTTTCACCAACGGTTCATCGAAGACTATAACTCCATTATGGCAGCCTTAATCGAATGTATGAAGAAGGGAAGCTTTGAATGGACAAAGGCTACGAAAGGGCCTTTAAAATAGTTGATGAAAGGCTATGTTCAGCTCCTACCTTGGCTCTTCCGAATTTTGATCTCCTTTTTGAAGTTGAATGTGATGCTAGCGGCCTTAGCATTGGGGCGATCCTCATCTAAGCCAAACAACCTTTGGCCTACATTAATGAGAAGTTGGTTGGTCCCATAGTCAACTACTCCACTTATGACAAAGAGTTTTATGCCATCATTCAGGCTTTTACCCATTAAAGTCACTACAGCAAAGCCAAAGCCCTTCGTTATACATTTGGATCGCAAGGCCTTGTTTTTCGTCAATAGGCAAGCCAAGCTCAATTCAAGGCATGCTAAGGTGGTGAATTTCTCTAATCATTTTGTTTCACTTGCAAGCACAAAGATGGCAGGGAAAATATGGTGGTCGATGCACTCTCAAGAAGATACACTTTCCTCTCTACTCTAGAGGCTAAAATTTAATGGTTTTACACTATCCAAGAACTATACAAGGAAGATGAAGTAGATTTCTAAGGAATTATTGCAAACCCCATGGATCATGACTCCTATACCTTGTAAGATGGGTTCCTCTTCAAGCACAATAAGTGATATGTTCTTAGGGCCTCTCTGAGCGAGTTGCTCATGAGAGAACCCATGCTAGTGCATTACGAGGTCATTTTGGCATCTACCAAACAATTGAGATCTTGAATGAACACTTTTATTAGGCTCAAACGGTAAAAGATGCCCATCAAGTTGTTTTCAAATGTACCATATGTCATAAGGCTAAGATCATCTTCCATCAAAAGTTGTACACTCCTCTTCAACACTAAGTAGCATTTGGGAAGACATTGTTATGGACTTCATTTTGCATTTTCCAACAACCTAAAGACGGCATGGCTCAGTCATGGTTGTGGTTGATCGGTTCTCTAAGATGGCCTATTTCATTCCATGTCACAAGAGTGACGATGCTTCTCACATTTCTTATCTATACTTCAAGGAGGTTATCAAGTCATATGGTGTGCCAAGGAGTATCGTCTCCGATGGAGCTACCAAATTTCTTTCCCATTTTTGGAGGTGTTTACGGAGATTGTTACAAACCAAACTCTTATTTAGCACTACTTGTCACCCTCAAACCCATGGCAAATGGTGGTTACCAACCAGACTCTATCTACTCTCCTTAGGGGATTGGTGAGCAAGACGCTCAAAGAATGAGATTTAAAGCTTCCTCATACTGAGTTCGCTTATAATTGGGCTCGTACTTATGCTACATCCCATTCTCCCTTTGAAGCTTGTTATGAAGTTAATCCTGTTACTCCAATCATCCTTATTCCTCTTCCCATTGAGCATAGGGCCAGCTTTGAGGCCTAAGAGAATGACAAGAAAATGTAGAAGCTCCATGAGCAAATTCACGCTCAAATAGAGGAAGTTAACATCTCTAACAAGGCTAGAGCAAACAAGCATCAAAAGCCCATGGTTTTCAACCCAGGAGATTTGGTTTGGTTTCACCTAAGGAAGGAGAGATTCCCTTTTAGGAGGCAAAACAAACTCATGGCTCGAGTAAAAGGCCCTTTTAATGTGCTTGAAAGGATTGGAGACAATGCCTACAAGTTGGAGTTACCAAGAGACATGCATGTGAGCACGACTTTTAATGTGGGTTACTTAGCTCCTTATGCGGAAGACGACTTTGAGGATTTGAAGGAAAATCCTTTTCAAGAGGGGGAGGCTCATGCATACCAAGCCCCAAGCTAACTCTTGGATACAACCTCATCTACACCAAAGTCCAAGCTAACTTTCCTTGATCATGATGGCCATCGCTCTAACATTTCACTCGGTTTCAGCTTATCTTCTCACCATCTAAACGAAGTCTAATTGGGGTGAACTATGCTTCGTTGGGAAGCTTAAATAGCCTATTTTAGGATCATGTAATAAAATTCCAAGTTGGGGTGCACTTTAATTCTCTAAAGTGATAAAATCCCAACTTATACAGTGCAGCTATCTGTTGGGAAATTTTACTGAATTTGGATCAAGTTAAAGTCCTACCAAACAAAGCTCAAATGAAGCAAGCTCAAGTTCTTCTGACTCCTAACATGTCTAGTTTAGCTGATGAGCTAAAGTTGGGCATTGGATTCAAATATTATGAGAAATGGCCAAAATATGTGGAGTGTGCGCAAAATTGTAGTTTTGGAGCAATCTAAGATTTGCCCTTAATTAAGCAAAGTACAGCTGTTACCTTTGAGATTAATTAGCATAGGTTAGTTCTAGATATACCACAAAATATTTTCCAAGTTATGGGCCCCAATTGGAGGTGTAGAGCCTTTGAAAAGCCTCATAGAAGGAGGGGGAAGAATCCTGAAAAAATACAGCTCACCTTAGTTGTAATTATCTTAGCAATTTGACTTATTTTCCTAAACGAATTTGTAATTCCTATTGGGACACTTATCCCACCATTATAGCAGCTAATCCCCCCTATTTGGTACGTATAAACCCCAATAACTACATATGAACTCGGCTTGAATTGAATTATGAATGGAAAGGCATATGGTCATTTTCTCTCACTAAAATCACTACAACTTTATCTCTTTAATTAAGAGTGGTGAGTCATAAACCCATAGGTTTGCATTGGCTATCACAGCCAACGCGTGACAACATTGAAGGCCTTGTAGTTGTGATTGCCTACATGTGCAAGTCTGTTGGCCCAACTTAACCACTAATTTGCGGTTGTTTGTCAACTCCACACTGTACTCCCCCAACATTAGACTGTAACACTCGACAGCTGCAATGTAACCCATTTTGTGGTCCGTGTCCCCCAACTTGTGCTTTATTCTTTCACCAACCCCATTCTTCCACTTGACAATGTCCTAGTTATGCTTGTCCATCTTCCTGCCTAGCTTCTCAAGATGGCCACTAACAAGCCAAAGCACAAGCACAAGACATAGGCGTTGCATCCAATTGTTTCAACTTTCAATAACATTGTTGTTCATCCTTCCCCATCTCTCCTTAGTGAACTTCGAAGCAGCCCACTGCTCTAGCTCATGGTCCTCCACCCACGTAGCCAGCTCCGCCTTGTAGCACCTCAGCTCCTCCAACACGACATTGTATTCCCCCACTGTTGGTGCATACGCCACTCCATACAACATTTCCTTCACAATCTGCTTCGTTGCTTCTTTGCAGATGCCATTCTTGCCTGCCTCCTTCAAGAATTTCTCCGTCAAGTGACGTAGGGAGTAGCTATGGTATTCCTTCCTAAACACTTGTGCAGCTGCAGCTAAAAGTGCAGGATGCCTGTCCGACATTATAACCGGCTTCAGACTTCTAAACACTACGCAACCATTTCTATGAACCATACCCATTCTTCAACTTTCTCACCGTACACAATGGCATACGCAAAGTTGAAGAGATGGTTGTCTGCATCCAGCGCGCACACCGCAAGTAAAGTGCCCTTGTACGGTCCGCTCAGATGGGCTCCATCCACAAACAATACAAGCCTGTACCCGAGCTTGAACACATTGACATTCGCAACATACACGATAAACATCCTGTAAAACCTGCAGTCCTCAACCTCACACACTGTGACGGATCCTGGGTTTGCTCTCACAATTGCTGCACACATCTAAGGGAACAATTTGTAATGATCGATCGGCCTGCCCAGCACCATCATGCGCACGAATTCTCTGGCCCTCCATGACTGCATGTAAGTAAGCCAAATCCCCAACTCCAACTCTAGATCCTGCATAATGTCTTCCGAGGAATAATCAAGACACAACCGCACCTTACCCTCAATGAAGTGCACAAGAAGTTCCGCTCTCACACGATGCCTGCCCCATATACCCATCTTACATTACTCCCCACACTGTGCACATGCTTCCCTTTAAAGTTTTTCAATGACATCACCTGCGTGTTCTTCCCACCTCTTACGCATGTGTAGAACAGGCAATCTGTAGCATCACATCGCACCACAATTCGCTGCTTGTAATTCCGCTCATACCGATAGTTGAAGTGGTTCACTATTGCGTACTTGCATATCATTTTTCTAAATGCTTCCGCAGATTGGAATATCTGCCCCTCCCCCCCTTATCAAGTTCTTCCACATGCTCAGCTTTTGATGGTAACTTCGAGCTTGTATACCAGATCGTGGCCACACATTCTCATTCACCTCTTTCCCATCACCACACCCTTTCCTTTTCGTCCCTTGATCACTGTTGGTCTGAGGTGATTGCTCATCACCTCGATTTTCCTGTGCGATTGTGTCCTCGTCACTTGCATCGTCTGATGCAACAAAGACCTCATCGTCATCTTACATTTCAATTACATCCCCTCCTACTCGCTGCCTGCTCAGGGGCTGGTCATGTCCTTCGCTGCCCATCGACCTGCATAACCAAGCAAAAAAACACATTAGCCATAACTTTCCCCACACTGCAGTTATTACTATTGTTCATGACATAGGTCTTTTCTACAACCCTACCTTTTCCATCCTGCTTGCTTGCGGCCACCTTCCCGACCCCCTTCAACATTGTCATGCCCATTTCTCCCACTTCTGCAGCATGCGTTACCATCATCACCACCTCGCACTCTTCCTTCGCATATGGCAACACCCGCCTATGCTCACCGCAGCGGACCATCTTCCCCACCCACGTACAGATAGCCATGCTCATCATTACCCTTAAGCATCATCTTCATATAAGTGTCTCCCTCAACTGGCAGTGACATTTCCCTATCATACTTCAAACTATACCATACTCTTCTCTCTAACATATATATCCCTGTAACCTCCTTCACCATTCCGATCATTTCCTTCACCCTCATTCCTTCCTTCAGCACCATACATTTCCTTGACCCCCCCTTCATACGTTACTTTCCCCTCTCCACTTTGCCCCAACACTCCCCCCCAAAGTACATATTTAAATATCTCCCTCCCACCGCCACCATCTCCTGCAACGGCACCATGTACATCCATTGTGCGTGATTTTCCCCTCCACCACCTTCTACCCCTCCCTGAACTACTGCCAACCTTCTACCGTGTGCCCTGCATATAAGACGTTCACACCATTTCATCATGTCATACATGAGTGCAATGCGGAACAGAATCAGATCAACACAACAATTATTGCTGCAATACCTACAGTTTTACCCACCTATTCCACTATGTTTACCACGGTATACCACCACGGCACACATGGTCAAAAGAACTACATTATTGACCTGCTTACCCACTAACTGGCACTCCAATCATTGTATACATACACAGCCACACAATCACGGTTCATAATCACAGCAACAGTAATTTCCATACTACTTACAGTTTGACACAATTCACCACCACCAACCATGATAGGGGTGCTACATACCCTGCTACTTGTCCTCGTCTACCCACACCCTAATACCCCTTCCCTGTCATAGTCTACACATGATTTTAACGTACAAATATTCTATTATCCTGATTATTGTCACCATTGTAGACGCCATTTCACAGGGTTACAATGTACGCAATTCAAAGGCTATTGTCTACCATGGTACACACCTCAAACTCACTGTGTATTCCATATTGCATGCAAATGTGCTTACCATTGCCCACCCTTCCCAATGCATACACCACTAAAATGCAAGACTACTATCCCCAAATATGGGGCAATGAACCAACAAAGTACCATCTCCACCACTGCACACACTAACTAATGACATAAGATCTACACATTCCTTCACACATTTCACATAATTACAATCACACACCTTAAATTCACCCTGAATGGACTACCTCGTTGGCCACACCATGCGTTGTTGCAAGCCCCTGCGCTACCTACTTTCTGTGTTTGTGTTCCAGCCACCCCTACTTCCATCGTCCCCTCACTACACCTCGCTTCTGCTTGCTGACGTCCCCTGCCGCTCTTCTTCTCCCTCAATTTCTCTATTGCTCTCCTTCTTCTCACCTTCACTGTTCACCAAACCCCACTGCTCCTCTCCAGTAAAGGATGCTTCCCAATTCTCTCTCCTCTAACTTTTACTGCTTCACTCTCTTCCTCCACCCTCACAAATACAACCCCAACTTAAACAAGGGTACTCTGATAATTTCGCCCTTACCCACATTTTTCCCCCCAAAACCAACACCAAATTGTTGGAAAAAAAATGACTTTGTTGCCGCCCACTTGAAGGATGCCCAGCATGTAAATTTCCTTATTGACAATGTTTGGAAGCATTCATATATCCTTAATAGTTCTTGCTTTTCTATTTGTTGCCTAATATTTTTTTCTCCTTAGGTTCTTAACATTTGTTTGGATTATGCATTTGCGGTTGGTTAGGAGAATGTGAATGTCAAATTTGATGGAATTGAGTTTTCAAGTTCTGTCATTACTCTTTTGGTGACCCGTAGTTTTAAGGTACAACAGATAAGTGATTTATAAAATCTGTGCCTGCCTTCTTTTTGAAAAATGCTGGCAGATTGAGTGATGGAGAAAACAAAGATACATCACAAACAATCAAGCAACTTAACCATCTTGTCACTAACAAAGTCACTATACATGTGCTTGCCGCAAGTCCAAGAAACATGGCACATAACTCGCTTAGTTTGTCGTCTTTTGTTGTTGTAGGAAAAGGAAGCCACATTACATATCTCAAAGTGGATAACACCCCCCCAGCCCCCTTCCCTCTTCAAGGGGCTTGTGCCCCTGGTGGTTGTTCCTACATTTATCCTGGTAAAGGTGCTATTGTGTTGGCTGGATAGGGTGGTATTTTATCTAATTTTGACTTCTTCCCCTGTGTCTTGTCTTAGGATGCTCAATTCTATGATTGATTAAGAAGATAAATTTTAATGTTTAGAAGCTTTCCTGTTGTTCTTTGAATTTAGCTTTTTTATTAGAATATTGATGGCTAATAATAATATTTTCTTCTTTGAGCACTACGTGGTGTTATGAGGAGGAACATTATACAGGAGAATGTATTGTATAGAAGTCTAGATTCTGGGCATAGTGAGGGAATCCCTGTGAACTTACCTTGTCCATTCCTGTCTTAGCTAATTCCACCAAATGTTTTTAAACCTATCTTCCTTGCATTCAAAAAGAGAATATTGTACTTTTCATAAGAAGGCATTCATAGCCATGTGTTTGTTTTAGTTGTGTGGATACCTTGGTGGAATTACTTGGGTATTCTAGCAGCTTTCATTTGCCTGAAGAATAAGGATGCTAGCTTTAAGTGTCCATGTGATAAGCTTTTTTACCACTTTTGCCAATTGGCCTTGACCTACATTTATTGCATAAGAAAAGCAAAATGATGACATATAAGGAAGATACGAATGACAAAATGTCCTGGATGCCCACTAGATTGCCCTGCTGCCCATATGAATTCTTTCAGTCTAATAACAAGAGGCACATTCAACCAAATCAGGACTGAACTTCTTTAAGGGCACAACATAACCTGGGTTAGTCTTGTAGTCAAGTTTTCTGATAAATTCAAATTTAAGCTTATTGATAGGGAGTGGCGTGGGTTAGGACCCGGAGATAACATCTAAGGATTCTTGGTGGACGGTGGCTAATGAGCCACTGAGCCAACTGATCAACATACCTAGCTTTAATTTGTAGCTTTATGTTTTTGCGGTCGGGTTTTGGCTGGCTTCACGGTATTGGAAACACGAATTCTTCTTGCTTGTGTTATTGAATTCACCAGTTGCATAGGAAACAATGGATTCTGCTCTTTTTTTACTTTTCACTATGCACATTGCTTTATTGGAGGATATCTATTCATCATGGTTGTATCATTGGGGATAAAAATTCCAATGCATTTTCAGCTCCCACCCCACTCTCACTCATTCAGACACACACACACATGTTTTCACAAAAACGTTGGGTGATTTAGTGAGAATGATCTCACCTCCTTGTGGAATGTCACTGTAATTTTTTAGTATTTTAATGTAAGAGTCTTCTGTAGCTCTTTATGTATGTCCCTGGGGAGTAATCCCCCCCTCTCTTTTTGTTTGTTTGTTCACGCGTGTGTTGGGTGGGTGGGATTTTTTGGGAGGGTGGTTACATACTATCAACTCGCTGATGGTGATTATTGCCACATTGTAGATAGTGCTCAAGTGGATTAAAAGAATTGTGTGGAAGAGGAGTTCTTCCTACAAACATGGTTACTGCTGCATCAGCAACAATACCATCTTATGGATCTTATAGCCTTGCGGTCGAATTTCTCTTTACTTTATATTGTTTTAATAGCCTCATTCATCATATGCACCGCATAAAGTCATTTTTAGCCCATACAGAAAGATTATGGTAATGTTTTGTGTTTATTTGGTACATTCCATAGATTGCATGTCGATTGGGTTTTCTTTCATAGATTAGAACAGGCTACATTCATGTCCAGTCGTTTGGCTTTTTCTCCTGGTTCTTAATCGACTGCTCTGCTGCGTTGGCTCTATGTTGCTTGTCACACACTCACATGTCAAGTGCAAACGTACTGTGAATGGATGTGAGTATTTAATTAGTGATCCTCAACTATAATGGAGATCTTGAAAATAATCAGATTTACTACATATACAAGTTGGCAATTTGCCAAGTTTTTAAAGCTTCAAATGCTTGTGCAAATATAGTATAATTCTAATTTATGCCCAGTTTAGAGTGCAGAGCAGTTCATATGAATCCAGATGTCCCCAGGCCATTTCTAAAAATCTTCCATTTTTAGTCTAAACAGAGGGTTAAGATTCTGTGTGTGGCCATGTCAGAGCATTGATCTCTCAGTGTAAGAAGTTGAAATGAACTGAAAACTAGAAGAAATAAAGGTCCAAACATGTTCTACAATCATTCTTTGGCATTTGACAAGGAAAAAAATATACGGTTTCACTAGAGCATGGTAACTTGGTACAAGATTCGTAGCGTTCGCCATTCCATGCCATATTGTACTTTGTCATGCCCTAAAATAATAGAGAAGGGATTCCATACGGTATAGCACATTTAGATATTAGATTCCTTTTTTTTTAGTAGACAGATATGTTATCCATCTAAGAAGTATCCAATCTTGTGAAAGTGATCCTTGCAAAATAGGTTTCATTTTGTCCCATCCAATATGGTAGAAGAAAACTGCTTCCTGTGAAGCTACATTCATCTCAAACTCAAGGTCTATAATTAATGTTTAATGCCATTAAAAAAGTATATCTATTAAATGTTTGCTAGCTAAAATTGGTGCAAGAGAATTATGAATTAATCGGCTTTTAACTATTTCTGTTTTATGATGACTATGAAAAGGATTTGGATTATATGTTGGTTCCGATTTATGATTTCATCTTTATCTCACTTCTCAGGTTCATAATTCAGAGTCTGATATGGATGCACTATACGTCAAAGCTTAGTGCTTCTCGAGCACTAGGTTTCTTTTAGTGCCTCTATTATTGAGTTTGACATGATGCTTACATTATACACATGGCGTTTTTGGTAGTATTTTTCTTGTCAGGAAGTTGTCTTTCTTATTTTATGCAATAGGATTAAAATACACGAGCATTAGATGTGCAGTCTATCAAAAATGTTGAGGTGGTAGTGATGCAGTTCAACTTTGAAGTGATATTTGTGGATTTTCCATATGCTTAGCTTGAATTACATCTGTTCCTGAAATGAGTGAGACCTCTCTCCCAATAGATCTTAGTTCAGTTCTTATGGCATACATACGGACCAAAGGATTTATGAATTCCTGTTGATTTCTGTACTGCATCTATTCATCTTTCTGTGGCTGAATATGTGGCAACAATGTCACTTTTTGTCCTTAATTTTGTTTTAAACAAGATATTCAGATAGAGTGTGTCAAGTTATTGCAGCATCTACTGGTTTTTGTGATAGGTTCCTCTTTTCTTTGAGTCTCAATGTAAGCTCATGACATATCAAACGCAACATGTAGATGTGTTAGATCTTGTGTTTCTGACGAGCATTAATGATAATAGTACGAAGCTTTCATGTTCCTGGGTTGGGTTGTGGCTGGATCTGTTGTATTGGAATGATCGACTCTTCTGGCATGCATTGTTGAGTTCACCATTTGCACAGGAATTTGCATTTTTATATAAAATTTGACAATTTAGGGGGTTGCCAAGCCTCCTCTCTTTTAACTTTTCACTTCACACATTGTTTTATTAGAGGATATCTATTTTCATCATGGTTGTATCATTGCGCTAGTAATTTAGCAAAAGCAGCCAATGCATTTTCAGGCCCCTCACACACATAAGTGCACGCGTGCACACACATATGTTTGCAAAATTTGGGTAATCGATGATGTCACCCCTGAATTCAAAATCTGGTCATTTTGTGATGAAACGGCCACATTAAAACGATTTTTGAGTTGGTTGAACTGCGTTTCAACTGTGAAATGAAACATGATTGCTGCATCAGGCTGATTTTTCCATACGGCAACCGAAACCACAACTGTGATTAAAACCACATTTTGACTCCTTGATGTCATGAATATGTTGAAATTGGGGCTTCAAAGGCAGAGCCAAGTGTTGTTTTCTGTTGGGGCTTACATCCTAGTCACACCCAATTTACCATAGCTTTAATTGAGGAGGATTTACCGAACCACTTAAATGGAGGTCCAACTGGGGAAGATAAGAGTGGATGTGGTTCAAGCATTGGAGTTTCCAAGCCCCATCTCAATTCCCTACTGGGAAAGGGAAGAGAACAATAGCATGCTGGAGAACTTCTGCCTATGATCAGCTTGCGAAAGTTCTTAAGTAATGACTTCTTATTTGTATAAATGAAGTTAAAATCGCTTATAATGACAGATCGGCAAGTATGTGTCATATAACTCACATATTCTTTTTGAATTAATAAAAGGAATATTTTTGTTGAAAATCAATGTTCTAGACATTCCATCTTAGGGAAGGCGACATCAAATGCAAAGCGGTTGTTTGGAATACAACCCAACGTTAAGAATTTATTAATTTAAACCCCATTTTTGACATCCTAGCTCCAAATTCACGATTGAGTACAGGATGTGCAAAGTACAACAGAATTATAGTGATGTGAACAGGACTACTAGATTGATACTTATAAAGCCACAGGCTGAAGCACCAGTCTTAAGATATGGAAGTAAGTGATATGGAAGTAAGTATACCATTTTGTACGAGAGCGGGTTGCCCATGGTGATCTTGTTGTCAAATATGTTGGCACTCAGCTGCAGCTTGCGGATATTTTTACAAAATTATTTCCTATTACTCAATTTCTATTTTTAAAGTCCAATCTGTCGGTCCATCCATCCTTACAGATTGAGGAGGCGTCATAGAGGATATTTCTAGATACTTCTAGAATCACAATTGTAATAGGAGACGGTTAGGGTTACAGTTATTCCCATGTATCTCTTGTAATATATATGGACCCTGGGGACTCCCAATCGGTGAGTCACAATACAATACAAGACAAGACAATACAAATCTAATTGTGTTACAATATTAAAACAAAATTGACCTCATTAGCAGTTGATAGGGATTGAAAATTGTAGTATATACAGAAGGCTGGGTTGCAATTAGTTCTCATGTTCCTAAGGCATAAAAAGGATGCTTTTTTAAGGTCATGTTCTCTTCGACTTATTTTGTTTTTAACTTATTCCAAATTGAACTTATCTAAACTTATTGTAAACTTATTTGCAGAACTTATTTTGACTTATTTACTGAACTTGTTCTAAACTAATTATGAAATTATTTGTTTAACTATATTCTAAACTGAATTTATTCTGAAATTATAAAGAACAAATTTAGAACAAATTTTTGAGCTTATTTGTTGAACTTATTATGAAGTGAACTTATCTACTAACTTATTCTGAATTGAACTTATCTGAATTTATTCTTCAAAAAATAAGTCAAAGAAAGCAAGACCCAAATTACATATGGCTTATGTGCACGGTGTATCACATATTGATATGATTTAGCGCTTGCACTACTTAAATATGAAAAATTTGGCACTAAAATCTTTATTTTACCTCAGTGAGTACTCTAGATGTATATTGAGTGAAATTTTGATGTTGTGGTCATCTTAAACAGTGGTAGGGTGGCGCACTTGCGAGGTGGAAATAGTGGTAATGGGCTGGTAAGTGGGATTTGCAATGCAATTTTCACATGGAAAATGAGTCTCATTTGTTTGTGATTGCATCACTAAGATTGTTATATTGCTGTTGCATTGACTTGCTAACTAATCCTGGAAAAGCAGAAAAAGATTAGGACTGCGGATGATTTCTAATATGTTGCCTCCTAATTTATTTCATCCGTAAAGGATGACATTAAGGCCCTGTTCTATTTCGCATTTTTTAGGATTTAGCTAAGAGTTTACATCTCCTTACATCTTCTTACATCTCCTTACATGTCCTTACATCTACTTACATCTCCTTATATCTCCTTATATCTCCTTACATCTTCTTGCATCTCCTTACATCTTCTTACATCTCCTTACATCTCCTTACATCTTCTTACATCTCCTTACATCTTCATTTTATTTATTTTGTATTTATTTTTTATTTTTTATTTTTTTATTTTTTATTTTTAATTGTTAATTTTAAATTTTAAATTTTTTTGTTCTTTATCTTTTAGTTTTTATTTTTTATTTTTTTATTTTTTTATTTTTTCTATTTTTCATTTTTCATTTTTCATTTTTTATTTTTAATTTTTTAATTTTTTAATTTTTTAATTTTTTAATTTTTTAATTTTTTAATTTTTTAATTTTTTAATTTTTTAATTTTTTAATTTTTTAATTTTTTTAAATTTTTAAATTTTTAAACTTTTATTTTGTAATTTTGTAATTTTGTAATTTTTTATTTTTCATTATTTATTTTTTTTTGTTTATTCTTTTATTTTTAATTTTTAATTTTTAACTTTTTTTATTTTTTATTTTTTATTTTTTATTTTTTGTTTTTAATTTCTAGTTTTTACTTTTTTTATTTTTAATTTTTAATTTTTAATTTTTTATTTTTTATTTTTAATTTTTAATTTTTAATTTTAAAATTGGCAAAATTTTCAAAATTTTTAGTTTTGTTTTTATTTTTTATTTTTTATTTTTTATTTTTTATTTTTTTATTTTTTATTAAAAAATTGAAAAATTAAAATTAAAATTAAAATTAAAATTTAATATTAAAAATTTAAAATTAAAAAAATTAAAAAAATAAAAACTAAAAACTTATGAATTAAAAATTAAAAAAATAAGAAATAAAAATAAAAATTACAAAATTGCAAAATTATAAAATAGAAAATTAAAAAATAACAAAAAAAATTAAAATTAAAATAAAAATTAAAAATTTTAAAAAATATTAAATAATATTAAATAATAAATAATAAATAATAAATAATAAATAATAAATAAATAAATAATAAAAATAAAGAAATAAAAAATAAAAGAATAAAATTACAAAATTACAAAATTACAAAATTACAGAAAATACAAGAAATAAAAAAGTAAAAAATAAAAATAAAAAATGAAAATAATAATAATAATAATAATAATAATAATAATAAATAAAATAAAAATACAAAATACAGCTTCTTAAGTATATTATTTTAATATTATTATTTTTCATCTAAAACAAGTTATAGTATACAACTCTTTTACAATTCAACAACTCCTTATATCTATCCTTACAGCTCCTTACAGCTTCTTACAGCTCCTTACAGCTCCTTACATCTCCTTACAGTTCCTTACATCTCCTTACAGTTTCTTACATCTTCTTACAGCTCCTTACATCTCCTTGCAGCTCCTTACATCTCTTTGTATCTATCTATCTATCTAAAACGCGAAATAGAACAGGCCCTAAGTTGTACAGTTTCTGCCAGGCCAGGACTAGTGCCTTTGAGTAGAACTGAAGTCTAACATGCCACGTACCCCATGCCATAGGTCCTCTTCCGCTTTTGTAGGAAAAGGACACATCATTTATCTTGAAGTGAATGAAGCACCCCCATCTCTAACTCTCCTAGAGGTGCATTATGCAAGTTTTCTGGGATAATTGCCATTGGTTTGGTTTGGTAGGGCAGCATTTGATCTGTTTTTGGCTTCTTCCCTTTTATCTAGCATTGGGATGCTAAATGAGCATTTTGTTGGAATATTGATACTAATCATTTCTTCCTTTAGTACTTTGTGGTGTTGTGAGAAGGAAGACTATACGGGGCAATGTAGTCGTCGAGATTCCTAATATAATGAGGGAATCCCTGTGAATTTACCTTGTCCAGCCCATCCTTCCTTTGAGAATGATATATTAGTTTTTTGTTTTTTTAAAGGATCAATTTACTTTTTGAGGTTTATTGTATATATCATACTTTTAGTGTTGGTATAGACTCTGTCATTTCATGTAGGTTCCTTTACCCTAAGTGATTTTAGCTTATCGTGACATTAGATCTTTTAGGTGTCTTCTGATGACTTATTTTGCATGAAGCTAGACCTGCTTTTGCTGAATCCTTGTTGGCTGGATGATCTTGTTTCGTATCGGTCAAGTTAACAAAAACCAAGGAAAGGAAATGACAATGCCGAAAAGGGAAGGAAAGGAAAGTATTAACTTTTTGGTATGTTGTATGGGAAGTCAGGGCATGAAATAAGAAGAAGTGGAGATATGCCTTGCATCTTCAGAAGGGTGTTTCTATTCAGATAGGGCATACTCTACTTTTCTTAGCAAGGTATTGATGCTCGTGTGTTTGTTTCAGTTGTATGCCTTGGCGAAATACAGTTGGATATTCTAACACCTTTCATTTGCCCGAAGAATCTGGATGTTGGCTTATGTCCTCATGACAAGAGTCTTTAGCTTTTGGCCTTGGCCTACACCTATTGCACAACAGGATGAAATGATGACATTTAAGGAAGATAGAGATGACAAAATGTCCTAGATTCCCATTAGATTTCTCATCAACCCACGTGAATTATTCCAGTCTAATATCACACAAGGCACATTCAGCCGAATCATGACTGAATTTCTTCGAGGGCACAACATAGCCAGGGTTAGTCAGTCTTCTTATTATGTTTACGTTGAGTGCATCCTTCATTACCAATCCTTTGTAGCATGTGAATTGCCACGTGCAATGAAGTCTTAAGGAGCTTGGTGGTTTTAGTGACCTTTATTGATTTTAACTTTAAATATGAAGACTTGTGCCTTTTGGATTTACAGGATCTCTTAAGGCCTGACTTCGATTGGGGTAGTCCATTTGAATGTTTTGACTATTGGAAAAAATATTCATTGTTTCTCAAAATTTCCTTGTCAACCCCGGAGAAAGATGACTTAGAAGATTGGATTGGATTGGTGAAGTACACGTTTTCCAGGTCTCTTTTTAAGGTAAGTGAGTGCTACCTTTTGACCCTAGACCCTTCTGTGTTGCTCTATACACTAATTTAGGTCTATGCATCCACTTTTGTTTTCCATTAAATTCCGGTCCAAGCTCAGCCTTAATTTGTACATGCTGAACGAAGCTTTCATGTTTTTCGAGGTGGGTTGTGGCTGGCTTTACAATATTAAAATGCTAATTCTTCTTGCGTGCGTTATTGAGTCTACCATTTGCAAAGGAATTGTAGTTTTGTATTGCTCCTGAGGACTTCAGCTGTAGAAAATTTGACAATCAGTGGGTTTCTGAACCTTATAACTTCTCATCATGGCTGTAACATTGGGCTAATGCATTTTGAGCTTCCCCCCCCCCCCCCCAAAAAAAACCCTAATTCTTTCTTTGACACACAAACATTTTCACAAAAGCTTTGGTTTATTTTGTGATGTCAACAGCATCCAAGGCTTGTTTCATGTTTATTTACCTACAGTAGATACTGGGGCATCAGAGGCAGAGCCAAATGTTGTTTTCTGCTGGCGTGCAAGTCACATCTAGTGTAATGTAGCTTTAATTGAAGAGGACTTCCAGAACCACTAAAATGGAGGTCCAACCAGGAAGATAAGAGTTGCCATGGTTCAAGTGTCAGAGTTTCCAAGCCCCAGCCAATCCCTTACTGGGAAAGGGAGGGGAACTAAAGCATGCAGGAGAAATGATTTCTTATTTCTAAACATGAAGCTAGGATCGCTAATAAATAATAATGATAGATCGATCAGCCAGCGCTGTATATAGTTGTATGTTGTACGATGCACATTTTCTTTTTGAATGAGTAAAAGGTGTATTTCTGTGGAAAATCAATGTTATACGTATTCCATCCTATGGAAGGACAGATCAAATCCAAAAGCAGTTGTTTGGAATACAACCCAACCTTTATTAACTTAAAATGCGATTTTTTGATATCCTAGCTACAAATTCATGATTGAGAATTAAATCTTGCTGGACGTGCGAAGTAGATGAGAAGTTAAGTGATCTGAACTGGACTGCTACATTGTCAACACTCATATAAAGCCATGGGCAACAACCATGTGTAATTGACCAAGCATGCAACCAAACTTCCACCTACTCCCTTGTGTGTCAACCCTAATATCAAACCATCAGACCTATAGGGCCGAGGACATTAGATGTCTAATCACCATCTGTGCACCATGTGAAGGAGAAGGTAATCCAAATTTGCGATCAGATCTTAGGTCTCCTAATTAACCCGTCCATGGATCAACAAAGGAAGGAGCTCTTTTGCAAGTCCATGGACATGTACAATATGACCACGATGAACTGGCTGAGGGAAACTCTAGAAGGGTTGTTGAACAAAGATGATAGCTTTTCCTGAGTCTTAATGGCCTCTTCCCCAACCAATGTTGAGTTATATGAGAGGAGCTTTAAGGGGCCAGTCAAGCTGCCCATATGCAAGGACAGCAAGCCCATGAATAGCTGCTTATGTTGTTGCACTCTACTTGTATTTGCACCCTCCAACAATTTAATGGGAAAGCCTACATAAGGATATGCATTTTTCCAAGTCACTGATACAGTGACAAGATGTTGGCATGTTACTCTAATTCTTCTAATCCTTCTCCCATTATAATGACTCTCTCCAGTGGGGAAATTTAAAATATGGTAAAGAATTAAGCTCTATATATGATTCACCAAAGCATGACTGAATAGTTGTATATAACGGTTTATAAAAGATTGACCAACATTCTTAGTACATGTTTAATGACCCAAGTAAAATATAAGCAAATGTCATAATATAAAAGAGAATTCTTGCATATAGATAAAAATGAAGCCAGATCTTAAACCATAATTCTTCTGCATGAGGCATTAGTTATACAAATTACTATATTCATGTAGTAATTTTTAATTGTCCAAAGTTATGCTACTGCAGAGTAAAATCAGAACAGGAAAGAAGGTTCTAAAAAATTGCAAGAGAGAGTAAATGAATAACAATTCAATCCAAAAAATACTATTTACAGTGTCATCCAAAAGCACAATTAACGTAATGAGTCAAATATCATAAAGACTAGTGACACTACAAAACAGATCATTACTGTCATCAGTTAGATTCCAACATGTATAACAATATGATACTGATTCCCAATCAGCAAAAGACTTAGGAAGACAAAAGGAAACAATTTAGACAACAAAACTAACTAAATCAACAATAGAGCAGAAAAACAAATCATGTTCTTCTTCGTTTGGTGCCCTACTTGAAAGCAAAATAACTCAGCTCATGAACCTTAACTTGATGGTTTTTGGGGCTTCTTGGAAGCTTGACCAATGCAAAGGCTAGTTTCCCGTTAATCCTAAAAGACCATATCTGAATGTCATCTCCATCCCTTAATCCATTCTTAACCACAACTTCAAACCAGTTATTCACAAGGACATAATTTGAAGAGTTTTCACTGTAACGCCACTTCTTGAAAGTCAGTTCTCTATCCTGCAACCCTGGTTCAATCACTTTGACCCTTATACCCACCAGGCTCCTTTTTGCATGTCGAACTTCCAGCATTCGTTTCTCCGCTTCAATGAGAGAAAGATGCTTCTCACATTCCCTTACCGGCATTGTAATCCTACTCTGGCCTTTATCGACATCACATTTGAATAGCTTCTTTTGGATCACCATGACAGGGTCAGTTCCTTCCATTGAAAAATCACATCTTTGAACTCCTGGGGAAGAATAGGGGACTAGGCAATTGATGGGTCTTTGTTTCTCTTGGGGGGTATAATACTTGTCTCTTCAACTTCAACCATGGTAAATGGAATGTTGGGTTTTGGTTTAGTTTTTTCAATTTTTGGAAGCTTTGATCTCCAGATTTTGGCATTGCCAGATGAAGTGAATTGTTGTTCAACCATGGTGTTCTCCTCAACTTCAGTTGCTTGGCATTCAAACAGCTTCCTCCTGATGGGCTTGTGTCGTTCAACCATGGGAATGTGCAGGAACAAGGTTGAAGAAAGTGTAGCCTCTTTCTCAAGAGCTTTTTGAGCCACAATGGCTAAACAATCCAAGCGGGACAAACAAGAACAAGAGTAGTTGTTAATAACATCATCCCCAAAATCTTCCTCACTAACAATCCAGTTTCTCATCGTCATGTTCACCCACCCACCTTCAACTTTCTTCCACCAAACTCAAAAAATTTCAGATTAAGAAAGAGATTGTTTCAAAGAGAAAAGGAGATTACAGTAGGGATTCAAGAACAACTGAGTAATTTGTAGGCCACTAATGTAGATGATGATCAACTATTTGTTGTTGAAGTGAGAAGTACTTGAGAAATAAGAGCAATTCAGGAGGAGGAGGAGTGTTGAATTCAAGCGTTTTTTTTATTAGGAGAGGGAGATTAACATGAACTGCAAACTGTTGACAAGTAAAGTTTTGGGTTTTCTGATTTGGAGCCAACTCAAAATTAAGCTTCAACGGTCCTATTTTGGAGTGTACCAATGGAGGCTTTTTAAGTCGAAGCGCAGCAATGTGCGCAGGAAAAAATGAATTTGAAAATGAATGGGTATTTTCTTACGGTGTTCTAAGTTTGTAACGGCTCTTTGTGGGTTATCTCGGCTCTTGGGTATTTTCTCTCTCCTACCCACTTTCTGATTAATTAAAAACCCTATGAGAGAACAGATTCAGTCTTTCGGGTTTTGCAAATATTGTTCTGAGGGTTTGCGGGTACGGCGTTTAAGTCAGAAACCCGACCCAAATTCTGCCTTCATTTTCATGAATTCAACCCGCATCTGGGTCTGACTTGGTTTCTGAGTTGGTGTTTACGGGTTCATAGTGTTTGTCTAACGAAGGCTTAGCTCATCGACTTATGATGGTGTCAATTTGGGAAACCTTGTTGCAATTTGCGAACAACGCCCATTCTGTTTGATCTGCAACTTCGGTATTGCATTTCCGACTTCTCTAACCCAATTTTTTTTGTTAGAATTAGAAATGATTTTGTGTGGAAGGATCATTTTTGAATTTAATTTTGCGGCGAGGTTGATAATGTGGGTTCAAGTTAATGGCTGGGCTATTGTGGGGTTTAATCCAAATGCATAGAATTGATTAAAGAGTGAAGGAATTTTTGATTTATGATGTTTTTAGCTTGCAATTGTGATTACCAGTTTGTTTGAAACTTAAGAATTTTCTGGTCAATGGGTCTCAGGAACGGGATGCAATCTCTGTGAACTGTATCTTTTTTTTTTTTTGGTTTTGAGAAGAAGGAAATGAGGAAATTCTTTTTCTTTGGCTTCTGTTCATGTTGGGGTTGAGTTTATTAAGGCGGGTATTGAATAATTATTTACCTGTGAATAGTAGCCAAGCCATGTGATTTTGTGCATGTGTTTGTATATCGAGGTGCTTATAGGAGAAATGAGTGTCAGTTGCATATATCTAAGTTATTACGGAGATGTATAATAGAGTAACAATGAGTGTTTGTACGTTATAAGGTCACATTAATAACTCTCCAATTGATATTGGACCCCATCGGGGTTCAACTTTAAGCCTATTTCTTTTCACCATTATTATGGATGACCTTACTAATGAGATCTAAAATGAGATAGTGTACACTGTGCACGAATGATATTTTCCTTATTGATGAGACTAGGGATAGAGTTAATAATAAGTTAAAGCGCTTGAGGCATACCCTAGAGTCTAGAGGTTTTAAATTAAGTAGATCAAAACTGAGTATTTGACGTATGGTTTCAGTGGAGGGGAAGTGGGTTGCGGAAAAGTGGCCATCCAGAGGATAGTAATACCAATGGTGGAGAATTTTAAATATCTGAGCTTGTTCCTTCAAGACAAAGAGGATAGACGAAGACATTAGCCACCGTGTTAAAGTGTGGCGGTAAACATGAAAGAATGCATCAAGATTGTTGTGTAATAAGAGGATTCATATAAGATTAAAAGGTAGAGTTTATCATATGATAGTTAGATCAGTAGTGTTGTATGCTTCAAGTGCTAGCCAATATAAAGGATCTATGTCCAAAAGTTGATGGTAGCAAAGATAAGAATAATTCGATGGATGTGCAGCCATAGGAGATTGGATAGGATAAGGAATGAAATGATTTGAAATAAAGTAAGAGTGGTACCCATAGAATATAAGATGAGAGAAACTACACCCAGATGGTTTGATCGTGTGAAGAGGAGTGTTGAAACACCTGTAAGAAGAAGTGAGATGATTTACCTCTCGGAATGTAGAACTGGCAGAGAACAACCTAAGAAAAGGCGGAATAAGGTGATTAGACATGATTTCTATAACAAATGGAGGACCAGGCTTAGGATAGGAATTTGTAGTGGTCTAAGATTAAGGTTCTGCAACATTAGGTAGCTAGCTTCCTGAAACTTCTTTGCCTTCTGAGTAATAGGAAATATATGGTGTTGTGCTAGATTTGTTGCAATCTTGCATTTGATATTCTTATTTGCTAGCAGTACCCTTATCGTAGCTGCATTATTACTCTTCCACCTTCGATTGTTTAAGTTATAGACTACACTCGGCCAGATTAGTATTATGTCGACCTTTAGAGGTGGAACCACTTCCTTGGGAAGTTGCTTCTCCTTATAATCTAAGATCTCAATAAGTTGTTCCTCACATGTCCAGTTTTCCCAAAGCGGTAAATGTTCCTGCTTGGTTACGTGAGATGGTTTAAGGATGTATTTGCACATTTGGGACGTGTGAAATATATTGTAATCTCTTGAGAGTTCTCTTGTATTGGTAACGGATACGCTCCTTCGCCCACTTGATCTGTCATGGGATAAGGACCAATATACCTTGGGGTGAGCCTCCCTAATTGCCTAAATTATATGATACCCTTGGTGGGTGAGACTTTAACTTTCCAAGCAACATATCTCAAGCACCCTTAGTTCATTATATGAAATCCTTAAATTGAATTATTAACATTTCGGTACCTCAAATTTTGGTACCTGAATTGTTAGGTCCAGAACATAGGAAAATGAACTTTTTGGTCCCTCTAGATTTGAGAAATGTGACTTTCTGCTCCTTTTTATTATTATTTTGGCCCAAAACTTTTAGAAATTTTCAACTTTGGCCGAAATGGGATACTTTAAGCAATTTTGCTATTTATTAGGGTTTTTTTTTCAAGAAAGATGCTTGTTTATAATGCTTGTTTCAAGAAAGTTTGATCATTACTTGAACTTAATTGGCGCTGGACCCTGCCTTCCTCTAGCTTCCAGTTTACAGAGATTGCTAATCTCGACCACGCCTTCCTTATATTAGGCACAACACAGATCTATTTCGTTTTCTATCTCAGACTGTGGTCATTAATCAAGTTTTATAATTTAAAGGATGGAAACACTTAATCAAGAAATTATAATATTTAAGATATAAGGTTCGATTGAACAACGTTTCCTACTAAAAAACTTCTTTTATTAAAAGCTTGAAAGTGGAAATATTATAATGGAAATTGAAGATGGACTTAAGCTACTAAGATCATTGGAGATATTTGCTCATCGAGAAATGTGTAATCTCTATCTCTCTTTTGCTCAAGTATGCTAAAATGACTATGCCCCCTTCTCATCACCCAACCTCTCCTTTTATGGAGCAGATGGACTATATAGGATGCCCTAATGGCTACAATATACACTGATATTTTCATATGACTACAGTTGGTCTCACATGGCCACAGTAGATTGTATTATTTTACTAACTTCGCACTTGACAAAACAGTATAATAATGGTTGAACAGCCTTTCAAAGCCCTTAATGCTGACAAAACTAGTCATCCATATTGAGATTCTATATGCCTTTATCTCTAATAATGTTTTCTAGTCCATCATTGTCCAGATAATCATCAAAATCATCATCAAGTTAAAGATGCTCTGGATCCCATCTTTCAAATAAATTATGAAGACATTTCTTTTCTTTTTTTGATAAGAAGTTTCTAGCTTCAACATCAAAGAGATAATCTAAGACATCTTCTAAAGTAGCTCCTTCTACCTTCATATATTTGTTGAGATCGTTATGGTAAATGAAAGTAGTGCTCCTATAATGCATTAGCGTTTTTCCTTGTTCAATTAATGCCCACATTTGATGATAAATATTGTATAAACTAATAGCTCTTGCTAAAGGAGGATCACTAGCTACTTCTTGTTGTTCTAGAAACCATTCTTGTCCTTGATAATTAGGATTGTCTAAATCAACTAATTGTACAAGATAATAGGCAAGTTTGACTTTCCTATTTTCATACTCAATTATTGTGCAATGTACCTTAGCATATATGCTTTTATTACATGGAATTTTTGTTGGACCGTTAAGAGATGTGAGAATCCAATGGATCCTTTTAAATATGCATTGTTGAAACTTAGTCTTGAGAAGAATGGGAACTTTGGATTTGGGATTTCTATAAAGTAAACTAGCATAAAATATTCCCCTACTTTCATGATGGGGTCTTCTGGAGAGATTGAATTTGTTGAGAATCTAACACTACCAAATTCAGATCTATTTGGAAAGAATATCATAGTACTCCATAATTCCTAGATATTATAAGAATAATTATGATAGTAATCGATGCAGGCTGCATACCAGTCGTTGAACCATTTTCCTTGAACATGAGAACTTATTTTTTTCTTGAATATCATAAGGACCCTTTAGGTAATTCATTTATAACTCTAGAAGGCTGAATCTTTATACTATTAAATGGGCTGAAGACAGAAGACCAAAACATGATATATTTTTTGTATGGAATTTCAAAATATCCATAAGGATTATACTAAAAGGAGAAACCCTGTTCTAGCAATAATGGAATTTTCTCTTGGATTTCTTCCTTTTTTGGTAGGAGTTCTGCTCTGATGATCACCATTGACGAGTTCCCGAGTTAAACCATCTGCCAGAGAATTCTTGAACCATGTATATGTTCAATAAAGAAGAAAAACTGTTTAAACCATGATTTCTAACGCATGAGTCACCCTTGCACTTGCATATTTGATAGATTCTTTTTCACAAAACTAAGTGTTCCATTGCAATCAGTTCAAAGTTTTAGGGGTGAAAAGATTGAGAACTTTTTGATTCCCCTTATGATTGCAAGGATTTCTTGTTCCATCATAGGATAGTTGCATTTTGCTTTATTAAAGCTTCCACTGCAATATTTGCATAGTTTTTCTCATTCTTTGAGTTTGAGTACTGCACTCCAGTGCTCATTACTAGCATCTATCTCAAAAATTAAATCGTCTCCTTCATTAGGCAAATTAAGAACGTGAAGATTTTTACCCATCTTTTGGAAGTTCTGAACAATCTTTGAATCACGAGGGTTCCATGTCCAATTTATTTCTTTCGTGACTTTTTGTCGCACTGGTTTCCTCAATTTAGCTAGATCTTAATAAAGTTTTGAAATATAGGTGTGACATCCAAGAAACCTTTCTAGTTGCTTCCTATCTTCAATCTTTTGAGAGAAATTTTCTATTTTTTCTAGAATATATTTTTTTATGATGATTTGTCCAACTTTTATCTTTTGACCTAAAAACTCAATTTCTTGTTCAGCATAAACGCATTTGTTTTTACCAAGAATAATCTCATGATCACTACATATTTTGGTGACAGCTAAGACATCGTCTTTGTGCTATTCTATAGTCTTGAAAAAGATAAGGATATCCTCGATGTAAACTAGACAACAATAGTTAAGATCTTTGAAGACGTTATCCATTCTCATTTGAAATATTTAGGGTGCATTTTTAACTAGAAGACTCAAGCATTGAACACATTTAATTAGCGTATTAACTAATAATTATCTTAATTACTTGTCATCACGTGGCTCTGATACCAAATTGGCTTCAAGTACTACTACCGAGAATAATGTTACTTACACATAATTAAAATTTTCGAAAGTAAGTTTTTAGGGATTGGGATTAAATTTGCTAATATGAAAATTTTTGGAACTATATAAAAAGTTCATGCAATTATTCAATGGTCTTAACAATTCAATTTTTGAAAAGCTGGTCTTGCAAATTAATATACTAAAGTCTGATGGTCCCAAACATAAATGCTTCCCTTAATGCTTGGCCAACTTGTATATATATCCCTAGAGTCATATGCAATATAATAAATTTCCTCTCTTATCCCAAATGTAATTTTTTTCCCCAAATGTTCCTTAGGAATTCACAATGATTATCTTCCCAAAGTCAAGCTAGCTAACCCAAGTTCAATTCAGGTGATGATGCTTAAAAATATAATTTTGTTTGAGAAATTATCCCAAAATTGTAGCTAAATAATACACATCTTAGGAAATCACTATAATAGTCATTTCCCCATACCTAAGTCTATCTTCATATTTTCTTATTGCTTTTCCTAATTAGTTCTCCAATTGTTTTAGTCACGACATGTTAATCACTATAAGGGTACCTAATGGTGTGACTCTTATGTATAATCTCATAATATGAATAATGTAAAAGATCCCAATTGTATATATAATAATGAAAATTCTCAATAAGCTCACTATAGGATATGCCAGAATAGTATAACTCTCCCCTAAGACCTAATATGGTCTCAATTTTCCGCAGGAGAGGGAGGATCAGCGTCATTTAGATTATATTGGATAGCATCACATTACATATAACATCTTTTTCCAACGCAATAGGAAGAGTCTAACTCATCTTACGTGACCCATCTTGTTCTTGTCTTTTCAAGAACCTAGGGGAAAAGAGAAATAGAGAGGGGATGAGTCACCTTACACTCAGTGAGTGATTCTCAATCCTAAGAAAACAAAATACTTGCACGTAATACTTTTAAGTAGCAATCATGCATAATTTGATATTCAATATCACATAATAAACATATAAGGTCTTCCATATTCATCAATACCTCAATAACCTTTAGAATTCAAATAGCATCTCCTCCCTTCTTCTATTCCATGCACAAGAGCTCTCAGTTTGTCCAACCTATGACTCTTGTAACTTAGCAATGACAAACCCATACTGCACTCACTTAACATCACATAATACACGCACATGACTTAATAGCAAGTTGCCTTATGCTATAATCCAGGCATTGAGAATAGTAGGCCATTCAGTTTACACATAAGCACTTAACATCAAGGAGTTTAGTTAGAATAATCAACTGGAATTCTTTTCGCAAGAAAATGGAATTGATACATAGGCAGGAAAGGACCTTCACTTCAACCACATTAAGCATTTGTAAAACAAACAACCCCTTCGTAGGAAAGTCATTTGAACCTCCACGTAAGCCTTTATAAAGGACACATGCACATCTCAAAACAGTTGTGTTAGCATAATCCTTAAATGAGGAGTTGTCAACTCGTAATGAGCTAGAAAGCATTTTTTGTCCATTGGATTCACACGTAAGTGCTCTATTCAAGTGATTTTCATAACTCACAACTCATGATAACCTAAGCCCTCTCATAATCAGTGAATGTTTATCCTCATTAGGATCTTTTAGGGTTTCCACTTCTAGGTCTACTCTCTAGGAATTAGGGTTCCCACATACCGGGTCTGCTCTCTAAACTTGTGTTCTACTCTTATTAAGGTCATCTAGGGTTCCCACTTCTGGGTCTGCTCCCTCATAATTAGGGTTTTCGCTTACTGGGCTTGCACCCCTAAACTTATGTCTTACCCTCGTGAGGGCCCTCTAGAGTTCTCACATCTGGGCGTACTCCCTAGAAACTCAATAGCACTATCCTCTCAGCCTAAAACATTTAGCATGCATCTCATTTGAATACATTTTGCATCTTATTTTCCATTAAATCACAACAGTGGTATTTTCGTTCTCAAGAAGGCTAAAATGCCTTCATAATGTCAAGTTGACTTTTGAAAAGCATATAATTACTCATTTTAACAAAGCATGCTTGTAAACATGTTAATGGCCAAATAAACATTCAATTTTGAAAGGAATTGATATTAAAACTCATTTTAAAAGCTACTACTTTACAACTTACTCATAATAAGTTTTACTTAAAAACATTCTTCTCAATTGAATGGTCTAACGATCATTATTGACCACAAAGCTCAGGGAGCTTGCCATATCAAAGCAATTCTCATACACACTTGTCAATGCACTCCTTCAAGCACATTACAAACATATTTATTCGTAATTCGCATTGCTTTACAACTCACCAGCTCACTTAAACAATCTCTGGAAACAATCAAGGGATTATTAAATATTCAAGTTACTTGTTTAAGTAATCGGAACGGTGCTTTGGTCATTGTAATAAATAAGCAACCTTTAAACTAATTACTTGAGGAATTCTATCATTCGGAAACCTCAACGCAAAAATGGTTGGGCATGGTTAAAGGGAATCAAGCGAGATGCAACTAAAACAACTCCTAGTTCACAAGTCATTCAGTACGAGACCTTTAACGCACAGGCAACCTAGAACAATTAAGATTGCAATAGTTTGGCATAGAACTCAGCCCATGACAAACACACACGGTGCACACATGAATCAAATGCTAATAAAACCACAACTCAATTCAGTAGCATGCTACAACTAGATTCTGGCTATTAACAAGTGAAAACTAGGGGTGTTCAAAAATATCCAAAACCAAAAACCCGATACCCGACCCGAAAATTCGCGTATTCGAACTGAAAAATTGAAAAAATTTGGTTCGGGTACACGAACTAGTAATTTTTTCGGATATTTGGCTCGGGTACGGATCGACCATTTTACAACTTTGGGTACCCAAAAACCCGATTTATATATATATATATATATATATATATACATTTTATTTTTAATTTTGTAAAACAAAGGGTTGTGCTAGTGCGCTATGGCCTGTGACTTCGCCTCAAACTCTCTGTCCCTCTCTCTCGAAGCCTCAGGCCCTTCAACTGAGAACTCAATCTCACACTCTCACTACTCCGACAACTCTCAAGCAATGAAGCAAAGAAGAAACCCTAATTTGACATTCCACTTCTGCTCGGTACTCAGTAGCTCACCACTTCACGGCTTCACCAGCCTCACCAGTCACCAGTCACCGGCCTCTGCAGCTGCTCGGAGCTCGACGACGATGAGTCGACTGGCGGCTCGGCCTCACTCCTCTCTCTTGGCTAGTGTTCGCCGGCCACTCTCGAGTCTAATCTGTATCTCTCAGTCTTAGCTCTCTCTCTGACTCTCTCTTCCTATCGACCGTCGACGGACGACTAGTCGACCACTGGCACCAAGGACCAAGGTTCGAGTTTTGTCTCTCTCGGCTAGTTTTGATTTTTTACATATGAACTATGAATAAAGAAAACGTATTCATGTGCAACAGTTCCATGTGAGTTCCTTTACGTATAGCCTTGTTTTAAAAATATGCCCTTGGTGCTCATGGCAGAAAGGTCGTTTGATTCAAATTCTCATTAGTCTAGTCTCCACTTCAGTAACTAAAAACTGAGTTGATGGAGTTTGGTGTGGGGTTCAGGTTTCTACTTTCTGCCCAGGTCATTTCAATTTTCAGGTTTAGATCATATTCAGCTATACTGTCAACTTGTCTTCGGTAATTATCTTGTTGGGAATGCAATGAATATTGTCAAGAAAGTTTGTCTTTAGTCCTATTTGCAGTGGGTCAAGAAACACAATTGTTTGCCAAAAAAAGAAGGTTTATAAAAATTGCGTAATTGGGTAACCAAAAACCCGAACCGAAATTATTGGGTACCTGAAATTGGGTACTCGATAATTTTGGATTCGGGTGCGGTTCGGCATCCGTCCGACCCAAAATTTTGGGTACCCGAACCATGAACACCCCAATGGAGAATCCAACAACAACACTACTTAGACATTAACAACGTCATTATAAATTTAAATTAACCAATGTAGTGAACCAGATCAAGATAAAGATATAAAAAATAACACTTTGCATTTCAATAGTTTAACACTTGTTCCTAGACTCCCTCCTCATAGCATCGACCATAAGAATCCTTAAAATCCACTCAGTTTTAATCCAAAATCATTCTGATTAACTCAAACAACTTGACTATTACCATTATTCTGACTCATTTAAATTCGACCTCCACATGCAACTCGATTTATTGAACGAAATGATAAAAGCCTTGCAAATTAGTAATAGCTTAGGAATTAAGAACCACCCACCTTAACTTCAGCTAATTAAGACCCTGATTAATAGGTTATATTAGCCGGTTTCTAGGCTGGGTAGAGACTCGTGTTTCCTTGCCCTACTGCTGGCTGCGACATTCCCTATCCCAGCCTGCTTATGCTCGGTTTACCTACCCCTCGGTGCTGCTGATGCTGTTTTTCATGTTCACTTCCTCTCGCTTTCACCCTTTTGCTTGCTTATTCTCTCTCTCTCTCTCTCTCTCTCTCTCTCTCTCTCTCTCTCTCTCT
>JACYFF010031954.1:54647490-54669246 GCA_017589665.1 Selenicereus undatus
TCTCTCTCTCTCTCTCTCTCTCTCTCTCTCTCTCTCTCTCTCTCTCTCACATTCGGTGGGTGGAAATGGCAAGGGGAATGATGGAGTTGAAGGCTGGGTGATGCGTTCTGAGGAAGAGGAGAGTTAGGTGTGTTGTGGGTTTAGGAAGGTCAGAGTCCTGACATTTCAGTGCATAAAAATCAGCCCTCATTTCGCTTTTTTTCCCCCTACCCATTAAATTATAAACTAGTTTAGGCCTAAATAATCTAATCCCAATCCAATATCGCGCTAATTTTTTAACAAACCCACTAATTTCACGTAATTGAGTAATAAAACTACAAAATTTATAATATTATTTCACATAAACATTTATACTCAATTAGCATGCAAAATTTAGTCTAACATAGCTAATTCAATAAAACATAGTTAATGAAAATATTAATCTAAACAGTTAGCCCAAAATCAAAAATCCTCGACTATTACACAATTTCTAGGTATAATTGGTTGTTCTATAGATGTTGCCTATGTTTTCTTTGCTGCAATCTTTTCCATAATAGATTTAAAAATTATCTTCAGCATGGAAATAATAGGCATGTATCCAGGATCCATAATGAAGCCATTAAAAATCTCAGCCATGTTATTGTCTACCGAGTCACACTTTGTATTTGGCTTAAAGTACATCCTACAAAAATGCTCAACCACTTTTTTCTCCAAGAACTGTCAAGCGATTGCCTCTAAATCCTATATTTCCTTAATATGTCTTTTCAGATGTACTTCATTGGTGTATTTTGTAATTTTTCAATACACATCCTTATATTGCACACCCTTCCATTTGTTTCTTAAGTTTGTATAAGCATGCTTATCCCACATTCTATGCTCAACATTAGGTAATAGCTTAAGATTGCAATCAACTAATCCCTACAAATGCATATTGATTGTTCAAGTTATAAAAATATCAAAATTAATCAACCAATCCCAAGCAAGAATAGGTTAATAAAAAAAGAACTTACAAAACATCAAATCAATCAAGGATGATGGTCTTACCTTTTGTTGGTCAAAGATAACGGTCCACCTATATCCCTCATTCATCTGCAAGTCTTCTTCCAAATGTTCTAGAAACCATCCCTATGTCTCTTTGTTCTCAGTTTGTGTAACACCCCAAGCCACAAGGTACATATGATCATTTGCATCTCTACATACTACACAAAACACCTTCCCATCCCATGAACCTTTAAGAAGCATACATCCAATGACAGCACCCTTCTATAGTCCTTTAGGAATTCTTTTCTCAATGCCCTTAGGCATATATAAAGAAATCTAAATATATATTGCTTCTGTGAATCTTTCCAAGTCTATCTAAAATGTCCCCTATAATCACCAATTATAGAGCCCAAAGCTTTCCTCTTGACCCTCACACACATAGACAGTGTAGCATTGTAGTTATGATTCTCCTTGACCATACTTTAAAAGTCACTTACTCTTAGAGATGGTTGCAATGTAAATGTCTGTTTATAAGTATCAACCAACTAATCATAAAACATATGCCTTTTCCTAACTCAAATAAAAGGAATACATATATGAGGTGCATCCATAGTCCTTATCTGAAAAGAGGCCTCATTTGTCATTTTTTATACCCACAGCCTCCAATTACACCCCACACCCAAGCAAAACCCTTGTAATGTAACCTTGTCACTCTTCTTGAACTTTGAATTATGCCCTCTAATTGTTCTGTAGGTCTCAATAACTTCTTTCAGTTGCTTCTTTTTCCTAAATGTCATTCCATCTTTAAGATCACTGGAGGATATGCTATTGTATGTTAGATACCTTACTCTTCTTTTTCTTTTCCAACTCTTTCTATCACTCTCATCTTCACTAAAAGTGATGGGGCTATTAGGATTGTCTGAATCCTAATAAATTTTCTTCCCTCCTCCCTCTTCATTTGTGTCATGTTTAGAATTGAGTAGATTTTTCTTAGCTTCAACTATCTCATTTAGAATCTTTTTTTCCTCCCTAGCATTTTCTAAATCCTCATCATCAATATCAGAAGAGAAGACATCATTCCCCTCTAACTATAAGCCATCAGTAGAATCATCATTAGCATATGCAAAGTAACCATCATGTTAATTCCCATTCCTGTCTTCATTCCCTTCCTCTCCTTTATCCTTTTCATTATATATGTGTTCAGCTTATATACACAAACTCAAGTTGTCAACAATCTTATTAGCTCTGTAACCACTTCATTAGTCTCAATTGTTGTCAAACTGTCCTTAAATGGCAAGTTTGGCTAACATAAATAAACATATAGTATTTTTCTGCTTACCCTAACTTTAACACAATGTTCTTGATATCGTCCACACTTAGCAAATTACGGTCAACTTGTACCTCACCACACTCAGACCCACTATAGATTAAATTAGATAGTCTCTAAAATCCCCCATTGTGAAAAATTGTAATTTACCACCACTACATGAAGTCATTCTTCATATTGATCAATAACAAACACAAATAAGACAAATTGCATCATATTTGTAACCAAATATAGTATTAAGGTTTCCCACACCCACACTTTAGCTTTTGCTGAGTCATTCTCTTAGCTTTAAAGAAATTGCATAACTACTGTGACAATGACATCCAAATAAACGCAATTCACACATACATTCTTCAATTTTTACCCATTCAAATTTCTTTGAAAAGTTAAGAAAACCCTAAAACTTACCTTTACAATTTGGTCACAAATTGTTGTCCCCCTTGTCTGTGTAATCAACTTCAGTATGCTTCTCCTTCTTCAGAAGCAGCTTTGAATTTGTGTTCTAGGGTTTGTAAGATCAAGGATTTGGAGGGGAGAGAGAAAAAGGGTGCGACACAACGGGATTTGCAAAGTTCAGGGATAGAGTTTAGAGGGAAGAGAGAGAAAGAAAATAAAATATATTACCAATTTTTCTTTTTAAAAATACCTTCGACCATTAGTCAACTAGTTCATACTATTTTTTAATATTTGGACCTACTGTACCTAGTCATCATTGCATTCATTAACTATTTTATAGTGGTATTTCATTGCTACAAATAGTTCTAGTGGCAATTTTTTAACAAGTTAAGTGGCATTTTTATCCAAACACTTTAAGAATAAGAGAGACAGTCAGGCTACTAGTGACTCGACAAGGTGGAGGACCGACAAATGGCCACTAGTTTGACAAAGGAAGAGGTAGAGACTTTTAGAGTAAGTGAGATAGAGAGGCTCAATGGCCAATAACAAATTAAAAATATATTTTTTATTAGAAAATGGGTCCAGTCCGGTCCACCGGTCCATTCAAACCAGATTGGTATCAGATCGAAGATCGACAAGGCTCAGACTTAGGACTAGGATCGGAGCAATTTTATTCTTATAATAATTTCTTGTTTGCGTATAAATGCATCCTTGTATCTGTTATTGATGGCCCTTTCTCTCTCTTCAAATTTTTCTAACTCTCTCATCTCTTCTCTGGTTCTCTCTAATAATTTGCTAGTTAGCTTTAGTTAGTTTTAATTAGCTTTTTCAATAGCTAGTTAATTCTATTAAACTTATTCTAAGTCTTTATACTCATTTTTGTAAAATAAAATGTCAAGAATTACATAAACTTCTTGGTTAGGTTTAGTGCGTTTAATTAGTTCTCTCAAGAACTAGTTAAATCTAGTTAAACCTTTTTAAATCTTTTATTTTGCTATTGTATTCTTTATTATCTTTGTACAGATATTTTGCTCACTTACTTTATTTTTGCCTTCTTTTCTTGTATATATGTTTTCTTTTTTGTTTGCATTTTTGTTTTAGCATATTGTATAATCTTTTACTTCTTCATGCTAATCCTATACTGACAATTGTTTCTTGTTTCTTATTTTTGGGTAGGTCAGTCCACAAATGTGTTTTAACCACGGGGTCATTCATTTGTCTCTCTGGGGCATTCGCGGCTATTCCCCCAGTTGGATTTGGAACATTAGTTTTGCATTTTCTCTTGAGCGAATCAGTGAGGTTGAGAGTTGCTTGTAAATATGTGTCTTTTTCTTTATTTTTATTCTTTGCCTTCACCTGCTACATTTTGTAATTTTATTCAAGAAAAATTACTTAAATGGGTAAGTCATGCTCAAATGCCATTAATAACAAATTGAAGTCAAATGGTTAAAAATGAAAGATTTGTGCAATTTTTATAGGTCAAGTTTAAGGATGACTTTTTATGTATAGTTGGGATCCAATCTACATTTTTGTAATTAGATAGATCTATGAAAGGGTTTTGCAACAAGCGACAATGCTTCCAAATCATAGTTCAAAAGTGGTCGTGATGCCTATTACTCTACAAGATATCTAAACTGTCTGAACGCTGACTACCCTGTAATTTTTCTCATTTTCTATCTTTTTTAGATTTTTTCATCAAAACGCTTTCTTCATAAAATAAAATAGACTTCCACAGGTTTCTACTTTGATAGCTCAATGCCCCCTAACTCTTCAGAGTTTATGAGATATGAAATTTCAAAGTTATAAAACTACAACTGGGTTCTTTGCACAATTTAGATCTGCAAAATCTAAAGGAATATTTTAAAGTGTCCCAAAAATTGAAATTGAAGATGCTTTTTGATGTATCTACATTACCTAATGAAGCAGTTTTTCAACAATTTGTTTCAATAATTTGTAGTAAATACAACAAGGACTCCCTACACAAAATAGCAAACTCGATTTTAGTACCTGAGTTTTTGCTTTGCCATAATCATATCCCTTTGGATCTTAGCCTCTAAACTTTAGCAATTAAACCATACTTAAAAGGAAGCAATTAGGCTTTGGAATAGCCTCATTTGGATCCTTTTTCAAAAAGATATGATTTTTTGAAGTTGCATTCATGACTTTTCTTGAGGTACATAACATTCAAATTTGAAAATTATTTTTAATCACATAATGCCATTTACGAATAACAAAATGGTGCAGTTGATCTTTGTATAGAATCTTCTAATTTCATGAAGTTTGGTGGAATTATCTGGATCCATTTTACTCATGTTCTAGATTTTTTTTTTTTTGAAACTGTATATAAATCATTTTTCCAAGCCAATTGAACCTCTATGAATAAATGGGTTCTTTGGTCATTTCCTAAATTTCAAGGGGCGTGCTTAGCAAAATATAGAAGCGGATAACTCCTCTAATGAGCTAATTGAGCATGACTTTATTTAGAGATTAAGGAACTTATTTATCTTTCTTAGATCTCTTATATATGCAAAAAGCCTTGTTTATTCATTCAATATTTTGTAAAAATTTGGTATGTATAAATCCTTGATTCCAAAGTCGAAATAATAAAATTATCTATCTTTGAGCATGATTATGTCCATTTGCAATAGACCATCTTAGGCAATAACAACATGAACTGCTTAGAACCATTAATCAGTATCAAATCAAACCCAACGTATGATGTATAGACCAAGGTATGGTACCTAGGCCATTATGATAGCTTAAGTGTTCAACCATTTCAAACTCATTCTTAATTTGAGCCCAGCAAAGGTACCTGACCTATGCCCATGAAAGTGATTTAAGTAATGACGATAATCATCACTTCCCTTTATGATCATCTTGAGCTAAATCACAAGCCATAATCAAATTTGACTAAATACTTAATAATGACTTCAAGACTCAACCCTGCTTGTATATATCTATATATATTTGCATGCTTGTCCTTAGGGATGACATGCTCTTTAGTATATGGCCATTGACCTTCATCAAATTCGACGTCATAATCAGAAATTTGTTCATATCTGATCTGTAGGATGGTTTGCATCTATCTCCACTCAAATAGCCTTGACAACTACATCATTATCCCCAATGGACTATTTTAGCTCAGATATGACCAAATAGCTTATCGTATCCTCTTGTTCAGTGACGGGTCATCGACGGGGCACCCCATCTTAAATTTGTGAAAACAGCCACCAAGCACCAAACAATAGTTCTACAAAAATCCACCCCACACCGTTCCCCAGGGAATCATTTCTTAATCAAGATGGACATGTTAAGAGTTCTAATATGCATACTTATGCCGAGGCTTGGGATGATCCACCCATCCAGTCACTGATAACTTCAAACATAGAGTTAAGACCCTTAGTAACTCTCTCTATTCTCACTTTGACATACTGAACTCTAGAACTAAGTCATCTTTAAGTCTCTCATCATGACCATTAGATAGAGAAAACATTCCCTAGCCATTCCCAAGTGGAACTCACAAACAATCATGGAGTTCCCATCAGAACTCCAAAGGGTTTTGATAAGGGAGTATATTTAAGTCTTGTGATGACTGGTATGTATAGCAATTCCACTCTTATCCGAATCTAAACCCATCATACACTAACCAATATGTTAGCCCTGAATCTTTTCCTTGTGTGCTTATTTGTGTATTCCTACCTCTACACACATACATGTTTATCATATTCTCAATTCACTTTAAATAATCAACTTACCAATATTTAGAGAATCTAAAAGGACACAACAAATTAGTAGAAGTCTATACTTAGGACAGAGGAAGGGTCAAGTCGTTGACGTTTGTGCTTTCCAACTAACACCATGGACCCATCTTAGGTCTTCGAACCAGTTTTCACATAATTTTGACTTCTCTTATGCATAAGAGTAATCTTTGTTTTAAAAAATGTCTTTTAAACAGTTTTATGAAAACCCCGCCCGTGTTTCGGTCATAATAACGTGGCAACTCCAGCCGTCTCATTTCTCAGCACAAATACTAATCTCAACTTACAGTGATATCTTCCCATAATGCGGGCACCTTTTTCGACGGACGTACTCGCCACGCTTAGAATCCGTAGAGCAGAACCCTAGTTTCCTCTTGTCGCAATCAAGGCCACACATATAAGCAAGTACATGTGCATACATATAGAGACAAATGCGCACATACACACACAGACATGTATGTATGTATGTATGTACATATGTACGTACGTACGTACGTATGTGTGTGTGTGTGTGTGTAGAGAGAGAGAGAGAGAGACTTGTATATGTATATGGACGTGCCTGTGTGTATATATACACACACACACACTTATGTCCGTCTGTGTGTGTGTGTGTGTATATATATATATATGTATGTATGTATAATATATATATATATATATATATATATGTATGTATGTATGTATATATATATACACACACACACACACACACACACACACACACACACACATATATATATATATACATATATATATATATATATGTATATGCATTTAAGTGAGTGAGTGTGAGTGTACATACATATATATGTCAACATATACACACACATACACACACACACACACACACACACACACAAACACAGAGACGCACATGCAACAACAACAACAACAACAACAAAAACTCCCGGCGTGGGTCTCACTTATGTAGGGCCTGGAAAGATCCAATATTGGGTGGCCTTACCCTTACCAGTGTCAGTATCAGCAAAGAGACTAGTTCCAATAGACCGACAAAAGATTTGAAAAGGAAATTTTGTAGTATAAAAATCATTTGAATTAGCCACACACGCGATTAAATACTCAAATAGTAGTAAGTGTAAAAAGTAAATAGGATAGAGATAAGTGCAGTACTGGAAAAAAAATGAAAGTAACCAAGAAACCATTGAGGGAAATACAAGCAGCTACTAAAAGTCCTATCCTGACCCATGTCCTTCATCGATCCCAAAGCCTTCAAATCGAGTCTACTCACTTCATTCCAATTCTTCCTCAGTCTATCCCTACGCCTTCTACACTCCGATATAACAATCCTTTCACAACTCCTTACTGATGCATTCATACTCCTTCTCCTTATATGACCGAACCATCTAAGTCTAGTCTCTCTTATCTTATCCTCTATCCATGCCACTCCTACTTTATCGCTAATCACCACATTTCTAATCCTCTACATTCTCATTTGGCCACACATCCAATGAATCATCTGCATCTTAGCTACTCTCATCCTCTGGTCTTGTGACTTCTTGACAGGTCAACACTCTGCTCCATACAGTAGGACTAGTTCGACAACCATACGATAAATCATCCCTTTAAGTCTCAGTGGAATCTTCTTACCACATAGCACCCTCATAGCATTTTTCCATTTTTGCCATCCTACCTTTATACGGTGACTAATATCCTTGTCAATCTCTTCATCATCTTGAATGATTAAACCCAATATTTGAACGTTTCCACCCTTAGGATGCCCACACCTCCAACGGCCACCCGGTCTTCAGTACCACTTCCCGGCACTAAATCGACATTTTAAATACTCCTTCTTGGACCTATTTAGTGTGAAACCTTTAGCCTATAGGATATCTCTAGACCTGGCAAAATTGACCCGAGACCCAAAACCCGAACTGAATGACCCGGACCCATACCCGACCCGACACCCGAAATATACTCACCTGAAAGTTGACCCAAAACCCGAATTGACCCGACCCGAGCCATACCCGACCCGAAATTTTCAACAAAGTTGCTTGTTTTGGCATGACGAGCATATTTCACCAAAAATTGGTTGACCCGAAATCGACCCGACCCAAACCATACCCGACCCAAACCGAAACGACCCGAAATGTCACTTAACCCGAACATAACCCGACCCGAACTTAACCTAACCCGTACCCAAACCGAATGACCCATTTGCCAGGTCTAAATATCTCTCCATAACTCCAGCTTGGCGTTAACACCGTCCCAGGTCTCATCAATAAGAACTATGTCATCAGCGAACAACATACACCAAGGTACCTCACCTTGAATCCTTCCAATGAGCTCATCCACAACTAAAGTAAAAGGAAAAGAGCATAGCATTGACGCTTGATGGAGGCCAACATCAATGGGGAGGTCTTATGAGTCCCCCCTCCCTTAAGGTGCTAACTCTGGTTCTTACTCCCTCCTAAATATCTTTAATGATTCGTATATACGCTACAGGTATGCTTTCCTCTCTAAGAACATCCATAGTACATCCTTAGGCACCCTATCATAAGCTTTCTCTAAGTCGATGATTACCATGTGGTCGTCTTTTTTCTATATCTATACAACTCTATGACTCTTCGTAAGAGGTGGATAGTTTCTGTAGTGGACCTCCCTAGCGTAAAACCAAACTGGTTCTTTGAGATTCTTATATTCACCCTCATCCTTCCCTCAATCACTTTTTCCCACAACTTCATTATGTGATTGAGCAATTTTAGACCTCTATAATTATTGGAATTTTGAATGCCATCATTGTTCTTGTATAAAGGAATACCTATGCTAAATCTCCATTCATGCAGCATCTTAACGGTCCTAAATATAACATTAAAAAGTTTTATAAGCCATCCTAGATCCATCTCACCGAACGCATTTCCAACCTTCTACAGGTATGTTATATGTGCAAACTGCCTTTCTAGCCTTCATATTCCCTAACGCATTTTTAATCTTTGCTTTTTTGATATGGTGGCAGGGCCTAGAATCTGAAAGCTCTTCTTGATCCCTCTGCTCTTTGAGGTGCAAGATGTCAAACCCATCCTCATGAAAAATTCTACAGAAGTAGCTATTCCATCTTTCCTATATCACCGAATCATCAGTAAGGACTCTACCTCCTGCATCTTTAATACACCTTTTACTACCTAAATCCCTCATTTTTTATTCCCTAGCCCTTGCTTGCTTAAAGACCTCCTTCTGACCTTCTTTAGAATCTAGTCTCTTATATAACCTCTCGTAGGCTCAGTTCTTTGCTTTCGTGACTGCTTTCTTAGCTTCCACTTTCGCCATCTTGTATCACACTTTGTTAGCTTCTCTCTCTCCCTTTGTACCACTATTAGCTAAAGCCGTGTATGTCTCTTGTTTCACCTTTACTTTCTCCTTCACCTCTTCCTTCCACCACTAGGCTCCTTCCAATCCCCCACTTCCCCTTTTAGACACTCCTAAAATCTCCTTAGTCAACCTCTAAATACAATCTGCCATCTCTCCCCACATCTTATCTGTATCACTTACTAGTGCCCAATTTCCTTCTTTTTTAATCTTCTCGGATAATTTAGCGGCATTCTCACTAGTAAGATTTCACCAACTAATCCTAAAGTCCGCAATACTCCTCTTCCTATTCTTTAAACTCTTAAACTCCACATCCATAACCATTAACTTGTGTTACATCATAAGTACTCATGCGGTATCACTTTACAATCCTTACACCATCTCCTATTGTCTGCCTTAATCAAGAAGTAGTCAATTTGAGTCCTAGTGCTACCACTATTGAAGTTCACTAGATGCTCATCTTTTTTTGCTAAAATATGAGTTAACAATCAAAAGTTCGTACGCAACCACAAAGTCTGGAATAGACACCACCCCCCCCCCCAAATATTTTTGTTCTCGAAGCCAAAACCACCATAAAATCGTGTCATAACCATCCCATTCCCCTCCAATATCCCCATCAAAATCTCGCCCAATGAAAAGTCTCTCAGCATGAGTTACACTCTGAATAATTGCATCTAAATCCTCCGGGAAATGCCTGTTAATATCCTCTTCCAACCCTACTTGTGGCATGTAAACACATACTATGTTAACGATTTTTGCACCCATGGCCAACTTGGTAGACATGATGCGGTCACTCTTATGCTTAACCTCAACAACTTGCTCCACTAGCTTCCTCTCAACCAAAATACCTACTCTATTTCTGATTCTATTATCACTTGAATACCACAACTTGTACCCATCAATCTCCTTTGGTTTAGCACCCACCTATTTAATTTCTTAAATACAGGCTATGTTAATCTTATGCCTATGGAAAATCTTAACTAATTATGTAAACTAGCTTTGCGTTCCAATATTCCATGATGATAGACGTAACCTAACAACCTTGCTTCTCCTCCTAACCCCTTCCCCCCCGAAGGACGAGCACTGACTACTGCATTATGAGCCACCAGAGATAAACCCAAATCACATAGAAGCTACCTTAAAACAAAAATAAAAAAAACTAATATCAAGCAACAACATAATAGTAAAAAAAAAACTACTAGGGCAAGAACTACGCCTAGCAAAAATCCTAGGCTGTAGATGCACTAAATGTAACAAAAATGGGTATTCAAAAGAAAACTTAAAACCTCAACAAATAAAACCTAAGCCCCCAATACCCAACATTCCATAACTTCAAATGACCCAAAAATATAATAAAAATACTAAAACTTAAATAAAATATAGAAACAAATAATTCTAAAAACTAATATTAAAACTAAATCCAAAACACCTATAAGGGCAGGAATGTCTTTACGGGAAAGACGAATACACAAGAAATGGAAGTTAAGTTCAAGAAAATTAAATATTGAAAGCAAATAGAAATAAATAGTTACAGAAGCACAAAAGATACACAACTAGAATAAAGGCAAGTAAATTAAAGCCAATAAGAAACTAAATGAATCTGTAGGAAGAAATAGGACTAACTTGGATGCAGAAGTATACTGTCGGTAATAGTCCACGTTTATAAGAATACCAATCCACGTCAATAAGAATACCAAGCGGTTACTAGAGTTGCTTTAGGTTTTCACGTCGTAAACCCGAAAACTCAATAGATGGTAGTTCAGCCGTGAGAGAGAAATAGGAGAATATAGGAGATATAATATTCACCTCATAGCTTTTGTGGAGGCTATCCCCCTTAAACCCCTTTATATAGCTTAGGGGGTAGCTAGGGTTGTCGCCCTAGGCGACTTAAGTGGCCGTTGGGCCTAAACCTATTAGGCATGATTAACAGCTCTCTCTCGGCCACTTAGGCCGTAAAACATGTATTCTCCATGTACCACAACTTGTCACGCTTCATACCAGGAATAGGACGTGCAACCAAAAATAACAAGTGGTGTTATATTAAGTTACCATCTAACTAATATAACACTTTCATGAAATACGATACTCCAAAACCATCCCAAGACATCACCAGTGACATCTCTAATCCCTTATGCCTGATATATAATATGATTATGTTCTCAACATAATCGTCCGGGCTAATATGGTGATGGTGGATCGATTTTTCCTTAAGCACTCATGAAATTTCATCTTAGCTTAACTGCTTTCTTAATGTGTTCTCACTGAACCATATACATCGTGGTTCTTGAGAATCACATTAAAGTAGCATCATCAAGCTTTGAATTCATATCATAGCTTTAAGTCAAACGGTCATCGTTTATAGGGTCACACAGTGACAAAAGATAGGGAAGTCGATTGTCACTCCTTGTATGGGTCATCTTATAAGCACACACGGTATGAGATGTGTCTCATGGCATAGCTCCCCTCAGCTGGGTACGTCACTCTTTATGCCATGCGAATCGTCAATGTAGATTTTCACTCAAAAATCTAACCTGAGCCACTAGATCAACATATTGAATGTTAATCTTAACACTCAAGATTCGGCTCTTAAGGCTTCGATATGAAAACTTATTTCATACTCGGCTCCCTTGAGTCTCATCTTAGTTTCAGTAAGGCGATTATATTCATTCTACTCATACACTTCCAGTGTGAGTAATCAACATTGCACACCTAGTGCCAATATGATTCAATCTCATCTCGCCCACTACTCAAGCGTTAGGGCGATTGCCTGTGTGACTAGGCCAATCACAAGCCTGTGACATTTCAATATGCCTAACGTGTAACAATAAGTTATGAGCATTTTGCCCATTTACAAAAGAAACATGTCTATTATGAAACAAAACACGTCTAAATACCAAACCTTATGAATTCCAAGACTCAACAAATGAGCTTTGAACGTATCATTAGGAATGGGTTTAGCTAAGGGAACATAATCACCTTGTTAGTCTATATATATACCCAATGGCAATGCTTTTTGTCTCTATGGTACAAGATACACAATCTACCTCCATAGCTGACATTATTATGTAGCTTTGCTACTCTATGACATGGCTCTCCCAGTCAGGGTAAAGGCAAGTCCTAAGGTTGACTCAGACTCATCCGAGTTACCACCCCAATCAACATTTGAGCATTCTCTCAACTTGAGGCCTGCTCCTTGATAGCAAAAGGCTGAGTTATCAATACCACAAAGGTAGCGCTTGATTCTCTTGATGACTTGTCAATCAGGAAGTCTTGAGTTACTTTGATAACGACTTATCAAACTAGGCGCAAAGCAATGTCAGGCCATGTACATAACATGGCTTATACTAAGCTTACTATGATACTAGGGTTGAGAACATTGTTCATTATCTCTATTTTATCATCTGTTTTAGAGCATTGAGCAAGACTCAAGGTTGAACCCTTCTCAACTGGAGTATCTATGGGTTAGGAATTATAAAGCCAAAATCGTTCCAAGGCATTTTGATGCACGCTTCTTGGGACGGCTTTGGATTATTGCCACTCCTAGGACATACCTGGTTTCACCCATGTCCTTTGTCTCAAAGACATGGAATGGCTACCTTTTAGTAGCTTTAATCATCTCCAAGTTGCTCCCAGTCAACGGTATGTTATCAACGTGAGGAACGCAATCCCCATGTTGATCTTTCGACATACACAATGGCCTTCTGAAACCATAGATAAGCCAAGATGGCTTTATGGAATCTAGAGTACCAAGAACTGAAAGATTGCTTAAGATCACATATGGACCTTTTAGGATGACACACATTGTCCTCTTGTCCCTTTGATACAAAATAAATGGGTTAGTCCATATAAATCTCTTTCTCAAGATCACCATCGAGAAAAGCAATTTTTGCATCCCTTTCGAACTACTCAAAGTCCGAATGGGCAACCAAGGCTAGGAATATTCAGGCCTGAACTTATCAATTGAACTATCCACCTAGTGTTTTATCTTGAAGACTTACATCGGGGTGGAGTTCCAAGGAGTTCTTAAACCCTATCAGTGAGTTCATCTCATCCCTTATGGCATCCAGTCACTCTTTGTGATTTGGTAAACCAACCGCCTCTTGATAAGAGGTAGTTCCCCCAACTACCAAGGGAGTGCATGGGAATATTTCATCTTCGATGTAGAAAAATCGTAGAAGAATTCTTCCATGCCAACTCCTTCGGGACCTTCATTATTTGTCTGTCGATGTGAGAAATCCCTCCCCCTTTCTCTAAGAGGTATGGGACCAGGAGTTCCTCCCCCTTTCTCTAAGAGGTATAGAACCCTAAGTATGGAGAAAAAGTTACTCCCACTATCCATTTGAGGTGGGATCCTAAACATGTGGACTAACTGCATGTTTGGGAATGACTCTCCTCAACATTTGGAGATTGAGGACGAATCTCATTCTCCTTAATAGCCAAATATTCACCATTCCTATCAAATAACAAAGGTGTACCACCCTTGGTGACTTAGTGAGAATTCAAATCCTCCCCCTCACCGAAAGGTGGTTGAAGGCCTTGTTGTGACGCATACAAATTGAGGTCCTTTTAAATTTCACCAAATGCTAAGAAACTCATCCTTAAGGAAACCGACATTGCGGGAATTTGTTTCACGAAAGAAAATATTCATGATCTCGATTGGTTCGAAGAATTCTAATATTCCGTCCCAGTTGAGTCATATTACTGTTATAGGGTATATGAACACATCAAGTACCTAATAGCGGTGAGATAGGAGGTACACATACCTATATCATGAATGTATAACTCCATGATATGCTTTCACATTCATGGACCGCAGATGTCTAGAGTGATTGAACGCTAATAAATTCGATGTCCTCTAAACCTTACAAAAAGATTTCCTAGTGCTTTAATAGCTGGACATAACTCGCATTGTGCAACTTAAGCCCAGTGAGTTGGTCTTAAAAAACCATCTCTAACTAGTTTGTTAAATCTATATTAACCCTCATGGTCAAAACGAGCATATCTAAAACAGATTCAAAAATAGGACAAGGATGGAAGATGCTCTATTTTGTCCAAAAACATTGAAAACGCCTTTCAATGTGACATGGCCAAACAGATCACCATGTCATACGATATCTATGACATCCAGACGAATATTAAAAAGAAAACTAATCTTAGGAAAAGAAGTCACAAGGAAACATTGCACCCCAGGTGCACAGAGAGCATCGTGAAAAGACAACGTAGTCCCTTCAAGGAGCTTCAAATAGCTTTTTCACTGTCGTTACCTGAAATGACAATTTGTGAATCCACCGGGTAGTAGTGAAAGTTCACAGAAATCAACTAAATCCTGAACTATGTACTTGATTTCTCCCGTATCTACAATCCACTAAGGATCATAGTTAGCAACAAATGTTTGAGAGCACACATATTATCCAGGAGTAACTGCGGAAGGAGGTACCTTAATCGACTTAGGACAATCCCAAGCATAAGATTCCTAATTTCCACAGTCATAGCACTCACACGTGTTATATGCTTCTCTTTATTTCCTTAGCCTTTTCCCCTTTCGCAATACCAATCTTAGGTCCAGAACCTTATGAGGGACTGAATCTGGATGAACCTGATGCTAAGCTAATCCCACGAGTACTCAATAGTGGGGTGACTTTTAATTCCCCCACTAGATCGACGTTGATGCAATACGACAAAGTATAACATTTTGATCGATCTATTCTTGAACCACTTTTGGTATGCTTTTAAGTTTTCTAGATACTGTTCACTAACAGTACCATCTTTGCCATCCTATGAGACCTAGAGCCTAATGACTGTCCTAACATTCCTTGTTCATGCAGAAGAAAGTGAATCTTCCGACATTATATATCATAGTAAGTGCTATCAAGTTCTTTATTGGTAAACAAATTACCAACTATATTTTAATTGCCATATCTAAAAGTATATATTTTGTAAAGTGGACATTATGCATATTTTCGATAAATAAATTACCAAAAACTCCATTATCCATGTTGCATGATCGAAAATATCGCTAAGCTCATAATCATCTCATACAAGCATCAATTAGAAGTTTTATAATTTATTTATCACAATTTTCCATAAAACAAAATTTATGAAAAATATTATGTTTAAACAAATTAACATTTCAGATATATCACAAAGATATCCAACTTTATGTAAACCAAATTTACATGAAGTTATCTCACTATATATAACTACCAATATGTCATCTAGAACTTTATCAATGACATATCACACATGAAATTCAGATTATTATATAAAACGCATTTATATAATAAAACGAATATATATTGCGAAACATATTCGAATAATAACATGTTACAAAAGAAGTTCATAAAAGGCCCAAATAGCATTATATAAAACACATTTATATAATTATGTATAACATGAAATTTGTTCAAATGTTACTCGCAAATTATAAAACACATTTATAATATTACGAATTTAAATTTTATGAAACCAATTCATAAAATACCGCTAAATTACATAATTAGCATATAACATGAAATGAATCCACATTCATTAATTTGGGCAAGGAAAAAGTGTTAAAATTAGCAAATTCACTACAACTCATGTAGTTCGTATGTATAAAACACATTTATACAATACTACTAATTGGTGATTCACATGAAACAAATCCATGTAATCGAATGCAACATAATTTGTAACATGAAATATATCCAAATGTTAATCGCAATTAATTATATATAGAACAGATCCATATAACATTAAAGTTTGGATGAAACGAATTCATAGTAAAGCTCGCAAATTATATAAAATGTATTTATATAATATTGCAAATTTAAATTTCATGAAACAGATTCATGAAATAATCAAATATCCTATATATCCAAATAATAGCATGAAACTTGTTCATGTAAAACTTAATGAATCATTTTTTTTAACTACAACGATGACAGAACAATTAACTGATTTATAATTGCTCATATTTTGCATGAAATTATTAAATCATGAAACATATTCGTGTGACGTGATATTATATAAAACATATTTATATAATATAACTTATGAAACTTATTCATTTACCGACCAAGGGGGTCTTTATATCACATATATATTTATTGAGTTCGAGTAAAATAAATTTCCGTCATACGCACTAATTTTATGTATGAAACAAATTCATATAACTTCATCCCAATAAATCGATAACAAGTTACTGGGTCAAGAAAATGTCAAGTTGATGCATATATAAAACGAATTTATATATGACATTAAACATATTAATGTTTTATAACGAATTCACGCATTTAGGATTAAAACTAATTCGCAACCTTAATTTAGTGAATTAATTATCTGCATGAAACTTTATCAACTTTAATATCATTATCATTCAATTAAAAATCATGCCATGACTAATGATAATAATTAAACAACAATGGCTGAAAAATAATTCGACCCAAAACAGTTGAAAATAGCGTGACCCATATCATTGAAATACGTCAAGAAGCAAACTGGCCCAAAATACAAACGGGCCTTTTATAAGGGAGTGAACTCAATTATCCCCCCAAACCCAGATCCTAATATGAGTCTCTCTCTCTCTCTCTTCTTGGTGTTCCTCTGCCTGCCTTCGAATTCTCTCTCCACTCTCTACGACCTCTCTGCCCATCTCTATCTCTCTGGCTCCCCAGGTGCCGTGGCCATGGAAATGGGGCACTAAGCTCTTTCCTCGACAAAACGAGCACGGCAGCCGCCGCCGCCGTTCTGGGTTTTCAAAAAAAAAAACACCCAAATGATGACCACCGCCACACTGAAAAGCGTACATCCTTCGACCTACACTAGCCCGATGAGAACCGAGGGTACCACGATGTAGATCAACCGAAAATGAGCCGGAAAACACTAGCTGAGCATCGAACGCGCCTCTCACGTGGTGGCGCGTGACTCACACGCGCCGCCATTTTGGTGGATTTCACGGTTCCTTTGCCGGATTTGAGTAGGTCGACAGTCAAGGGTGCAGTTGGAGGAAGAAGAATTACCCTTTAAGCATTCGTCGACGGCGTGTGCGCCACACGCGCCACCGTTCCTTGGTGGTTTCTGATGGGTTAGGTTTCGATCTCAATCTGTTTTACCCCTTTCCCTTTTTTTTGTTTTTCCAATTAGAGCCGAGGTCGAGAACTAGGCAGAGGGGTTTCCAGTTTGGGGTTTTGATATGAGGGAGCTAGGGTTTCAAGTCTAGGCTTTGTAACATGTTAATGGCTTTGAATGAAAACATGCTTGCATATCTAATCACATATTTACTTTTATTCATGGGTTATCAATCGAATTAATCATTCGATGAATCAGAACATATCATATATTCTTGGTTTTCAAATCTGGCTTTTTAACATAACAGCAGCATACAAGCATTTGTGAATTCGACTGTTCAGAATTGCACTTAGAATCGTAATCTGGGTGCTTAATAACGATTATCAACCAACTAATCTGGGCAAGATTTGCATATGAACCCATAAAATCGCATAAAGGATCATGCTTTCACGTTTTAACAGTATGATAGCATAATAGTAATTACGTTTTAGCATACTAGTCTAAAATTAACACATAATCTCATGAAATCATGCTTGTCAAACATGTTAAGCGATCTAGGCATAAATTTATGCACGCATAGTGGGGTCTGTCTTATCAATAAAGATACAGACTGACAAATCAAACATATTCAACCAAAGATGCAATTTTTTTAACTTAGTTTTGGGCATTTCAATTGTAAAAGCATGCTGCTGGAATGTTAGAGTTGCATAATTACAAAAATTAAGCAATTAAACGTATAAACGAGCATGCTTTGAACAAATCAGATTTAGCAGATTATTAACCAATCAATCGGGACTAATCCGAACACTTTTGGCTCTGATACCACTATAGGAAGAAATAGGACTAACCTGGATGTGGAAGTATACTGTCGGTAATAGTCCACGTTTATAAGAATACCAATCCACGTCAATAAGAATACCAAGTGGCTACTAGAGTCACTTTAGGTTTTCACGTCCTAAACCCGAGAACTCGATAAATGGTAGTTCAGTCGTGAAAGAGAAATAGGAGAATATAGGAGATATAATATTCACCTCATAGCGTCTGTGGAGGCTAACCCCCTTAAACCCCTTTATATAGCTCAAGGGGTAGATAGGGTAGCTAGGGTTGTCGCCCTAGGTGACTTAAGTGACCGTTGGGCCTAAACCTATTAGGTCTGATTAACAGAATCAAAATGCAAACACTCCCCCACTAAGACCTACCCCTCTACTAAAATCAATGGCACGCACAATAGCATACTCACACACTACAACAACAAAAAAAGCATACAAAAAAAAACGTAAAAAAGAATAATGCAAAATAAATCCCATACACAACACACCCTGGCTTAAAGACTTTAACGAAATCTTTATCTTACAAATGGTAGAATGGATAGATGTATAAAAATGCTTCCCTCCCTCAATCCATGCTTCTCATTAATCCAAACTTTACAACCGTTGATCAAAATCTTAGGCAATCTCAGCCTTTGGATTTATCTTGATAACCGCCAATCTCTCCCTTTTTACTGGGTACATTACGTCTCACGTTCGATTCCCCCCTCCCTCATTGTATTGTACTCTTTACTTGACATATGAGGTTTCAAGTTCTATTCGTCCGTCCCTCATTATATTGTATTGCTCTTTGTGGCTCATGCGGACCAAAACGTTTTTGATTTCCATCATTATTATTAATATTTTGTATTTTTCAATACAAATATAAATTTGAGCATGTATTATTAGAGATAATAGAATAATAAATACAATTTTCATAATTATTTTCATTATTACTATCGTTGTTGTTGTCGTCATTGTCGATATCGGCAATGTTATCTTCCTCTTTTAATTTGATAATATAGTCAATATTAATTATGATCATCTAATTATCAAAGAGAGATTAGGAGATTATAATGGATATAAATTTTTTTATTATTTCATTATTATAGAATAAGTTCATATTTTAGGAGTTTTAACTTAAGGAAACTGAATTATAATTACTGAACAAGCCGTAAAACCTTATATGATACCTTATTATTAACACATAATATAATATACACATTTATATAGAAATAATAAACATTTTTTATTTCCATGATTATTATTATTATTTTGTCTTTTTTTGATACAAATATACATAGAGCATGTATTACTAGAGATAATAGAAATATAAATATGATTTCCATAATTATTTCCATTATCACTATTGTTGTTGTTGTCGTCATTGTCATTATCATCGTTGTTATCTTTCTCTTTGAGTTTGATAACATAGTCAATATCAATTATGATTATATATATGCAAGGATTGTGCTAAAAAATTACATATTGTAAGCATAATATAACATACTGTAAGGGTTGAACGTGAAATATAAAAAAAATAAAAAATAAAACACGATCATCATATTAGGCCCGTGAAGCTAAATTTCTTTCACATTTAATATAATCTATTTAACATAAGAAAATAAACGAAATATTTTTCTTTTTCTTTCAAAGCATACATATCTTATAATTATATTTAATTCATATAAATCTTAAAAGTATAATTAATGTTTTAACGTTTCAAACAAGTTGACCAAAATCTAATCTATTTAACGCATAAGAAAAAATAAAACAATTTTTGTTTTCTTTTAAACCATACAAATCCAATAATCAAATTCTCTTCATAAAACACCTAAAATTATAATTAATCTTTTACCGTTTAAAATAAAATGCCCCAAATCGTCATAATACTTCAAATTAAGAAATATCTCAACTCACAAATCTGGACTAAACCCTTCTCTTGCAAGACAATATAAGGGTATTGGAAGTTTATATCAAAACCCATGAAACTATTACGTTGACCTAAAAATCAAATGTACAAACTATGAATACATAATTATATTAGCACCCCCTCATGAATCAATTTAAATAACCAAAAAAGTTATATAATAGCATAAATATAATGTTCAAATTATTTTCGTTGAATGACAAATTTTATTTGTGTTACATGCGAAACTAAAACTAAACCGACTTTAAAATAGTTTCCACCTAACTTCACTAGAGAATTAACGACTTCATAAATTTTTACTCACCAACAAGAAGAGGATGTGGACTTTTTGTCATTGACGTCATAAATTGACTTATCATCACCCTATTTAGCATATTTTGTAACAAATTCACTATCTATTGTCTTCATCATACTTATATAGACTTTTTTCACAATTATATAGTTTTCAATTATTAATCTCATTAATTATGCACGAAGTGTTTGTATACTTAACTTTTTCATTGAGTTTTTCCATTATCTCCTCTAAATTATAATATTAATCATGTCTACCATAACTATTCGTTTATTATTTCCACAACATATCTACAAAATATTTATTTGAACATACTCCGTGCAAAGCACGGGTCAAGACTAGTAGATTAGAAAAAAAACAAAATAAAACCCTGCTAACCCGACCTTAACACACGCCCCCAATCTTAGTCCCACCCTCCACCACCCTGACACCACCCTTCCCCGACCCCCTGAGAGGCACCCCAAGCAACGCAACCCCTAAGAAGTAGCCCCATCGACCATCTGCAAAGCAGCCCAGCCGAGCCCCTCACCATGATCCCCAACCTCCTTCCTACCGATAGTTACACTCGAAAGCCTAGTAACCCGACCAGAAATCGCCCCAGCGCACCAATTCAACACCCTGGAGCAAAAAAAAACAAAAACAAAAAACAAACGCTACACTGCCAGCAAAAACAGAGGAATGAAAATAGGGGTGATGTTGTCACTGCTTCTGGCTCACCTACCGACTAACTCAAACAAAGAGAGTATAATAAAGATTCCACATATATGCACAGATACATGTACATATATACGTATGCAAGTTTGTGTCTGTGTATATAATTGGGAGCGGGTGCCTCCAAGTATATGTATATGTATGGCTGTATAATACACACACACACACACACACACACACACACACACACACACACACACACA
>JACYFF010031954.1:54679246-54716752 GCA_017589665.1 Selenicereus undatus
ATATATATATATATCTGTGTGTGTGTGTGTGTAGTTATATATAGTTATATATAGTTATATTTAGTTATATATAGTTATATTTAGTTATATATAGTTATACATGGGAAGGAAATAAATAATGAGCTCAAATAAGGAATTGGACCAATAGAGAGAAAAAAAAAATAGAAGAAGCTAGACAGGAGCCCAATCTCCAAGCCTGGTCCACGGCCCAATTCTCCCGTCACAGCCTCCCTCTACTGTTCTCTCTCTCAGCAAGCTCAGCCCAATAAGCAGCCCAACCGCCTCCTCCCCAGCCTGCTTCCCTTCTCTCCCTCCTCGCTTTGGGCCCGGCCCAGACCGGGAAGTCAGCTCCATCTCTCCCACCTCACTTAAGTGAGGCGTGCCTCTCACGTGAGCCAGGCACAACAACCCCCTAGTCTCGTTTTCTTCTTCCCCCATTTTTCCACAACCCAGAACAGAGCCACGAAACGAGGCTCAACGCTGCGTCTTCCTCCATCAGTAACGGCCGTGGTGGTCCACCTTCATCTCCTCTTCTAACCGTTCTCAACCTCTCTCTCCCTTCATTCACTCCATCCCTAATTAACCATCAATGTGACGGTTTCAAGACTCAAAAGGGGACCGAAAAACAGAGAGCAATAAAGGATGGGGACGGTGTTTCTTTGGGGCCTTAAAACGGGGCTGTTTGCCTTCTTCTTCCTCCATCATCTATCAATTAAATTCGGCGTCTATTATTCATTCGTGGGCTCTCATGATTGCCATTAATGGGTGATTTATCAAGCACTAAAGGGGTCGTTATTTGGAGGAATGAACGGGTGTTGGGAGCAGGCGGAATGAAAGGCCGAAACACATAACAGAGCAAGTAGGAGCAGTAGCGTAGAGTATACCGTAGATTTCGCCTTCGAATTTCGCTTTAGTTTTCAATATTCATTTTTATTTCTGTTTCAGATCTAGGTTGTAGTTTTATCAATTTCATATTATTGAGCCTGAGTTTGTTCGATTCGAATTAAACATGCGATATTTAGTTTTCGGTGTGATTAATTCATATTTTTGGGTTAGAATTGAAGTTCAGTATTGACACTTGTTTGATTCGTGCTGAAATCGAGCTGTAAGGATTTCACAGTTTCTCATCCTATCTCACCTGTTCTCCCCTGCTTTTCCTCTTTCTTGCGGTTGATTCTCTACACTAGCATTGTTTTGAGTTGCATAGGGTGTTGCCTCAACCATGTTATGACTTACTGATGACTCATAATCCGATTGGTGTTGATGTTTGAAAATTTTCCTTAATTATTATTTCTAATTATTTGTAAAGTTAGCTAAATAAATTTGCAATAAATTATTTTAGTTTAACATAGAAAATTTATCCTTTGAAAGCGACAATCTCATTTGCCATCCCTGAAGATCGACACCCGTTAGTATTACGGTGATAACCGTATACTTGCGGAAATCACAATATTTATCATCAAAGTTGGGGATTAATCAAACGAGGAAAGACACTAATGCAGTGCGAAAACACTACTTTCGCTTATCAAAATGAGTTGAACGAATATATAAAGGTACAGGGAGCAACTTGAAAAGATGTCTTTGATTACCTCTTTGGTGTTGGAGCTGAAAAATTCTTATCAGAAAAAGGAAAGAAATATCTTCTTGGATTATTTGAGAAATGGGATCCAAAGCATCTTCAATATGATGAAGATTTTGATGATTATCCAGATAATGATAGTCTGGAAAATATTATTGGAGATGAAGACATGCAGGATCTCAATAATGATGAATAGTCTTTTCACCATTAAAAGGCTATGAAAAATGGTTGCTCCATTATTGTTCTATTTTGACAAGTGTCAAGTTTGTTAAATAAAGCAGTTTACTGTAGCCATGTGTATGTAACTATAGCCATGTGAAAAAGTAGTACACTGTGTACTGTAACCATTGGGGCATCCCATGTATCTGCGTCCCCCCTATAAAAAGAGAGGCGGAGTACCGAGAAGGAACATGATCATTTGAGCATTTTCGAGCAAAAGAGATGTCGAGATTCTCCATTTCTCTATGAGCAAGCTTCTCTGATAATCTTAGTAGTTTAAGTCCATCTTAAATCTTTCCATCGTAATATTTTCACCTTTAGGCTTTCAATAAAAGAAGTTTCCCAGTAGGGAACGTTATTCAATTAAACCTTATGTCTTAACTATTATAATTTCTTGATTAAAATTCCAGTATCGTTTAAAATATAAAGAACTTGATTAGTGACTACGGTCCGAGGTAGGAAACGAAATGGATCTGTGATATAACTATTATAAGGAAGGCGTGGTTGAGATTAGCAATCTCCATAAACTGGAAGCTAGACCAATGCCAGGGTCCAACGCCGACTAAGTTCAGGTAATGATCGAAACTCTCTAATTAAGTTTTAATTATTTTTGCTAAGCATGGTGGGCCTATAACCACAGAAAGCATAATATCTAAGATATAAGTAGTACATTGTGATAACTAGTACCAGTAAAGTCATTATAAGAAGTTTAATCGTTCAAAACAAGTATATTTCTTTAAAAAAACACCAAAAATAGCTCATTTGCACATTTTAGCCAATTTTAAGGGTCTTTCTGCAATTCATAAGAGTTTTGGGCGAAAAGTGAGAAATAAAAGAGCACGAGAGGTATTAAAAAATTAAAACAGGTTTTCAGAAGGTAGCAAAAAATTGGATCGTCATAGCTCAGTGTACTAAAAAATTAATCCAAAACAGTGAGACCCAAAAAAAATCAATGACTCCTATGTCAACGTACAAAAAGATGAATAACCCATCTGACCAACCATCTCAAACCTGGGAAGTCCTCATGTTGTACCCCCTTTTTGAAATTTGTTCAAATCTGTATAACTGAAAAAGGCAAGTTTAGACTTTTTTTTAGCTTGGATTGTACGGACCACAGCAAAATGTTTCTTCAAATTTCTCTACCTCGTTTCTACGGAGTAGTAGATAGTATACACTTTTTAAATCTAGAATCAATCAGAACCATTCTCTCTATAATTTTGCAATTCAGGGTTAAGGTTGCTGTATCAGACCCCCCACACCCCGTCTGGAGGCAGAATTTTTAAGGTATTGGATTTGGATTGGTAATTATTTTTACTTTCCATAATGTTAGCATGATTCCTTTCTTCTTTTATATGAACTTCATATGTTATGTTAGACATGTCAAATAAGGGATTGATTGTAACACTTCGATTTTCTATGATTATTTTATGTTGAATATTGGTATCTATTTTTTACTTTCCATAATGCCATTATGATTACTTTTTCTTTTATATGCACTTCTTATCTTATGATCAATATAAGCTTTAATTTTTATCATTTAGATACCTTGTACATTAGTGTGAACAAAAACTAGTGTATCTAATTTACATATCATGGCTCTTCAATCTGAACAATATGATATTGTGTAGATTTCAAATAAATTACTTAAAGGACCCCAAATTATTATGACACAATAAAAAGGACCATCTATTTTGAAAGCTAATTACAAAGTTGATTGACTCATACAATAACTAATAGGAATGACCCTCAAATTTTGTGCTATTTAATTTTTAGACACAATTACATTATTCTAGTTTAAGAAAAGAAAAACATGATTGTCAAACACCTTGACTTTTAGGACAACTACTTTTAGGCCCCTGACTTTTTGAAAATAACCCTGGGTACCCTGTTTGAGCCAAAAATATGCTATTTTTAAGGTACTTTTTCACCGGTTTTATGCTCGTTTTAATAATATTTTTGTTAGGTTTTTAATTGATTTTATTTTATTTTGCAGATTTTTAATTAATGTGAAAAAAGGGCTGAAAATCGCAGAAAATGCGAGAAATGTGGGGAAAATGACGGGAATTCAAAAACCGATCTAAAATTCCAAGAAAACCCGCCCAAGCAGCAAAAGAAAAAAACCAGACCGGTCCAGATAAAACCGGACCGGACGGTTCACTTAAACCAGTTCAGCGGACCGGTTCACTAATACCCCCTCCCCTTTTGCCTTCCCTTTCTTCCTCCTCACTTCAACTTCGCCCTCAACCCCAGAACCCCGACTTCGTGCATCTGCCATGCCCATCTCGCTCCTCTCTCTCTCTACCTCGTCATCTCTCTCTTCCCCGTTCTCTCTCTCCCTTATCCTTTCCCAAAACCACTCATCCCACAGAAACCCGAAACCCAGAAACCCCTGAAATCCACCCACAGTTTTATCTTCGAAACCCCATCCCACCACTGTGAAGTACGCATGTACTGCCGGCACATCACACCACCTTGCACCATCGTCACCGTCCAGATGCCCACAAATCGAAGGGTCAAGAGGCGAGATTTGAAGGGCTGAAGAAGCTGGTTCGGGTATTTAAGGGAGACGACGCCATTGGAGGTGAAGGTTAGGTAATTTAGAAGTAGGTAATTTTAGAAAATTTTAGGTAGTTTTAGGGTTGGATTAGGTTTAATTTCATTTAGGCTTGGTTTAAATTCGTTTTCCTTTTCATTTTCATATTCGAATTTCCTTTTTAAGTTTCAATTTTTCCAGATTAAGGTTTCGAATCTCAGCTTCATTACTCAGTTTTCGATTTAGGGTTTCGATTTATTAGTTGTTTCCAGCATTTAAATCCTTGTACTTAAGCTTTGATTTGGGATTGTTGTTCATGAATCGCAAAGTTAGGTTGCAATTTGTCCGATTTCATTCGATTTTTACCCTTCCCCTATTCGCAATCTCCTCTTCCCCATTCCTTGTTCGTGAATCAGCCATGCTGTTTTGGCCAGTGTTGGTAGTCGTTGGAGCTCCCATGTTTTGTACCTGGCAGAGCAAATCTGATGTTGTTGGTATGATTTTGGTTTGGTTCGAATATGTCTACATTTATGGTTGTTGTTCTTGGTTGTTGCTAAATTTCAATTCAAGCTTGCTTAGTTTTATTATATTTGATTATGTTAGTTGTTGGTGCTAGATTATGCGTTGGTTAAAAAGGGTCTGATTGTTGTTGATTATTGTTCTGCTTCCCTTCCCTATTGCTTCGATTTTACATTGGTAAGGATGTTGAGTGTTAGGATGTTGAATGTTTCAGTAGCCTGATTTACTGGAATTTTGGTAGTGGTTTAATTTGGTTGGATGTTGTGAGTACAGGTATTAGTTTAGTTCAATTAATTTAGACACCTGTGTTCGTTTAGTTGAGTGCTTAGGTTTAATTTGAATCGTTCTGTTTAGTTACTTAAGTTTAGTTAATTAGTTTAATCATTTTGTTTAAATGACCATAATCTCAACGTTTTTCCCTGTGGACCGACCCTTAAGTACTATGACTGACAATCGAGTATTTGAGGTTTCTTTTCTTTAATTTAATTTTCCACCCCCCCTAAAATCGCTCAACATACCCTATGTTTTCATACAATACTACAATAGATTCTTAGGGCCTTTTTCTTATTATTTTGGCCCAAAAACTTTTAGAAATTTTTAACTTTGGCACAAATGGGGTCCTTCTTGTAATTTTGCTATTTTGGGGTTTTCCCAGGAAATATGCCTGTATTAAATTATTTAACTTCTTATAATAACTTTACTGGTACTAGTTATCACATCCACTACTTATATTATAAATATTATATTTTATGTGATTATAGACCCAACGTGCTTAGCAAAATAACAGTACCTAATTAGAGAGTCTTGACCATTACTTGAACTTAGTCGATATTGGACCCAGGCTTTTCTCTAGCTTCCAATTTATAGAGATTGCTCTCAACCGCACCTCCCTTAGATTAGGCATAGCACAGATGTGTTTGTTTCCTACCTTAGACCGTAGTCACTAATCAAGTTTTATAATTTAAAGAATAATGAGACTTTAATGAAGAAATTATAATATTAAAGACAGACGGTTCGATTGAATAATGGTCCCTACTTGGAAACTTCTTTATTGAAAGCTTTAAAGTGGAAATATTACAATGGAAAGACTGAAGAGGGACTCAATCTACTAAGATCATCGGAGATGTTTGGTGACAGAAAAATGGAGAATCCCCACTAGAACTTGATAAGATAACATATAATGGTGCAATAACTTTTGAGAGCATTTAATGTTGACAAGACTAGTCTTCTATATTGAGATTCTGTATGCCTTCATCTTCAATAATGTCTTCGAGTACATCAATTATCCAGATAATCATCAAAATTTTCAACAAATTGAAGATGCTCTGGATCCCATTTTTTAAATAATTCATGAAGATATTTCGTTCCTTTTTCTGATAAGAATTTTCCAACTTTAACATTCAAGAGATAATTAAAGACATCTTCTGAATAGCTCCTTCTACCTTCATCTATTTGTTGAAATCATTATGATAAAAGAAAGTAGTATTCTTGCAATGCATTAGAATTTCCTAGTTCAATTAATTCCCACATTTGATGATAAGTATTATAAAAATCACTGACACTTGCTAAATGTCACGAGCCGAGTTTCGGAGAGTTCTGGAATGTTTCGGAATCTTCTAGAATGGTCTGCAACATTCTAGAATATACTAGAACATGTTAGAATGTTCTAGAACCTTCTAGAGCACTCTAAAATCTTCTAGATTGTTCTATAGCCTTTTAGAGTATCTAGGATCATGTGGAGTATCCTAGAACCTGCTAGGTTGTAATAGGATATTCTAGAATACTCTACACTATTCTACATGTGTATAGAATGTAGGATATGAACCCCCAAGGGGGCTTATTTGTAACCAATCCATTGAAAGTATTTCAAGTGTAATACAAAGCATTCTCCCAAACTCTCTCTCTCTCTATCTCTCTCTTCTTTCTCTTTCTAAGCTCTATTGAGCGTGTGTGCACGTAGGTTCTCAAGTCTAATTTAAGCCCCCATCGAGGCTTACTAGCAAACTAAGAAAGGGTTTCAAGTAGGTTTTCTACCGCAACATGGATTTAACATTGAGTAAAACCATCAATCCGTGATAGTTGGGATCATAGCAGGGTTCTTGTTTGGGAGATCATGTCTTCAAATGTGACCAATGCCAACCCTCAACAAGGTGGCAAGAAGGGCAAGGACAAGACCAAGGATATGATGGTCCTTGTGGAGGATAGGCTTGCAGAGTTCACCAACTGTATGTCCGCCCTAAAGGGTAGGGCCAAGGACATGGACAAACGGATCGAGGAGCTTGAGTCCACGGGGCACATGAATGAGCTTCGTGGGGAGATGCAAGTGGCTATGAGCTCCGTGGCAGCCGATTTCAAGAAGGAACTCGAAGCCCTTCAAGCATCCAAGGCCACCAAGGATGGCGAACTCCAAGATTGCAAGGCCGAGGTTGAGGCTTACAAGGGCAAGGTTGAGATGTACAAGGAAAAGGTCTAGGCTTTAAAGGCGAAAATCAAGGTGTGCATTGCTACAGTAGAGTTGTCCAAATATGCATTGCTCCAAAGGGGAGTGCACCAAAACCTCCTGCCTTCCACGAGGCTAGTAGTGTAAGGGAGATTGACAACTTCCTTTGTGCAGTCGAAGTGTACTTCAAGGCAGACTTCCTTTGGGGACTCGAAGCATACTTTGGGGTAATGGGCACTGAGGATGATGCTCAAAAGGTGAGCAATGTCACCTTTTCTCTTAAGGATGTTGCAATTGTTTTGTGCGTCACAGATGTGACAATGTCCAGTGAGGATCTAATCCCATCAACACATGGGATGGGTTCAAGAGGGAACTCAAGAAACAGTTCTACCTAGAGGTTACTAAATACAAGGCTAGGGCCAAGCTTCGATGCCTTCAGTATTAGGACGGTCAGGTTTGGGAGTACGCTAAGGAGTTCCAAGAGCTACTCTTGGAGATTTCAAGCATGGAAGAACACGATACACTCTTCTATTTTCTCGTTGGCCTTTAGGGATAGGCCAGGATGGAATTAAAGATGCAAGGGGTGCAAGACCTCGCATCAACTATTGTTGTCGCTGAGTCTCTCATCGAATTCAAAAGGGAGACCTCGACATTATTAGGCAAGAAGACCCATGATGATACAGACAATGATGGAGACGAGGACAAGTCTCCTAGGCGGGATAAGCCAATATCACTCAAGGACAAGGGAAGGGACAATAAGGATGAGGTACCAAGGAAGTACTTGTGCTTTCTTTGCAACGGGCCTCATTAGGTTTTCAAGTGCTCGAAGCATGGAAGACTTGTTGCACTTGTGATGGAAGAGGAGAGGCATGAATAAGAAACAAATATTGCTTTAATATTGCTCCTAACTGTCATCCAATCTAAGGGGGGGAGCCAGCCGGTGGACGCATATATGTAGAGATCGAAGTTGGAGGTCAGAAACTCCAGGCTAAGGTGGACACAGGAGCGGACAACGTGATCAGCCTACCTTACATAAAGGAGAAAGGCTACGTGAAGGGAGTTAATGAGAACAGCCTTCCAATCTATAGAGTTACTCAAGGTACAGACATCCAAGTTGGGCCATGGAGAGGTAAGATCGACATAACCATCACTTCTCCCGGTGATCGAAAGTTCTATCTGGGAATAGACTTCCTCAATAAGGCGAAAGCCATCATATTATCTCATGCCAACACCTTGTTCTTCCCGAACAATGGGCTCATGCAATACCCATGAGAGGGGAAGCTGGGAAGGAAAAGGTGATACCTTCCCTTCAATTCATAGAGAGTAAGGAGGTAGGTCACTTATCCACCCTCAAGAGGGATGAGGGGGCCTAAGGGTATCATGCCTCTGACATCGCCTGGAAAGTTAGTAAGGAGGAAACGGGCGAGAATGATGATGGGATGCAAGCGCAAAGGTTCGACATGCTGAGCAGTTAACCGTGACAAATCAACCCAACCAAGTGCAAGGGACACCTAGTGGAGATGATGCAACTCAAGGGCTAAGCATCCAAAGACCCAAAGGCAATGCGTACATTGCCGAATTAGGCCAGGGAGAATATCATGAGCTGAGTTTTCGGAGAGTTCTGGAATGTTCCGGAGTAATCCAGAATGGTTTGGAACCTTTTGGAATATATTAGAATATTTTAGAATGTTCTGGAACCTTCTGGAGTAGTCTAGAGACTTCTAGACCATTCTAGAACATTCTAGAGTATCTAGGACTTTGTAGAGTACCCTAGAACTTTCTAGGTTCTACTAGGATATTTTAGAATGTTCCACACTAATCTAAATGTGTGTAGTATTTAGGATATTTATATAGAATATTTTGGAAGTGTAATAATAGCCATAGGACTGAATAGATCTCTACCATCCATTAAGGAGGTGGATGTGTATATAAACCCCCAAGGGGGCTCATTTGTAACCAAGTCATTGAAAGCATTTTAAGTGCAATACAAAGCATTCTCCCAAACTGTCTGTCTTCTTTCTCTCTTCAAGCTCTCTTAAGCATGTGTGCGCTTCCTTAGCCTCTCAAGTCTCAGTTAAGCCACCATTGAGGCTTACTAGCAAACTAAGAAGGGTTTTAAGTAAGTTTGCTAGCACCACACGGGCTTGAGCTTTGAGTGAAATTATCAACTTGTGGCATAACGTAGGATCACTAACTACTACTTATCATTCTAGATACCATTATTATCATTGATTATTGGGATCGTCTAAATCAACTAATTAAATGAGATAAAGGACTGGTTCGACTTGTTCATTTTCATACTCAATTACTATACAATATACTTCGACATACAGACTTATGGGATTTTTATTGGATCGTCAGGAGATGTGAGAATCCAATGGATCCTTTTAAACATACACTGTTGAAACTTAGTCTTGAGAAGAATGGGTACTTTGGACCTACGATTTCCATAAGATAAGCTACCATTCCATGTTCCAAGGCTTTCATGATGGGGCTATCTAAAGGGATTGATCCATTTTTCTTGAACATCAAAAGACACCTTACGTAATTCATTTATAACTCTAAAATGTTGAACCTATGTACTATTAGATAGGCAAAAGATAGTAGACTAAAGCGTGATCTACTTTTTTGTATGGCATCCCAAAATATCCATAAGGACCCCCATTCTAGTAGTAATGACATTTCATTTTGAATTTCCTCTTTTTTCGGCAGGATTTCTGCTCTAATGATCACCATTGGCGAGTTCACAAGTTAAACTATCTGTCAGAGAATTTTTCAATCCCTATATATGTTTAATAGAGAAAGAAAACTAGTTAAACCATAATTGCTAATGCAGTAATCTCCCTTATGCTTGCATATCTGATAAATTCTTTTCACAAAAGCAAGCATTCCTTTCCAATCAATTCAAATAAAAAAATATTTTAAGGCTAAAAAGACTAAGAGCTTTTCAATTCCTCTTGTAACTGTAAAGATTTATTTTTCCAATTTGGGATAAGCTTTATTGAAACCGCCATTACAACATTTGTAAAGTTTTTCTCCTTCTTTGATTTTCAGTACTACACTTCAGTGCTCGTTACTGACATCTGTCTTAAGTATTAAATCATCTCCTTCATTAGGCAAATCAAGAATAGGAAGATTTTTACACATCATTTTGAAGTTTTGAACAATCTTTGAATCACTACGACTCCATGTCCAATTTACTTCTTTCTTGACTTTTCGTGGAACAATTTGTCCAGCTTTTATCTCTAGACCTAAAAATTTGATTTCTTGTTCAGCATAAATTCACTTGTTCTTACCAAGAATAATATCATGGTAAATGCATCTTTGGGTAACAGCCAGAACATCATGTTTGTGTTGTTCTATAGTCTCGGAAAAGACAAGGATGTCATCGATGTAAACTAGAGAATGATGATTATGATCTTTGAAGATGTTATCCATTCTTATTTGGAATATTTGAGTTGAAAATGTTAAACTAAATGACATTAATATCCACTTATAATGTCCTTGAGGGGCACTAAAAACAGTCAAAGGAATGTTTTCTTTATTCATTTTTATCTGCCAATTTTCATATCATTGATGTTCGGAAACCAAGAGGCTCCTTGAATTCTGTTGAAAAGAACTGTTTTGCTAGGTATATAATAACTATCAAAGATAGTATTATCATTAAGCTTTTTATACTTGATTACCATTATAGTCTTTCCTCTTTTTTCTTTAGCATGATTTCTTATCATAAAAGCAGGACTAGTGTGAGGACTCTTAGTATTTCTAATTAATCCTTTTGTTAATAGTTCTTTGATTTGCTTGTTAAATTCTTAAATATCTTGGAGTTTATACACAATTTGTTTGACTCAGATAATAGTATTAAGATTTAGCAATCTTTGCAAATATTTTATCTTTATCCCAAAATTTAAGAGGATTATAATAGTAAAGGTTTTTACATAATTGCTCTTGTTGTTCATCAATATGCTCTTTAATAGATAATTAAGTAGTGAGATTGTTAGTGTTATCTCACATGGTGCAATGATTACCTTATCACCACACTGGTTATGTGTAAACTCAATCTTCTTATGAATGTATGCTTTATTTAACTTATAAATAGGGATGAAGTGACCATCTAAGATGAATATGATTTGGTTTATGGTTTGTGTGCATGGAGACTACAACCTTTTAAAATTATTTTGATTAATCATATCATGTAAGGGTTGATCAGTAGCGTATAGAATTGGTATAATGTATTTGACTCTTCCTATTTCTATAGATAACCCTTCTATGGCTTCATTGAGGCTCATTATGCTACTATCGGCTATTCTTACTTGTAAAGGATTCTTTGCTTTTTATTCCACATAAATCCTAGAAATAGAGATAAACTTGTTGATTAGTAGCCTACAGTTCATATCTGTTATACTCTTCTAAACATAAATTTGTTGGGATATAGATAATGTTAGGATTCGTATTAGTAACTTCATATCATATTTCTACAGTCATATTTTATACTAATTCATGCTCATAGATTGGATCACTAACAATCCACATTTCGTATCCAATGACTTTTCCATCTAGACTCATACTTCGGTCTACACTGTGTCCCGTGGATTCAAAACTCATTCTAGTTATTTCGCTATTCATACTATTTGTATCATCTTTTTTAAGCTCTTCTTTAACTGTTAAAGATCCTTCTTCCTATTCTAATATTGCGCTCATACTTCTTAATAACTGGGGTTCAATGCTAATTTTATCATTCTCATCCATCTTTATTCCATTTTTTTTATTTATTTTTGTGGGATTCACAAAACTAGATATCTGTAATAGTCCGACCCTAAATCAAGTTTATTTATTTAATTAATTCATGTTATTAATTTCCTTACATTTACTGATCGCGTTTGATCATTTCGGTTGGAAAAATTCATTTTGAGCCACCATTTGCAATTCAGGTTTTAATTATCATAATAATTTTGGGTGAATCTATGGCAGACCCCAGTAGATATGATTAAGCGATAAATTATTTTCCATAACATCACAAAGATTTAACTTTGAGCTACGCCAAAATTTTATCGTAGTTGAATGCTACTTTTTCGAGCCCAACTCATTTTGGCCCAATTGGTGGCCCAAAAGTTGGTATAATTAAATTTAGCTAATTATCATTATTTATGTCAAATTATACTTAGTAAAAGTTACTTCATAGATGGATAAATATCAGCAAAATTTATTAGGATAAGTAAAAACAAATCTATCCAAAGCCAAATTATACTTAGTAAAAGCTACTGTCACTAGTTACTACCGAACAACCACCACCAATGCACCACCAGCCGCCACCCCCAGCTCCCACAACCAGCAAAGATCACCTCCATCTCTTAATTTTAAGCTTTTAAGTGAGGTAAACCCTAACTCAACTTTGTTTAATCCTTGGTTTTATGAATGATTTGATTATGGATCATGCTATATTGATGCAAATGAATGCCAGTTTGATGTTTTATTTTGTTTGGATAAGCGTGGAAGTGTGTAAGTCATGTGTAAGGTTGAATCTATGCATAATCATGCAAGCTTTATGTATAAAGTTTATGGATTTTGGATTTTGGGATCTAATTTTGTAATCTTTAGCATAAGGAATAAATATGATGTTGTGTAAGGTGATTTTGTATGAGTTTGGATGTGAATTTCAATTGAGCATAAATAGGGCTTTATAACCATGCATGATTTAATTTGATTTTAGAATAAAGTATGTTATTTGGATTGAATTAGATGGAATTTGGAGGTTGGATATGCTATTGGCTTAAAAAATGGTGTTGTATGAGTTTTGCCAAAATTGGTGGATTACGAAAATTTTCTTAAGTGACCAAAAGAGATTGTTTGGTTTAATAATGCAAGTGAGTTTATGGGAGCATTTTGAGTATTTATGCGAAGAAAAGCATTGAAAAATTGTAAGGTTGATCATGTTGTAATTTTTAAGTGTCTTGACTAAAATACCGTAATTATAAGGAAACAAACGTCAAAGGGCCACAAAAGGGCATTTAGCTTAATTATGAGAGAAAAGAGGAAAACTATAAATTTTGAGAGCTTAATTGGAGGTTACTAAGTAACTATGGATGTTGCAAAGAAGATACAACGTTTAGTGCGTTCAACAACTTTGATTGTGCTTAGAAACTTAGTTGGATTGGAAAACCAAGATAAAATGGGCATGTGAATGAAATTGGAGAAGTGGGGGGAGTAATGACTCAAGAACAGTGTTTGACGAGCCTAGTTGGTGTGATTAAAGTTATCCCGAACCTGATCACACCCCTCTTGGACTTAAACCCTCAATATCCATCTCAAAAATGTCAAAAATCCATATTCTATTTATAACCAACAAAGTCTTTCTGTTATAACCACAACTATTTTATTTTGGTATATTTTACTCCAAATTGTTTTACTTCGAATTAGATTACCTTAATTTATTTAGTTTTCAAATCATCTTAGAGTAACTTATCATCTACTGAATGGTTTGAGGTATGGATGCCTTTTAATTCATAAATTTCTATTAAAGTTACAAATTATGAGAGTGAATGTTGTTTACTAACTACATATACCTATAATTACATTTCTGAAATAGAATCAGGGCCTAACCTATCATTTCCCCTCATTGTGTATAAATATTGTCAAGTGAGATTGCATTTTAAAACAACCAGGTAAGTCCATTGCTTGTATCATCAGAGATTATAATGTATTTATCAAAGTATAATGTTGTGGTAAGTATATTAATTGTTTATCTAGTTATTTATCACTTAATTAGTGACCTCGACAGTTATCATTTATAGGGCATTCACACTCCAGTTACCCATGTGACCATATGCAAAGCCTCCCGATCGGCTTGGCAGGTGTACACATATCTATAGATTGTAATAGTTACTAGGGGTTCACTACCAGACAATAACTAGCAATGCAGTTTTATATTCATCTCATTCACTGCTTTAACTTAAAATGAATTTCAAAATGGGCCCAGCAAAATTTTCAATGATCATTTAACAGTACAATAATGCATGTACTGAGCTTTGGCTCACATTTCAAATTGTTTGCCATGTTTTGTTTTAAGCAAATCTTCAATGAATCGCCCCCGTGCTAGCAAACCAGCTGATGAGAATAGGTGAGCAAGGGAATCTGGATAGATCAATAGTGATGTTAGTTCATGAATAGTTTGGAACTGTATTTTGAGATATTTAGTTGATAGAGTTGTAAACCTTATAGAGAATTGCTCTACTTTGTTGTGTAAATCTTATGGTAGTTATCAGCCATTTATATATGGTTTTGATAATGTTTCGGTGTGTATGATTGTGATCTATGCTTAGTTATGTTATATCTAGTACACATACTTAAAGTCTTGTCCTTTTAGATGGTGGTAATGCCCCAACCATCTAGCTTATCAGTTCTAATTAAGGGGATAATTAAAGAATATACAATCATGAGACATGTAGATTGGGGATGCCACAATATCCATGGCTTATCAATCTTTATCTCCTACAAATTGGACTTTATCCTTTGAATTTTTTGCATTGGAGTAAGACTGCTAAATTTTTCTACCTCTATCATTGTTATCTTGGTTTTTGAGTCTATGGTATTATTTAACTTGTAAATTATTTTCCAAAATATCCTTAGTGGATAACCCCCTCTTTTCGTATCCATCCTAATCGTTCTTATTTTAAAGGGTAGGAAGTTTTTGGCAAATTCATTTTTTAGACTTATATAATATCTCGGTCAACAATTGGATCCTACTGACCCATTACACAAATTGGTCTTTATCCCTGTGATAATTTGGTTATTAAACTTGGCATGCCTAATCTCACGGAGTAAAGCATAAAGATCAATATCTTTGACATCATACTGTAAAGGATTAATTTACACTTGGACACTTCCAACATGGATATATCTATGCTTTCTATCTTTCTTATGCTTAAGAATATTTTCCCAATTAATGAGATTAACTTCTCTCACATCACACTCATTGTCTTTTATTTCTATATCTCGTGCCATCATTTCACATACGTACTTGCTCTTTAATTGAAAGATGGATTTTTTATAGATAATGTTTTTCTGACATCTTCATTTTCATTGTCTATCGTAAATTCTTCTCCTTGAAGATCATCAAGACTAATTGAGCTACTTTCCATCATGTGACTAGTTTTTTCATAATCACTTTCTTTATATTCATCCTTTAATACAATCTTAACAAGTCCCTTGTTATTTTTCAGGGCTAGGTCTAGGACTTCTTCCTCACTAAGTTCAAAATGATCTAAACTATCCAAAGGTTCAGTAAGCTTGTTATTCTTCCTATTTTTACCTTTGTTTGCATAAAGCCCTACCTCTCCGCATGCCCAACACTTATAATTGTTTTTCCGTGCAGTATAATAAGTTGCCTTTCTAAAAAAATCTTCGTCTTTTAAGGCTTGGTTTGTTATAGTACTTTCTTTTATATTTCTCTCTCCTTTGCTTGTTAAAACTCTTTTTGTTATAAAATTTTCTTTTTCTTCTCTTCTCAGGTTCATTTCCCCATTGATAAGTATTATTCCAACAGACTAGAAACTATTTCTTCATTTTCTTTTGTTTTTGGTCATCAAGACATGGGTCATTGACCCATGTTTTTAAATAAGAGATTCTTATACCAAGGGTATCAATGATATCCGCTTTGTCAAGCTATGTAATGTATTTTTCATTAATTATAGAATTAATGAGATATTGGAATTTGTCACAAAAAATACAAAGATTGGTTTCAATATGCCCAATTTTGTACTAATATTGACCAAATTCAACAATATAATTTTTCAGATATCTCATGTTCCAAAGCTCAATGTTCTTAATCTTTCTTTGCCACTCTCTAGTCTCTTGTTCAGAATGAATTTTAGCTCCGATAAATTTAGTTTCAGTTTCCTTACATAATTTTTTGAACATAACAGTTGGTGTTTCCATCATTCTTAATACATTTTTACCTTCTTAACATAGGTTGGTTCAAGTAGTTTGACACTTATCCCCCTTAAGCAATGTCTCGGGTTTGAGTTTTGTGAATTCAGAAAATCTATTATGGGAGAGGTCTACCCCTTATTAGGCTATTAGTAGCTCGTCTTCAGTCAAATGGAGGATCCAAGACCCAAAAAAATCTAGTGAATCATATCAATTTGCTACAATGCTAGAAAAACTATGTTCAATATAATTTAGAAAATTTAATTTCCTGCAGTTCACATGGTATTCAAATTCAAGACAATATTCATACCTTTTTTCCAATGTTCAAATATTTCTTCTGTATTCTGCGCTCTAACAATATATAAGATGTAACTCGTTTGGGTAATTGGGATAGGGCTAATTTCTTCAAAGGAATGTATCTATGTCTAATAAAATAAGTATTTCTTCTAACAGATTCATCAAATTCCTCATGTTGAGGAACAACATTGTTAACTAGATTGGACTCGATTTCATCTAGGTTGAGTTCTTATCCAATCTTATTTATTTCACCGTCAAATACCATTTTCCCATATTTTTATGTAGTTTCCTTCTAGTTTCTTCTGAAGGAACAACATTCAGAGTCTTCTAGTTTAATCAAGTTCATTTGTTGACATATTTCTTTTTTAATCTAGACATTATTTGTCTTTTTATTATCACCAGATAAAACTTTTTGCTTTTCTACAATTGCGCTCATGATCTTGTTTAATTCTTCTGGGCTTGGTTCTTTATCAAGCATCTTCTCTAATTCCTTAAGATTATATTGCTTATACTCCATCCACTTCTTCTTTATCTGCCTTTTAAGAGGATTTTTCAATTGATTTTTCTCCTACTTCTTTTTGGATTTATATATCTTTCAAAAGAAATGGATTTTTGTTGTTAAGGTTTCGGAAATGGTATTTATGCTAAAAGGGAGTATGATAAGTGCATAATATGTACATCTTTTTAGGGCTATTTTGCCTCATTTTTAGGAGAATTTTGCGCTCAATGATGTTGTTTGCTCTCATATTCTCTATTTATGCTTGGGTGTAGTTATTCTATGTTTTTTGTAAGATTTTTAGCCTTTTTACCCAGCGTTTGTCCTTCAATGGCTGTGTGTTGACCTCCCCCACGGTCATCCATGAGTTGCTACGCCCATCAAGCAAGAAAAGAGAAGAAACCTGTTCCAACACAAACCACAGTGGATCGTGATGGATGCCACGGATCGTGGTAGGCCTGTGACTGCTACCTCTTCATTTTTCCTCGGCTGTGTGGCTGAGATCAACTTGAATTTCCTATAAATAGTGACGTTTAGCAGCGAAGGAGAGCAATCCCTAAAAAGCAAAGCAAGTTAGAGGTAGCCTAGTTAAGATTAGTTTGGTTTATTTTCTCTCAAATTTTGTTCTTTATTTAGTTTTGTTTTTGCTTTTGTGTGAGTTTTGAGTGTGAGGGTTTTGATCTTGAGGCAATTCTAAAGCCCTTGGTGAAGGCCATCTCAGTTAAGCCCCTTCCGCTCAGATTTCACCGATTTTTGGTTAGTTTATCTTTTATCATGTCTGAATAGTTTTCTTAGTATAGGAATTCAGTAGTTTGTGGAAGTGTATTGGATCATGTTTTAGTTTATTCAATTGTGTTTATTTTCATGAGTGGTTTGATTTCATTTTATCAAGTGTTTGATATGTTGTGAGTTAATTTTTGGCCAAAATTTACTTGCACACTTGAAACAATTGAGTGAACATTCGAAAAATAACATTTGGTTGTTGGACTGCTTGAGTAGACTTAGCATAGCATCGACTTGACAGAGAGATGTATATGTTGATAGGGATAGTAAGTAATCGAATATATTAAACTTGGATTAAGTCAAATTAGTTTGAAAGAACAATGTTTGCTTAGTTTAGACAAATTTGATTGATTTTGAAAGAATAGATTAAGTTTCTAGACAGGATTACAATTCCTCGGAATTAACCAATTAGAGAATAGCACATGTTTATTAATTTTGATCCAATTCTCTTCCATAACTCTAAAAATTCCTTATTGATTTAGATGAGTTTATTTGCAGTAGTTAATCGAAACCACTTGAAATAGAGTTTTGCTTAGCTTATTCTGACAAGACTAGACTCAATAGATTACTTTAGTCCCTGAGGAGCGATATCTTTTATCTATACTACGACCACTCGTGCGCTTGCGGTAGTGTTGATCAAGTTTTTAGCGCCGTTGCCGGGGACCAAATTGCTAACTATTGAGTATTGTCTTACAAACGTGACTAAGCATTTTATTGCTTTGCTTTGTTTTGTTTTCTTGTTATTTTTCTTTTTCCTATTTAATTGCTCTGGTAGTGTTGGTGAAAGTGTTTGCAGGAATTTTTCCTAGTTTATGCGAAGTCTGATTTTGTATGAGCCCAATCCAGAGATTAAGAAGACTTTTCACTTAAGGAGGAAAAAGCAAAGGATCGAAGAGCAAAGGTGCGAGGCAAAAAGGAATTCAAACATGGCAGGTGAAGAAAGAAGGACCCTTCAAGATTTTGTTACTCTCGGAGTCTAAGGGATCACCTCAAGCATAGCTCGGCCTGCTGTGGATGCCAATAACTTCGAACTCAAGCCAGCACTTATTTCCATGGTGCAACAATCTCAGTTTGGCCGAAGACCCAAATCTGCACCTCTCGGTCTTCTTAAAAGAGTGCGATATGCTAAAGTTAAACGGGGTCTCCAGTGATGCGATTCGTCTATGCTTATTCCCTTTCTCATTGAGGGATAAAGCGAGGGCTTGGTTGCACTCTTTGTCGTCTAGTTGCATAACTACTTGGGACGAATTGACAAGAGCTTTCCTCCCCAAATTCTTCCCTCCGAGCAAGACAGCGAGCCTGAGAAATCAAATCACCAACTTTCTGTAAAAAGAGGACGAGACGCTCTATGAAGCCTGTGAGCATTTTAAAGATCTACTCTGTTTGTGGCCCCATCATGGTCTTCAGCGTTAGATGATAATCCAAGCCTTTTATAACGGTGTGACCCAACCTGTGAGGTCCACTATTGATGCAGCGGCATGAGGAACTTTGATGAGCAAGACTGAGGATAAAGCCTATAATCTGATCGAGGAGATGGCGCTTAACAACTTCCAATGGTCCACTAAACGAACCTAACACAAGCAGGTTGGAGGTGAGCTTGAATTTGATGCAATTACTTTAATTTCTGCTAAAGTAGATGCCATGACTCAAAGACAGGACCAATTAAATATTAATTATGTGAACTCTAGTGCCCCTTCCCCTTGTGAAATTTGTGGTTCAATTGAGCATATATCTCTCAATTGTCAAGTTGGGAGTCCTTTCTCCAAGGACCTTAATGAAGTTAATTATGTTCAAAATTTCAACCCGAGACTGACCAATGAGTCAATGACCCTTACTCTAATACCTATAATCTGGGTTGGATGAATCATCTGAAGCTCTATTATAGGTTGAATCCAAACATTGTGAATATGCCCCCTATGAATGCTAGAGCACCCTCTGGTTTTCAAAGACCCTCATTCCCTTTTCAGATGCCCCAAAAGTCAAATTTAGAGCTAATGATGGAAAGCATGCTTATGGCACAACAGAAACAAGAGGAGTACATTAAGTAATTAGCCTCCAAGGCTGATTTGCTTACAACTCATAATAGGATGTTAGAGGCCCAAATTGCCAAAAAAGCTGCTTTTTCATTTGCGCCCCCAGATAGACTTCCCAGTAAGCCTGAACCCGGCCCTCGTGAGTATTGTAACTGTGTCACCATGAAAGAGGATAAAGAAGACTCAACTGACCCTGAGGAAGTACCAATGGAAGAGGGTAGAGAGATAACTATGGCTTGTAGTAATGAGAACAAATATGGTGGCAAGACTCATTTGTGAAGAATGACTCCATTGAGATCCCCACCATTTTTGCTCCTAAGCTTCCTGACCCAGGTAGTTTTTCTATCCCACGCATTGTGAGAAAAGTGGGGATTGAGACAAGTTTATGTGATTTAGGTGCAAGTGTTAGCATAATACCCTACTCTTTATTTCATAAGCTGCTCCGAGGACCATTACTAGCTGCCCCCTTTTCACTACAGTTGGTTGATGGTTCTGTGACACAACCCATAGGCAAGTTGGAAGATGTGCCTGTCAATACAGGCGACATTTGGGTGTTAGAAGACTTCATTATAGTCGATATGCCTGAAACTAATGATGCCCAAATTATCCTGGGCCGGCCCATTTTGGCGACAGCTAGTTGCCATATTGATGTGAGGGAGGGACGTATTTCTTTTGAGATAGAGGACAGATTTGCTGTGTTTAGTCATAGGAACGAGGATGTAGTTTCTCCTCATTCTTCTATTTGGGATACATTACCCCCTTTCCCCTGAGTATGATATGGACCATGTCTTGAATGATGAAGATCCTCCTGATTCCGAATAGATTTCATATGAGGACCCTGACCAAGGGTATGTTAAGGTGGATTTTTCTGCTCCTATGCCACCTGACAAGCCCAAGGTTAAGGCCCCTGTTTCTAATGAATTTTCAATAAGTGATTACTGCAAGTTTGCACTAGTTGTTCACTCTATGCCCCATTTAGAATGTTTCGATGCCGATTTTAATGTAGGGGTTGAGCAAGTAGATGATAGTCCATCTGATAGGCCACAAAAGTGATTTTTCTTATATACAGATAGTGCATTGTGGCACCAAGTTATGAAGACAAAGGACCTGCAGCCAAAACTTCTATCGTGGTATCTTCAATTGAAAAAGTTTGATTTTGTGGTCTAGGACAAAGCTAATGTCCATACACCACCTGATCCGGACCAAGCCTAGAACAATGGTCAAGCTTTTGGCCTTAAAAGAGCGCTTCTCGGGGGGCAACCCAAGCTTTCTTTCCTTTTTCCTTTTTATAGTTTTGATTTTTATTAATTTTAGTTGTTATAAAGAGAGAAAATAAAAAAAAGAGAAGCAGAAAATATATGACTAAAATGTGGGCACCACGGTCTGTACCCCTGGAAATACAGTCGTGTGGTGTCAACCCAAAAAAAAAAAATCGAGTGCCAGCAGACACCACAGGCTGTCCATGGTGGACTGCTATGAGCCGCAGTCTAGGTTTTTTATCGCGGTGCCTTTTCCCTTTCCCCTCACTTCGTCTTCTTTACTTGACTCTTTCTCTCTCTTCCTCCCTTCTCTCTCTCTAAAACCTCCATGACCAACACCTTCAATCTCCCTCAAATCTTCCCCATTTTTTTTTTTCACTTTTACACCAAGTTCATTTCTTTCACTTAATCTCCCCATTTGATCCACAAAGTCTCCTCTCTTTTCTTCTTCTTCTTCAAAATTCATCTCACCATCATTCATCCACCATACCCATAATTTTATCTCTCTTATTTTTTATATTTTTGCTTAATTTCTTCAATTTTCTAGGTTTTAGTTCTTACTTTTGGGTTTAGCTTTGTTTTTGTTTCAAGTTTGTACCAATGGCACCAAATAAGTGACAAAGGAGCACCAAGGAGGTTGGTTCTTCATGTCAAGCACCACCCCGACCTCAACGAACATCCCAAACATCAACCAATGCGCATGCCAGAGGTAACATTCCTTATCCCCTTGGTTTAACGCATCCTGATCTTGTTGCTAGGTATAATTGTTTGAATGAACGTGTAGTAACAGCAACTAGATACTATGATGAGGATATGTTAGCCCGGTTGGGAATATTAGATGATATTCGTTGGTTGTTTGCTAGAGGTGGTATGGGCCACTTTTTAGAAATCAAAGAGCATACATACAGGGACTTGACCTTAGAATTCCTTAGTGCACTCCATTTCAGAGGTCACTAGAGGACCTCAATGTCAAGCTGGATATATATCGTTTTATTTGCAGGGTCAATCATATGAACTGAACTTAGGTACCTTCAACAGTATTTTCGGTTTTTCACCTAGCATAGATATACTAATGCGTCAAGTCCCTCGCGAATTCAACTTGAACGCGTTTTGGGGTGAACTTTCGAGGAGTGTTAGGTACTGTACGAGTTCATCAAAATGTACGCATATTAGGAACCCCTATATTAGAGTAGCTCAGTGTATCCTTACTTGTTCTCTATTTGCTCAGGACAATAGTCTAAATGTCCCGAGACTTTCTAAGTTGTACTTTCTAGCTTGTATGCTTAATGGAGACCAATTTCACCCGGGTTCATTCTTAGCCAGGCAATTGCACAGTGTTGTTGTTTGCACTAAAGGTAGGATAGTCATTTGTGGGATAATAACTACTATTGCTAGATTCTTTGGAATTGAGCCCAACCCTGAGGATAGAGTTTCGGGTCTGAGCGGCTGGCCATTTGTGTTGGATTTACCTCAGGGACCGACTTTTGCCACTTTCCAATGTTGATCGCACTACCCTTCTTCACCGAGGTAACCTTTATTGGGTACCTGATGATGAGGAGGTTGTTCGACCTACACCCCACCAACCCGCCCCTCACTCTAGTCAAGTAGAACCTAGTTCTTCCTCTCAACTACCCCCACCTGACTATTCTGATATCCAAGACACCCTTAGATCTATTCAACAGAAGCAAGTTTCCCTCCGAGCCTTTGTTGCTTCTGAGACTGTCGCTCTTAAGGACTTTGTCCAAGAGCGCCACGATGAGCTTCGTGGGTTGCTTGCTTCCCAGATACAATATTTCTAAGACTATAGGGTATGTCTAGAGACTTGGTAAGATTGGCATATCTATTATGGCCAACCACCCCATCCTCCTCCACCTCCTCCTCTTTGATTTTGTTTTCATCTACTCCCCTTCCATTTTTATTATTATGTGCCCACATTGTGGGCAATGTGTGATTTAAGCATGGGGGAGTTAGTTCCTATATTTGGTGTCTAATGCCTATTTCTGTTTTGGAGTAATTGTGCTTTGTATGTGTTTTTTTTTGTGGTAGTTTTTGTAGTTTTTGATTGTTTTAGTTTTGTTTTAGAAGTGCATTTAGTTTTCTTCTAGGTTGCATTTTAGTTTCTTTCTTTTGTTAGTTTCTTTGCATTTTAGTTTGCATTGTTTGTAGGAGCATACAAAAAAAAAGAAAAAAAAGAAAGAAAAGAAAAAAATCCTCTGATGATGATCTTTATAGATTTGGTAGACTTCTATCGTGTAGTTTGATTCTTTGATTCGCCCAGATTGTGCATAAAAGTTTGCAAATAAGATTTCAAACTGTCCTCTATGTTTTGACCACATGTTGGATATGAATTGGATTTCCCAGTGAGTCTTTACATGAGATTTGGCATGCATGTGCTAGTGAGCTAGTTTTGACTTTGGTAGATGTCCCGTGAGACTCTGAGCCTTTAGAGACTGTTTATCATAATTAGTCTAATATTTTCTTTCATGTGTGACTCTTCCTTGACATCATTTCTCTAGAACTTGCCTTGATTCTCATTCAAGATATCATTGCGCATATGCATTTAGGCAATATGATTGAGGCATTTTTCTTTCTTTGATTGATTTGAAACCCACGGACAAATAGCCACCCTTGTTATGTATTGTATCCCTTGTTAGCCCCTTTGAGCCCATAACCGTTTTTCTTGATTTGAATCTCCTATTTTTAGCCCATGGCAAAGTACTTGTCTTACCCTTAAACCAAGGCCAGAGGAGCATTACATTCTTTTGCATCAACTTTGATAGGGCATTAGCCTCGGTGATAATGTAAGATATTTGTGATTTTCGACTCTATCTATTTTCATTTGGGGATTTATTTTGTTGATGAGTTGATATGGTTTGAGAAGGATGTAGTATGATGCATTGGAGTTGTTTAAGCTCTTAGTCTATGGCTTTTAGCTCCTCATTTCCAAAAATATTTGTTCCCCTCTTACGTTTACCCTTAGCCCCGTTACATCCCTATAAAAGTCCTCATGATTGTTTAGTGTATTTGCATTTCAGTGGTGGAAATTTTGAGAATCTTGTCAAGCCTATGGTAGATTTGTGTCCAAGGAATGAGAATTGAGAGAACCTTCATATATGCGCTTCAAACACATGAGTGCTTGGTGCCACGTAACTATAGTGAGGTTCTACCGGCCTTGCTAGTCTTACTTGTTTCATATGGTAAATGATTGTATTTGACGCTTTGGGGGAATATTGGTTCAAGTTTTGCATTGCGGTCTATAAAACGTTTTCGAAATTTTATTCCCTATTCTGTTTGTTAATGATATTTTTGCATCTTTTTGGGCTACCTTTTGATCATCTTTGCTATTTAAATGTTACCTATTTCTATCATGAGGAGGCTATGTATATTTTTAATCCTTGCATTGCTTGAGGACAAGTAACTGTTTAAGCATGGGGGAGTTTGATATGTGTTTAATATGTACATCTTTTTAGGGGTATTTTCCCTCATTTTTAGGAGAATTTGTGCTCAATGATGTTATTTACTCTCCTATTCTCGATTTATGTTTGGGTGTAGTTGTTTTGAGTATTTTGCAGGGTTTTCAGCTTTTTTACCCAGCATTTGCCCTTTAATGGCTGTGTTTTGACCTCCCCCACGGTCATTCATAAGTGGCTACATCCGTGGACCAAGAAAAGAGCAAGAAACTGGTTCCAACATAGACCACGGTTGGACTGTGGTGGATACCACAGACCGTGATAGGCTTGTAATTGTTGTCTCTTCATTTTTCCCTTGGCTGTGTGGCTAGGATCAACTTGAATTTCCTATAAATGATGATGTTCAGCAACGAAGGAGTGCAATCCCTAGAAAGCAAAGCAGGTTAGAGTTAGCCTAATGAAGATTAGTTTAGTTTATTTTCTCTCAAATTTTGTTCTTCGCCTAGTTTTGTTTTTAATTTTGTGTGAGTTTTGAGTGTGAGAGTTTTGATCTTGAGGCAGTTCTGAAGCCCTTGGTGAACGCCATCTCAGTCAAGCCCCTACCGCTCAGATTTTGCCGATTTTTGGTTAGTTTATCTTTTATCATGTCTGAGTAGTTTTCTTGGCGGAGGAATTTAGTAGTTTGTGGAAGTGTATTGGATCATGTTTTAATTTATTCAATTGTGCTTATTTTCATGATTGTTTTGATTTCATTCTGTTAAGTGTTTGACATGTTTTGAGTTGATTTTTAGCCAAACTTTACTTGCCCACTTGAAACAATCGAGTGAACATTCGAAAGATCACATTTGGTTGTTGGACTACTTAAATAGACTTAGCATAACTTCAACTCGACAGAGAGAAGTATATGTTATGAGGGCTAGTAAGTAATTAAATATATTAAACTTGGATTAAGTCAAATTAGTTTGAAAGAACGACGTTTGCATAGTTTAGGCAAATTTGATTAATTTCGAAAGAATAGATCAAGTTTCTAGACAAGATTACAATTCCTCAGAATTAACCAATTAGAGAATAGCACATGTTTATTAATTTTGACCCAATTCTCTTCTATAACTGCGAAAATTCCTAGACGTTTTTTCTCTTATTGATTTAGACGAGTTCATTTGCAGTAGTTAATCGAAACCACTTGAAATAGAGTTTTGCTTAACATATTCTGACTAGACTAGGCTCGATAGATTACTTTAGTCCCGGAGCAGCAATATCTTTTATCTATACTACGACCACCCCGTGTGCTTGCGGCAGTGTTGGTTAGAGTACAAATGCTTAAATCAGATTTTTCAATATGTCTAATTTCGTTGATCAAAGAAAGATGGATTACGTATAATTACTTCTTTATTTCCTTAACTTTAGTTTTAATTTTTACTAATTCTTCTTTTAATTCTAAAACTATATCAATGATATAGTTTAATTGCGGTGCTACTGAAGTGGTTCCTTTTGGTGAGTGCACAATATGTGCATAATTAGGAGCAAGACAAGTCGATGACGATCCAAGTATTAAACATAGTTAATCAACCTAATTAACTATTAATTAACATAATTATCTTAATTAATTTTGGCCTTATCGCTCTAATACCATATTAAAGAGGGCTTCGAAAAGTACTTATAAACATAAAATCACATGTAAAAAATTAAAATTTTCGAAAATAAGTTCTTAAGGATTTGAGTAAAATATGCAAATATGAAAAATTAAGGGCACTACCCGTGAATTAGAATACGGAATCAGCCTCTCTACGACCAGAGATGCTTGTAGAGGTAAGGTTGCTTACATCTAGATCTCCCTAGACCCCACGAAAGCGGCACCGACACTGAGAGGTGTTATTTTTGTTATACCCATGAATTAAAATAGTAGGCTTGGACCTGAAAATAGTTTTCATAAACTTTGAGGGTCTTCTATTAGGTACCTTATAAGTCAAGGTACCTTACACTTATTTTTAAAAACTGAAGGTTCTTAAAATAGTTTACACAAAACTTAAGGTACCTTTGTGTTAGTTTTTTCTCAAGAAAAGCACTCATAACTTTTTGTATTTGCAATGTTACCACAATTCTAAAAAAAACTTACTTTCAAGAATTTTAATTTTATGCATGTGATTTTATTTTCATAAGTAATATTTGATGCCCGCTTTTAATTGGTATTGCAATGTTATTTTCATAAGTAATCCTAGAAACACTCTTTAAACTGGTATAAAAGCCTTGTGTAAAAAAAAATTAATTGTGTTTACTGCTAGAATCCTCATTCAGCTGCCCTGTCCCCAAATTATTCACATATAGACACAGTCTAGAGGGATCTACTTCAATAGCACCCCTATTAAACTGTATCATTGATATAGTTTTAGAATAGAAGTCAAAATTAGATAAAATTAATGATGAAATAAAGGAATCAAAAAAGCAAATAATTGTTATCCATCTTTCTTTAATTAGTGAAGTTACACATAATGGTATGTTTGATCTAGGAATTTGTATTTCTTTTCAGCATAAGTATCCTTTTCAAAACCCCCAAAAAAAAACTTATTTCCACAAGAAATTAAAATCGAAAGAGAAGTAGAGCAACTCACTAAAGAAATCCCTTGATGCTATGCTTAAAAATTACGCAAACAAATAGTGAGTTCATTAGAACAAACTTTATTCTGAAGAAAAGGCTTGAGATTAGAAAAGAAACATTAATAACATAGAACTTCGGGACATAAGACATCTAGAAAACTATATTGCCAAATTTACTTAATGTTTTTACAAAATTGGTTATCATGAAACAAATTTGGGTATGTTCTATAACAAATTACCATATCCCATAAATTCAATAATTAATGAAGAATATGTTGCATGGCTCGAGAAATCAGACATCATTGGTACCCTAGGAATTAGAATTTCTTATATGATAAAATGGGTTAATGAACAATGTCTAGACATCCAAAAGCAAAAGAAAATGAAGAAACAATTGCTAGCATGTTGCGATACTCCACATCAATGGGAAAGCGACAATAAAAGGAGAAGAACGAGAAGATTTTATAAGAAAAAGACCTCAACAAACTAAGAGGCAAAAACATGAGAAAAAATATTACAATAAGCCAAGCCCCAGAACAACAAAATTTTTCAAAAAAGTGACTTATCGTCTTATAAGAAAAAAAATTTGTAAATGTTGGCCATGCGAAGAAGTAGGACATTATGCAAATGAATGTAAGAATAGAAAGAAACAACAAGCTCTTTAAGACGTTAGGAAGTTTAGACTACGCTGAGCTTAGTGAAGCTGAAGCCTTAGACCTTAGTTTGAAAAATAACAGGGAATAGGTCAAATAGTTCTAGACAATGTATATGAGGACAATGGACATGAAGCATTACTTACATGATGGAATGTAATTCAATTAACCTTGGAGATTTAAAAGGAGAAGACCTTGTGTTAGGTAATGAAACAAAAATGAAGAAGTCAAAGCAGACTGGCCAATCCCTATTATCCCAAAAGATATGACATATAAAAAATCCATATCCCAAGTATAAAGATCAAGAATTATGAGCATGATGTAGGAGAAATAAATCTCATCCACTGGGATAGTATCCTTAAGCATAGTAAGCATAAGAAATACAAATATATCCATGTTGGAAGTGTTTAAATTCATATTACACCATTATAATATTATGGTAAGGATATCGATCTTTATGCACTACTCTGTAACATTAGGCGTAAAAATTTAGTAATCATATTATCACAGGTTATTAAGACTAATTTACAGTAGGATTCAATTGCTGACTAGACATTATGTGAGCTTAAAAGAGGAGTTCACTAAAAACCTCCTTTTCTTAAGATAAAGACGGTTGGAATGAATATGAAAAGAGTAGGTTATCCTTTGATTATATATTGAAAAATAATTTACAATTTAGATAACAATATTGTCCAAAAACTAAGGTAACTATGACAGAAGCTAAAAAATTTAAGAGCCCTACCTCTAAGCAAAAGATCAAATGGGAAAAATCAACTGCATAAGAGATAAAAATTGATAGATCATGGATCAATAGTTTTTCTAATCCCAACTGGTAAGAAGTATAAGTACTAGATTAGAATTGGAGGAAAAATCTAGGCAGGTATGAAGTATGAGTAGCTGATTAGATTAAAAAGACAAGCCAATATTGGTTAGAAGCATGGGTACAAAACCACAACAGGAAGAGTGATCCTCTTCTAAGGATGATGATACCTCAAGTATGAATACAAAACTACATGATGAAGAGTGGATAGAATTATGAGTCTTAATCGCAAAGACATTTGTTATAAGACAAGAGCCATTAGTGAGCCTATTTATGAAGATAAGTTAAACAATATGGTCATCGAAACTTTGTATAAGGTTACAATACCAATCCTAATAGCAATTATATCCCATTAAACATACGTTAAAGGACATAACAAGTATGAATTGTGTGCTTATATATAGAGTGCTTCTGTTGTATGCTTTGGGAAAATATCATTATTTCCTTATTACATGTGGAAATGAGAAAAACAATCCTTTACAAATCAGAATAGCAAACAATAGTATTATGGGTCATAATGAATTCAACGAAGAGTTGCATATAGAGATAGGATTATAACGCATTGTGAATATTTTTTAGATGGCATATTCTCCATACACACAAACCATTAATCAGATTATATTCACTAGAAATGGTCATTTTGTTCCCCTTGACAAATTAGGAAAAGCATACACCCATAAAAAAAAAAAGAGTTTACATACAGCAAGCATGGTGAGAAGATAATCCCTACACAATGTAAAGTTGGACTAATAATTTCACTGCTTGACCTTAATGTTATACTATTAAACAAGAAGAAGAGTTACATAAAGAACTATATTCTAATGACCTCTAAAATTTTGGGATAAAGACCAAACATTGGCAAATAAATCCCAATACTATTATCCAAGTTAAACACATACATCAGGATATCCAAGCATTTGACAAACAAGTCAAGGAGCTTCTAGATAAAGAAATAGCAAGAGTTCACACACAAGTACGACATTCTTGGAAAGGAATCATGCGAGAGAAAAGAGAGAGACAAAGCTAGAATGGTCATCAACCATAAAAAACTTAATGATAACATTGGTTTTTATGGTTATTATATTCTTAAAAAGATAGTACTTTTCAATAGAATTTAGGGTAAAAATGGGATTGTAAAAGCCGATATTGGCATATTAAATTGGATAAAGAAAGCATCCCTTTAACTGCTTTTAGTTCTCCTCAAGGTTATTATGAATGGATAATTATTCCATTTGATGCAAAAAATGCTCCTTAAATATTTCAGAGGAGAATGGATAATATCTTCAAAGATGTTAACCATTATCGCTTCGTATATATTGATGACTTTCTTATCTTTTGTAAAACCATTGAGTGACACAAAAATGATGTCCTAACGGCTACACGAATATGCATTCATTATGCTATTATTCTTGGGAAAAATAAATGCATTTATACTAAATACAAAGTACACTTCTTAAGCTGAGAGATTAAGGCTGGATAAATTGTTTTACGAGGACACATTACAGAAAAAGTAGAAAACTTTCCTGGGAAAATTGAGGATAGAAAGCAACTGGAAAGAGTTCTAGGATGCCATAAATATACTTCAGATTTTATGAAGGACATAGCCAAATTTAGAAGACCTTATAACATAAACTTTTTTTTGATCAAGTATAGCAGAAACTTAAGAAAGAAGCAAGTTAGACTTGGACCATTAATGATTCAAAACTAATGTAGAACTTCCAAAAGTCAAGCAAAAACCTTCCAATTCTTAATTTTTCTAATGCAGAAGATGATTTGATCTTTTGAGATGGATGCCAACAATGAGCATTGGATTGTAGTGCTCAAAATCAAACAAGGAGAAAAACTTTGTAAATACTGCAATGGAAGTTTTAATAAAACTGAATACAACTATCCTATTATCAGAAAGATATGTCTGCAGCTATAAGTGGATAAAATATTTTCAATCCTTTTATGCCTTTAACAGTTTTTAATTATAAAGGAGTATTGAATTTTGTTAAAAAGAATTTCACAAATATGCAAACGTAAAGGAGGCTAGCTCTTACATTGGTAACTATGGCTTAACCAATTTTCTTTCTCTATTGGACACATATAGGGATTGAAGAATTCATTAGTAGATAGTCTTATGTGAAAGTGAGCCAATAGAGTTATAAATGCTACCCAACCAAACGAAAATCCATGAATTATTACTACTAATAGTAGAATGGGTGTCACATTCTACTAGGTTCTCCTACATAGGATATCAATTAAAAAAAAATAAGAGAGGTGTTGTCTTGGGATGGATTATACCCATTGCCTAATAGCAGAAAGAATAAATATTTTGGAAATGCAGATACACTACTTAAAATGTCTACTCGATTTTCAAGAAAAAAATAAGAGGATATGTCCAATAAAAATGGTTCGAAGAACAGTATGGAAGCATTATTGATCATTATAATCACTAGTCCTATTATATGTGGCGGTCTTGGAATCAGTGGTTAATTTTCCTAATTTCTCTTTAGTTGGAGGCATCAATATGCATGCAAATACCCTTCCTCCAAATGATGCTATCTTGCATGCCTGGAAGTATGAAGGGGTGGCCAGTATAAGTGAAATTTCTTAACATAATAGATATTTTTCTCAAGATTAACCAAATTTCAAAAGAGCATGTTCAAAAAGATTCATGGAATGTGAACGTGGTCTGAGGTGGTCTCTATGTCAAATTGGTTCATTTTTAATATTTATGTCTAATGCGTTGTAATTGAGTTTGAGGACAGAAATATTAAGCCAACCCACTATCTTATTTAAGTCATTGACCTAAGTGAGCTCAATGATGTAGAGCAAAATTGGATAGTTGACAGATAGTCAAAAGTTGATAATCTAACCTTAGCTAGATCAATTAGATTTACAACATGTATCACCAATTGTGGTCTATGCTTAAAAGAGATCATCGCCTAATATATTGCGGAGACACTAATTTTGGATGTCCAAGTGCAATGAAGAAATGCATGGAAGATGAAAGAATGATCTTAGAAGGAATTGATGATTTTCTATTGAGGGTGTGTTTGGTAGGGGGAAAAATTCCCATTTTACGTCGTTTGGTAAAACAATGAGGGGAAAATCATTTTCAGGGGAAAATCATTTTACCCCATTTGAAGGAAATTGTTTTCCCTTGAACAAGTAGGAAAAATGATTTTTCAAGCCCAATTTTCGTTGCCCAATTTTGTCTCTTATTCTATTTTATTTTAATTGCGCCTAGAATCACTCTATTTTCATTCTCATTTTGTCTCTCATTCTTCCCCTCTTCTTCATGGTCATCAAGTTCATCGATGATTTCCATCGTTAATCTCTGTAATTATTTCTTGAGTTCTCTGATCTTGTTACAGTTGCCCTTTTGAAGAACTTCGCAATCCGAGACACCCATCGTCTCCCCGTTCGTCACTTTCTTTAATCTGAATTTAATATCACTCAAAGTCAACTGGGTAATCTTTGGGAATAGTAAAAAAATTTAGATTCATTAATGTTGACTCTCTCTTTGGTTGGGTTTGTTACTAAGTATGTTTCTTACTGATGTTTTGGGTTTGATTTTGAAGAGGAGAGAGAAACAGAATTCGTTGGTTGGGTCGGGTCAGAGTAGTGAGCAGGGAAGGGAGTTGATGGTAAAACGAAATGAAGTGGGGAAGGGGGGTTCATTCTATCAAATAGCAAAAAATGAAGTGGAAAGAAAATGATTTTCCATTCTACCAAGCAGTTGAAAATGGAAGTGGAAAATCATTTTTCTTGAAAAAATATTTTTCATGGAAAATGATTTTCTGGAAAAATAATTTTCCTTCCCACCAAACACACCCTTAATGTGGAACCCAGAAAAGTCTTATCTCAAATAGGGAGATTATATTTGCATGCTTTATCTACCTAACGGAGTCCTGAGCATCTAAATATCGAAATAAATGATGAAGACCTAGGGAACATAATTGGAAAGGAAGGCATGCATAATATCACTATGGGTGATTGATTTCTCAACCACCATGCTGAAAAAACAAGGCTATTATTGTGAATCATGTCTTAATTGGTTAATATGTATTTAATCACTTATGTCTATGGTAACTATCTGTAATGCCCCAAATTCTCCCAGGATATGAACAATTAACAGAAATGGTTTCAAGGGTCATTTACTAGCCCCACAAATCACCTCAAGTATTTCTGGCATGCTTCATCCGCACTCATACTGTATCTAGAGAACTTTCTAGGAGGCCACCCATCGTAAGACTTCTCCACAGCAAGCACGTTTAACTATGGAGTTATTAAAAAGGAGCCTCCTAAAAAAAGGATGCATCTTTGGTGATATAAGTAGTCATTTCAATCCTTTTAAGTCATGTTTTCTAACTATAACTAGCGTGTTACACTATCAATAAAGCATCCTGTACTATAGCAAATCAATATAATGATCTTTGTACTATATCCATCAGAGTCATGCGTGTATTGTGTCCATTACAGCAAGGAGAAGTTCTAAGTTGAGAGAGACACGGTTATTTAAGAATTTTTAAGCTGAAGTGAATCGGGGTTCTCCATTTCTCTAATAGTAAGCATATGTGATGATCTTAGTAGCTTAAGTCCCTCTTCCATAATTTCATTATAATATTTCCATATTCAAGCCTTCAACAAAAGAATTTTTCTAGTAGGTAAGGTTATTCAATCGAACTTTATGTCTTAAATATTAAAATTTTTAAATTAAAATTTAACTATTCTTAAAAGTATAAAAACTTGATTAGCAAATATAGTTTGAGGTAGAAAATAAAACAGATTTGGGTTGTGCTTGATTTAAGGAGGTTATGGTTGAGATTAGCAATCTCTGTAAACTGGAAGTTAGAGGAATGTTAGGGCCCAGCGCTAACTAAGCTTAGGTAGTGGTCAAAAGTCTCTAATTAAGCTTTATTATTTTGCTAAGTATGGCAAGCCTATAAGCATAGGAAATATATTATTTATGATAGAATTAGGGGTTTGCGACAATTAGTACTAGTGAAATCATTATAGGAAATTGACCAGTTGGAACAACTTTATTTCTAAAAAAGGAAATAAAAAAATTGCTAAAGTACACCCATTTTGGGTCAAGATTACAATTTTTGAAAGTTTCTAGCCCAAATAATAAGAGAAAGGGCCTAGGAATTTATTATCCAAAAACGCAAGGTACCCATGATTAGTTTGAAAGATTCAGGTACTAAAAATAGTTATACTAAAACTTACGGTATTGCTAATTGGTAGAATTTCCATGAACTATTTAGCTTTTCATATTGTCCTTTATTCACTGTACAGCTAATCAGATCTGATAATTAATGACCATGGTTATTTGTGCAATTTTTTTTCTAATTAAAAAACACAAAGGGAATCCTGACTATAAATCTATATGAAATTATGATATTGCTTGTTAATACAAAGTCATTCCTCTTACAAATATGAAAATTCTCAAAATCATCGAAATCAAACCGATGCCTTGGAATGGTGCCAGTCTTCTTTCCTCTTGCAAATATGAAAATTCTCAAAATCAGCGAAATCAAACCGATAACTTGGAATGGTGTCAGGCTTCTTCTAATACTCTCAAACCATGTTCGAGTCGATATAGAGCATTATTTTACTTTCACTAACCATGTAATATTCATCTTTGAAGTTTTGGACCTTAACTTCCTTCAAAAAAATAAATATGGCCTACTAGTAGGGATAGCAATGGGATTTAGATTCAATATATGTTCATTAGACCAGCCACATATCAAAAGATTTGGGTAAATCAAATAGGACACGATGGGTCTTAAGAGGGTCTAGAACCAAGTGGTAAAAAGTCGGATCTGGGTTCAGTTGTGAAAAAATGGGACCTAGAACTAACTTAGGACATATTTAAGATCCAATAATATTTTTTATTTTAAAACAATAGCAATGAATTTTAAGTTACTAATGCTAACTATTAAGATGGTTCACCTTGTAAATATTGAAGTTGGTAATAACAAAATTTCTTTGTATAGTTGTTGCGGAATTAAAAATCAGTTTGTTTGTAAAGCTTGTCAATAAGGTTTATGTGAGATTTGGTACTACCTAAAATAATAGCTTTATTCCAATGATTTAGTACAATTTTTTATTACTTTTGGGGGGTTGTTGCAAGCTAATGAGTATAGCATTTTTGTGTTTATGACTTTTTGTTAAAGAAGAATGACTCAGACTTGGTGAATTTTTGTAGTCCGGCTCATAAGAATAAGATATTTTTACATTGGTTACAAGCTTTCTAACTCATTTTCTTTTTTTCCTTTTTTTTTTGTTTGCACACGATTGCAAGGAATAGGAGAAAACCATTTTATTCTTCTGATCTTAGGCTAATCAAATTGGGTGGGAACTCAAGTATGATGGTTCCATACAGTAAAAATGTAAAGGGTCTGGGACCAAGTCCTAGATTCATAGACCCAATTGATTTGGCTCGGTGTTGAATGTGAAAGTTTGATAAATCTAAGATCGTGAAAATTAGTGCATATAAATTCAATACGAGCCCATCGCCAAAAAAAAAACAGGGTTAAAATTTTTTAAAGGTTTAAAATGCTTTGAAAAGTAAAAGAAAAAGGAAACTTTGCAATATGTTTTCTTATAAAACAAAAAAATTACCCAAATTGTAAGAAAAAGCAAAGTGCCACGTTTTCGGTGGCTTTTACCATCACCCCTGATTGTTGTCTTGATCAGCATCTCATGTATTCCAAGGATTTTTTTTAAGACAAAAAATATATAATTAAAAAATCGAAATTAATTAATTGGTCCATACATATTTGATGCCAGAACAGCCCATGAAATTAGCTTGATTGTTACCCACAAGTGAGATTAAACTGAGTCAATTGTTCATTAATTTACTTTAGCGGGTTTCATTTTCATCCATTGGCTTCCTTAAGGCAAGTTTATAAGTTGACATGTTAACTTGACACCATCACGGAATTTCCCATTTTTCGACTTTGCCATGGGTGAATAATTGTAACTGAACTATTAACAGTATAAAACAGAGGGTGGAGATCGTGTGAAATAGAAGAAGAAAAAAAGTTAGAAAGATTGAGGACGAGAAGAAAGAAATATAGTATGAAGTAAAATAAATAAAGGCTAACATTCTAGACTGTGAAGAAGGAGCAGAAGGCAAAGACTGAAGAAATAAAAAAACCAGAGTAAGACGCGTTCAGGAAAAGAAGAATAAGGAGTGAAGCAAGAAGCAAGCTCATCGTCTTCTACAACTTCCAGTTGAAAGCTCAGAGATAATTGAATTATCCAGTCAAGTTGGTTCCGCTTCCCTAAAATTGCAATGTTTTGTTTCAACCTAGCTATGGCTAACTCCAATAAGGGTCGAGGCGATATTCAATCAGATGGTCAAGAACATAGCACCTAGACAACAAGTCGAGTACCAAGCCCAAAGTCAAGTCAAGTCAAGCGCTCCTCAACCAAAATTGAATCCTTTAAGGCTTATAGTAAATTGGATTCTTTGTAATGCCGAGTCTTTGAAGGCTCCCAAACACATCAGTCCTTTAGGATTCGCCAGGCAAATCGAATCCTTCTGGATCCTAGGTCTTTAGGGGTTCTAAAGAAGCTAAATTCTTCAAGATTCAAATTTTGGATCCTTCGGGATGCTGGGTTTGCAAGGACTCAGAGAATTGGATTATAAGGTTCCCGAGTTGACAAGGACTCAAATTTTGGATTCTAGAAGATCTCAGTTCGTGAGGACGCATAAAAAATATGGAGTTTGAGAGGAGTCCAGACTCAATCTAGCCATGAGAAACTGCCATAGTTTTAGGTTTTTGGTCCTGTTTTAGCAAACTGTCAAAGCCAATGAAGCCTCACAAATTAAAATTTGTGTGGCATGAATCAATTTCATGAAATATGATTAGTCTAAAATGATCACCATTAAGGTATGTTCTTTTCGTTGGTATATAAGAGTTGGTAAATAGGTGAAGTTGGTTGAAGTGGATTGAATGGATTGAAGTAGATTGAAGTGGGTATTTTTTGCTGAAATGGTTTGAAGTGGGTTGTTGTTGGTTGAAATAGGTTCAAGTGAGTTGAAGTTGGTTGAAGTGTGTTGAAAGTTTTTTTTTTTTGTGTACAATGGGTAGAAGTTTGTTAAAATAGTGGGAAGTGAGTTGAGCTTGGTATTTTTATTGAAGTTCATAAAATAGGTTGAAAAAGGTTAAGGTCGATTGATGTTGGTTGAAATTAGTAAATTTGAATTTACCAACAAAAAGAACAGGGCCTTAATCTAACGAATAATGGGTCAATATTCCTCTGTCATTGTCTAATAACAGGTTGCTATGGATTAATACAAACCAAGAGTCATGATTAGTTCATGCAACTTAAATAAATAATCCTACATAAACAATGCAGTAAGAGAGAGGCATGTTAAGATAAGAAAATGATGATGAAGGAAACAAATAAAAAAGGTTAGAAGAGGGGGTTGTCAAGATTAAAAAAGTGATGAACCAAAAAAAGAGAAATAGGAAGGTCTGGGCTTTTCGTCCAAAGTAAAGGAAGCAAACCATGGAAAAAGATAATAAATACAAAACTTCATTAGGTCAAATGATGGTCAACACAAGTATAAAGCAAAGGCCGTGTGTATTGTCCACTCAAATAAAATGGCAATGAATTCAAATACATTGAACATGTGTCTAAAGTTACTCAGTTTTAATTTATTTCGGATGATATTATAACTGGTGAAGGGAGTGTGTGCTTATATTGAATTATAAGTGGATGCAAATAAATTTTTATGCATTTACTTAAGCAAAATTCATCAAGAGGAAGAAATAAATTATATGCTTCCTCAATCATCAACTAGAACTATGTTGACTTGATCGCATTGAGGGTACCTAGAAAGGTTGATATAAAATTTTTGGGTTCAATTTTTAAACCAAGGAATTCGATCTTAGGCTTGGCGATTTCAGCCTTTTTGCTTGACAGAATTAAACCATGAT
>JACYFF010031954.1:54716762-54728747 GCA_017589665.1 Selenicereus undatus
TCCTTTCGCCCTCGCAGCCAGCATGGTGATATCCCCCTACCTGCCAATTTGCATCAACACCCACTCTTTACAAAAAGTAAATTTTTCAAATTGATTGCACCTTACCTACTTAAATCACAAAAAAGTTAAGCCTCATAAATACAGAAACCAACCCCCTCAAACTTCTAAGCCCATAAAATGGACCAAAAACTCTTATTTACCTTCCCCATATTTCATAAAAGGTCAAATTACAACTCTATGACTCTTGGTCACATATTACGTTACCAAAAAGTCAAGCTTATAAAAAAGAAATAAATTTTGGGTGCAATCGAAATCGAAAAAATAAAATGAATGGATCGACCTCCAAAAGGACTAAGTCGGCAAATAAAACTTTTGTTGCGAAATGGCTAAAAGTTAATATAACTTAGCCATTAAAGTCAAAAATCAAATGAAAATACTAAATCAAAATTGCAGCTATGAATATAGGTCAAATAAATAAAAATTAAAAGCCAAATCAAATTAAATTATGGTTATTAACTTAACCACAATAAGATACAAATCAAAATCAAATAAAATGACAGAATTAAGATCAGTTTGATCCTCTATAAAAAAAAAAAAAAAAGAAGGTACATAGGCAGCTCACGACAAACAATGAGTGCAATGTTACCCAAATTCCAAATCTAATAAAGTTATCCACTCCCTAACCTACATAGGAAAAATGTTCACATGTAGTACCCTTCCTAAAAGGTGCATATACGACCATTATATGATGCAATTAATCTATGGATATGGGTGACTCGACATCAAAAATATGATAAATGTCGATTCAAATCATATAAAGTCTTATTAATGCAAAATAAGACAAAGAAAGAAAAATAATACAAAATGAGTCGAAATCAAAAGGTGGTCTCTCAGAAGAGGAACGTAATTAAGGAGGTTTATCCTCTTGAATAGGGTCGCGCTCAAAATAAACTGATGTACATTTTTTTGTACCTCAAAAAGTTGTATTGTGCATGTTATTTATTTTTATTAATTTTTTGTTAAACATAATATTTGGCGCACCCTGTGGGACCTTATTTTCCTTTTCATCTCTGATTTGTTTATGTTAATTAATATTTATTACTTTTCTTTCTTTTTCTTTGTATTTGTGTGATTTCTGAAGGAAAATGGCACCTTAAGTTACCATTGATTTCAATGAGCTTCACGTCACCATTGTCGTCAAACGCGAGATGCTTAAGGTGAGGAGAAACGTCCAAATGGTATTTATAGTACGACTACACTCCATCCTCACTGAGTTTCCATTGGCAAATTCAATTTAACCACTTCGAGGGTGAGGCCAAGCAAGCCCGCCCCTAAAGCCAACAAGCTGCTTACAAAGAAGGTGGTTAGGAACTTGAAGCGCAACAAGCGCAGAAGCGACAAGCACCACGCTAAGGCTAGCGCACCCATGCTATCTCTGTCAGCAGCCTTAGAGCTAGCTAAAACAACATTGAGGAGGGTTTCTCAACAAAAGTGATCCTCCATGGCATAGCCACTCAACTCGATGCCAGTTCCCCAACCCAAGCAAGTTCTAACTTGGCGGGGAACCCTAACAAGGGAGACACCAGCAAACTCGAGAGACAACCGAACAAGCTCAGGTTCCTAATCTAACCTCTAGGTAGGCTCAGGTCCCTGTCCTAAACCTAAGGCAGGGTTGGGTCCCTACATTTGCTGAGAAGGGGGTAAAGCCAAGTAGAGAACCCCCAACCTTGAGAAACCCAATAAGCCATTTGGGGAAGGAACATTAGGAGTCAAGAAAGTTCCTCAAGTCGGATCAATGAGGTGGATTTTTATCAGAACTATCCTCATTGATATTCCCACATATGAGGTAATGATGTCCTCCTATTCATGAGAGAAAACAACACCTAAAACTCTGAAGGTTACGGAGGCTACTCCTCCTCCCATTTCTACAATAGCAACGAGATGTTACCTTTCTATATCACATAGCCAAAGTAAATTGACCTCAAATGGGGTTGAATCATAAGCATACAATCGCCCGATCACAAGATCAAGGGCTAAAGTATTAACATATGCTAAGGTGACCTTACAATCTTCAGTCACCATCCTCGATCAAGGCCAATACCAACCCAAAGAACAAGACGAGGTTACAAGTCCTACCTTATTTAACCTGGGAACTCTCTTCCATGAAGAGGAGTCATCAATTGTCATCCCACAAGGCCAAATCATTCAAGATGATCAGGCCGAGAACATGCGAGTCTTAGTTGCTAGCACACCAAGCCTCGAGGAACAAATGCAAGAGCTGTAAAGAAAGCTTGCAGAAAAAGAGGCCAAAATCACTAACCTCGCTACTTGCCTTAAAAACAGAGAGTGTGAAAAAATCAATGAGGTTGGTAGTGGCAAAACAGTTATCACTTAGCAAGATATCAAAGAGCTGATATCCCAAGGAAATAGGATGCACCAAGCAGCAATAAATTTCCCAAGTGTTGGGATATAAGAATGCATATCTAAGTCACTACAACTCGGCTCCTTTCGCTAAAGGTTACTAAAAGCCAAACTTTGAAAGGTTTGATGAAATAAACGGGTCATCATTTGAACCTTTAGCCCATTTCTACTCAGCGTGCGATGAAACTGCCTTAAATGACATATTATTGATTAGATAGTTTGTACAGTCCCTAAAAGGGGTTGCCTTTACGTGGCATACCTAACTTCAGCCTGGGTCAATTCACACTTGGGATGACCTCCAAAGGCATTTTTTGCTCAATTCGTAAGTTCAAACTCGAAGGGTTTTCATAATAGACCTTGTTGACACACACCAGAGGCCAAATGAGAGTGTGAATAACTTCATTACAAGGTGGAGGAGTCCAAGCTTGCAATGCCCAGAAAAGCTAAGCAAGGACTCAACAGTTCAAATGTGAGCTACCAACGTAGACACTCAAATTGCTACATACGCCGGCACTGTTAAGCCCCAAAACTTTGATATCCTTCTGTCTAAGCCAAGCAATATGGAAGGGCAACTTGATCGTCTAAAAAGCGCACAACCTAAGAAGGAAGAAAGCAAAAGGCCAACCAAGAAAGAAGAGTCAATGGCCATCTTTATCAAAACAAGCCCAAAGCTGACCAATGGTAGAACTTTTAACAAAAACGATAAAGGCAAGCAAACAGAGGAAGGCCGACAACTTATTCTTCAAGGAAGGAAAGGAAAGAAGTATTTCTTTGATGATGATGATGATGTGCTGGGGTTGATGGCCACAAAAGCCATCAAACTTCCAGAATGAAAGCGGTCTGCCAAAACTAACGAGACAAATGACCCTAAGTACTACTCGTACCATAGGATAATTAGTCATTCCATAAAGGACTATTACGACTTTAAAGACATAATCAAAGACATGATTAGGTGGGGAGAAATTAAGATAGAAGGAGCTCTACCCAATGGGCATATTGCGTCATCAAATGCAACTTTAACAGTTGAACAAAAGGATTACTCTCCCGCATGATCCTCAGAAATGAATGAAGGGATCCAAACAGTGTCATTACCACCTCATGTAGTCCCCATCAGATTCAATGCTGATGATGATGTGATAATAGTGTGGACCTATCCATATATGCCTTATCCTTCACCAGGGGTGCCAACCTTGTATGATTTCTACCTAAAACCAAGTCTAGAGGCATGGGCAACATCAAAAGATTATGATGATGATGGAGGATTTTGGTGGCAAACTTACCTTAGTAGGAGGTCATTTCGACAGGGAATGGCCCGCGCTTTTCAGTCTCTAGGAGGTAAAATACAAGGACAAAAGCCACCATAAAAGAAAAGCAAGAAAAATAGAAAGGAGAAGTCAAAGGCTAAAAAGAATTTGAAGAAAACTTCCGAAGATGAGTACATACCGTCGATTAAGACCCCTTTCACATTACGTGATTACATCCCCAAGGGTTTCTTCAGCAGTGATCCCTCTAGTGATGATAACGCCTAAGAAGATGAAATGGTCCAATGTTGTATGGTTTTTAATGGGTTGATGACTAGGAAGAAGTAAAGTCAATCCTATAAATACCATTCAAGAAGTGGATAAAGTAACTCTTCAGTCCTATTGTCAACTCCAATCACTAGAATCAATGAGAAAAGAGAAGGACAAAGAAACAACACCAAAAGAACCACCAACATCGGTGAATGCTAAAGCAAAAGGTGAAGAGGAAGCAACTCCCTCAAGCTTAAATAGCAAAGGCACTGCTAAGCATAGACAGCCAACTAAGGAGCCTAAGAAGGATCTTCCTATCCCAATCACTTTTCAAGTTCGTCAAGGGTCTCATAACAAAAGGGTCTGTTATGATATCATCTCTTATCTCAAGCAAATTCCAGCATCCCTAAGTGTTTATAATGCTTTGTGAATGTCAAAAGAGCTAAGAAGGGCACTTATTCAAGCATCAATGGACCATGATGACTATAAGGATCAAGTCAACCATATTGAGGTGGATGGGTGTTGTCCTCCCCTTTAAACAGATGTGTTGTATGCATGGCTTATGTAACATTCTAATGAGGACCTCTAGTTGGGGTCCACACATCACAAAAGGCCTTTATGTGTCACCGATATAATTGGGGATAAAAGGATAAATCGAATCCTACTCGATTGTGGTTCTGCGGTCAACCTTCTTCCATTAAGGGTGTTGAGAGTGCTAGGAATAACACCAGATAAGTTGTTCCAACTTTGCTCACAATATAAGGATTTAATCAGATGGAGCAAAATGCCTTAGCCATTATTGCTTTGAAAGTTGCACTAGATGACATCTACGCAGATGTTCTCCAATGCCCTACTTGGGCAACCATCACTCTATATTAGCCATGCTATTGCCTTAACTCCTCATCAGTGTTTGAAATACACTAACGATCATGGCAATGAGAAGACAATCTGAGGAGATGAAAATCCTTTTCATGGGGAAGAAGTCAATTATACGGATGCCAAGTTTTATAAATCGGCAGATTCGAGAACCTCCCAGGTTCCTTTAGAACAAAAAGGGGGCAACCAAAAAGAAAATCCCAAGGCTCTTATTTTGCCTTAAAAGGTCATTCAAGTTGTCATTAGTTATGCTAGTGAAGTCAGTGAGCATCAATTCCCACGAACAAGGGTGTTGTTCAAATACGTGCCTAAGGACAAAAGAAAGGCTTGCCAAAAGGCCTTGGCACTAATAAAAACTGTTAACTCTGTACTCACCAGTTGTACTTTTCCTATCCAAAAAATTGCCCGGTCGATACCCAAAGAAAACTTGGTCATAAGAACATCACTTAGCAACACGAAAGTGGTTTTAAGAGGAAGGTTATCAAACCCTCCGACAAAAGCGTCTTCTTTAAGCAGGCCACTCAAAGAGGATCATCACCATATCAAATAAAGAAGAAAAAGAATAATAAGAGTAAACTTGCCGAATCCAAAAATAAACGAACATCTCTCACAAAGATGGAGTCCTAAATGCATTATTTTCAAGGGATATGAAAATCTTCAAGTATCACATGATAGGGGAGTTCTAAATGTCTATGCCATGAAGGATGTAGTTTTTACACCCCAAGAACAAGAGATGTTAGTTCTAAAGGTTTATGCCATGGAGGATGTTGTTTTTACACCCCAAGAACAAGAGATATTCTCTCAAAATGAGAAGTCCAACCTCGATGTTTCAGAGACTTGGGAAAGTTAATGAAGCTAAATAAAAGAATATCCAAGTTAGGAAGCAGAAGAAGTGGCAGTTAAAGAAGAAAGGGCAATAGCTTAGGATCCTTGTTTGGGTTTGTCAACAAAACAAAGTTAAGCAAGCAGTAAGTTAATGTCGTGTGCATCGTGGATGAGGAAAATATCCAAAATTTTGACTTTCTTGTCAAGAATCTTCCAAACATCAAGAGTTTGTCACGACTTAAAATAAAATGTGTGGTGAAGTTCAAGCTCAAGTTGATTCATCTAAAAGCTTAAATGAAGATTTAACTCCTGAATGAGAGCCTTCTTAGGATTTTATCGAGATTGTTCAACCTGCGCTACACTAAATGAAAAATGGAGGTCAAGCAACAATCGATGAGCTTCAGGGGACAAATCTAGGGACAACTAATGATCCTAAGCCAATTTTTGTGAGTGCCACGCTAAATGATGAAGAAGTGGCACAATATGAGTAGCTCCTTCAAGAATACAAAGACGCATTTGCTTGGGGATATCAAGACATGCCGGGTTTGGATCCAAACTTCACTGTTCATAAGTTGGTTGTTTCTGAAGCTGCAAAGCCAATTAAGCGGCTACAGCAATGCTTTCGTCCCTAGCTGACAATTAAAATAAATGCTAAGATAGACAAGGATATAAACGCTAACTTCATTCGTGAAGTTCAATACCCAACTCGACTGGCTAACATCGTCCCTGTTCGGAAAAAGGATGGTCAACTCTACATATGTGTGGACTTTAGGGACTTAAACCATGCACACACTAAGGATGATTTTCACTACCAATCACCGAGCTTTTTGTAGATGCCACTATAGGGGTTGGAGCTCCATACCATGTCAGCCAAGCTATGGTGGGTGCAAAAATAAATTACACATCCATGGAGAAAATTTATCTTGCTTTAGTCTTGACAATTCAAAAGTTAAGATACTACCTCCTATCCTGTCAAATCAATATGACCTCAATAGCAAATCTATTAAATATATATTGTCTAAGGTTATGCTATCAGGGAGATTGGCTAAATGGGCGATGCTTTTAGCCACTTTTAACATCAAGTTTGTGCCTCAACAGGTAGTAAAGGTGTAACATCCCTATCCCCTAGGGCTAGAGACGTTAATGATCTCTAAATTTCTAGAGCAAAATGGATACAGTTCTTCCTAAAAACTGATCAAACCTAAGCTTAAAGCCTTATATTATGTCCCTACAATTAATAATACATGAAGGACATAACCAACAAGCTCAACGACTAAATGCCGGAGACCATAACTCTTCAGGTCACACGGGCGGAGCACACCAAGTATAAAGTTTAATAAAAAGAAAGAAAGAAAATGTACAGCTCAATGGATCACACATCTGGAGCACTGGGATTTACATCCCAAAAATAACTAAGAACAACTAGTCAAACAACCCATTATTCAGATGGCTGGCTTACTTGGCCACACAGAGCGATAATTAGTCAATGTGCATTACATGAACTATAGTAACCAACTATATATATATCCAAGAACTTATGAATTCATTACATTACGTCATCCACATACTAAAAGATATAATTCCTTTTCCAAAGCAAAAGGAAGACTCCATCCTAGCTTATGTGAGCTGACTTCTACCTGTCATTACAAAAAGTTAGGGAAAGGGGGAATAAAGAGATGATGAGTTACCACACGCTCAGTGAATGATTCCTAATCTCAAGAAAACAAAACAGTTGCATATAACACTTTTAAGCAGTAGGTACACCCAATTTGATAGTCAATATCACATAATAACATATAAAGTCTCCCAAATTTCTTATTAACCCAATAACCTTCAGAATTGAATGGTATTCCTAACCTTCTTTCTTTCCGCGTATGAGAGTTCTCAACATGCTCAACCTATGACTCTTGTAATGTAGTAATGATAACTACATATTACACTTTATAGGACTCATTAGCAAGCTGACTCATGCAACAATTTATGTATTCGGAGCAGTGGAGCACTTAGTGTACACATAATCACCTATCATCAAGGAGTTCAATTAAAATCACCAAGTGGGATTACTTTTAGTAAGAAATTGCGACTAACGTATGAGGATAAGGATCATCGCTTAAACTAAAGCAAAGTCTTCATAAAACAATCGTTATTCATGACTTATAATTTAGAATTCAATAAAAGCTCTTTTCAGAGTACATACACTTTTCTAAATCTTAGTACTAACATAGTCCTTAAATGAGTTGTTTGCATCACATAACAAGTACAAAATCATTTCATGGGTCATTGAATTCTCATATTTGTGCTATTGAGGGGAGATCTACACTCGCCCTATGGAGATCTATACTTACCCTTCATATTATCCCCGAGGCCTCTAATAATCAATGGACCATTACCTTCGTCAGGGTATTCTAGGGTTCCCACTACTGGATCTACCTCCTAGGAGTTAGGGTACCCGCATACCTAGTCTACTCCCTAAATATTTGTCCGAACATTTAGCACTATTCTCATAGCCCAAAACATTTCAAATGCATCTCACTTAAATGACGTTTTCATTGTATTACACTTGCATTAGAATTCTCATTGTATTACAAACAATGATATTTTCATTCTCAAGAGAGCTAAAAAGTCTTAATGAATTCATGAATTCATTTGAAAGCATAAAACCATTCATTATTTTGGCAAAGTATGCCTACAAACATTTTAGCGACCGTATGACCATTCACATATCAAGGGGTGTGATATTAAAACTCATTTTTGAAGCTAGTAGTTGCAATTATGTATAAACATCTCGATTTTTCAAGTTTTAGAACCAAAACTATTCATACCATCACGCAGGACTTTGTGCAGTCGCATAAAGCATCGAATAAATTATAAAAGAGCTTGTAACATCTAATTACAACTCACTCTTATCAAAAGAATGGTCTAACAGTCACTTTAACCACATATCTCGAAACGCTTGCCTTATCAAAGCAAATCACTTACATCATTTATCAACACATGTCTTTAAGCATATCATAAACATATTTATTCATAATTCAAAATGTTTTCCAACTCAACAACTTACTTGAATAGCCTCTGGAAGCAATCAAGGGATCTTTACAAGTTGAATTACTTAATAAAGATTGTCCATGTTACAGGTGTTTTAGCAATTAAGGCAGGGACGTAATCAATAAGTAATGAGGATTTTCCCAGAGTACCTCGGGCAAGCTAGGTATGAGGCATGCAATCCTCTTATGACCATTTCAGTTTTATTCTAAATTCACACAATTAACATACAATAGTTTCATCGTAATTGAGGGCTAAAGGCCAACAGTTATCGCAAGCTATTTTCAGTCCAACAGAACATGCACAGTCTCACACCAATACGCATAATTCACAATGTTACTCATTAATCGATAACTAATAAGCACCAATAGAGCATATCTTTTTAGGATCATTTTGTTGCATTTTTAGGGGATTCATAACTTTTATGCTTAGATTTTACCCCCAAAATCCCATTTTACAATTGGGTATAGTGCTTTGATGACTTTTGCAGGTTTTGAGAACTTTTTGATCAAGAACTCACCCTTAAAAGCCAGCCTTATGACTCACCATGGATGCCCCCAGTCACCATGCCCGTGGAAGAAAAAGAAGAACAGAAGAACACCAAGGCAGTGGGCACCGCGGTCTGCCCGTGGTGGATGCCACAGTCCTTGGTGTCTTCATTTCCTACGAGGTTGTTTATTTTCTCGTAGCTTTTCAACTTCCAACCAGTTTTTAATGTCATTTATACGCGTGGTTGTTCGGCTTCTAGCAGCTTTGCTATCACCCTCATTTCAACACACATCATCCCAACCCATCATTCTTTCAACCATCTAGTTGGATTTAGATTTCATTTCAGAGTGAGGGAGAGCAAGTAGAATAAGAATATTCGCAAGGAAGCGGGATTGGGTTTTGCAATCGAAAGATTCAAGCACGCAATTTGGCTGAGCAAACTCTTCTCTCTTCTCTTATGTTTTCTCTTTAGATTTATCATTTTAGAGTAGTTAGATGTTTAATTTAATCATGTGCGAGTAGTTTAATTTTTGTCAAGGGATTTAGTAGTTTATAAAAGTGTTGTTGGATCATCTTTTAATCTAAAGAATTGTGCTTATTTTCATGATTGCTTTGATTTCGTTCTATCAAGTGATTATCATGTTCTGAGTAGATTTTTGGCCAAAGTTTGCTTGCACGCTTGAAACAATTGGGCGAAAAACTGAAAGGTGATATTTGATTGTTGGACTGCTTGATAAAACCTAACGTTAAGTCGTCTCAGAAGAGAGATTTGCATGTTATGAGGACTAGAAAGTAATTAAAGATATTTAACTTGGATTAAGACAAATTAATTCGAAAGAACGACTTTTGCTTAGTTTAGGCAAATTTTATTGATTTCGCAAAAATAGACTAAATTTTTTAAGAGATTGCAATTCCTCAAAATTAACCGATTAGAGAAAAGAACATGTTCATCATTTTGATCCAATCAACTTTCATAGTTACATGAATTCCTAGGCGTTTTCTCCTTAATTGATTTAAAATTACTGAATTAGAAGTTGTTCAATTGAAACCCCTTGAATTAGTTATAGTTGTTTCCTTATCTTCATATTTTTACCAATTTAAAGTTTGGATTCGGTTAGCATATCTTGAGGGAATATAATCCAATAGATCAACCTAGCCTCTGTGGGATCAACATTGATTTGCTACAACGCCACCGTGCGCTTGCGGCCATATCAGGTTTTTAGCACCGTTGCCAGGGACTAGTGTCAAATATTAGGTTTTTCTCAATAGCTTTGAATAAGCATTTTGTTTTCCTCTGAAGAAAATAAAAATAAAAAAATGATTTAGAAAAATAAACAAATTGAAAGAAAAAATTACAGCGATGGCAATTTTTTATTTTCCCCAATTCGAGCATGAATTGTTCAGGAGGTATTTTAAGCAATTAAATGTTTTTCTTGCTCAAGGTGGTTGTTGTGTGGGTAAATGGGAAATATTAGACATCGTTGCTGAGGGTGTGAATAGTAACACCTGTACTCTTTTAGAGTATTGGGATTTTCTTGGTAAAAATGTTGATGAGGCATGGTATTTGCTTGAGTGGATTGCTTGGGATTCATTTGAGTTTAAGAAGGCTAGTTGTGTTTTTGGTTACTCTTTTCCTAATCCTTGTGCATTTTATGCTACATCGTATTATGCTCATTTTTGGTGTGACCTATTAGGTTCTGCTGACCATATTATTGTTTCATGTCCTTTCTATGCTTGTTATACTCAACCTGATTCATCCTTTCCTTTAGCTCAGTGCACGGGGCTCGAGGTGGGTGAGCCTTTTAGGTTAATTGCTAAGTTTGATGTGGGTGATTCATATTGTGCGTCAGAAGACACTCTTGATGTGGTGCATAATCTAGTTAACACTCCTTTAGAGGGGTGTCGTTATAAGTGTGTGCATGAGGAGTCTTCTAGCCTTTGTTTTAATTATGCTTTCCCCAATCCCCTTGATCATACCCATGTTTCCCCTACGTATTCGCAACCCCCTATTTTCCCCGAGTATTCTTTAGATGCGCCCATTGATAATCCTAAGATTTGTTATCCTAATGTTGACTTGGGCCATCTGGTTAAAATGTTTAATATGCTTAGTGGAAATGTTGATAATTTTCTTTCTCTAGGATACTTTTGTTGGTATGATGCTTCCCTTGACACGTATTGTATATTCCTAGTGGACATGCCTAGAAAAATCATGTAGAACACAATCTTTGCTTTCTATTGCTTTGTTGAAAAGAGCACTAACTTTCTTTGCTGTGATTATTTTCATGCTCTCTTACTACCATGCTTGGAAACTCTATGCTAAGGAGTTTGATCAAGCTTTTGCATACCTTAACAATGTCTAATTTAAAGGGTTGAGTCTTGACAACGTGATGCTCCATGTGCCCCGGTTATTATGAGGTCGCATAGCTTAGGTGAACTCTACATCTAACCTGGTGAGATTGTTTTCTTTTGTTCCCCTTCTCCAAGTTTTCTTTCCTTTGAAGAATAATGCTTTACCTAAGCATGGGGGAAGGGTAGTTTCTATGTTTCCCATTTTGGTTTTTTAGCTTGTATACATGGTAGAGCATATAGTTTTAGGTTTATTTTTGTTTGCATGAGTGTTTTGAATTTAGTTGCATTTTAGGTTCACATACGGGATTGCGTGTAGAGATGATGTGATTGGTTTGAGATAACCTCCAATGATGCTTTTGTTTAGGCAAAATAGCTTTCATGAGCTTGAGTATCTTTTGATGTTTAATCCCTTTTGGTGCTAAGCATTTTGAAGGTTTTGTAAATATTTCTTGTTTTGACCCTTGTCTTCATT
>JACYFF010031954.1:54748747-54823300 GCA_017589665.1 Selenicereus undatus
AAAGGGGGTACGTAGGCAATCTAGCTTCATGCTAGACCCAACCACAAAAATAAATTAACTCCATGTTCATGACAAAAGAAATCCTTCACTAAAAAAAGAAGGAGAAAAAATTAAGCTGCCCAAAAAAGGGGGAAAAAAGGGATCGATGTTCTTTACTGCTAGGGAGGGGTGAAGGTAAGAATGGGGACATCAAAATATGATTTTTGGTGACAACATAGTGGAGCTTTTTTTTTTCAAAAAACAACATCCAACATTGCCTCCATTTCTACAAAAGAAGCTCATCCTACTCTGGATCTTTCTCCTTGACTGCATGAGGAGCAAAAGTACAAGCTTTAATTAAAGTTGGCTATCTTAATGAAAGCATAACCCCAAATGCCCTACTAAAAGTCACCATATGATGTAGAGTAAGATATGGATCCTTTCTGAAAGGTGACTTGTTGAACTCTTTAATGTTGTAACACCTTTTTAATGCAATTAGCTCCCACCTTGCATTAAATTGGCATGACAAATATTTAGACACAAAAGAAGTGATTGAAAAAAAAGGTTGTTCAATGTGCAATCGAACCTTGCATGTTTCACAAAAGTTGACATGTATAATATTTGGGGGACAACTGTTGAGTTAGAAATTGTGATAAATTTAAGATTGTGAAATTTAGTACATATAAATTCACTACAAGTCTATCAGGAAAGAAAAAAAAAGGGCTAAAATTTCAAAGGTTTACATTACCTTGAAAAGTTAAAGAAAAAGGAAACTTTGTAATGTGTTTTCTTATAAAACAAAGAAATTACTCAAATTGTTAGAAAACGCAAAGTGCTATGTTTTAGGCGGCATTTACCATCACCCGTTCACCCCTGATTGTTGTCTTTATCAGCATTTCATGTAGTTCAAGGATTTTTTTAATAGAAAAAATATATAATTAAAAAAATCAAAATTAAGTAATTTGGTCATGAATATTTGAAACAGCCCATGAAATTAGCTTGCTTGCTAGCCACAAGCGAGATTAAACTGAGTCAATTGTTCACTAATTCACTCTAGTGGATTTCATTTTCATCCTTTAGCTTCATTGGCAAGTTTATAAGTTGACATGTTAACCTCCCTCTATCACCACATTCCTTTATCATGCGTGAATAACTATAACTACCCTATTAGCAGTATAAAACGGCAGGTGGCGTCCGTGTCAAATAGAAGAACAAAAAAAAGTTAGAGAGATTGAGGATGAGAAGAAAGAAATATAGTACGAAGTAAAATAAACAAAGGCCAACATTCCAAACTGTGAAGAAGGAGCAAAAGGCAAAGGCTGAAGAAATTAAAAAAATAGAGTTAGACAACGTCAGCAAAAGAAGAATAATGAGTGAAGTAAGAACAAAGGGTCTTGATTAGTTCATGCAACTCAAATAGAAATAAACCTACTTAAACAATGCAGCAAAAGGGAGGCATGTTAAGATAAGAAAATGATGATGAAGGAAACAAATAAAAAAGGTCTGAAGAGGGGGTTGTCAAGATTATAAAAGTGATGAACCATAAAAACAGAACTACGATAGTCCTAGCTTTTCATTCCAAGTAAAGGAAGCAGGCCATGGAAAAAGATAATGAACACAAAACTTCATTAGGTCAAATGATGGTTAACATAAGTATAAAACAAAGGGGATGGCCTCAAATGGGCTCAAATCAACACTCCACTATTTATAAAAAGTGAATTTCTCAAGTTGGTTACACCTTATCTGCTCAAGCGACAAAAAACTAAGCCTTACAAATACATAAACCGACCCCCTCAAATTTCCAAGTCCACAAAATGGGCCAAAACCATTTATTTATCTGCCCCCTCCTTTATAAAAGACTGAATTACAACTCTGTAACCCTTGGTCACATATTACGCAACTAATAAGTCAAGCTTATAAAAAAACAAATCTTTCTCACATCATAAATCTACCAAAATGGGCCAAACCCAAGCCAAATGTACAACGAAGCTTACCAAATTTCCCCCTCTCCATGATATAGGCCTAAAAAAACAAATTTCAGGCTAAGAACTACGTTGATTTTATCTCGCTAAGAGTACATAGGAAGCCCATGAATAAATTTGGGGTGTAATTGAAAGTAAAAACATAAAATAAATGGACCGACCCCAAAAACGGCTAAGTTGGCAAATAAAAAAGTTGTTACAAAATGGCTAAAAAATGATTACAACTTAGCCTTTTAAGTCAAAAATCAAATGACAATATTAAATAAAAGTTGCGACTATTAATATACAAATAAATTAAATTTGAAGACAAAATCAAATTAAATTATGGTTGTTAACTTAATCAAAATAAATTACAACTCAAATCAAATAAAATGAAAGAACTAAGATTGGTTTGATCCTTTATGAGGTAAGCATGAAGCCTACCACAAACAGTGAATGCAACACAAATTCCAAATCAAATAAAGTTGTATCTTCTGTAACCTGCGCGTGAAAATGTGTATGTATAGTACCCTTCCTAAAAAATGCATATACGATGATTATCTGATGCAATTAAGTTTTTAATATGGGTGACTCAACATTAAAACATGATAAATTTTGATTCAAATCATATACGGTCTTATTAATGCAAAATAAAACAAAGAAAGAAAAGTAATTCAAAATGACTTGCAATCAAAAGGTGGTCTCCCAGCAGGGGGACGCAACTAAGGAGGTTTATTCTCTTAAATAGGGTCGTACTCGAAATAAACTTATATACATTTTTTTGTATGCCGAAAAGTTTTATTATGCATATTGTTTATTTTTATTAAATTTTTGCGGAACAATCATGTTTGACTAAAGATCTAGCAAAGTAAATAGGCTTTGTCCAGATGGACCCGACTCAAACCCAACCAATTATCATCCCTACCCTCCACCAATCCATCCCAAAATCTATGAGTAAAACTCCCCTTAATTACTACATGGATATAATCAATATAACAACAAAATGAAACAAACAATCAATTATTATTGGAGGGGGGTGAAAATTTGATAAAAATCAATTAATTCTCTTATTATTTGATAAGTTGAGACAGTTTATAACATTTTCACCAATCAAGAGCATCTTAGTACTTATGATCTCTCTATTCCGAGTGTTACAGACATTCCAGAAATGCAAAACTAAAGTCTTCATTTTTTAGTCTCCTTTGTCCTTGGCTAAATTATTTAGGAACATGTAATTGCTAGTAGATTGTGAAGACTCAATCCTAGATGGGGAAAAAATTATTAATATTCATGTATATATTGGAATTGATTAGGGAAAGGAAAATCCTAGATAAACTCTAGAGAGAGAAGTGAATGAGAGAGAGTCTCCTGCCTTTAGCCTCTCTGTAACCCTAGCCACCATGAATAAGCCTCCAAATCCTTCATATCTGCCATGGAGCATGCCACCTTCACGGACCCTCATGCGTCCTCCCTATTGCTCTGCCTTTGATACATACTTAGCCTATAATTTTCCATTGAATTATCGTTGTCCTTTCCGTCTCCTTTTGTGTTTGCCACTCTTTTTTATGTATCCCTCAAGGGTTCCAAGCTAAAACTCAATTCAAGAGCAAAAGCTTAAATCCAAGAGAGAATACAATCAATGAAAAACCAAAGAAAATGGTACGTTTGAGGCTGGTTGTGAGGCAGCAGCAATGTGAGGTAGGGGATGGAATTTAGAATCAAGGATTCTAAATGAGAAAAGGAAAAGGAACTTGACGTATCTTCAAAGGATTGAATGAAAACTTAAACTAGAAATCAATAATACATTGCTTGCAAGCTGAAAACTAGCAAAGTTCACTTAAAGCCCATGAGGATTATCAACGTAGATAGATAGTTCGAAACTCTCACTTAGATACAGAAACACCACTAATTTTGAATTTAGGGCCCTTAACCTCAATTAGGATACAAAAACATCACCTAATTAAGAGTTAAGACTTACTTGATCACCACCTTAATCAGCCTAATTAAGGATAAGCAAGTGAAGTGTTTAAGGGGAAACAAGAGCAATGCTCTCAATTCTGATTTTTGATTCAAAGTTGGATATGTTCTACAAGGGGGCATGCATGTGCTTAAATACAAGTCAAGCAAGCAAGCTAGCTAGCTAACACACACCTAGACCTTACCCTCCTAGTGAGGAAAGGTATTAACTTAAGCTAATCCACATGGTTATTGCTAACCGTGTACTAACCTAGTTTTAACTTAAACAAATTACATTCAAAACATTAAATAAAGCTAATACAAGATGTTTACAACATAACCATGCTTATTTAGTCGTAATACAATCAGCTTATCTAGCAAACAAATGTGATTGGCCAGCCGTAAAGTGGTTTCTCCTTTTTGGCTAACCAATTAGCTTCAAGAACATCCTTTGTCGCCTTTGCCTGCCATTGGACGTTCTTTTCAAGAGCAACTCTTTTTGCAACTGATCATTGGCCTTCTAGAGAGCTTGGGACGTGTGCCACTCAGCATTGGAAGGGAGGAGACCCTTTGGAGAAGGCAAACTCCAACCGTGCTGCTGAACAGATTTTAGGGCAGTTTCTGGTCGGCTTTCTAGCTTTTGTAAACCCAACCAAAAGTGAGCATGATTTTGTTTTTAGGCCATGGGGGGAAACCTTAGGGTGTGTACAACCCCCCCCCCCCCAACAAATAAATCAAGGTTAAACCATGTTTAAGTAGGTTAACTCTACTAAAACATTTAACCGTGCAGCTTTGGACCAAAACTGACAGGTTTGACAAAATGACTTGATCTCTTTGGTTCCTTTGGGTATGATTGCAATTCAATACTTGCACCTAAAAGTAGACATCTTGGGGATTCCAAAAAGGCAAAACTCCAAGACTTAAACCACCATTAAGCTTATCAAATCACATAACCAAAACCGGATATATTCTGGACGAACTGGCAGTTTGTATATCTTGGTTTTATTGGCTAATTGGAGAGGATAAACGAACTCCAAATGGGATGAAACTTGATTTTATGGAAAGCTGACTTCTAGAACTTCAATCCCAATGCAAAATATTGGACTTAAACATTAAAGAGGTTTAAGTAATTAACCTCTCAAAAATCGGGTTTGCTGCTAGAAGCAAACCATGATCTGCTATTTTAGGTCTTAAACAAAATAAGGATGATTTATTCATCCTTTAGGTAGCAAAATGAAATTACCTAGCTTGATTTTCTTCTTTAAATCAAGGGGCATGGAGGGATCTCCATCACTTTTCCTACAGACCTACCCATCACCTAAACTTTTGCAAAGACCTTATTCAGATCGATGCTGCATACACCTTAATGGGACATATCAGTCTTCCTCAAGGACTTAAGCCCATCGCTGCTATTATGAAGATGATGAATCTTGGCATTTGCTCCTTTGTTGTTACACCTTGTTTAACCACTCTTAGCTCTCTGCCTCTATGCAGATCTAATTATGTTTGTGTTGCTTGCATGCCAATTATCCATGATGAGACCTTTGAAGGTCTTCATCCACCATCTCATTTACAAACCCATGCCCTGCGTTTTATTTGTGGCTTGAAGGAGTAAATGGGGTACATACGTTCCATCTTCTGTCTCTAATTCCTTACACCTGGGTTACCATCATGATTAGATCTTGTGTTATGATGTGTAAGTTCTCAACCTTCCCATCAAAGCTCCAATAATGTATGTATTGTCATATATTCCATGATTTGATAGTTGATACTGCCTTAGGGTCCAAGTTCTTGCTTGATGATTATGATTGATAATTTACTGAAAAAATTGAGTCTGTTATGTATTTCTTTATGATTTATCCCCATGTAATTTTGGATTTAATTATTGGATGTTTACTCTTGTATCTGTGTTGTGATTACTATTCTTGGTTATCCCCAAGTTGTTATAATCCCATCTTCATTCCCTGTGTCCATGCTTCATTTAGTCATTATGTCTTCTGACCTGAACAACCCATCTCCTAGTAATGACTCTCCTACTCACAAGATTCATTGGCCAATCTCAATCCTCAACCCTCCGATTTTCTACCAGATTTCATGGACCCAAATGCACCTTCTCCTTTAGGCCTATAGAGTCAAGCATCCTTTCTAAGGTATGCTGATTCTGTCTAGTATGGTATGGAAGGTAACCATTCTACTACACACACCCTACTGTCTCTACACTTTCCTTGTCTCATTGAACAACCTATACTTGAGTCTGATGAGGCTCTTCCACCTCTGCACCCTCCTCCCTATGTTCTAAGGAGCATGGATGAGCACGTTGCCCTCTGTTTACTTGCTAAGCTTTGGGGAGACATCCTGCCTCCTTCCCTTATTATTGCAAGACTAAGCTTGACTAGAAGCACTTTATGCACCAGATTGAATATATTGAGTTAGGGAATGGGTGGGTGCTTCTTTGATTTTCATCTGTTTCTGACAAAAACTATGTTTGGATAAATTGGCCTTGGTTTATAAAAGGTCTCAACTTTGCCCTTACCCCTTGAATTCCATACTTTAACCCTTATTTTGTCTCCAGTGGACGCATCAATCAATGTGTTCGTATCCCTCATCTTCTATAGGAGTTTTAGACCCTTAAAGCTCTCACTAGAATACTCTGGGCAGTTGGGGATGTGGTGAAAGTAGATCACCATACACTCCTTAGATAGAAAGGGAGATATTTACTCATGTATATGTTAATAATGATGTTACAAAAGCTATTCCTAGCTCTTAAAATCCCTACTCCTACTCATGATTTGAATATCCCTTTGATTTATGAAGGGCTTCATAAAGTATGTGCACTTTGTGGTAGCCCCAGCCATATTATTGATAAGTGCCCTTGTATTCCATCCCTTCCAAAGATTGAAATCATGGTTGAAAATTCGAAGCTTACAATATCTATGATCATAAATCTTCTCATGAGGCATCCTCTAGTGGTGATTATGAGACTAAAGAGAAATGGATTAGAGTTTCCCCCAAGAAAAGAGGGGGACTCTCCTCCACTTCTCCAACTTCTCATGCTAACCATGGTGGTATCCGAATATATGAATCAGACCCTCTAATGAAACCTTCATAGCCTAGTGCTCAGATTATCCACCCTTCCTCTAAAGACAAAGGAAAGTCTGTTCTTGTTGAGGAGGTCCATATCCAAGAAGCACCTTTCATAGGTGAACTACTTCTTGAGGACATCCCTGTGGTGGGAGTTGGCTCTAGATCTTTCCTCTCTTGTCCCATGAGATTACCCCCTCCATCCTCCACTATCTTCAATAGCACTACTCTAGAGGCTACTCAAGCTTTGAGCCCAACTTCTCCCCTTGATAGGACTATATCTCATATTCAAGAAGGTGATTCAAGTTCTCAAGGATTTGAGAATGCTATGGACTATGAAGAGGAAGGGAATAATTTGTACTTTGAACTTAAAGATCTCGATCCTGTTATATCAACTGACTCTTCTAAGAAAAGAAAGATTGAGGAGGAGGATGGATGCTCCTCTCATTACTTTAACTAAGTTTGAATGAAGATGGCCAACCTGCTTCTTTTATGATTCTAAGATGCTGCACATTATCGCTGGATGCCCCTACTTTTGGATGTTGGTTGTTTTGGTCTAGGGGTATGCTCTTAAGCATTCTGCCAAGTGTTATTATTAGCAAGTTGAATTGGTATGGTGATTTAGTTCTTATATCTTTAATGAAATTTTTATTTAGTTATCGTGTGATTTGGAATTGGGTTTTACCCAACTTGTTAATTTTGGTTGCGTGCCACCCCTTTTTTAGAAGAAGCCAGCATCTGGGGCTCATGGGCTCCTTTAGGAGTACCATTTTTCATGATTTCTGCCCTGCTTCTCCTTTTCTTTTATGGTTCAATTAGCAATTTGCTTTGGTGCATCTCTACAATGCCAGGATCTACAATCCTAGGCAACTAGAGTTTCGACCTTTCGCCCATCACAAAACCAAGTCAAGGATGATAACAACATCATTTGTCGTTACTTGAGACTTTGAATTGGCTTTTGCTACCTTTGTTCTTAAGGGTTGGGATCTGTCCAGCTAATGTGTCTTTAATTACAGTTGCTTACTTTTCCAGTGCTGACCTTGTTACTATAGTCCTTGGTTTTTTACGAATTAGTGTTTTTTTCTTTTCGATGGTTGAAATGTCCATTTGAAACATGTTGCACAAGTAAAAAGGGACGTATTGCGAGCATCCAATGCTTTTCCAAAGCATTTCAATGGGCCTATATTGTTACTTTTAGTTTTATTTTAGTGAATGTGTTTGGTCAACCTTCTTATATTCAAATTTCTTTCACCATTCGACTAATGGTGTATGATTTAATCAATACATCTAGACTAATGTTGTCTGATTTGAACATTTCAATTGTTATGCTTATACTAGTGAGTGGAACAAAGTGGCTTTGCTTTTTTCCCAAGGCCATATTACCATTATGGATCAAAAGTCACACACTTTGTATCTTATTCTGCAATGGTTGTTATTACTATATATATGTAATGTTGCTCTTCGTACACCGTGCTAGCATGGCGTGATTAGAGAGAGGCATAATAAATGTTATCATTCTCATACTAGTATTAGGTATTGGAGTTTTTATGGCAATGAATTTATTGCCACTATGCATTCCCAGTACTTTTTTGTCAATTCCAAGTGGCTCTCACGTTAGTGATGAAGCCTTGCTTAACAACTACACATGACCATGGTTTATTACTTAAAGAAGGTTACCTTATTAGTTAAATGAAGATAATTATATGGAATGTTCAAGGAACAAAAACGGCCAACTCCAACTCTAGGTTGGATTTATTAATAGAACTATTAAACTTGATATATTAAATTTGATTGAGACAATGGTTAATGAACAAAATGCTTAAAGAATCATCAAAACACTAGGGTTCTGTAACTATGATTCCATTTTACCTCACAATTATGCGGGGGATATATGGCTTTTGTGTAAAAATGACCATATTGAACTCAACATTATTGCCAAGGAAAACCGAGCAATTCATTGCTCTGTTCTTGGAAAAACTACTAATAAACAATGTATAGTCACCACCTTTTATGGACCGACCCAATTTCATGAAAAAATGATTTTTGGAATCATCTTAGAAGTCTTAACGAGCTTATTAGATTGTCGTGGTGTATATTTGGAGATTTCAATGAAACGTTGCATTCTTCTTAAAAAATTGGGGTAACACAGTTGTGTGGATCTAGGTTGCAGAGACTAAATGACTTCCTTAACCTTTGCAAAGGCACTGATGCTCATGTTCATGGAAGGATTTTCAAATGGAAAAAATTTCTTCATGGTAAACTCATTTATGAAAAACTGGGCAGAGTTATCCTTCGAGAAGATTGTCTCTGACTCTTCCCTAATTATCTTATGAACAAGGACCCCTTTACTTGTTTTGACCACTCTTATGTCTATCTTAATACGAATCTCATTCATCCTCCTCCAAAGGGCAAAAACTTCAAATATCAACATTCTTGGGCCCAGTATCAAGATACGCATTGCCTAGTTAAAAAAAAAAAAATAGAAACTATCTTTGACAGGCATGCTAAGGTATTGTATTTCACAAAAATTAAAGAAGGTTAAACTTATCTCAAATCATGGAGTAAATGCACATTTGGGAACTTTAAGCAAAAGCTTGAAAGAAATGCTGACAAATTACTGCAAGTCCAACAAAAACTTCCGACACAACCAAATAGTGAACGCCTTAATAATTGGCATTATAGACTAATTAAGTAACATGAGAAAATGCATCTATTCAACCAAAAATATTGGGGTGGACTGGCTCGAAGGGACTGGCTAGTTAATGGAGTCGAAAATTCTCGCTATTTTCACCAAGCAATGAAAGATAGAAAATTACGTTCTACAATCAATAAGATTAAAGACTCATCAGGAGTCTGGATAGAGGATGCTACATATATTCAAAAGCTATTTGTTACCGATTTCAGTTTACATTTCAAATCAATGCAAGGTCCACCTGACATTGATATTGTTCTTCCCAATGTGTTTTCCTTGGAAGAGAATGAGAATTTAATCAAACCGGATGAGGATTACGAGGTCAAGGAAGCAGTTTTCCATATGGATAAATTTAAAGCACCCGGATCTAATGGTTTTTGGCGCAACATTCTTTCAAGACTCTTGGTATGTCATTCAAAAAGATGTTTGCCAAGCTATTAAGTCCTTTTTTTCAGGAAGGAAAATTTTTAAAACAAATTAATCATACTCTCAGAGCTTTGATACCTAAAGTCGATAACCCATCATTGACAGCATAGTTTCGACTAATTAGTTTGTGCAATACTCTCTATAAGATCATTACTAAAATTCTGGTTAACAAAATGCAACCACTACTTGGAAAAATTATTGACCCTATTCAAAGTGCCTTTGTTCCACAAAGGTCCATCTATGATAATATTATATTAGCTCATGAGGTCATCAACAAATGTAATACTATGAAAGGGAGGAAGTCTTGAGTTGCATGAAAACTTGATATGGAAAAAATATTATGATAGAGTGGAATGGAAGTTCTTTTTTAAAAGTCTCAAGAAATTAGGATTCTATCAACGATGGATTGCTTGGATTCAATAATGTGTAGCTACAGTATCCTACTCGGTTATTGTGAATAATGAAGTAGCACGATTTTTTACACCATCTAGAAGATTATGGCAAGGGGACCCTCTGGCACCATATCTTTTTCTTCTCTTCAAGGAAGTGTTGACGTGCGCACTTCAGAAAGAATAAATTAAGAAGAAAAGTAGTATTGGCTTCAAAATTGCACCTCCAGCGGATAAATTGTCATGCCTCTTATTCGCAGATGATAGTCTCCTCTTCTGTCGTGCAAATCTCGAATCATGCCAGCAACTTAGCTCTCTCTTTAATAGACAAAAATTCCAGTCAACTCATTAATTTTCAGAAATCTTCTCTTACTTTTTCTAAAAATGAGAGTGCGCATGACCGACAGACAGATAATGTCATTTATCTTTATGTAAAGCTTGTCGTAGAGTTACAAATTAAACCACTACTTGATTTATAAATAAGACTTGTACTATTGGAAAGTAGGGATCGATTCCACGAAGGAAGATTATGATAGTGAGTTAGTTTAAATCTAATTAAATTTACTACTCTAACATATTTTACTTTTTTGTTTAAATTGCAAAAAAAAAACGAACTAAATAAGTAAAAATCTGGAAAATTACTTACTAATACCACTAAATATTTAAGCCTAATCCTGGAAAGAAAAATAGTAAATACCTAACGTAAATATTCTGGAAAAATAAAAACAGAAATAATCACAAAATATTAAACTAAAAATTAAAACAAAAAATAACAAGCAGAAAATTAGCATCAAAAAGCACAGAAAATAATATCAGTTAATACTCTACAGGTTCATAAATTTATACCCCTAGAATTATATGTAATTAATTTCAAAAAAATAAAAACAGATAATAACTACAGAAAAGTAAAATAGAAAATAAAATCTAAGATTAGAAAAATAATAAACTACACTTAATTAAATACAAAAATAAATACTAAACTTAAATAGATTGTAAAATATATTTTTCTAGACTTAGTAAAATTCCAAAAACGGAAAATAAAAATTAACAACATAATTTTCAGATTTATTAAACTGAGAACCTACACGTATCCAATTCACGAAATAATTCTGAAAAATTAGTAAATAATTTTGAAAAATTCTAAAATTAAATAGAAGCAGATTAGGATAATCACTAAACCCTAAAATTGAATAAAATACGAAAACATACAAAAGAAGCTATTTTTAGCCTAATTTCTAACAAATGGGTAAATAATGGCAAATAGAATAGAAAATAAATCCAGAAATTTAACCACACTAAAAATCAAAATATAACTGATCTAAAATTACTCACTCCTAAAAGACTACTTGTTTGGCGAGGTAAATGAAAGTAATATTAAAATGTATAAATTTAAGAATTAAAATTCACAAATGAAAGAAATTAACTAAAAAAGCAACAAATAATTATTAAAAACACCAAATTTATGAAAAACACTTAGCATAATCTATATCCACCATACAAATTAACGTGCATCATCAACACACAAATCAATTTATCCATGAGTTAGACTGTAGAAGACACCACCAGTGGATCTTTCCCATTTTTCCTTATATTATAGTTTATTTAGGTTCAACCCTAATATAAACCCTACTAGTTTTGATAACCCTAACACCAACGCAAGAATTTAATGAACTAGAGTATTAAGTATTAGAAAAACATCATCTAATGTCTTGTAACCAATTTACCAGCAAATTGATATAACAAAGATCCATCATGATTACCTAATTAAAAGAGATGGATTTGAGCCATCCATGATCAATTAGGGTGATAGTTGTGCCTGAAAGACTAGCTTTTACGTACTAAGGCTTTTTAAACTATCATATGAATTTGTATTAAACTTAATTAGCATGTATTCTAATTAATCTAATATGAATATCATAAATAATAAATACAAATCATTATAGAATCATGGAATAAAAAATAATTAGACAATAAAGCATAAAACTTGTTTCAAAATAATTAATTTGGCATGGTTTCAAGTAGATTATACTAAGGGCATGTTCTTTTCGTTGGTAAAATGAGGTTGGTAAAAGGGTGAAGTTGGTTGACGTAGGCTGAAGTGGGTTGAAGTTGGTACTTTTCATTGAACTGGGTTGAAGTAGGTTAAAATTGGTTGAAGTTGATTGAAGAGAAGTTGGTTAAAATAGTGAGAATAAAATTTTGAATGAGGTGGGTTGAATTTGTTTGAAGTGAATTGAAATTGGTTGAACGGGTGGAAGTTTCTATTTTTTATTGAAGTGGGTTGAAGTTGGTTAAGGTGAGTTGAAGTGGGTTGAAGTTGGTTGAAGTTAGTAAATTGAAAAGGACCAACAAACAGAGTAGGCCCTAAGTATATAAAAACTACTCACACATATTATCAATTAAAATACATAATTTACCCAAATAATTCATGTTTAATAACAACTAAACTTATAAAATAAAAAAATATTACTTTGATCAATAATGTAACAATGGTGATGACGAAACTCGCTGATGCTGGGGGTGATGATCAAGGTGATGAAGATGGTATGTGAGATGACATGTGATGAATGATGGGGGTAGGCGTGATGATTTGGAGGGATGACTGATGATGATGGATAGTTATGATGATGGACGATTATAGTCTGATGTGCGTTGGAGAATGATGATGACCGTGTCTTACATGATGAATGATGGTGGGAGGCGTGTGATTTTTATGGGAGAAGAGGTGTGGTTGGAGGATGATGGCGTGAAAATAAGAGGATGTTGGTGGTGGGTGGCGTGAAGATAGAGAAGTATTGGTGAGTGAGTTGTGATGTTGTGGAGTGAGTGGAGAGTTGTAGAACAAGTGGGATGCTGAGTCTTGGGGGTCACTACAAGATTCTTGGCCACTTTCACTAATTCTATAGCTTCATGGTAGTACATCAATTCTTCAGCCTTCTTTGACTTGATATTTTTCCTCTTTTGGCTTAATTTCTCCACCTTTTTTCATGAGTTTGGACTTAAACCTTTATTTCCTAAATAACATAAAAATGACGAATATTAGACAAATTAATAACATAAAATAAATTAATAGAACATAAAAAAAATATGCATAAAATGAGACTTATCAAATTCTCCCACACTTAGACTTTGGACGTCCTCGTGCAACGGTATCGTAGATTATCTAATGATCTACCTTTAAACCCTTCTTATTAATTCTACATGAACATAAAATCTAACTACACTCAACTTGCTCAAGAAAACAATTTTATGAAAATTTATAATCTAACTCCTTGTAGGTCAAGAAAATAAACATGCAGCTGTCATTTAGAGTTTAAAACTCTAATTTCCTTTGTCAAGATAAAGAATCCGACTATTTACCCTATTTACCCTAATATATGTCAATTAAGAGGACTTTTAAAGGGATTTTGGCTTAAGGTGAAAGACTAGGAATATTTGTATAAGAAATGGCATGGTGGTTTTCCTGCCCAAGGAGAGCATCATACTTCACTTTACTTTTGAATTCATCCTTTAAATCTCACTTTGACCTAGCTCTTTGCTTCGAATATCTTTCCCCTTTGGGAGTGTGGTTGCACTTCTTCTCCTTGAGTCGTGCCTAGCAAAGATAGTAATATAAATTATGTTTAATTGGTTTTCCTATCATGCTTAAAACATCAGTACCTCAAAGTTTTGACTTGGAAGTACTTGCAACTTTGTATTAGAAAAGACCACTTGATATCACGAATACTCCACTTGATAAAGATTTCATTGCTTGCACCGAGGATGCCTCCTAATTAGTTAACCCAGGGTTTAGGCATGTGGACTTTTGCCTCTGTGGAGTTTATTTTAATGAGGTTTCCCAAGACTATAGGAATTAGGCTCAAATTGGGCTTCTAGTGGAATAACGTTAAACAGACAATATTTAGCTCATGTGGTGCTTTATTCCTAATGCCTCTATCCTTTTAAGCATGCAACGAGGGTAAATAAAACTAAACAGTCAGATTGATCACCCTTCTAAAAAAAAAAATAGTAAAAGCATTTTCAGTATTTTCTCAAAATTCAAAAATCCTCCTAAGTGACAATCAACAGCTTATAGACTTACCCTATTCAAAGAAAGATTCAAAACAAATTTTGAAAAATATAAGAGCAAGAAGTAATCTAGAAAGACTCACACTCATGTATTTTTTATAAGAAGGACTCGAAAATGACTTTTTTAAACTTTTTTTTCTTTTTTTTGTATAAATAAAATGGGTATAAATAAAATTCAAGATAACCTAAATTAAATGTGGGCTACACCCCCTCAATTAGTTTATGCATTGTCCCTAATGCATGCAAAATAATAAAAGAAAAAAAGGTGCTGAAAGCGAATTAAAAACCTCCCTGAAAAATATTGAGTTGCCTCCCAACCAGCACCTTTATTTACAGTCGTTGGCTCGATGTCGTGAAGCTCATGGATCTTCTAGAGTGATTTCTTCAATGACATTCACAGAGTCTCCATTTCTGAAATATTTCAACCTATGTCCATTCACTTTGAAAATTTGGTTAGTGGATAAGCTTTGAATCTCAACAGCACCGTGAGGATGGACACTAGTTACTACAAAAGATCTTAGCCATCTAGATTTAAGCTTGTCCGGGAATAGTCTCAATTTAGAATTGAATAGCATAACTTTTTTACCCACTTGAAATTTTTTTCTAGACAACTTAGCATCATGAAATGCCTTGGTCTTACCCTTATAGATCACAGAATTATCATAGGCCTCTAATCTCAATTCCTCTAATTCCTGTAACTGCAATTTTTTGTCCTTACCTGCCAAGTCATAAACTGGGTTGCATTGCTTAACAACCTAATAAGATTTATGCTCTAATTCAACAGGTAGATGACAGGGCTTTCCAAAAACTAATCGGTAAGGTGACATGCCTATAAGTGTCTTGTATGTAGCCTGGTAAGCCCAACGAGCTTCCTCTAACCTAAGGCTCCAATCTTTCCTGTCTGGGTTGACCACTTTCTGTAAAATACTTTTAATCTCCCTATTTGAAATCTCGGCTTGGCCATTTGTTTGGGAGTGATAACCAGTAGGCACTTAATGAGTGATGTGATATTTAGCTAACAGGGCGCCTAAGGTTTTGTTGCAGAAATGTGTCCCCTTATCACTAATGAGTTCTTCAGGTGTTCCATATCTATGCAGAATATGAGATTTGACATTTTTAACCAGAGTCTTAGCATCATCTGCAACCCATTTAGAAACGTAACCCACAAACAAGAGAATACAAGTATAACCACATGAAGGGGGAAATGGTCCATGAAATCAACATCTCACACATCAAAAATTTCACAAACATAAATTCTATGTAAGGGCCTTTGATTTTTCCTAGATAAATTACATGTTCGCTGATAAGGTTCACATCGCCTGTAGAATTCATAAGCACCTTTAAAGATCGAAGGCCAGTAAAGACCATACTCTAAAACTTTGTGAGCTGTTCTCTTGGGACCAACATGTCCCCAACTCTCAGAAGAATGACGAAAGGTAAGAATGGAATGAATTGCATTGTCATGTACGCATTGTCTAATAATATGACTACTATAAAATTTCCACAAGTAGGATTCATCCCATAAGTAGTACTTAGCTTGAGCTCTAATTTTCTCCTTCTCTGCTCTAGACGAGTTTGTGGGAAGTTCCTTGGTCACTAGGTAATTGACTATGTCTGCATACCAAGGCAGACTACCAGTAGTCACAGCATATAAAGTCTCATATGGTAACTGGTCACTAAGTGAGTTTCCCTTTTCCCAATTCTCTAGTCTACTCAAATGGTTAGCTACTAATTTCTGTGCTCCAGCCTTGTCTACTACCTTAATTTCAAACTCTTAGAGTACTAAAACTCATTTAACCAACCTCGGTTTAGAGTCATTCTTTTGCAACAAAGCTTTGAGAGTAGCATGATCAGAAAAGACAATAACTTTCACACCAAGCAAATAAGGACGAAATTTCTCAACAGCAAACACGACAGCATACAACTCTTTCTCAATGGTGGTGTAATTTCTCTGTGCATGATCAAGAGTTCGAGAAGCCTAGCGTATTACATGGGGTACTCTTTCTGCTCTTTGACCTAAAGTGCCCATATAGCTTTATCACTAGAATCGCACATAAACTCAAAGGGTAGGGCCCAGTTTGGGGGTTACACTATAGGAGTGGTGGTCAGTTTCATTTTCAATTCATCAAATGCTTTCATGCAATCTTCATTAGAATCAAAATAAGCATCCTTAGCAAGTAGATCACACAAAGGAGAAGCAATTTTAAAAAATTCTTTGATAAATCTACTATAAAATCCAACATGTCCCAAAAAAAGATCTTACTTCTCTAACAGTTTGGGGGTAAGGCAAAGATTGAACAATTTCAAATTTTGCTTTGTCTACCTCTAATCCCTTAGCAGAAATAACGTGTCCTAGGACTACACCATGCTCAACCATGAAATGACAATTTCCAAAATTCAAAACCAAATTGGTTTCAATGCATCACGTCAGCACTAAAGTGAGATGATGTAAGCACTCATCAAAAGAATCACCATGAACAATGAAATCATCCATAAAAACCTCCATAATTTTGGTGATAAAGTCAGAAAAATGCTCATCATGCATCTTTGAAATGTGGTCGGTGCATTACATAAACCAAACAGCATCCTCCTAAAAGCATAAGTGCCAAATAGGCAAGTGAAGGTGGTCTTTTCCTGATCCTCAGGGGCTATTGGGACCTGGATATACCCTGAATACCCATCCAGGAAACAATAATGAGACCTACCAGCTAGCCTTTCTAACATTTGGTCCATGAAAGGTAAAGGAAAGTGGTCTTTCTTGGTGGCCTTGTTCAATTTCCTATAATCTATACAGACTCTCCAGCCACTCTGAACTCGAGTAGGAACTAGCTCTTTCTCTTTGTTCTAAACTATGGTTGTCCCCCCTTTCTTTGGTGCCACATGTATAGGGCCCACCCAATTAGGATTAGCTATAGGATAAATCACCCCAGCATCTAACCACTTAGGGATCTCTTTCTGCACAACTTCTATCATGGGTGGGTTAAGTCTCTGTTAAGGGTCTCTCCTAGGCCTAGCCTCTGACTCCAAGGTGATTGTATGAGTGCAAAGTGTTGGGCTAAGTCCTTTAAGGTGTGCCAGAGTCCATCCAAATGCTCCCCTATCTTCTGTAAGCACCCTAACCAATTTTTCTTCTTGTTCAGGCTCAAGTGCTTTGGAGATAATCATAGGCAATGTCTCATCATCCCCTAAATAGACATATTTCAAATTCTCAGGCAAAGGTTTAAGATCTAACTTAGGGTTTGAGATAAGTGAGAGTAGCAATTTATCATGTTTAGTAGTCAAACAAATTTTCTCAAAGTCCTCGATTGAACTCACTGGACAGAAAGACTCTATCATAGCCACCAACTCGTCATGCAAAACGTATGGCATATATTCAGATGCATCTAAACTCATGGTTAGCATAGTTTCTAGCTCATCTTTATGAAACAAGCCATGGACATCTTGGGACAATTCATCAATGACATAAAGTGCACATATATGATTCACATCAGATGGAAATTTCATAGCTTCAAATATATCAAATTTAATTACATCTCCATCAAATTTCATAGACGAAGTTCTAATGTGGACATCTATTTTTGTCCTAGCTGCTTTTAAAAACGGTCTACCTAACAATATAGGAACATCATTAGAAGTATCACCCATGTCCTAGATAAAGAAATCAGCAGGAAATACCAGTTTATCTACTTGAACTAAGACATCGTCTATTACACCATCAGGGTATGCACAACTTCTATCAGCTAAGTGAATTAGCAAACAAGTTCTTTTCAACTCTCCTACTTTTAGTTGTTCAAAAAGAGATCTAGACATCACATTAATGGAAGAACCTAAGGCAAGCATAGCTTTATCAAATTTGATATTCCCTATTTTATAGGAAATTGAGAACATACCTAGATCCTTACATTTAGTAGGGAGCTTCTTTTAGAGAACAACACAACCTTTCTTCCCCATACTTACCTTTTCATTTCCTTTCATTTTTTGCTTTGAAATGCACAACTCCTTTAGGAACTTAGCGTAGCAAGGTACCTGCTTAAGTGCATCCAGAAGAGGAATGTTAATCTCAACCATTCTAAATACATATAGAATATCCTGATTGGCCTCTTCTACCTTAGAATTGTAATTCCTCAATCTACTAGGAAAAGGTGGAATTGGTTTTTATGGTTCATGTTTAGAAACAATGGTAGACTCCTTCTTTTGGTCATTTTCAGGTTCCTTAGCGTCAATTTCTTTTTCATACTCTACCTCTCTACTCCATTTAGGCTCTTTTAACTCTTTCCCACTCCTAAGTGTTATGGCATTAACACTATCTTTAGGGTTCGGCTAGCTAAGGTTGAGATAGTATTCTTTGTTGTACTTGAGCCTGTAGGTTGCTAACTAAGGTGTCAGAAGTGGCTTGTCTTTGTTATATCTGCTTCATAGTTATCTCTAAGTTCTATAGCTTAAGGTCTGTTTCCTTGTTCTATTCATCCATCTTTTTCATCATCTGTTCTAGAAGGAAGTTAGTCTTATTTTGAGCAGAGGGTTGGTTCGGTGGTTGGTTAAAGCTAGGGGGGTTGGGTCTAGGTCCATACCTAAGGTTATGATGATCCCCCCATCCCTCATTATAGGTATTAGAATAGGGGTCATATTTTCTTTGGCCCTGATTAGGAAACATAGCATTAACATCCCCCCCTTGCAAATTAGGACAAGCATCAAAAACATGACCTTCCAAGCAACAAATATTACAAGTAACAACAGATTGAACCCAACCAGTAACTAACTTGTTCAGCTTATTAGTAATTTAAGACAACTAAGTCTTGACAGTCGACCCATGTAAAATTTCATTAACTCTCCTAAGTTGGTTTTTCCTAGTCCCAAATTGTTGGGTGTTTTGAGCCATGTTATTAATTAACTCCTTAACTTCAGCTAGAGTTTTGTTCACTAATGCCCCACCTCATGCAGCATCTACTATACTCCTGTCAGATGGTAAAAGTCCTTCATAAAAATATTGGATTAATAATTGATCAGTGATTTGGTGCTGAGGAGAACTAGCACATAACCTATTAAAGTGTTCCCAATATTCATACAAAGACTCCCCATTCATTTGTTTTATTCCACAAATCTCTTTTCTAATCGACCCTATCCTAGATGCAGCAATGAACTTCTCTAAAAAAGCTTTGCGGACTTGAGTCCAAGTGGTAAATGATGCAAGGGGAAGATAATATAACCAGTCTTTAGCCATATCCTGAAGTGCAAAAGGAAATGCCCTCAGTCTAATCTGGTCCTCAGGAATCCCCTCAGGTTGCATGATGGAACAAGTAATAATGAATTCATTAATAAATCTATATGGGTCCTCACCAGGCAATCTATAAAATTTAGACAATAAGTTCAAAAATCCATAGTTCAGTTTTAAAGGTTTGTCTAAGGTAGGATATGTGATTGATAAGGGTTGTACAGTCAAGTTAGGGGCAGCAAGCTCACGCAAAGTAGCATTATTAGCCATTTCATCAATAGAAGATTCTAAATTAACAGAAAGACTTATCGAATTTTCACTTTCAGTATTGCTCACTATTTAGTCTTCTAGTGGTAGCTCTTCTTTGTTTGTTCCTACCTTCCTACTTCATGTAGCTTTCAACAACTAACAAGCTGAAAAAAGAAAATCTAAGCACTAGAACAAATCAATCAATTTAGTAAAATTGAGAGATAAAAGCAAACAAATATTTCCCTGACAACGACGCCAAAATTTGTAAAGTTTGTCGTAGAATTAAAAACTAAACCACTACTCGATTTATAGATAAGATCTATAGTATAGAAAAGTAGGGATCGATCCCACAATGGAAAATTATGATAGTGAGCTAGTTTAAGTCTAATTAAATTTACTACTCTAATATATTTTATTTTTTTCTTTAAATTATAAAAAAAACCAAATTAAACAAGTAAAAATATGGAAAATCACTTACTAATACCACTACATATTTAAGCCTATTTTTGGAAATAAAAACAATAAATACCTAAACTAAATATTCTGGAAAAATAAAAGCAGAAATAATCACACAATATTAAACTAAAAATAAAAACAAAAAATAACAAGCAGAAAATTAATATCAAAAAGCATAGAAAATAATTTCAATTAATATTCTGCAGATTCATAAATTTATACCCTCAGAATTATATGTAATCAATTTTAAAAAAATAAAAACAGGTAATAACTATAGAAAATTAAAACACAAAATAAAATATGAGATTAGAAAAATAATAAAATGTACTTAATTAAATACAAAAATAAATAATAAATTTACCTAGATTGTAAAATATAATTTTCTACACTTCATAAAACCCTAAAAATCGAAAATAAAAATTAAAAACATAATTATTAAACTGAGAACCTACACGCATTCAATTCACTAAATAATTCTGAAAAATTATCAAATAATTTCCAAAACTTCCAAAATTAAATAGCAGCAGATTAAGATAATAACTAAACCCTAAAATTGAATAAAACACAAAAAAAAACACAAAAGAAACTGTTTTTAGCCTAATTTCTAACAAACTGATAAATAACGGCAAAATAGAATAGAAAATAAATTTGAAAATTTAACCACACTAAAAATCAAAATATAACTGATCTAAAATTACGAAGACACTCCTAAAAGAATACTCTTTTGGGGGGATAAATGAAATTAATATTATACTCTATAAATTTAAGAATTAAAATTCACAAACTAAAGAAATTAACTAAGAAAGCAACAAATAATTATTAATGATACCAGATTTATGAAAAACACTTAGCATAATCTATATTCACTATGCAAATTAATATTTATCATCAACATACAAATCGATTTATCCATGACTTACACTATAAAAGACACCCACCAACAGATCTTCTCTATTTTTTCTTACATTATAGTTTATTTAGGTCCAACCATAATATAAACCCTATTAGTTTTGATAACCCTAGAACCATTGCAAGAATCTAATCAACTAGAGCATTAAGTATTAGAAAAAAAATCATCTAACACCTAATAATCAATTTACCAGCAAATTGATTTAACAAAGATCTCTCATGATTACCTAATTAAAAGAGATGAGTTTGAGTCATCCTTGATCAATTAGGGTGATACTTGTGCCTAAAAGACTATAGCTTTTACGTACTAAAGTCTTTTAAACTCTCATATGAATTCGTATTAAACTTAATTAGCATGCATTCTAATTAATCTAACACGAATATCATAAACAATAAATACAAATCATTACACAATTATGGAATAAAAATCAATTAGACAATAAAGCATAAAACTTGTTTGAAAATAATTGATTTAGCATGGTTTCAAGTAGATTATACTAAGTACATAAAAACTACTTACACATATTATCAATTAAAATACATAATTTACCCAAATAATTCATGTTTAATAACAACTAAACTTATAAAATAAAAAAAATAATATTAATTTGATCAATAATGTGACAATGGTGATGATGAAAGCTGCTGATGCTGGAGGTGATGATCAAGGTGATAAAGAGGGTATGTGAGATGATATGTGATGAATGATGGGGTAGGCGTGATGATTTGGAGGGATGATTGATGATGATGGATGATTATGATGGTGGACGATCATGGTCTGATGTGCGTTGGAGAATGTTGGTGACCGTGTGTTATATGATGAATGATGGGGGTAGGCGTGTGATTTTTATGGGAGATGAGGTGTGGTTGGAGGATGATGGCGTGAAAATAGGAGGATGTTGGTGGTGGGTGGCTTGAAGATAGGGAAGTGTTAGTGAGTGAGCTGTGGAGTTGTGGAGTGAGTGGAGAGTTGTAGAACAAGTGGGATGCCGAGTCTTGGGGGTCACTCCGAGATTCTTGGCCACGTTGACTATTTCTTCAGCTTCATAACGGTACATCAATTCTTCAATCTTCTTTGACTTGATGTTTTCCCTCTTCTAGCTTAATTTCTCCACTTTTTTTATGAATTTGGATTTAAACCTTTATTTCCTAATTAATGTAAAAACGATGAATATTAGACAAATTAATAACACAAAATAAATTAATAAAACATTAAAAAAATATGCATAAAATGAGACTTATCACTTTAACATTAAACACCAAGATAATTTCTGCAAGTATTTAGGCTGCCTTATTTTCAAGGGGAGACTCAAAGTAGAAACGCTCTCGAAACTAGTCAACAAGACTGCAACCAAACTTCAAATGTGAAAAACTGCCAACATTTCGAAAGCAGGTAGAGTTACCTTAATTAAGATAAATTTAGAATCCATGCCAACACGCACAATGCAATGCTTTCAAATGCCGAGTTTGACCCGTAAGAAAATCGACAAAATTAGTCGAGATTTCTTTTGGAAAAAAACACAATACTAATAAAGGAATATCAATAATTTCCAAGGATAAAATTTGTCGACCCAGGAAATCAAGAGGTCTTGGCCTCAAGAAGACTGAGGCTATTAATAGTGCGTTCTTAGGTAAGCTGACTTAGAAGCTTTTCAATCAGAAAAGTCTTTGGACGGAACAAATGTTAGCTACATATGCTATCAGTGAAAACTTTTCATAGTCAAGCCTCGGCAATTTGACTCATGAGTGTGGAAGTGTATTATGATAAATCATCTCCAGTTTCATAAGGGAATAAGGTGGAAAGTAGGAGATGGAACAAATATTAGTTTTTGACTAGATAATTGGTGCAACAATTGTAGTCTAGCTGATCTTATAGGAGTATCAGCTAAATCCTTCATTGATACTTCTCTAAAAGTCTCACAATTTATCTCACCTGCTAAAGAATGGGATATTGTCACATTATAAGGACTAGTCACTCCACCATTCCTTCAGGCAATTTTGGCAACACCAATTTTGACCAACGTAATATTTGATACTATTTGTTGTGGTCTTTCTAGAAGTGGAGAATTTTCCAATAAATCAGCGATGTGGGTTGCCCATGGATTGGATCTACAAATATCTCAATCCTGGGAATTTAGTTGGATTTGGAAATTAGACATTATAGCTAAATTAAAGGTGTTCCCCTGGCAATTATGTCAAGCATACCTTCCTACTAGGGAGAATTTGCTCCTTAGGGGTATGGATATTGACCCACTTTGCCCTCACTGTAATGTTGCTATTGAGAACACAAAGCATTTGTTTTTAGGATGCCAGTATGCTCAATTACTTTAACAATCAGCAAGGAGCCATAATTGGGTCACTGTTGACCTACCAGATAACCCTCAGATGAAGATGGAAAATTGGCTTTCTAATTTAAAGTACTATATGCCACCTATTTAGATGGATAGAGTTGCAGCACTCATCTGGAGTCTTTGGAAAACGAGGAATAACAAAGTCTTTCACAATGAAACACCCAATCCAGTTTTTTCCTCCCTTTTAAGAGCGAGACGAGCAAGCTCACACAAACACTTTATCCACCCATTCCACATTTATCACCCGGTAGCTGTAAGTAGATAAGGTGGATATCATGGAAGAAGCCTCAAGGTGGATTCGTCAAAAGCAATTTTGACGGATCTAAAAGTTCTCAAGGAGCAGTAGGAGAATTCATCCTTCGCGATTGGGAAAGGAGATTCATACAGGCTACAACATTCAACCTAGGAGCGGCTTCAGTATTAGTAGCAAAAACAACAACCATGCACAATGGTATTAAAGCAGCTGTACAAGCAGGATTTACTAACATTCATATTGAAAGACACAACAATATTCTCATCCAAGCAGTACAAAGAGAATTTCAAATTCCATGAGAGATTCAAGTACTTGTTCAAGACATCACTACTTACTTATCCAAGTTTAACAATGTTATTATTGATCATATTTTTAGGCAAGATAATACTGCAGCCGATTGAGTGGCTAAATTTGGATTATCATTTCATCTACAAGTGTGGGATGTGGTTCCTCATAGAGACCTTGGTCGTATCCTCTTTAAGGATAATTTAGGAAGAGCCCTTGAGATAATGACTTCTTAGATTATACTTCTTACATTTCTTACAAAAAAAATTTAAAAATTTTAAAAATATTGGAATTGGCAAAGTTAAAATGTTTTTACCCTTTTGTATGAGAGAGAAGGACAAGTATATTACATACAATGAAGTTGAGAATGCCACAATTTGTTGAGCAAAAATAATCTTGAAAATGTTAGAAATAGATGTACCCTTTGATGGGCTAATTAGCCCTTATATAGATGTTTCTCAGTGCAATACAAATGTTCTAATTATATTATATTCATAACATTTTTGAATTAAATTGATGCCCTAATTATAATTAGAATTATGATTATAACATTAGCGTTATCAGTATAATCATAATATTATGAATTATAATCATAATTATAACAAGTTCCATAATTTGAATTAAATAGTTTTATAATTATTGTCACCCTATATTTTTCATAGTGAAAATGATATGTACTAATTATTTAGCAATTCGTATATAACATTCTTAGATAGGAACGTATGTATCTAGCATTATACACACCCTGAGGCCGTGTAGTGGACGCTTGTTTGATATATTGTAGTGTATCGTTTTTTTCCTTAGTAGTGTATCTTTTCTGTTTTACAATATATCTTTCCTTCCAGCAGTGTACCCTTTGTTTTTTACAATGTATCTTTTCGTATCTACAGTGTATCTTTTCATGTCTGCAATGTATCTTTTATTCACTGCAATATATCCTTTTCTAGTTTGTTGGGATGAAAAATTGTGAAAATACTTATTGGATTGGGGAAAATGAAATAGAAGCTTGGTCTAATTATATGATATCTCTTATATAGATATATACCTAAGTATGGTACATAGGTATGTACCTTAGAATTACTGTCATTTATATGAGTTAACTATGTATTTATAATTTTATAATTATGGTCATTTTGAAGTCATATTGCTTTTGAAAAATAATTACTTTGGGAGTTGTACTAACCCTTACCCCTTTATATCTGCATTGTGAATTTGTGACTCAATTATTTAAATCAATCAGTATTTTTTCCTTCTCTTATGATTTATATGTGCAGTGTGAATTTGTGATCAATTCTTTGTTTTTTTATCGAGATGTTCATGTTTCTAGTCTTGTTTTCCGTGTCTCGTTCTCAGATGTTTCTTGCCATATGGATGTACTTTGTGGTTAATGTTTTGCGCCTTTTTTAAAACCTTGTTTTATGAATTTTAAATATATTAAATATACTCAATTATTTGACATTTAATTTGTACTATCTTCCTCCATCTACTTTAATAAAGGGCTAATATAGGCCATAGTTATTGATGCTAAACTCCAATTTTCCCACTTATTAAAGTTTTATTTAATTACAAGATATTTAGTAATATTTGAAATAAATTTTCTTTCTATTTTTGTGGTAGTTTGGTTGTTTATTTGCCTCACCTCTAGTGTGAACTAGATTTCTTACCTTAGTAGGAGTTTGGCTTGTCCCCTTTGTGTGATTTACAATAAATTTGCAAATTTGGCGAGTGAATTTCCTTGTGAGTACAATTTGGTAGCTATTATATTAAACCTATTTATTTTAGTTACTGAATGAACCTGCTATGGAATTTAATGTGGTTCTACTATAAAAGTCGTTCTTTCAAGTGTAATCTATTAAGTCAAGTAAACATATGCTTCCTGAAATTATATTATAGTTCGTCGATTTTTGAGAAAGACACATAAATGTTGAAGAATGTAGTTATTGGCAAGAATAATGCTACAAGCTTGAAGCGGTCGATAATATATTTGCCATTAACTTTTCGGAGATAGGGATTAATTTAGATGTTTTAGATTTATTCTTATTGGGAGATATTCAATGTAAGTGGCGCATAACTTTTTTTCGTTACCGAATTCTTCCTTTCTCTTATAGAAAACAGTTTAACATTTAAATATATACTAATGTTTTAGTTCGTCTATACTAATTCTTAACTCAACATTGATGAACTTTGAACTTATCTTAGGTGTTTACTGAATTGAATTGAATTGAATTGAACTTATTTCTGTTGAATTTGAAATTGTTTTTTGCAATTGGATTAAACTGAACTTATTTTTTCTAAACTGAGCATAATTTAGAGTTAGAAAAGTATGACCTGACACGATAACCCGACCTGAAGTTATTGAGAGAAACCTAAATCCAACACAAATCGAATCGATTTTGGCCCGAAGTCGACACGATTTGACCGTTTAACTTGAAAATATGTTATTTTTTGATTTTGAGTAGATCTAAACTATTTGTATGCTGATACGAAATTGACTTGTTTATTAAATGGGTCAATCTGAATCGACCTGTCACCCAATTCTAGCTAAAACTGTTTTAAAAAAATAAGTTGAAAAGAATAATGCAGAAGTTATTTTTTTTGAAGTTATAAATTGACCCACCCACTAGGCCCCTCTCCCAGGTGTAAGTTCGAGCTTGGGAGCAGAATAAGAGGGTTGCGCAATCACCGAATTAGGTCTAACAGATGCCTAACTCTATTACCAATGCCACGAGGGGCATTCAGGAGTATCACAATTGCTTTGGCTCGACCCGGATTCAAAGCTTGGTGAGAATTATGAAAACTTTACGCTCATGCCATCAAGTTACAAGATTCTTAAGATCACATGACCTATAGGATATAACTATGACATACCAAATTTAATCTTACTTACAAAAGCACTCCAACTTCTCAAATGTTTTTCTTTATTTATAAATTAGAAAATTAAAACTAACCACACAAAACGTTGTGTTTTTTTGTTTTTTTTTTGGTGAGTTTACAAAACGCGGTACTACAACTATTGTCATGTATACCTTCAAGGAAAAAAACTGTTATTACTGATAGTTAAATAAATGAATAGTCATGATGAGAGAAACCCCAGGCATGCATGCGCCCCTGCATTTAGGGTTTGTTCTTTTCATTGGTAAATTTCAATTTACCAGCATCAATTAATTTCAACCCACTTTAACAAAAAAAATTTCAACTCCAATCCACTTTGATCTACTTCAATCAGCTTCAATCAATTTTAACCCATTTCAACAAAAAAAATACCAACTTCAACCCATCATATAAATAAAAAATACCAACTTTTTCCAATTTCAGCTTACTTCAACCCACTTCAAGCTATTTCAATCTATTTCAACAAAAACATCAACTTTAAGGGCTTGTTCTTTTCATTGGGAAATATGAGTTGAGAAATGTGTGAAATTGGTTGAGATTGGTTGAAATAGATTGAAATTAGTATTTTTTTGTTGAAGTGAGCAGAAGTGGGTTGAAGTGAGTTGACGTTGACAGAAGTTGGTACATAGTTTTTATACGATGAGTTGAAGTCGGTATTTTTTTTTTGAAGTGGATCGAATTTGATTGAAGTGGATTGAAATTGGTAAATTTAAGATTTACTAATAAAATAATAAATTTTAATTCACTTCAACTTACTTCAATCAATCTTAATCGCTTTCGCCTATTTTTTAACTAATACTTCCCAACAAATAAAACCTAACCTTATTTTAGTTTTCTCGAAAGGAGGGAAAAATATGAGCGCGCGCGTTTTCAAGACTCCATTTCATGAAAAGAAGAAAAGAATTGGGCCCCAAAACGGGCTCAATTTTTTAACTTGAACAGACGTCCTACGCAAGAAAGGCCAGGTAGTTGATAGAGGTACGATAGGGTAGAAAAGTAAATTCGTGATATAATGAAGAAGAAAAATTCCTCGGATTGAATAGCACATCCAGATCACCCCTCCTCCTACGCAGCAAAACCGCAAAGCCGTACAATATCGAAGCCTCTTGATGAACCCGGCAACTGGCGCTCGATTTGAGCACTTCTCATCACATCGCATGAACAAGTGAATATCGTTCCGATTTTCTCTTACAGGACCTTGATTTCTCAAATTTAATCACTCATTTGTTGTCTTTTTTCAATCTTTATCATCGTAGGCTGAATCTGGATTTCAATTCGGTTCTTGTTTTGATGAACGCAGACGGGATTTGAGCGGTTCAAAAAGTTTCCCCGCGATTTCTTTGTAGAAATTGATGATTGAGCACAGAACGAAACAACTTCGGGTGGTTTTTATGATTTCTTAGGGCTGGTAATTGGAATACAATTGAACCTTGATTGATTGCGAAAGAGAAAGCTAGGGTTTCGGAGATTCAAGATTGGAGATTGTCAATACAAGCGAGGATCGACTGGGGAGTTCGATCGGGCATGTGGCATAATTTGCAAGAGAATTGGCAGCAATTTGTAAAGTCGGTTAAGTTTAGGGTTTTCTCTTGTCTGTCCCGCTCTTTCCCTCTCTAATTGCAATTCAAAGTCGGTCAATATGGGAGAAGGCGAAGAAGTTGACGATGAAAGAATTGAACTGAAGCGCGAGCTGGGTTGCATAGTAAACGAAGAAGCCGAGCTTGGGGCATCTCCTCCAAGGAAGCACGCAAGACTAGCTTCAGAGACCACCATTGATGGTCTCTGGTCAGAGCTTAGAGATAATCCTGTTGTGTCCCCGATGAGAGAGAATGAGAATGTATCAAGCCTGGAGACTAGTAGCAGTCACCCAGCTGAAATGGGTAGTAGTAGTGATAATCAGGTTAATTCCGGAGACATAACATCAGAGAGTTCAGGGAACTCGTGCTTGGTGAGCTGTAGCGATGAGAGGATTAGGAATTTTGGCTCCTGCAGTGGAGTTTCCCCATCCCAGATCTCTTTAGAAATTCCCAAGCATGTTAGCACAACGGTGATTCGAAAGATTACATTCAAATTTAGTAAGAGTAAGGAAGAGTATAAGAGCAAATTATCTACCTCAACAGCAGCTCAATTGGCCTCCAGTGGGGTCTGTGAGGCTGACTCATTTATTGATTCAAGTGATGAGCTTGGATTGGATGATTCCAATGATCGTTTCATGTACAATATGGAGTTGAAGATGTCTAAGAAGGTTGTTCCTGACAGCTACCCTACTAATGTTAAGAAGCTTTTGGCAACTGGCATATTGGAAGGTGCAAGAGTAAAGTATATTTCCACCTCTGGGGAGGTAGGCCGTCTTCCTTTTTATTTAATGTACTTGTGTTTTGCGTATTTTTGGAGTTAACTTAGTCTTTTGGTTCCAGAAAGAAATACCCGGAGAAATAAGAGGTTGTGGGTACCTCTGCGGTTGTGTAGCTTGTAATTTTACCAATGTAAGTTACTAATCTGAGGATAAAAAACATTGTAAAGCTTCTTTGCGGAAATTTTCAGTCATGCTGAACTGAATCATTATGTACAGGTACTAAGTGCCTATGAATTTGAGCAGCATGCTGGCGGTTCGAAAACAAGGCATCCAAACAATCACATATTTTTGGAGAATGGGAGGCCGATATATAGTATTATTGAAGAATTGAAGACTGCCCCTCTTGGAATACTTGAGGAGCTGGTGAAGGACATGGCTGGTTCATCCTTCAATGAAGGATCGTTCCGTGCTTGGAAAGGTAACCCTAAATCTTTGTTATTTCATATATCCAAAGTTTGACACGTTCATGTTTTGGTTCCTTAGCTTATGGGTACCCGCATGTAATTTACTCATGTTTCAGCAAGCCTTCAGCAATGCGATGGTACGTTTCTGGCAGACAAGAAGTGCCAAAGAAAATCTTCTAGCATTTACTCGACGCATTTAAGGTAAGAGGTGTGGCCTCCGTTTTTTGATTCCTTTTCCTTTTTTCTTTAAATTCCATTACCGTAGCCAACCCAAACAAGATCAAAACAAGAACTGTGGTTTTCCTAGGCAGCGTGCCGTTTTTTATTCAACTCTCCTTCTCTCTCTTTTTTTGAGGGGGGGTGGGGGTTATGCAACCGTACCCTTGAATGGCAAAGTTATTTATGTCCCTTTTCTGGTTTTTGTTTCAGAGAAAATTAGGGACACATTTTACTTTAATTCATGATCTACTGGTTAACAAAAAAAGGCTGCTCAAAAAGTGACCTGGTGTTCTGCTTACCTAAGGCATTTTTTCTTCTTCGTTTCATCTAGGATTCAAGCTTGTTTATGGCAATGCAACTATTGTAATCTGATGCCAGAGCAACTCTTTTGTTGTTGAAACCACTTAGGGCCTGTTCTTTTCGATGGGAAATATGGGTTGGTAAATGGGTAAAATTGCTTGAGATTGGTTGAAGTGGGTATTTTTTGGTTGAAGTGGGTTGAAGTTGGTTGAAGTATGTTGAAGTGGGTTGAAGTTGGCTAAAGTGGGTCGAATTTTTTTTGTATGATGGGTAGAAATTGGTTAAAATAGTGGGAAGTGGGTATTTTTTTATTGAAGTTCGTGAAGTGAGTTGAAGTAGGTTGACGTTGGTTTAGGTTGGTAAATTTGGATTTACCAACGAAAAGAACAAGGCCTTAGTGGAGGTTTGGCTGTGGGCTTCTGCACCAATAAGTGTATACTGTATAGCTAGTCTAAGAATGTATTTTTTATCCTTCTGTTGCTTAGACGGCTTTGATTATGATCCTAACATGGAACAAAATGGAAAAGACAATGGAAGGGGGATATAGATAGCAAACAATCAGAAGTCTAGAGATCACTCCAAAATTCGGTTTCTATACTTCAGAAAGTGTACATTTAACTAATATTTGTATCAAGCCTTTAATCATATGCGCTATATTGGGCCACCTTGGCGCCAACGATCGTGCCAAAAAAAGATAGAAGAACCAAAACCAACATCAAAAGAAAAATGATGATAAAATCTTCCCCATCCTTTATAATTGTATCCCCACGAACTTTGCCTGTAAGGGCCACTTGGTCTAGAGGGGATACCATCCTAGATGCATATTTGCTGCTGACAACGCTTCTAGAAAGGCTGTCCTCATTCATGTATCTCCACATCCACTTGTTGAGCAATGCCTCATTGAAGAGTATTAAATCCCTAACACCTAATCCCTTGACAGGCACTGGATTCTTGATAGTATTTCACCTGACAAGATGATATTTGAAGTCACTACCAAAAGACCCCCAAATCAACTTTCTCTGAATAGCTTCTAACTTCTTCGTTACTGATGCTGGTATTGGGAAAAGTGATAGAAAGTAAGCCGGAATAGTCGAAGAACACTTCTAATAAGTGTCAATCTCCCCTCTTTGGAATACCCTTTGTTAATGAACCTTGGCTTACCCCCTTTAGAAAGAATAAAGCTGTTTGTGCTCCTTTTGCAGAATGGTGATTTGAATTATCTGCTGAACTGCAGAATGTGATTATGGTCCTCTGAAGTGTGTTCTATTGGTTACTTTGGGGAAGTAATAATGATCTATTTCCAAAAACAGAAAGAGAATCCACACTGTTAAATATGATGCCAACTGTATGAAAACCCACAAAACGAAAAGGGAAAGACTTTTCCTAGGCTTTCACCCCTATCTTCCTATCTGCACTTGTTTTGAGCCTTGGCTGGATCCACCCAAGGTCCCTTTGTGGGGCTCTAGTTTTAGGATCCATCCTTGCGTATATAGGTTATTTGATGTTCCCTCCTCCTACCTTTTGCTTGCCATTGCCCTTTTTATGGTCTATCCCGTGGAAAAGGGAAATGAAGTTTGAACAGTTAAATGTGAAAAGTGTACATATTACAGAGGAAGATATGTAGGTTTCATGGGGGCTATGTCCCTAGAATTTGAAAGATATGTAGATTCTGTTGGCTAGCAGTAATCCAAAGTTTTAAATGTTTTGATTTTTGAAGGGAAACAACCTTAAACAAAGGATGATTTCAGTTATCATAACAATGAACCTCGATTACTAAAATTGTTAATTAAATCAAGAAATAGCCAAAACATTGAATGTTTTGTCCCCTAGAATCCCTGTGTTTCTACTTACCGAAGCATTGATTTGCATTGTTTTCTGAGGGTTAAAGATCCCCTGTCCGCTTGTTCTTGTAAGGTTTTTTGTTTTATTGCTAATATCTCAGGGAAGCTAATTTTGGGGGTCTTTGTAAGAAGATAGTTGTGGACTTGTGGGTATAGGATCAAGATCTTATTCCATGTTTATGCCTTTTGTTTGGTAGGTGATTTTAGGATTTCAATTCTCGTCAGTGGCTCTCACACAATCCTAACCCTCTGTGTGCATTTTCTTCGCGGGGAAGGATAGGGCTATTAATGAAGTGGAGGAAAGGAAATGGAAAGGGTAGAGGGTGGTTAACCTTCACCTTGTTTGGATTTATTAGCAAGGAGAATGGAGGAGGTTGATTTTGTTAAATTCTTACCCTTACCCCCATTCACCTTCAGCTTGGGGCGTTTTTTGGGGGGGGGGGGGGGTTAATGGGGTTCAACGGGGGTGAATGTTCCCAGCTCCTCCTCTCCTTTTAATTTTCCCAACCAGAGTTAAATTAGGTTAAATAACCTCTCTTCCTCTCCTGTCCCCCGCTCTACATTCATTCCAACCAAGGAGAAGAGGTCTTTGACCCCATTCTTCATTGAAATTCTCACATTATTACCATTTTTTAATCAATGTCTTGATCGCTAAGAATGATATCATGAAATTTTTCTGCTTTGGCAGTCGCCCATTTTAGGCCTTACTAGTGTGCTTTGAATTTTCTGGATTGCGCTTGCAGAACTGCTTATCCTGTTAATAAATTTGATTGTGAAAAAAGTTATTTAAATCCTTGGTTTGTTGAAAAGGGCAAATTACACCAAAAATTTCTTTTCTTTTTGTTTTTTTGGGAATCTCAAACAAACTCTATCCCCAGTATAAAACAGCGAAGCTTTTTTTTTTGGGTGGGGGGGACAAAGTAGAAGAATTCATTAGATAACTAGGCATACGACATCTTACAACACATATGCAGCATAAACAAATACAATTTTTTATATCAAAATAAAACGTCAACATCAAAAATACTAATTTGAAATATATTGACAGCCTGTCTTCCCACGATCGTTGTTCGTCCATACATCCTGGAGAAGAGATATGTGATCCACAGATCTATCTCAATTTCTTAGTAAAAGTTGATTTGCTGATCTGATGTTGTATTGTTGAGCAAGACTTTCTTACGATGTAGAAGACCATACTTGAAAGGTCAAACTTTGTTGGATGCCCACTTCGCAATACACGACTGATCCATTCCTTCTGAATTTACAAAAACACACAAGGAAAGCAATAAACATACATAAAATTAACTCTCATAAGTGGAGAGAGACATGCAACTCTTGCAACAAGAGACTATTTAAACAAACTAATACTAAAAACCACATAAGAAGAGTAGAAATTGGGACTTGTGGCTGTTCCCTTTGATTCAATTACACTGCTACTGATGAAAATATGAGGAAGATAAATGGGGAGGAAAGAAGGGACTGGGGAGGCGGATTTGGAGAAGGGAATTTATTAAGAAAACTAAAACGTAGAAGCTTTTATGTACTCCCCCCCCCCCAAAAGAGAACCGGTAAGTTGAATTCTTGAAACTTCAAGGTTCTGGATACCATGGTTGTATCTACGATTGTATATGTCTGCCTGACTTTCTCTTGATCTCTGAACAAATTTCTCAGCCTAGCAAACAGATCTACAGATGATGAGCAAAAGATGGTCAAACGAAGAGCGAATCCTTCAAAACATTTGGGAAAAAGGTTGCAACTTGGTTGTCTCTATTGTTTGTCACTGAAATGGGAATATAAGGGAGTGAGTTGGTTTTTTGATTCTTTCGTCATCACTTGAATATCTTACTTCTGTTCTTCTGCAGGCTGAGTTCTTCTACTTGGCACCCTGCTCTATCTCACAAGAGAACTGGTGAAGGTGGTGCTAAGAAGAGGTAAAATTCTGAATCTGCCAGATAGTGATTTGTTTGTATATCATACAGTCGTTTTTTTGATAGACATTGTGTTCTGAGTTTTGTATGTTGTATTTGACAGGGACAATGATCTGCACCGGCTGCTCTTCAAGCCAAATGGTCTTCCAGATGGTGCCAAGTTGGCTTACTATGCTAAAGGACAGGTTCTCTGTTATATTTAAGTCTTCTAACCTCAATTGGATGTTTCAAGGCTATTTCATGTTCAGTTGCATTTTCAAGGTGTCCAAACTGGGATTATCCCTCCCTTCCCCCTTATTGTTATCATCAGTGTAGGTATAATCATCTGGCACCTCTCCTCTTGCAGAAAATTCTGGAAGGTTACAAGCATGGTAATGGAATTGTTTGTGGTCATTGTAGCTTTGAGGTAAACGTTTTTCTTGATATTGTTAATAAAATTAAATTTGTTTTTCTGCTGGTAGTGGTTTTTTTTTTTTTTTTTTTTCAAAAGGCTTTTGTAGACAATTCTGTTTCATGTCTGCAGATTAGCCCTTCGCAGTTCGAAGCTCATGCAGGATGGGCTGCTAGGAGACAACCGTGAGTGATGGTTGAGTGCTCTGGTCAATGTGTTCCACTAATCAAGTTTTCTTATTGAATCTTTTTCGTCTGCAGCTATCGTCACATTTATACTTCAAATGGGCTTACACTTCATGATGTGGCTATGTCACTAGCTCGTGGGCAAAATCTAACAACTGGGAGCAATGATGATATGTGTACCATATGTGGGGATAGAGGAGAGCTGATCCCTTGTGGCGGTTGTCCTAGAGCTTATCACCAAAGTAACTTTCCTTCTGTGAACTGTTTTACTGCCACCTTTCCCCCCCCCCCCCCTTCTCTTTGTTTTTTCTTTTTTGGGGGGGAGGGCACGGCTGAGGTGGTATATTGGTTTCCAATCCACTTTTGCAATCTTACCATTAGTTACGTTTAGTGTGTGAATCATGCCTCTAGAATTTAGTAGCTTATCCTGATCGGAATTTGTTACTTGTCTAGAACATGAAAGTTGAAATTAAAAAAAGACCTTGTGTAATAGACGAACAAGTCTTGTCAAATATTTTAAAGATTTCACTTACAACCTTAATTAAGATGTATTCTAAGTAAACACTTGAGAGGTATGCACCTAGCATGTGAGTTTTCAGGGTATAGAGTTAATCTTGACCTAGCATTTGGGTTCATTGCCCGAGGTTATCCTTATTTGTTCATGCAGTCAAGTTGCATGTAATTCGATTACTGAGCTATGGAGATAATGGCGACAATTATGGGAGTTTTGCAGCGGAACTTTCTACCTAGATACTAGGACACTTGGGGATATGTGTTCGCCCATAGTTGCTGGATTCTCTCCTGCACCCCACATGCTGTGATCCAGATCATGCATCCTCGAACGCGATTTGTGAGCATGCCAATTCGCCAAGAGTCACGAACCAATCCGTAGGGTAGAGCCTTCTGATCTTATGGGTTGTAAGAGGGATAGGAATACCACATTTGGGCATCAAAAAGTTCCCAAAATCAAGCAAAGAGGAAGATGATGGAGAAGATAGAGGAGGAGAAGTGCAAGGCATGTGCAGAGGAGGAAGAGGAGTAAAAGACAGAGGAGAAGTGGAGGCTCTATCCCACTCCCATGAATTGGATTTTTGTCTATTTCTCTGCCAATCGCTTGTCTTTCTCTGTCCTCTTTTGCTTCTGCCTTTCTACTTGTCTCTCCAGTGGCTGCATTGGCTCTAGGGTTTTAGATTTGATAGAGTTAAAAGCTTTGTCTGAAAAAGCATGCCTGGGGTGCGCCTAGGCTCACAAAGCCCGAAGCCCACCCTTTTGCGCCTTGGAATAGGTTAGGCTCAGCCCATTCTTAAAGCCTGCGATTTTCTGGGCTTTTCTGGGCTTCAGACCGAAGCATAAAGCCTACGAAGCCCCTGCATTATAGATCATAATAGACCATTTGGCAAAAAAAAGAAAATAAAACCTTTAAGGGGCCTTGACCCCTTTTTTCTTTTGTGGAAGCCTTTCAATCAAGCTGATAGTGGAAGAAAGCATATTGCTGCCACTGAACTTGAGTTTGGAGCTAGAAACCCTGACCCTGGTGACAACAATCTAGTAAGTGCTTTATTCTCCTGTCTTTTTTCAAACTTCCTTCTTCATCCTCCTCCGACTCCTCTATTATTTGACCGCTATGGAAGATTTCTCTTTGTTCCCCCCCGCTCCCTTGGGGCGCGGGGCCCCCCGGGGGGGTGGCTTCAAGGAGGTAAAAAATGGTGCCTCCTACAGTAGTACAATGGTGCCGAACCCTTGCTTTTTCTTTGTGCTTCTTAATCTCTCTCCCTCTCTCGGACTCTCTCTCTCTCTCTTCTTGAGAGGCTGGTAGCACGTGTTATGTTTTTGGGGTTCAATTTATAGCAATTTATAGTGATCCAATTGAGCTATGTTTAATGCTTTAATTGTATTTAATTGATTCTCTTTTTTTTTTGGGTGGTTGGTGAAAATCACTTATTTGATACCATTATCTAGCTTTTTTTCGAAGAAATATGGTTTTGGAATGATTTTCAAACATCTATTTAGTAAACACGCATCTCCCATCTAAAAAGCCAGTCCCCTAGGCACCAGGACTGTTTGTGCTTTTTTGCCCTTGGGCTTTTTTAATCTAAGGTTAAAAGTTAGGATTGAGAAGAGTTGAAACTCCTCTCTTTTGTCTTTTTAAGCAGAAGCTGAAATGGGCTCTCATACAAGGCGCAAAATTATTTTTGCAAACATGGGCTGAGCTTGCCCTTTTTGTGTTATGTTATTTGGTATCTACTCATTAAGTGTTGGGATCTTATGAAGTCGCTTTTTTCCTTCTCTAAAAATCCCATAATTTTTTGGGTATTCTCATTGAGAAATATATTCTGTTTGGATTAATTTTAATAAGAAATGAATGTCTCATTTGTTTCTTTTTCTAGGTGAGGTAATCTTAATCCTAGCCATATAACTAAATTTCTTCAAGAATTCTTCTCATTACTGAAAAGGTATGTAACATAGCTTAGCTTTAAAAAGTGCAAGGCGCACTGAGGCGCATAAGGTCCCAAAGCGTGAGGCGCAAGGCATGAGGCGAAGGCGCACGCATCATGGATGCGAAGCGCACTTCTATGCAAATTTTTTTAAAAGTATTTCATATTTCACAAAGCATGTTTTGCATAAATAACTTAGATAAATGCATTAAAAATGTGATTAGACATTAATATGACTACTAACACCGCAAATAACCTTAAGGTATGTTATCTGATCATCATAGTTCCCCAATGCACGTACTTACAGTACAAGTTTAACTCATCTTTTAGCTCTCAAGGGAGGAAAAGAAAGAAAATGGTGAAGGCAAGGCTAAAAAATAGAAGAAAAGGGGGTAAGATATAGCCTCGCATCCTTGAGGCGCACATCATCCCCTTTGAGGCGCTGACCCGGTAGCCTCACGCCGAGGCGCGCCTAGACGTGCCTCAAGCGGGCTTTTTTAAACTAAGTAACATAGTTTAGAGCACGTGTGCCATAGTACCTCATGTAGGAATAGTAGAATCATAAATGATGACTTATAGTAAGGTCAGGAGCGTTTTTGCATTTCAGTTGCAGTTTGTACTTGAATGAAACTATATTAAGCATCTTTAGCATGGTTCTGGATCTCATAGAGGGTGGTGGGTGATGGTTTACGTGTGGGAATGCATAACATGTACTAATATAGTATGTACTAATATGCATTCAGAGATTAGAATTGTGATTTGGAAAAATGAAGGGAAGAAGATGAGGAGCAATCTGGCAGAAAGGAATGAGATGAGAACTAGAGAAAAATCATGGGTAAGCAGGCAAAGAAAACCAAGAATATAATCTGTTCTCTAAAGTTCATTGTAACTGCATTGAAAGGGTTCAGTCCCTTATATGCATATTTATATAAATAGAATATATAGCATACAATATGCATTTAGAGGTTACAATTGCGTTGTGGAGGAAGGTTTGTTTGGGGGGGGGGGGGGAGAGGCTTGTAACTTGTAAGAAAGAGATTGGTGGCAAACTGTCAATTAGGAAATTATTCATTGAGGCATATGTATACACAATGTCTTCGCTAGCCAGTGTGGATCCTGTCTAAGCAGTATTGGAAGGATCCAGATATGGGCGGGGTTTCCCAACAAATAGAGGTGATGTATATTTCCAAGGGTGTCTTTTTCATTCTTTCAACTCAACCTCATGGGAGGTAAGCTCCATGCAAATTCATGCATGGCAAGGTTCTCATTCAGTTCCACTTTTTAAATTCCATGACAAAAGACACTTTATGAAGTTTTATTCAAACTTCAAAGTGCCTTATCCAAAGGTGATGGGGACCATCAAAGATCAAGCCTTGGATGAGCAACCAAATGGAGATCCCTCCATGCCCCTTAATTTGGAACATCAAATAAGTAAGGGTAATCTTATTTTGTTGTCAAAAGGATGAATAAATCATCCTCATTTTGTCTAAGAAGCAAAACAACAGGTGACGGGTTGATTCCAGCAGCAAACCCGATTTTGAGAGCTTAATTACTTAGGTCTCTTTGAGGTTTAAGTATAATATTTTGCATTGGAATTGAAGTTCAAGAAGTCAGCTTTCCAGCAAAACAAGTTTCATCTCATTTGGACTTCATTTGCCCATTCAAATCAGCCATTAAATCCAAGCTATGCAATCTATCCAGTTCAACCAGAATGTACCCGATTTTGGTTATATGATTTCTTAACCTTAATGGTGGTTTAAGTCTTGAATTTTTACCTTTTTGGAACCCTTAATATGTCAGCTTCAAGGACATATAAAGAGTTCTAGGTTAGGTCTTTAGGAAATAAGTCAATTGGGGCGTTTTTCTAGAAGCAGCAGAAACTGTCCCAGTTTGCATATACTCCACTTTTTGCCCCATATCTCCCAAACGGATACTCCAAATAGCGTGCAACTTGAGGCCCGTGAAAGCTGACTTCCAGAGCTTTCCAACAAGACCTATTGCAGCCAATTTGAGTGACAAACCTAGGAGTTATAGCTGTTTGAAGTTGACCCTTGTGCACTGAAAAGTTGTTGACAGAAAGTTAAAGGCACTTTTCAGCTTTTGTCTTTTACTTTGTGGTTCCCCCTTGCTTTTGGATTGGTAAGAGCTGGTTGTTCCCCTCTTTTGCAGCTTGTTAAAGGTTCCCTACTATAAAAGGGAGGCCTTGGGCTGCCAAGGAAGGATAGATGAATACATTTGAGCTTTGAGTTGTGAAAACTCTCTCCATTTCTCTTCAAAATTCCTAGTGTTATATCTTGGGTGTTTGGCAACCTCAAGTGGGTCTCTAGGTATTCTTAATTCAATTAAGAAGGTGATTAATTTCTGTAACTTAGTTGAAGGAAGAAGATTGGCAAAGTGTGCGAACCAAGGTGGGTTATCATCACCCTTGCTAGTCCACTTGTTCTATCTTGGTTACCTTGGTCTCATTTTATTCCCTTCTACCCATTGTATATATTTTTGTGAGTTTGGACTCCCCAAAAAATATACATCAAGAGGCATTGGAAACAGGCAGAGGGGGGGGGGGAATGGAAAAACGAACTCTCCCACACACTTATACAAGGACAAAATTCTCTGTCAAATTCTACAATGAGGAGAACTTGCTCTTTTTCAGCATGGTTGAATGGAAGTATGGATGCTTTAGTAGGCTGATAGAAGAGCTTCCTTTAGTAACTTTAGTTGCTATTAAAATCTAATATTTTTATGGCTCTATTCAGAATTTTAGGTACTTAAATTACCCAAAATAAAAACTTGTAAATACTGGTGCTGTATTGTTCATTAGGCTATTTTTTGGTGTAGAATGCTGAAGATGTGATCATTTGCTAGATTTATGGCTACTCAAGGGGGTATGGAGAAGTAAATTAAAATCAAGTTGATTTTGGTTAAATTGTTGCTGATCTTGCATGAAGCAACACTTAAGGTGGTTTGGGCATGTCAAGAGCAGATTTTCTGATATGCCAGCGACATCGTCTAAGTGGTCTGTTTTAATGGGTGCTGGTGGATGCTGTTGACTGGGATAACCAGATGTCCCAGCTGATGTGACATATAGGCATTATAAAGTCAAGTGAGTCCAGTTGTCATCTTGTAGCTACTACTCTTATGTGGTTTTATTTTTGATTTTTCAGGAAAAAGGGGTGAGGCTCAAGCATGTAGGTTGCGGGGTTCTCTCCTCCCTCCAAACAGAGGCCCTCTGCCCTTCCTTCACCACCACTGTGGGGATGAACTTCTTTAGATCAATGGCTGCATGCTATTGGCATGCTGCTGTTGGAATTTGATGTGATTCTCCTTTTGTTTGATGTGTTCATGTTCTGTTTTCCAATTCTTATTTTTAGTGTGGTAAGCAGGCTTCCTGATGAGGAGTTACTGGGTGATGGATCTAGTTCATGAATAACTAAAAGAGACTTGTCGCCTAAGGGTGGGGTTGATTAGAGTTGCAAGGGAGTCCTACCTATTACATTGATGATCACTGTGCCTAATAGAATTTGAACAGATGTCTATCTTTTTTTAATTTTTCTTTTTTGGGGTTTTTGGGGGGGGGGGGGGCAGCTCTTGACCATTTTCTTAAGAAGATAGTGCTTTTGATTGTCAATAATTTATATATAAACCAGGCGGGAAAGGGCACTTATATAGCATTGGCATGGAAACTTATCTTTCATCATTCAAATTGTTTCAGCTTGTCTAGGATTGCAGCATGTCGCAGATAGTGATTGGTGCTGCTCAAATTGCAATGACAGAAAAGAAGATATGAGAGATTCTTCTAATAATTGTAAGCCAATTATAATCAGATTGACAAGAGTTGTCAAGACATCAGAAACTGAATGTGGTGGCTGCGTTCTATGCAGGTTGGCAGGCTCTTAATGATCCAATCTCTTCTTCTCCTTGCTTTGTCATCGTGCTTTAGTTGTCTTTGAGTAATGTTTGCTTGGTCTACGTATGAGCTGCAAGTTGCCGAAGATGTGTATCGTAGGGCTTACATAAAGCCAGACCTTTCTGGTTTCTAGATCCCTGCTGTCCTTGATCTGATCTATGGTAAATGTTATTTATATTGATAAGGAGCTGTTTTTTGCCTTCTGTGCATTCTGGTGAGGCAGGCGCTTAGTAGATCCTTTTAAATACAAATTTGTGAGTTAACTCATCCCTCCCCCCCCCCCCCCCCAAAAAAAAAAGAGGTTGAACCTGGGAGTTTCACATGAACAGCTTGGCCTTCTATACATTCTGGTAAGGCAGGCACTTACTCAACTATCAATGAGTACCTCTGAGTTAAACAAATGTTCACATGAATAACATTTTGACCAATAATTTATCTTATGTTAGGTTGCTTATTCGTTTCTATGTTTGAACTTAGTTTTGCGCTCTGGTATTCCATGCTGAAATCTTGTAGTTCTTGGCATTGAGTATACAGTCAATTTGCTTTTCTTCGGGGGTCAATCGCCTCACATATTCTCATTTGGATGGTATTCTATAATTATGTTGTCCATCCTGAAACTGTATCTCTCCTTATTTTCTTGAGTTAATTGTTCAGCTGCTGTTGTTCACACTGATGGGTTGTTTTGCTTGTATCTTGCACAGGGAAAATGATTTCAGCGTGGAGAAATTTGATGATAGAACAGTCATAATCTGTGACCAAGTATGGGTTGTGCAGTACTTATGTGATTTTACTTTGTACGTGATGGTCCCCTGCCCGTTTGGATTTTTTTTTTCTTAATGACACTTAACTATGCTATTTCACTTTTGTTCAGTGCGAGAAGGAGTACCATGTTGGTTGCTTGAGAGTGGGGGGCCGTTGTGATCTCAAAGTAAGTGTTGACAAGACTTGTCATTTTACAGTGTTCTGATGGTTATTGTTCTTATATGAACCACGATGCTTGCAGGAACTTCCCAAGGACAAGTGGTTCTGTTGCAATGATTGTGAGGGGATCCATTGTGCCTTGAGGGATCTTGTTCTCAAAGGCTCAGAGACTATTTCATCTTCTGAGTCAATGAACATAAGCAGGAAACTTTTGGACAAAGGATTGAGTTCTTTAGCTGATAATGAAATAAATTGGCATATACTGAGTGGGAAATGTCGCCGTCGTGAGCATCTGCCATTGCTATCTAAGGCTGTTTCTATATTTCGGGTGAGCATTTGCTTATAATTGTGACTCTGTTTGCTATTTCCTATTTTCCTTGTGTGTTTGAAAGAACAGCTAGTTATGGACAGAAACAGATGGCTTTTGTATCTAATCCTTGTACATTTGCATGCAACTATTTGTGCTAAGTGTCATTTTTTAATTTTTGCTTATGAAACTGATGAATACCTGTCTACTTTTCTGCTTTGGTTCTGTAGTTTTCAATAGGTTGCTAGTCAAACTGTCAAAGTGTCTCTCCCCTTCTAGGGGCTTGATTGCTCAGAAGGGTCAACTGTTCCCCATACAATTTTTGTCATGCTTATGTATTAGGGATTTTTGATAGCGAAAAATGGATGAAAACTATTGCATTGGGCTGGAGTGTAGGTTGGCTATCGAAAATAACCAGAAGATTCCTGGTTGAACCTTAGTTCAGCACGGTCATTTTAAGATCCCAATAACACAGCAGGACTTGGTAGAACTAAGCACTGTCTTATCACAATCTTGTGTTCTATTTAGTATATCTGGAACTTGTTTTTACCTTATGCATGACATACTGGAAGCAGGCACCTGAATAACTTGTAAAAGCCTTTTTTTTCCCCAATGCCGTGACAGCAAATTTGTGATGTATAATATACTTGACGTCAGTGCTTTGTTCGTTGTAAAATCTGTTTTAAACTGTTTTTGATGTGTTTAGAGTAGCTCCTTTAGGTTTTGAGGGTGATAAATTTTCCTATCCTCAATCACATCAATATGATCCACTCTTTTAGAGCATCCCTTTTCCACCCCCCAAAAAACAAAAAAGAAAAAAAGGGGAAAAAATGATGGTGTAGTTTTGGTAAGTTTTTCTTTATTTAGACAGCCTTTAAGTGTGGAGCTATCAATGCCCTCTGTCTTTTTTAATTATTTTTTAACAAAAAATATCTGAACTTCAGCAAATTGAGAGAAGTGGACATGAGTTGGCACAATATTTCCTAGCATGTTGAGATTGAGGATGGATTTTCCTACTCCTTATGGTGCTTCAAGAAATTCATTGCTTTCCTTCTATTTTCTGGTTTTTGTAATTGCTTCAACATGCTCTTTTTACAGGAGTGCTTCAGCCCCATAACTGCAAAGAGTGGCCGTGATCTTATACCTGTTATGGTCCATGGGTAAGTACTTGATATTCACTGGTAAAATGTAAGTGTCGTTACTACAACAGTGGCAGTGTCACTTTTCAAGGTTACTTTCCTAGGCTGCAAATCATAACTTACTGCAATGGGCTCCAAATACCTTTTTCAACTTGCACAGGTAGGGCTGCCAAGTGCCAACATTTGAATCTACCCATACCCCACTAAGTTGGGACCCACACTTTTTTTTTTTGGGGGGGGGGGTGTTGGTTTCTTAATTTAGGTAGGTCTAAAGAGCTAAATCCCAGGTTAGGTGTCTATATGTCAGATCCTGCTGCGTTCCTGCAAAGCAGTATCTTAACCTTGCTTTATATTTTCCTGATAAAAAAAAACCTTGCTTTATATTTTGCTCAAAGGTTCATGTGCTGTGCTCTTCCTGCTTGTGTGAAGTCTAGTCTTCCTTGTTGAGTGATACGACTTTAGCATAGATAGTCCATTTAGTGACCTTTTTGTCCATTTAATAAAAAAAAATTCCTTTATTTGGGGGACCCTGGCATCAGGGGCAATATATACGCGTACCTCATACAATGAAACTAGTTACAACCCATGAAGAGTTTATGAAGAAAATGAAAAATCAATTGAAGAGGAACAAAGTCCTTCAAAGAATAAGGTCTTGAGCCACTTGCCCTTGTGTGATGTTTGGTTAAATATAATGTAATGCAATCAACCTTGTAATGCAGTCAATGATTATATAGTTTCTGCTGATCATAATTGCAAGGTAGTTGTTATTTGTTGTATTCTCTTACAGCCAAACAACATATTGGAAACACAATTACAAACTTATTTGCATTACAAGGTTGTCTACATCAAACCAAACTTTCTCTTGCTGTGACTGCAACTCTAGAAGTTTCAACACCATCAAAGTTTTCCCTATTTCTCTTCATCCAAATCATCCAAATTAATGTGGGATTGATCTACTTTATATTTGACTTCTCTTTTAAGAGCACCATTCCAAGCCATTAAATGATGTCACATCTGGCCACAACGCAAGTATCAGCCAGAGGTACTCGGCATTAACTTCCAAAGAGTTCTAGCAAATGGGCAATGAGGGAATAAATGAGCAGTGGCTTCCATATCATTTTTATGTTATAACAAAGTTGAATTCTTTCTGTGAGCTACCTTCTACACACAAGAGGTCACTTTTATTGGATTTATACTCTTCTAAATAATTTCCCATGGGAAATCATGCTCTGAATTAAGAGGAGCTAAAGAGCAAAGAGAGGAGAGTTCCAGGAAGTATGATCTTATGTTGAATTTCCTGTTGGCTTTGAGATTTTTAGTAATCATGTCCTGAGGGGTTCCTGTTGGCTTTGAGATTTTTAGTAATCATGTCCTTAGGGGTTCCTTTCATAGAGACCTTGTCCACCAATACTCAATCATGATTTGTGTATCTGTTTCGCACAATGACCGGGAACCACAGCAGAATTTGAGCTCTAACCATAGCAATAAGAAATATGAGCATCTTTGTGTGCCTGAGGTGCATAGAGAGAAGGGAAGCATTTTCTCAAAAGAAACCCACCCCACAATCTTCCAGAAAAAACTCTAGTGAGCCATCACCAACCCCAAAAGTCAATGTGAAGGTAGAAATGATTGCACGCTTTGGTGATAAATTTCCGAAGACTCATGCGATGTGTATACTGATGCCTACTAGGAATCCAATTAAGGCCCTCCACCCGATGTTTGGCTTCTGCCACTTTTCTTTATAGCTTTTCTCATTTGCTAATCTCCAGACCACTTTTCTGAAGGGTTTGAATATTATTGGTATAGAAAATTGGAGATGTTGCAGAAGTATCTCGAAGGGTTTTGAATTTAGCTGTGCTCCCACTTCGTGGGTCCTACCACTGAACAAAAACAAAAATAAAATTGACGGAAGAATAATGGAGAGTGTAAATGAACTGAAGAATTAGGTGGAAATCAGTAGTTTTGGCTTAGGAACTTCATGGGGTGATCTATTGTTCCTAGCTTGTTTTGGCTTTCAGGTAGGTGTTGCAGGCGAATTGATGAGGTTAGTGTGAATGTGAGAAGTTTTGAAAAAATTGGTGACCTATGTAGCTTATAAATTACTTGACAATATCCTATTTTGCCAGTTGATATGTGAAGTTCTTCCTTAAAGTCCTCTGTGTTAAGCTCATATGAATGGCTTTATACTTTCAAGCAATGGCACAAGTAACCAGGAAACAAGAATAACACTAGTTCCAAATCCTTGGAAAGGATGCCGTTGATGGGAGTCAATTCTCCTCCTCACTGAGATACTTGGCTTTCAAACAATCAAACCAGAAAGTCTTTTCCTAGACCTTTTATTATTAGTCCCAATCAGACCTCTTAAGACTTCGCATGCAACAGAACCCCTGTAGGATAATGGGAGAGAACCCAAACCCCAACCACAATGCAAAATTATTGTGAGTGTTTGAATTATATCCACCTCCTTGATTGGTGATATCGAGCTCTTTTGGAAATTGGTTCTCAAACCAGACACGATTCTGAACCATATCAAAGTATGGACAAAATTAATTATATCTTACCTCCCATTATCGCAAAAGATGACACTGGTCTGTGAGAAGATGCGAGGGATCCTAAGGGGAATTGTTCAATCTTCCTGCTGAAAAACAATGGGACTGTATTGAGTAGCAGAAGACTGCATGCAAGAAGATTGCTGAGATAAGCTGCATAAGGATACAAAGAAGTGGTGAAATAGGGTCACCATCTCAAAGACCTCCAGAAGCAGGAAAGAATTCTGTCGAGTAACCATTGACTAGCACTGTAAAAGAAGTGTCAGAGATACACAGTAAATCCAACCTTTCCACTTCTTACTTACACTTAGGGGTTTTCCCAGATATCTGAACCCAAATCTCAAACTGAAAACTGTGTCCTGGACCCAACTGGTTCTTTGAATCGGGCTGGTAATCAAACCCTTTTTTTTTGCCTTCCGTTATGACTCGTGATTTTTGTGGGTTCCAGTACCATATTACTTGATATTTTTCTAATTTTTATTTAAAAACAAAATAAAAGCCTCATATTGCTTGTTGTCTTAGGTTGCCGGAGTGCAAGATTAAGACTTGTTTTAGCATATGCCTAGTTACTTCCGCTTTTAACAGTCTCAACAATTCGCTCATTTGTTGTTGGTGACCAGAAAGAAATTGGTAGTAATGGTCACTCGAAGAATACCTGTTAATTGAGGGTCAAAAGGAGTTTAGTCTTTATTGATGCTGAAGCCTCAAGTAATGGTCACTGAGCAGCCCCAATATTTAGATGAGTACTGGGGGAAAAAAAATTATTGGTAATGGTCACCGAAGCAGCAACCGTGTTAGATGACTTTGGCTTAAAAAAACGAAGAAAGAAAAGCGGAATTGGGTAATTGGGTACTTGTGTTCCCGACCTGAATTTATTGAGCACCAGAATTTTTGATCAGTTTTGGTTCATAAAGTTGTCAGCCCGAAATTTTGGGTACATGAACTGTGAAACCCTGCCTATGACCATTCTCTGTTGTCGACGAGCTCATTGTCAATCAAGATAGCATCAAGAATCTGGTTGCTGCTAATGACCAAGCATTCTAATGATTTGAAATCAAGCTTCCAATCACATCTTTGGAGTGCTTGCCTGCCTGGCATCTTAGAGGACTGGTACAGGTAACCCACAAATGTGACTGGCTGATGTTCGTACTGTTCTTGAAACCAGGTTACTTGGGAATAAAACCATTGAAAGTTCCATGGAATAAACTTCCGCCTTAGACAAGTGAAGGTCGATATCCTCCTTAAAAGATTCTCGTAAACAAGGTGGCGAAAGCCTATCCACTTTCTCGAACTTGGCAGAAAGAGAGTTGAATCCATGAGGGTAAGCTTGATGCCTTCCATTGAGTTGGAAAAGGTCCCTTTTATTGTTGTATATGAAATGAAATTGAACTCACCATGAATGCTGGCCATCTTATGAGAGAATCCATGTTTCCATCTGCTGCCTTAAGGCTCAATGCTCTTGCTTTCGTCTATGTGGAATCTCATCAATGACCTTGGGGGGGGGGGCAATTCTTATTCTCCAGCTTGCCTTTCTCACTGTTCTTGGTATTTCTCACTGATTCTTCTTTCTTACCTGTAGGCTCTAGTCAATGGAATTAATAGTGCCGATGAGATCATGCTTTTGCACCTTAATGTGCCAAAATATTTCTTTGTCGCAATTTCTTAAGTTTTTAGGCAATCATGAAGTACACATGTTGCCACCAATTCTTGACAAGAGAGATAAATCTATCAGCCTGTAGCCAATAGTCTCACAAGGAAAGGAATCTTTTTCCAATCCATCATAATTTTCTCCAAGCTCTAGGAAATCAAAGTAATTTGATGAAGTTAATTGAAGTCCTTATGACAAAATCATGTAGACTTTACCAATCCAGTGTCAGTGCTGTCATGACTCATCGTAGACCAATTGAAGTCTCCCTCTCTTAACCGCTGTTTTCAAGGAATTGATGAAGTTTAAAGGTGGCCAAGGTCTTCGAATCACTCATCCACACTCCTTTAATATTGATGAAGAATCTATATGAATTCACTGGCAATGCACTGTGGTCCAGTCCACCCTTCTTTGATGCTCTTCTTCCAAAGTTGAGCCTGCCCTCTTTCAGAATGTGGGCCATAAACATCGATGAATGTCCAAGAGAGTCCATAATTCGTAAGCCAGTTGAAAAATAAAGCAACTGAGAATTCTCTCCAAGATGAAGGAATGAACTGAAAGCCCTCCTTATCCCACAGTCCAAATGCCACTATCTATATGCAAAACAGCTAGTTTCGAGAAAGACAAAATACTTTATCTGCATCCCCATGAACTATGGAAATTGGAAAGAGATACATGCCCTAGTTTTGGTTCTTGGAAGCATATAAGGGCACATTCCTGGTCTTGCAAGAAATCTCTAATAACTGCTCTTTGAGCTAGATTGTTGATTTTCCTTGCATTCCAAGAAAGCTGCCTAAGGTATTCACCCCGCAGGGTCAGATGGCTCAAGAGAAGATTGATTGGAGATTGACTATGACCATTGTCATAGTTCACACTGAACCTAAGGTCTATGTGGCTCACTTTGCATCGCACAGCTGGTGGAGTTATATATTAGGGCTTGGCTTTGCCGCCACATTTTCATTTTTGACTCTGGACAATGATTGGGCTGCCTTTTTCTCTAGACCTAAGGACTGATAGAGAAGCAATGCTTTTCGTTGTGGAAGCTACCTGCTTTGGCACATTCGTAGACTTAATATCTGAACCATCCGACGCATTGTCAACTAAATTTTTCACTTTGATTATGAGGACAAGTGAAGTCAATAGCAAGCATCCAACTGCTCATATGTTGATGGAGAATCGAACAACCTGCCCTATAGCTATATGCAAGGACAACTGCATCCAATGTCTTGACCATGGCATTTAATTGCAACTCTCGTTGGAAGATAAACTGATATTCCTACCCAAAGGGCTGAAAAAATCTTACAAAGAGACGTAACTTTATTCAAAGCATAACTATTGATAAATCGACTACCTAACATCGATTTTGAACAGATTGACTCTTACCAATGACAAAAAATGGCCTATGGAAATACCAAGAGGGTGGGGTAATTGGGTTAGGGTTTTCTAGAAGGGTTTTTGGGGGGGGGGGGGAGAGCAGGAGGCAGTGGAGATATGATATCTGATAGATAGGTTGAATACGTTGTAAGCATATTGAGGAGTCATTGTTAGCTCTTTGTACGCAGGTTATTTTTTGGGGTACTTGATTAATCTTGCCTAATTATCTCGGTGGATGAGACTATCATGCTCTCCATTTGCTAATGTTAACTCTCTGTAATATTGTGCTTGTTCTCTTTGATTTCTTTCAGGAGAAATATTTCTGGCCAAGAATTTGGGGGAATGTACTGCATACTTTTAACTGTTAGGTAAGCTTCTTCTTGGTTGTTGAAGTACCTAAATTTTAGTTGTGTAGTCAATCATCAGTTTTTTATTTTTTATTTTTTTAAAAGAAAATTCTGAAAGTCAGCTATTTCCTTTTTGACCTCTTTCCAGATTTCATTTGCTTTTGTATGATGAAGATTTATTCTAACTGACTGTTAAGAATGTGAAAAGTTAAGAAATTGATTTTTTGTTTCGTTTTTTAGAAAGTCAGCTATTTCCGGTTTCACCTCTTTCCAGATTTTTATTTGCTCATATATGATGAGGACTTATTCTAATTGATTGGTAAAACTATGCAAATTAAGAAATTGCCTTTGGTTACTGCAACAATTGCTTACTGGGTTCTTCTGAATACATGCAGGTCAGTAGTAGTATCAGCTGGTCTTCTTAGAATATTTGGCCGTGAGGTAGCTGAGCTTCCTCTGGTGGCGACAAGCAAGGAATTTCAAGGAAAAGTAAGCATTTGATTTTGGTTAGATTGAAGCCTAATGAATACCGAGTGCCCTGTCTTTGTTCTTGTACTCCCCCCCCCCCGGGTAAGGGTTCGTGTTGAGGTTTACAATTATCATTTGATTGTTTTTGGCAGGGTTACTTTTTGGCATTATTTTCTCGTGTTGAAACGTTGCTATATTCCCTGAATGTGGAAAACCTAGTACTCCCAGCAGCAGAGAGAGCCAAATCTATGTGGGTAAATAGATTTGGTTTCAAAGATATGAGTCCTGAACGGGTATGTAATCATTACTATACAATCTTTAAAGTATGCAATGTACTCGTGTTCCCCCACCCCCCTGCAAAAAAAAAAAAAAAAAAAACCTGTCGCCACTGGCTACCTCCCTTCACTGAGGTATGTTTGCTTCTAATCACAAGAAATGCCTCAGTTTCCTGGGAGATCAGGTAATGTGAATGGTGGCAAAATAGAAGGGCATGTCTTGAGTCGAGACAGAAGTGATACTTGAAAGCCCAGGGGAGTTAACGAGAGTACTTACTCCTTTATGTAGGTTTGTGAGTCTTTCATTCATTAATGAGGAATTGTTGAATGTAACCCATGGTCCTGCCGTGGCCTCTTTCCCGCATTTTTGCTTGTGGTGCAATTTGGAATGCAAAGGGGAGGTGGTTACATTTTGCTTGGGTGAAAAACATTTTGAGTTATTGGTTCGTTTGGGTAGAGTCTAGTCATAGGAAGCTTGGTCTAGACAAGTGTAAGGCTTGATTCTACATAGGTTGTTAGCGTGTGCAAAATTTGGCCATCCAAAAGAAATGGGGTTACCACTCATACATAGATATGTTTGGGGTGCCTCATAGGTTGCCATTTAATGATTTTACATGGGTTGTGATTAATAGGAAGATAAAAATTGTGATACTAATCAAGTGAGATTAATAAGTTTATATTAATAAAAATATGTAATCACTATACAACTAATGTGAAGCAAATAAAAAGTCTAAATTTAATTAGTATATAATATAGTAATTATGTAATTGTTATATAATCAAAGATCTATCTATTTTATAGCATTATTTAAACAAAGAAATTAAATTACAGCATTTTATAAAATTTTAAATGAAATGCATTTAAACATGAAAATTAATAATAATGAGACTATGCGACATACGGTGTATAAAACTAGTTCTATTAAAATATTAATATTTTTTGTGTTTTAACTAAGGATTCAAACTGCGGTTTCGGTCGCAATATGGAAAAATTGCTTTAATGCAGAAATCGCGTTCCATATCGCAGCTAAAACACGGTTCGACAAAGTCAAAAGCGTTTCCAATGCGGCCGTTTCGTCGTTGATCAGTCACATTTTGAATCTATGATTTTGACTTTTGAACATCGGCTCATATATGAGGGTCTTGATAATGGAGATTTCAAGGGAAGGTCACCTTTTTAGAGCACAAAAAAGGTTTAATCTGTTATCAATAAGCCCGCTTCACTTCTCCTGAACCAAGAGTCAATCCTGTTGTGAGCGATGTCTTATTGGGCAGAAATTGTGCTTAAATTGTTAGCGATTCCTGACCATTGCTGTTCTTCATGCAGTTATCTGTGTACACCAGGGAGCTTCAGTTGACAGAATTTAATGGGACAGTTATGCTGGAGAAAAAGGTGGAGCCTGTCATAGAGTGATGTTGAGAATCTTCCTGATTGCAGTGGCCGCATAAGAGGTGGAAGATATTTTTATTATAAAGGATGAATTTTTTGTTTTAATTTTTCTTTTTTAGAAAAGAGAGGAAAATAGAGCATTTCTCAAAATGAGAGATGACTCTAAATTTTCTTTGCTTGAGGCCCCCCTGCTGTATTATGATTTTGTTAGGAGGCCATACTCGCGGTTGCATTGACACATTACGGTGAGGTATTTTTCTTTTCTGACTATGACTAGGGTAAAATCCATTTTTTGTTATTTGGCCGGCTTTGTGCCGGCAGTATTCAAGGCAATTTCTTCCACGCAAGGGGTATAAATTTCATTTCTGATGCAAAATTTGTGATCATTGGCAAACAAATTTCTGATGTAAAACTCGTGATCATTGGCAAATGTTTTTGCTATAATTTTCTGTTGCCAATGAGCTAAGAATTCCAGGGAAGTATGCGAATAATGTTGGGTGAGAGCAATGCTGATGTATCTCACCTTGCACTAGCCAAGAATGGAGGAGAGTGGGAATTCGGATGTGAGTGAGAGAAGGAAGAGGAGTGGGATAGTTCAAGTGTCTTCAAGAGATAATCCAATGGAGCCACTCTTGTTGAACGCTAGGGCAATCTCCTTAGATCAATTAGGATACAGAATTACCACCTAATTGAGATAAAGAGACCTAGACACCACTTAAGTTGCCAAGCTTAAGATATAGAACTAGGAGTTTAGGAGAAACAATGCTCAAATATGTTTGCAATTTGACAAAAGATCCTTGCAAATGGAAGAGAGGGGGTATTTATAGCCCAACACCTCCTTCCCACTCGGCTAAGGGCTGTTTACAAGCTGAAAAGTGACTAAATGACTAAGCCTAAGGTAGATTACAAGTACAAGTTGATAAAACAAGAGATCTAGCCTAACGTTGACACCTCACTAGCTTAATTAATCTCAAAATTGAGGTGTCAAGCATCTAAACAACCTTAGTACAGCAGCTTAGGGCCTTGAACTAGCCATTAATACAAGAGTACACTCCAAAATCAAGGTGGCAGCCGGTTTCTCCTATTACTCGAGTAAAAGGATTTTCTTCCTTCTTTGGCTAGATAAAAGCAGCACAAGTCGGTCCTTAAACTCAACTTTAGGGCCATGATTTGATAAATATTTAGATGCATTTTCATGCCTTAAAGTTTGACAAAAGTTGGAGCTAAGTAGGTCAACCAATCAGACCCTTCTTTCGGATTGTGTCGGATTGCGCCCGGCAGTGCATTGCTTCCAGTTTTGGCTTGGTTGACTGACCAAATGAGCTCCAAATGCCTTGCAAAAGGTCTTGTTGGAAAGCTGAGATCTTAAGCTTTAAGGGGGTTGTGCGGCAGAAAATTTCCCCCTCTATATTCTGCTCCAACAGAGAAACAAAACTAGGCCGAAAATGGTATGAACTGGACAATTCTTCTTCTTCTTTGTACAAGTGATTTTTGACCATGGCATGAACTTCCTTGACCCTCTTGGGCTCCATAACAGTGGGTGGATCATTGGTAAGGGCTATGGAAGGTTGGCTTGGATGGTCCCCATCATTATCCCCAAGTGAGTTGGAGTTTGGCTTCAAGCTTGGGATTTCTTCATTTTCCTCAAAGTACGGGCTGAGATCAGCCACATTGAAGGTGGCGGAGACCCCATACTCACCAGGCAAGTCGACCTTGTAGGCATTAGGTCCAATCTTTTCCAATATCTCAAAGGGGCCATCCGACCTTGGCATGATTTTGGACTTGCGCTTGCTCGGGAACCTCTCCTTCCTCATGTGAATCCATACCAAGTCCCTTGGCTGAAAATGGGCCTCCCTCATGTGCTTGTTGGCCTGATGCATGGCTTGGGCATTAGACTTCTTAATCCTCTCCCGAACTTGAGCATGGAAGTCCTTGATTTCTTTGGCTCGTTTCTCGGCCTTCCAACTAAACTTGCTAGGAGTGGGGATGGGTGTGAGGTCCAAAGGAGTCTTTGGATTGTACCCATAGACCACTTGGAAAGGGGAGAGGTGGGTGGCTTTGCTTGGTGCCCGATTGAAAGCAAACTTCGCATGAGGTAGGAGTTCATCCCAAGCCTTGATGTTCTTCTTGACAAGCACCCTAAGCAATGTCCCCAAAGTCTGGTTAGTCACCTTGGTTTGGTCTTCGGTTTGGGGGTGACAAATGGTACTAAACTTGAGGTGTGTCCCCATCTTCCTCCAAAGTGTGAGCCAAAAGAGACTAAGGAACTTAGTGTCCCTATCCGAAACCATGCTCTTTGGGATGCCATGTAGTCTCACAATCTCCTTGAAATAGAGATTGGCTATGGGGGAGGCATCATGAGTGGTGTGACAAGGAACAAAGTGGGCCATTTTAGTGAAACGGTCTATCACCACCATGATGGAATCCTTGCTTCTTTGAGTGCGTGGCAAGCCTGTGATGAAGTCCAAGCTAATGTCTTCCCATGGGGCTAAGGGCATGGGCAAAGGGGAGTAAAGGTCGTGGGGAAGGACATGGCTCTTGGCCATGTGACAAATTGAACACCTTTTGATGAAGTGTTCCACATCCTTGGCCATCTTCGGCCAATAGTAGTGTTCCTTGAGCATTGAGTAAGTCTTCTCTACCCCAAAGTGACCGGATAGAGCACCACCATGAAGCTCTTGGATTAGCAACTCCCTAAACCCACACTTGGGTATGCAAAGCTGTGACCCCTTGAAGATGAACCCCTCTAGAATGTGGAAGAGGCCGTGGGGGTGGTTGGCAAACTTGACATAGATTTCTTTGAAGTCCTCATCACTAACATACATCCCTTTGACAAATATCGAACCCAAGTACCTTGGATTCTAAGACCAAAAGGAGAAAGTATCTCCTTGAAAGGGCATCCGCTCCCTTGTTCAACTTTCCGACCTTGTGATGTATCATGAAGTTGAATGCTTGGAGATACTCAACCCACTTAGCATGGCGGGGGTTGAGCTTATGTTGCCCTTGAATGAACTTGAGGGCTCCATGGTCCGAATGTAAGATGAATTCGGCCCCCACTAGGTAGTGTCTCAAATGCTCCAAAGCCCAGACTATTGCATAGAACTCTTTGTCGTAGGTGGAGTACTTTCTCTTGGCTTCATTCAATTTTTCACTAAAGAATGCAATGGGTCATTTCTCTTGAGACAAAACAGCCCCTATACCCACTTCGAAGGCATCACACTCCACCTCAAAGACCTTGGAGAAGCTAGGTAGTGCTAGGATAGGAGCACTTGTAACTCTCCTCTTGATTTCCTCAAATGCCAAGTGAGCTTGCTCATTCCATTCAAAGGTCTTGCCCTTAATAACCTCGGTCATGGGAGAGACAATTGAGCTAAAATCCTTCACAAATCTCCTATAGAAGGAGGCCAAACCATGGAAGCTTCGGACTTGATGTATGGAGGAGGGAGTGGGCCACTCACGGATAGCCTTGACCTTGTCTTCATCAACATGGATGCCTTGAGCCGAAACCACATAACCCAAGAAGATGACTTGGGGTGTGAAGAAATGACATTTCTCAAGGTTACCATATAGCCCTTCTTTAGCCAAAATACTCAAGGCTTGGTGAAGGTCATTTGCATGCTCTTGTTCATCCCGGCTATACACAAGAATGTCATCGCAATAGACAACAACAAACTTGCCTATGACCGGCCTAAGCACCTCATTCATAAGTCTCATGAAGGTGCTAGGTGCATTAGTCAAGCCAAATGGCATGACCAACCACTCATATAGGCCTCCCTTGGTTTTGAAAGCCGTCTTCCATTCCCCTTCAAAGATCCAGATTTGGTAGTAACCGCTTCTAAGATCAATTTTGGAGAAGATGGTGGCTCCATGAAGCTCATCTAGCAAATCCTCCAACCTTGGAATGGGGTACCGGTACTTGATGGTGATCTTGTTGATAGCTCTACTATCAACACATATTCTCATGCTCCCATTTTTCTTGAGCACAAGTAGGGCCCGGACGACACATGGGCTTAGGCTCTCAGGGATTAGCCCCTTGGCTAGGAGATCATCAACTTGACGTTGGACCTCTTGAGTTTCTTGGGGGTTCATCCTATAGGCCGGTTTGTTTGGGAGGGTGGAACCGGGACCAAGGTCAATCTTATGTTGGATGGATCTTTTGGGTGGCAAGCCAGGGGGTATTTCTTGAGGGAAAACATGTTGGAAGGTGTGTAGGACGGGGGTGAGCATGGGATGGCTTGAGGCCGAGGCTAAGGCCAGTTCTTGGCCTAGCAATATCCACTCTTTGTAAGGTTCAAACTCATGCATTTGGGACTTTAGGAGAGTGGTGAGAAAGATATCCATTTGTGAGCTTTCTTTGGGTTTGGAGGGGGTGGATGATTTGAGGGGAGTGAGGGTGATCTTTTTATGGTTCTTGGTGAAGGTATAGGTATTCATACGGCCATCATGCATGACCCTCCTATCAAAGAGCCAAGGGCGACCCAACAAAACATGGCAAACATCCATTGGCACAATGTCACATCAAATCTCATCTTTGTAAGTCTTCCCAATGCTTAAAGACAAGAGGCACAGAGAAGAGATTTGCAAACCTTTGCTTTGATTAAGCTTTGATTAAGCCATTGGATGGTGTATGGCTTTGGGTGGGGAGTCACCGAGAGCTTGAGTTTGTCCACCATAGATTGTGAGGCCACATTTGCACAACTTCCCCCATCAATGATAAGGGAGCACACCTTGCCACCTACGGTGCACCTTGTATGGAAGATGGACTCTCTTTGTTCCAGCTCATCTTGGGAAGCTAGGCCACTTAAGGCCCTTCGAATGACCAAAAGTTCTCCTTCATCCGGACCTTCTTCAACCTCTTCTAGAGACTCATTCGAGTCTAGTTCTTTCTCTCCTTCATCCTCTCCATCAAGCTCCTCAAAGGAAGCTTGAAATTTAGCCAAGGTGACAATTCTTTTGTTTGGGCATTCGGATGCAATGTGACCTAGTCCTTGCCACCGAAAACATCTCCTGCTATCTTCTGGTTTGGGAGGGTTTTTTTGAGGTGTGTTTTGGGCATTTGGGGGATTTGGCTGTGGAGGTGGTGGAGCTTGTGGTCTAGGAGTTGTGTTTGGGGGTCTAGGAGTTGTGTTTGGGGGTCTTTGAAAAGGGTAAGACCGAGGAGGAGGCTTGGACACAATTCCCTTCCCATTGGCTTTTCGATGTTGTTCAACTTTGTATGCAAGGGAACTAAGCTCATCAAGGGAGGAGTATGGATGTAGCTCAATGACATGGGCAATTTGGTAATCCAAACCACTCAAATACCTCACAAGAGTTTGGGCCTCATCTTCCTTCAAGTCACATTTCAAGAGGAGTTGTTCAAACTCCCTAGTATATTCCTCCACACTCTTGGTTCCTTATTTAAGGTTTTGAAATTTGAGGTAGTTATCATGGAGGTAGTGGGTGGGTACGAATTTGGCCTTGAGTTTATCCCTCATTTGAGCCCAAGTTCGAATTTTTCCCTTTCCCCTCCTTGCCTTTTTGGTCACTAAGTTAGCCGACCAAATTGAAGCATATTTGCGAAGTTTAAGGGCTACATGCTTTACCTTTTTCTCATCCGGGATGTCTTTGTAGTCGAAGACTCGTTCAACCGTCCGAAGCCAATCTAGGAATAAGTCGGGGTCTAGATGGCCTTCAAACTCGGGTATATCAACCTTGAAATCAAGTTTGCCACCTCCACTAGGTTGAAATGGTCTTCCTCCTTCGCCTTCTTCACTAGAGGACTCATGGGGGTAGCTTTCGTCTTCCTCAAGATCAATCCGAGGGCCTTGCTCCGTAGGACTTCTAGAGTTCCTCAAGCTTATTCTCTTCTCGTCTAGGAGTTGGCCAAGTTGAGTTTGGAGGTACTTGACCTGGGCCTCCAATTCATCCTTCTCCCTAAGAACGGTCTCCGCAACTTGTTCTGGGGTGAGGCTTGAAGACATGGTTGCAATAGAGTAGGGGGTAGAGTGTTTCAGATTGTGAGCAAAGAGCACAGTCGTGCAAGGAGGCACAACTTGGCTGTGCTTAGTTGCTGAATTTGAGTAGGTAGGTTGGGAAAGAGGCACGGTCGTGCCGTGGGGCACGGGGTGCCCGTGCTAAGGTTCTGCCCGTGGCACAGTAGGGAAGGTGCAAGGGGAGAAATGGAGGGGTGGTTGAGGGTGTTTGTGGCTTAGTGTTTGGGAATGTGTTTGAGGATGGAAGCAAGCTCAGGAGGGTAGCCAAGGCTCTGATACCAATTGATGTATCTCACCTTGCACTAGCCAAGAATGGAGGAGTGGGAATTCAGATGTGAGTGAGAGAAGGAAGAGGAGTAGGATAGTTCAAGTGTCTTCAAGAGATAATCCAATGGATCCACTCTTGTTGAACACTAGGGCAATCTCCTTAGATCAATTAGGATACAGAATCACCACCTAATTGAGATAAAGAGACCTAGACACCACTTAAGTTGCCAAGCTTAAGATATAGAACTAGGAGTTTAGGAAAGATAATGCTCAAATATGTTTGCAATTTGACAAAAGACCCTTGCAAATGGAAGAGATGGGGTATTTATAGCCCAACACCTCCTTCCCACTCAGCTAAGGGCTGTTTACAAGCTGAAAAGTGACTAAATAACTAAGCCTAAGGTAGATTACAAGTACAAGTTGATAAAACAAGAGATCTAGCCTAATGTTGACACCTCACTAGCTTAATTAATCTCAAAATTGAGGTGTCAAGCATCTAAACAACCTTAGTACAGCAGCTTAGGGCCTTGAACCAGCCATTAATACAAGAGTACACTCCAAAATCAAGGTGGTAGCCGGTTTCTCTTATTACTCGAGTAAAAGGATTTTCTTCCTTCTTTGGCTAGATAAAAGCAGCACAAGTCGGTCCTTAAACTCAACTTCAGGGCCATGATTTGATAAATATTTAGATGCATTTTCATGCCTTAAAGTTTGACAAAATTTGGAGCTAAGTAGGTCAACCAATCAGACCCTTCTTTCGGACTGTGCTGGATTGCGCCCGACAGTGCATTGCTTCCGGTTTTGGCTTGGTTGACTGACCAAATGAGCTCCAAATGCCTTGCAAAGGGTCTTGTTGGAAAGCTGAGATCTTAAGCTTTAAGGGGGTGGTGCGTGCAGAAAATTTCCCCCTCTATATTATGCTCCAATAGAGAAACAAAATTGGGCCGGAAATGGTATGAACTGGACAATTCTTCTTCTTCTTTGTACAAGTGATTTTTGACCATGGCATGAACTTCCTTGACCCTCTTGGGCTTCATAACAATGGGTGGATCATTTGTAAGGGCTATGGAAGGTTGGCTTGGATGGTCCCCATTAAATACAGCCTTTCAATAATAGTGATTATTTTTGTTTTTGGACCACGTGATCATTGAACGTCAATGTGTCATCCTATTTGCTGAAGTACACGCCCACTCCATTTCTCACGGGCAATTAACACTGGAAAGTGGGGAAACTCAACAAATCATGTTCCAGCACCGCGACCAGAGGGCCACATCAAAAGCTGTCCGCAGTCGAGTGGCCGGTGTTCTTTTCAGTAGGCAGCGGCCAAAATTGACTTTTTGGGCAATTGTAAATTTGTAATCCATGTAGCAATTGTAAATTTGTAATCCATGTGGCAATTGTAAGTTTGTTGCCAGAAATTGCGGCTCACTGTTCTAATTTTGATGAATATAGATTATTGAGAAAAAGAGCCGGCGTAAGATTTTCTAAAGTTTCCATGAAGTTCGGCATATTTAACTCCAAAAATCACTGACTTTTTTTAATAAAAAATGACTCTAGTTACATTGTGATTAAGATATTTAATGAGTCATCTAATGAAAAGACAATACATGGCGCTGACTTTTTACTTTTCACTTTGGACAGACTTGATACTCTCTCTCTCTCCCCCCCTCCCTCCCTCTTTCTGCTCTTTGCTCTCAGAATTTGCTTCTCAGGTTCTTCCTTAGACTGACTTGAGCGTCATAGGGGCATTCCTTAGGGGAAACACACGATGTCAACCTTTGTGCAGGTCATTGAAGGGGGACACGTTAGTTCGTACGATTTGAGTGTCGACCACACTTAAGTCCAGCTTCACCATCCTTCAAATAAGTTTCAATTTGAAACAGATTAGCGTCGTCTGTAGGGAGGCATCAACAAGATGGTTGATACTCGAGCGAAAGCATCGAAGCAGCGAAACAAAGGTAAACGTGAGGCAACAGAAGACCTCCCATGGGGGCATGGTGCCTCACCGGTATAAAGCACCAGAGAGAATTCGGTGGATTGCCCTTCCACTCAGCAGTTCGTCACAGCAGAACAATTAGCGAAGACACTAAAGCAAGTCTGGGAGGCAGTGATCCATGGGGTGTGTGAGAAGATGAAGGCAACTGACCGTCAGCCTGAGCCTATTCGGAGGTTCGAATAGGAGACAACACCAGGATACACCCCTCCATACCAACAAGCTCGGAGCCAACACCCTTAGAGGGATGCGAATGCCTTGCAAGGCGGGGATGCTAGGAGAATTATCGAAGCTAAACAGGCCCCATGAAAAGCCCAAATCAGTGTCGCTCACTCCCGTTCCGTCACAACTCCTTACACGTCCAAGAGCCAGGGGGACGAATGGTACAAGGAACAAGAAGAATCCTCCTGCCCTCGTTACTCAGAAGCAGGAGGCTCCGAGGAAAGAATTCCTTTGCCGCTTAGGTCTGCGGGAAGGACTTTGACAGGGACTCAGACACCCAAAGTACCCATCCCCCCTCCTAACGGCCAGCGCCAAGAGGGGGATAGAAGCAAGGAGTAGTATCCAGGCACCAAGGGTTACCTTTGGTCATGGAGCTAGGCCATCCGGGGCCACCCGCACTTCAGATTGGGGGCTCCTCAGATAAAGCACACTTGCTCTCTTTCTCAGCACCTTTCAGTTGGGAAATTATGGAGGCATCGCGCCCCAAGAAGGTCAGGATGCCAACAGTCGATTCCTTTGAAGGGATTACCAACCCCGATGATCATCTGGATGTCTACAAGGCACAAATGTACGTCCAGGATGTTGATGATGTAACTTGTTGTCGTTACTTCCCTGCCGCGTTAAAAGGAAACGCGTAGAAATGACTTAATGGACTCCCTGATGGGAGCATTACCTCATTTCTCTAGTTGGCTGAGTTGTTTAGCGATCACTTCATAGTGAGCAAAAGAAAGCGGAAGACTAGCATTCATCTTGCTAAAATTCGGCAAGCCAGAGAGGAAGACTTGAAGGAGTACGTGATGAGGTTCAACCGTGAAGCCATCCTGATCCTGGATTTATAGGATGGGGTGACCTACACGACTTTCCTTAATGGGTTGCTACCCGAAAGGCTCAAGTTTGTTCTTGCTTAGAGTAAGGTAACAAGATTGGTAGAAGCCCTAAAAAGGTCAAGCTTTGATACAGGCCACGAAGATATGCGATGTGGATGACTTTGACCGACTAGAGGATACGAAGAGAAGAGGAGAGGATAAGGGTCCTTAGGCAGACAAGCGTCCTAGGAAGGATGAAGAACGAGTAGGGTGTTTCCATACCACACCTCGGAACGTTCTCATGGAGATCAAGAGCAACCCCACGCTAAGGTGCCCAAGGCCCATTGGGACTCCGGGAAAATTCAAAAACAAGAACAAGTATTGTGAGTATCATGAGGATTACAGGCACACTACTTCTGAGTGCTACGAACTCAATAGAGCCCTTCATGAGTTAGCCGATCAGGGACAGCTCCACCGCTTCTTAAGAAGCAGAGAAGATGGGGATTGTAATCACCGTGACTCGGAAGGAAAGAAAGATAGTGATGCTGACCGCAACGTGGAGATTATAGCAACTGTTATCGGAGGGATTGATGGTAGGGAGTTGAACGCGAGATATCGAAAAGATGAGATTCAGGAGCTTAGCGAGGTCATGGCAACCGGAGAGTTGAAACCGCTCATGGGACTAACCATGACATTTGGTCCAGAGGACATGCGTCCCTTGCAAACCCCTCACAACGATGCCTTGGTGATACAGCTCAAGATAGAGATTGCCATGGTTCACTGAATACTTGCGGGCATTGGAAGTTCTGTTGATATCATCACTCTTGAATGCCTCAAGAAGTTACAATACAATGAAAAAGATTTGGAAGCTATTGAGACTCCTGTTGTGGGGTCCGGGTGATAAGCCACGTACCCCCTTGGAACCAAAAGACTACCTGTCCTAGTGGTCGTGGTGACGCCTCCTGGCCATGGTGATGCCTCTCATTCGGCCACAATGAGGCCAAGTCGGAGAGCCTTCTTTTCAACAGCAACAATGTCTTTCATTCATCTGCGGTGACTTCTCTGATTTGGTCGTAACAGCGCCAAATCAAAAGGTCTTTGGTTGGGCCACGACGACCTCTCCGATTCGGTTATGATGATGCCATGTTAATGAGTCTTCAATTCGACCACGACAATCCCTCCAATTCGGCCACAATGAAGCCAAGTCAGAGAGTCGGTCTTCATCCACTGGTAAACGATAGATATGAAGCCATTAACCACGCAGACAAAAGGAAAAAGGAAAGACAATGTGAATCCGTATCTCATTTGAACACCTTGGAAGGAGTTCTACTAAGATGTGGGGAGCTAAATGATTGAAATATTTAAGGACCCGTCCAATGGGAAGACGACACATGGTGCTTACCAAGTCAACGTGGAGTCATAGTTAGTTGACCACAAGAAAGATGGAAGGAGGGTAGAGGGGTATAGTCGTAATTTGACCTCTTGAATGAGGAAATTACCCTCCTACGCTTGAGGGCCAACTCCAAGGCTATACATACCCCAACTTTTCCCATTTATGGGGACTTCATGCTCTCACTTTTTACTTTTCACTTTGGACAAACTTGATACTCTCTCTCTCTCTCTCTCTCTCTCTCTCTCTCTGTCTCTGTCTCTTGCTATCTCTCTCTGTCTCTCTCTGTCTCTTTCTCTCTGTCTCTCTCTCTCTCTGTCTCTTTGGACAAACTCCACTGGCGATTGAAAGTGCAGCCTCAAAACTGTAACCCTAATCCCACCGCCAGTGCCTCAATGGTTGCGACGGCGATGGGCCTAACAAAACCTCAGTGGTCTTCGCAGAAACCTCCACCTCGACCCCAAAGGAGGGGGGGGGGGGAGAGTAGAAGAGACTTAGATCTAGTCCTTACCCATCAAAAAAACCGCGAGGGGTGACGCGTGTGTCATGCGGCTGACGAAGGTGGCCTTTTGCTTCCTTCATCCTCATTCGCCATCCACACACGCTGATCTACGCAACCATAGAAAGAAAACCGCGAAAACCACCATTTTTAAAAGCGAGTGAACCCACGCGCCACTGCCTCAATGGTGCGTTGGTCGCACGGGTCACTTCCCAGATTTGTTTTCGGCCGATCTACACAGTGGCGGTATCGGTTCTTATCAGGTTGATATAGATCGAGGGTCATGGGTATCTTTTAGCAATGATTAGGGGGGGTTGTGCATCATTTGGGGTTTTTTTTAGGCACGATGGCTACGAAGAACCATCGTTTGAAGATGGTTGTGGGGAAGGCTTTGGTGGAGCTCTGTGTTCCATACCTCTATCCATGGCATCAAGAAAGTCGAGGGAAAGAACATTGAGGGGTGTCATGGGTTGGACGATGTGTTAAGAAGGGAGCATGAAGCTCCATTTTTCTTGAAGTTCTAGGTGAAATGGGCCTTCATATTAGTGGAGAGAGAAAGAGAGAAGGCTTCATCTCGTTTTGAGGAAGGCAAAGAGGTGAGAGGTCGAAAAGAGAGTATGAAGAGGCAGTGAGGTTGAAACAGTTGAGGGGGGAGAGAGAGCTTTCCACTTCGGGGTTACGAGGGGCAGAGAAGTTTTAGGGTTAGCAAGTGATAGTGAGGGAGTCACTCACTAATAAAAGAGGAGAGCTCGATTGAATATGGGCTGCTTTTTGGGTCGTGTTTTTCAAATTTCTTTTAATCGGCTTCTGTTATGGGCCTCTCTTTAACGAGATAATTCCTTAGGCCATTTTTTTTTCCCGATCAATTTTGTTTTGTTCCTGTTTTGGGTCATAATCATATAAATCAGTTTTATAAGTAGAAAGTGATTGTTCTATATTTTGTATACATTTTTATGTTCATCTTATATCTTTATTGCTTATATAGTGATTATTATCTATTATTGTTTATCTAATGATAATATGAATATTAAAGGCATGATGTATAACTACGTGTCATATATCGAGAAAATAAACAAATTGTTTTAGTAATAGAATGTATGAATTAGTTTCATATAAAATAAACCTTGTGTAAACATGTTTTACATGGCTAAATGTGAAAATTTGGCCTGATATATAATAATGTATTATATCACTAAATAGATATATTATATGAATTCGCTTCATATTATTTAAAGTTTGTAACATTATATGGATGTGTCCCACATAATTACTTAAGGTTAATATTTGAATATGTTTCGTGTCATAAATTTATATTGTTTTTGCTAATTGGTTTTATCATTTTTCCCTTACCCAAGTTAATGAGTTTGAATTCCTAATTTTTTTGGTTGATATGTCATTAAATAGAGTTTTGAATGACATATTAGTAATTATATAAATTCTTTTGTATAACTTCATGTAAATTTGTTTTACATGATTAAAGCTGAATATGTTTGTGATATTTCTAGATTTGTAATTAGTTTAACAAATTGTGTACTCTATAAGTTTTGGAACCATGTAGTAATTAAATTATAGAAATTTGTAATTCATGCTTGTATGCGATGATTATAAGCTTAGCGAACTTTTCGATTATACGACATGAGTGATGGAGTTTTTGATAATTTAATTTTCTGAAAATATGCCTAGTGACCATTCTTTAAATATATACTTTCAGATATGGCAATTAAAATATGATTGGTGATTAGTTTACTAATGGAAAGTAAGATAGCACTAACTATGATACATAGTATTAGAAGATTTAGCTTCTTCTGAACAAACGCAAAGTGTTAGAACACTTGATAGCTTCTAAAGTGTCCTAGGATAGGTAAAGATGTGAATAACATAGATGCAACTACTTGTGAAAGTATCAAGAGAGAGGCTAATGACATAGTACAAATGGTTCAAGAATGTATCGATCAGCTTGCTGACTATGTGGTATTGCATGCATGATGATCTGGTAAGGGGATTTGAAGGCCATCCCACTATTAAGGACATGTGGGATCAGCTTAGCATCCAGGTTGATTAGATTCATTCCCCTCTTAAAAACTTTGAACCTCAGGGTGGTATTTCTAAAAGGGTAACAGGTCAAGGTCAATAGAGACTAGAATATAGCACGTGTGAAGTGCTGCAACTGTGAAAAGAAGAAACCGTCTGTATCTCGAGCTGACTAAGGTACTTTCTTTCCGAGTTATGCCTGAATAGCATGTATGCTCCTAAGTAGTAGTTACCAACTCTCTTCCTTAGTGGATTGTAGACATGGGAGCAACCAAACACATAGTTTAGGGCTGAGCTGATTTTGTGAATCTTCATCGCTACCTGCTTGGTTCACAGACTGTTGTTTTAGGGAACGACAGTGAGGAACATGTCCTTGACATAGTAACATATCAGCTCAAACTTCGTGGAGGAAATAAGTTGTTTCTCCACGATGCTCTCTATGTACTTAGGGTGCAGCGTACCTTTGTGTCTTTTAGTTATGATATTAGTTTTCTCTTTTGATTTCCATCTATCTCGACATCTTCCATCTTTGCTGCTTTTTTCAGCTCTATTTTTAGGCATACTCAAGTTGACCATGCAGGTCAAGATAGAGTGAACAAGCTAACTAGAGATGGTCTTCTAAATTAACTCACTCAGTTACGTTGCCTAGGGGAGTAATATCTAGCCGGGAAAGCAAAGGCTTTTGGTAAGGGTTCGAGAGCATCTAGTCCCTTATAATTACTCCACTCAGCCGTTTGCGGACCCATGAACGTTAAGGCACGTCATGGAGCTATCGATTTCATCACCCTTATAGATGGTTATTCACGACATAGGTATGTGTACCCATTATCTCATCGTTAAGAGGCACTTGATGTGTTCAACCACTTCGTAACAAAAGTAGAGACTCAATTGGAACTAAGAGTTAAAAATCTTTCGATCGATCGAGGTCATGAATACCTTTTTGATATGTTTAAAGGGTTTTTGTCAAGAGAAAGGTATACAAAGACAACTAATGATTCCACGCACTCTATAACAGAACGGTGTTGCAGAACGCAGGATTCGTACATTACTTGACATGGTCAAGTCAATGATGGCATATGCTAACCTCAAAATCAATTTTCTGGGGAATGCGCCGCTTACGACAGCATATATCCTTAACCGTCTGTCGAGCAAGAGTATATCTACCACACCATATGAGTTATGGTTTGGTAAGAAACCATCTTTAGACCATTTACGCCCATGGGTTCGGTCAGCTATGTGTAGACCTGGCAAAACTGACATGAGACCCGAAACCCGAACCAAACGACCCGAACCCATACCCGACCCGACACCCGAAATATGCTCACCCGAAAGTAGACCCGAAACCCGAATTGACCCGAACCGAACCATACCCGACTCGAAATTTTCTACAAAGTTGTTTGTTTTGGCATGACGAGCGTATTTGACCAAAAATTGGTTGACCCGAAATCGACCCGACCCGAACCATACCCGACCCAAACCGAAACGACCCGAAATGTCACTTAACCCGAACATGACCCAACCCGAACTTGACCCTACCCGTACCCGAACCGAATGACCCATTTGCCAGGTCTAGCTATGTGCATAACCTAACCGACAAACATAGAAAACTTGGTCCAAGACCTAACAAGATGGTGTTCATTAGATATCTCACACAATCTAAAGGATATGTGATGTACGAGGAACATCCTAATGGTGGCATGACATAAATAGATTCTCGTAATGTTGACTTTCTCGAGGATGAGTTCCCAACTATTGATGAAATCAAGACAGATGTCAAACTATTAGAGTTGCAGCAAGACATTCAACCATCTTTCGGTGAGGTGGAGAATTTGAACTCTAACCAAGTCACCGATGATGGTACGTCTCCCCTATCTAAAAGGAACGAGGGAGACTTGTTTGCTTAGGAGAATGAGATTCATCCTCAATCTCTAATACACGAGGAGAGTCAATCTGTGAATGAGGTCTGTCTTCAATCTCCTATTCTTGAACATGCAGTTAGTCCACATGTTCAGGATCCCACACCTCAAAGGGATAGTGGGAGTGATTCTCCGCATGCTCAGGGTCCCACGCCTCTTAGAGAAAGGGTAGGGATGCGTCACCCATGTAGACGAATAATAAAGGTCCCAAGATTCAAAGGAGTGAGCATGGAAGAATTTATCGACGATATTTCCAAATCAAAGAGAAAATATTCCTATGCACTCCATTGAAAATTGAGGAGCCTACCACTTATCAAGAGACAATTGATTCACCAAACCACAAAGAGTTAATGGACGCCATGAGGGATGAGATGGACTCAATAGCGAGAAACAAGGTTTGGGAACTTGTTGATCTTCCACCCCAACGTAAGTATATCGAAAACAAGAGGGTTTTTAAGATAAAACGTCGGACAGATGGTTCAATCAATAAGTTCAAGGTCCGCCTAATGGCGAAAGGCTTTACCAAATTAAGGGTATAGACTATGAGGAGATATTTTCTCTTGTGGTTAGATTGGCTTCTATTCACCTACTCCTAGCCTTGGTTGCCCATTTCAACTTAGAGTTCTTTCAAATGAATGTAAAGACTGCTTTCTTCAATAGTGGCCTTGAGGAAAAGATCTATATGGATCAACCCATTGGTTTTGTATGAAAAGGACAAGAGGACAAGGTGCGTTGTCTTAAAAGGTCCATATGTGGTCTTAAGAAATCTTCCAGATCTTGGTACTTAAGATTCCATAAAGTTATAACTTCGTTTTGGCTTATGTATGGTTTCAGAAGACCATTGTGTGTATGTCAAAAGATCAACAAGGAGAATTATGTTTCTTCCCCTATATGTTGATGACATACGATTGGCTGAGAACAACTTGGAGATGATCGAGACTACTAAGAAGTGGCTATCCTTCATATTTGAGATGAAGGATATGGGTGAAGCTATGTACATCTTAGGCGTGGAAATAATCAGAAATCGTCCTAAGAAACTCTTAGGTATGAGCCAGGAAGCATTTATCAAAAGATTCTTATAGCGATTTCGAGTGCATTATTCCAAACCCATAGACACTCCAGTTGAGAATCGTTCAATCTTGAGCCTCGACCAATGCCCAAAAGTAGATAATGAAAAGGAGGCAATGAACAATGTCCCTTATGCTAATGCCGTGGGAAGCTTAATGTATGCCATGTTATGCACACGGCCTAACATTTGCTTTGCGGTTGGTTTGGTAAGTCATTACTAGAGCAACCCAGGACTTGCTCATCGGCAAGCTGTTAAGAGAATCATGCGCCACCTTTGTGGTATAGCTAACTTAATCTCTTGCTATGAAGGGGATACTCACATACCGATTGGGGTGGTGGCCTGGATAAGTTCGGGGTAACCTTAGGATATGCTTTATCCTGAGTGGGGGAGCCATGTCATAGTGTAGTAAGAAGTAAAACTGCACAATGTAACCAACTATGGAGGCATATAGTTTTGCTTGTTACCTTAGAGACAAAAGCCATTGCTATAAAGTATATGCACACAAAGAAGGTGATTATATCCCTTTGACTAAACCTATTCCTAGTGATATGTTCAAAACTCATATATTAAATCTAGGAATTCGTAAAGTTTAGTTTTGTCATGTGATGGACAAGTTTCTTTTGTAATGAGCAAAATGCTCATGATTTATTGCTGAACGTCACAGACTTCTTATTGGCCTAGTCACATAGGTAATCGCCCTCACACTTGAATAGTGGGCAAGATAATATTGAATCATATTGGCACTAGGCGTGCAATATTAATTACTCATACTAGAATTGTACGAATAAGATAAGACATAGTCACCTTAGTAAGTCTAGGATGAGACTCGAGGGAGTCGATTATGAGACATGATTTCATATTGAAGCCCTTAAAGCCAAATCTTGAGTGTCAAGATTAACATTTAGTATCTTAATCTAGTGGCCTAGGTTAGATTAACAATCATTTACGTTACACTCGTCATCCTACTGTGCTCCTTCTCTAGGCTTCATTTGGCTATGTATGGGAAGTTATTCTCTCCCATCATTGTACTAAAGGTACATCTATTGGAACTTTAAACTAATACTATGACTTTGCTTTTTACTATTGAATTTGTTTTGGTGAGAGAAGTGCATGATGAGAGTAATCTCACTTGCAATTCCAAGGCCTTTGATAAGAATGCCTTCAGGCCCAGAAAATTTTTTGTATTTATATCGTTATGCTTAGAAATTAATAGTAAACAGCATGAAAGTCACGATTTTTTGACTATATGTTGTCTTACTTGTTTTCTTAAGTACTTAGATGTCACTAACCAGGGTTCTGGAGTAGCCATACTTGTAATATCATTGAACTTCAATATCTTTGATAACACAGTGGAAATTGGTGAGGAAGAAGCAAGCACCCATGCGTATACATTGGATTTTATTTCTTTGTATAACTTTGATGCAACACCAACCTTGTACCTTTTATTAGTTGAGGAACTTATTATAGATCTCAAAGTTGTATATGCTTCCTTTTTGTTCATCAACTATTATATAATGGCGAATGTAGGAATGGTTGTGTTAACAACTGTCAATTCAGAGGCCAATATATTGTCCGCCTTAGGGCTTAGAACATGGATTACTAAGGCATTTGGTTGGTTTATCCCTACTTTGGTTGTGGACACCTTTAATGCACCTCTCTTTTTTGACCCACAGAAGGGCTTTTCCTTCATCGTTCAACTATGAAAGTATTATGTTGGAACATTCAAGGCCTCAAAAAACAACAAGCACTTTTTGAAGTTAAATTTTTACTTAGAAGTCATCAACCTGGCTTAATTTTTATGCCAGAAACTTTGGTCAACAACTCTAATATTGGCAAAATCTTACCACAATTGGGATTTGACCACTATGATTTTGTATCCCCGATTAACCATTCCGAGGGGATAGCAGTTTTATGGAATAATGGGAACATTCATGCATCAGTACTTTTGAAAGAACAAAGAGCGGTCCATATGATGGTCCACGACACAATAAATGCTTCCAATTCAATTATATCAGGAATTTATGCTCCAGCACAGGATAGGGAAAAAGATGTGTTTTGGGATCACCTTGCTTAAATGAACGACGCTATAGATATTCCATGGTGTCTCATACGAGATTTTAATGAACTGGTATGTCCAAATGATAAATTAGGGGGACCTGCCCCACACTTCAATAGATTCTAGCTCCTAAACAGATTTCTTGCTTGTATCAATGCAAAGAATTTGCAAGTATCAGGAAATTTTTTTACATGGAAGAAAAAAGGTACACACCTACTTAGTTTACTAACATCTAGATAGAGCTATAGTTAGAAATGACGGGGCTACTTTATATCCCGATGCCTATGAAATGCATGGAAGTTTTACTTGTTCAGATCATTGCCCCATTATTACGTCAAGCACCATTCCATGTTCACGAACCAAGGCATTTCCATTTCGATTCCAAAATTTTTGGTGCAAGTACCAAAATGTTAATAAAATAGTCGTTAACTCATGGAAAATGAGTTAGATGGGGACTAATATGTTCAAGCTTATGCGGAAACTTAAACATATCAAACTTGAAACCAAAGAATGGGCCAAAAAGCACCTAGGGAACACCTATGACAAATCGGTAAAAAATGCTTGTAAAATTGATTATGTGGAAGGAAAACTTATACAAGATCCCAACAGTTATAAGCTAAACTCATGGATGCATCGCCTCCTGAAACAAAGAAAGAAGCTCCTCCTTTTTAACCAGAAATATTGGGGTAAACTGGCTAAGAAAGAATGGTTAGTGAATGGAGATAGGAACTCCAAATTTTTCCAAACAAGAACTAATGTTGTGAGAAAGAAAAAAAATGGTCATTAAGATCAAAGAAGAATGTGGCATCTGGATTGACAATAAAAAAATTATCACCGATCAATTCATTACAGATTATTCTAATAGGTTTAAATTTGCTCATAACACGAGCAAAGTACTTCCTGAGTTGGGATTACCCAAACTTTTATCTGAGCTTGATAACCAAAGAGCTCATTAAATTGCCAAATCTAGAGGAAGTAAAAATTGCACTCTTTAGTATCGACTCTAACAAAACCCCAGGGCCTGATGGTTTTGGTGCTGGATTCTTTATAAATTATTGGCATATTATTAAAAATGACCTTTTTAACAATGTAACTGAGTTCTTTACGAACGGCAAGATCCTGAAGGAAATCAATCACACCTTCATTGCACTCATTCCAAAAGTTGCTAACCCTACACAGATAAACTAGTATAGACCCATTAGTATATGTTCTACTATTTATAAGGTAATTTCAAAGATAGTGGTCAATAGATTGAGACCCCTTCTTGATAAGTTAGTGTCACCATTCCAAAGTGCCTTTATATCGGGAAGATCCATTCATGACAACATTTTACTTATGAAATTATGCACAAATTTAAAAATATGAAAATGAAGCCGACCTGGACAGCTATCAAGTTGGATATGGAAAAAGCTTATGACATAATCGAGTGAGACTTTATCTTCAAAGTGCTCATGGAAATGGGTTTTCACTCAACGTGGATCTCATGGATTAAAGAATGTATATTCTCAGTTTCTTACTCACTAATTGTCAACGACGAACCAAATGGGTTAATCAAACCCTCGAGAGGGATCCGACAAGGAGACCCACTCTCTCCTTATCTTTTTATCTTCTGCATGGAAGCTTTAATCATATGCTTTATGTTCAAGCTAATTCTAGTAAGTCAGGCATATGAATTAAGTTAAGCCCTAAGGATATAAAGATTCCATGTCTACTTTTTGTAGATGATTGCTTACTTTTTTGTAAAGAAAACTCAAAAACTTGTAATAAGCTAAAGTCAGTACTTGATCATTTTTGCACAACATCAGGGCAGCTGATTAACTATAATAAATCTGCCTTGACATTCTCCCGCAATGCCTCTTTGATCCAAAACAAATAGTAACTACTATTCTTAATATCCCACGAAAAGAATCTCTAGGAAAATATTTGGGTTGCCCAATCTTTCAAGGATGCCCCTCGAACACTACATTTCAAGAAATTATTAATAGAGCAACAACAAAATTAGACGGCTGGAAGGCTAATTGCTTATCAAAAGCAAGTAGATTAGTTTTGATTCAATCTCGCCTTGAATCGTTACCAGCCCATACCATGCAATGTTTCCAATTACCTAAGGAAACAACTAAATTCTTGGATAAATGTAATAGGGATTTCTTTTGGAAAAAATCTAACACTGAGAAAGGACCTCCAATGATAGCATGGGATAGGATTTACATGCCTAAAAGTGCAGGATGTCTTGGACTTCGAAAAACAGAGGCCACTAATAAAGCTTTCCAATTTAAATTGGCATGGAAAATTCTAATAGGAAGCCCTAGTCTATGGGTGCAATCTAGGACTAAGAAATATCTCCAGAACTCTAATTTCGTGACTCATAAACAGAAATAAACAGATTTCCCAGTCTGGAAAAGTATTTTGAGAAGTCGAGACCCACTCAAATTAGGCATCATATGGAAGGTTGGTAATGGTCAGCAAATCTCATTTTGGAATGACAATTGAATAGAAAATAGGAACTTAGTCAATATTTTAGATCTTAATGATGAAAGTATATCCCAATCAAGGGTAAAAGTAAGTGAATTTATTATAAATCAATCACAGTGTAATATTCCGCTTCTTAACCAGGTCCTCAATAACCATTCGATAGTCCACAAAATTAAAGTAATCCCCATTCCTATGAATGCTATGGAAGACTCTTTCTGTTGGGGTTTGAATAGTTGTGGTGAATTTTCTACGAAATCCGTAACATGGGTAGCATATGGTTTGTATAATCAAGAGAGGTCAAAATGGTCATTCAATTAGATTTGGAAAATTAACACTATGCCTAAAATTAAAATTTTCTTGCAGCAACTATGTCACAAAGCATTACCGGTAAGAGGTATACTTTTTAGAAGAGGGCTCAACATCGACCCGATTTGTCCATTTTGTCTTGGTGATATTGAATCTGTAGAACATTTGTTCATGGAGTGTTCAATGGTTAAAAAACTGTGGGAGGCGGCTGATAAGCATCAATGGCTCCCACTCAGTGTTTCGTCGGCCGACTGCCAACATGTTGCATAGTCTGGATGAGATTCACTCCACGCATAATCCAACAGTCAAACAAAAATTTTCATTTTGTGTTATGGAGCATATAGAAAGAAAGAAATGCCACAGTGTTCAAAAACGAAGTCTTCAATCCTCTTGCATGCTTAATAAAAGCCAAAAAAGCAAGTATAGAATGGAGAATCCGAACTTGCATGTCGGTTGATGCATTCTTTGGGGGGGGGGGGCTTCTTCTCCCCTTTCCACCTCCATCTATTTTGTTGGATGACACTCTCCTCCTCCTGGGCTTGTCAAACTCAATTTTGATGGATCACTCATAAACTCCTCATCGACTGGAGGCTATATCCTTTGTAATTGGACTGAAAGGTTACTTCACGTAGGCTCAGCAAACTATGGTACCTCCTCCATTTTAGTTGCAGAGGCGAGGGCTATGCATGATGGACTTTATGCAACAATAAAAGCAGGGTATCACAATATAATTGTGGAAGGTGACAACAAAATCGTTAGCGATGCATTACAAGGAAAAGTTAAGACTCCTTGGCAGATTCAAGGCATCATCAAGGATATTCATACTTGGAAACATATGGGCATTCATATCATTCCAAACCACGTGTTTAGAGATGCTAATATGGCGACAGATTGGCTTTCCAAATTCGAACATTCGATTACTAACTCTTTTTCTCTTAATTTATGTTTTTCACCTATGCTTCGGGCAATTGTAGTAGATGATATAGTTAGACGTACTCTTGCGAGAAAAGACGTCTAACCTTATTATTATTTCCTATTTACCTTTGTTTAAAAAAAAATTGAAAAGATTAAATGCAGCTTGATCTATTTTTGAATGCGAATTTGAAAATGTTAGACCTTAATTCTATGTTATGGATTTGTGTCATATTTAATGAATTAGAAGTGTTTTTTATTGAATTTTTCTCGTTTAAATTGTGTAAGAATTAATACAATTTTTTTTTGAAAAAATAAAAAAGAATGTAGCTCCGAAACTTCAAATTTAAATTTTAAAGCTCTTTTCTAGTGGCAATCTTCTGAATAGAAGGATCTCAGACTTTTTAGATTATATTTTCTCAACAAAAAAAATAAAGAAAAAAACATAAGAAAATTGTATGCACATATAACCAAATTTCCTACAAAATGTACTTGATGATACTGATATTATTCTTCCAGAAGAGATTCAACCACGTACAACTACTTTGTTGTCCAAGTATACTATTTTACACAATGACAGTGATTTTATTAGATGATGAAAACGTAGTTTGTCATAGGAAAAAGAATAAAAAATTATTAGCGATAATCCAGCGTAATGAAAATCTTGTAGCAGTGAAATATAGTAATAGATAGGGAACAGGTATATGAAAAATCCAAAAGAAGATGGAGATATATAAATTTTCTTTTTAAGTAATAGTTTAATGGTTATATATGTTCATTAAAAGACAAAAAATCAACATATGTATTGAGTAAATAGAATTTTTGCATAAAAACACATACATTAAAAAATCAGCCTAACTCAAATGGGTCAACCCTAACCCTGATAGGTTTGATACTAACGGGTTCAGGTCACAAAATCTTGTCCAAAACCCTAACTTTTTTACGTGAGTTCAGATCGGATTATTGGGTTGGATAAATTTTTGTGAGGCATACTAAATTGTAATTATACCACATGATTGTCATTTTACTCGCCCTGATCAGATGATGGGATGCATTTTTTAGCTTTATCACAATGCCTACACGTACATGTGTGTGTACCTCTATAT
>JACYFF010031954.1:54848300-54866793 GCA_017589665.1 Selenicereus undatus
AGTGACAAGTTATTTAATGCAAATGTATTAGTAACTATAATTTCCGTATTGTACCGTCTTTAGTCGCAATATATTAATTCAATTGTAAATGCCTCACTAACAAGACAAGAAGTTCGAAAACTACTAACTAAGCATGCTATACACCAGCGTTTGATCCAGTACTATAAAAATCACTCCATCAGATTTGAGCTCCTATAAACTTGTGACTGTTCTCAGCACTTCAATGACGCAAATCTCTCTTAGAACCCCAACACCTTGTTCAAGGTCACATTTATGGACACGTCCCCTTAAGCCTAGTCTGCATAAATTATTAAGGTTACAATCACTCAAGGTCATCCCAAAACTTTAAATATGTACTCAATTATTTTGGTCTGCTGAGTTTTTGCACAATAATTTATGGGTGCTATGAAAATAATTTAAAGATTTATCAATATTTGAACAAATACATTTATAAGTTCTAAAATGATTAAATGACGGCATACTGGGATGCAGGTGAAAGTATATGTAAGACGATTTTATAACATAATTCATATGTTGCATTACTATAAGTTTGTTTACATATACTTGTACGGCATAATTTAGTTGTATATAATATGTTTAATTTTCATTGGGACACTTTGATTTGCATCTTACTGTTTTAACTATTTCGAGGTGAATAGTGCCTTGTTTAGTGTCACCTACAAACAAGTTGCAGGTGGATGAACGCTACTCAGACAAATGTAAAAAATTAATTAGGAAAAGCAAAGTCCTCCTACTAAACATCATTCATAACAAAATTTACAGTACATTAACTTACAAAGAAATACACATGATACAGATCATAAGTGTTATACATTTGCATATCTACCACTTGGCAAAGGAAAATAGCCCTAGTTTGCTTGCAGTTGTAGCACAAAAGTTTATGTATAGTTGCCAAATGAAATGCCAACAATGGTGGGTAATGGAGTATACTACCATGAAAAATATCCAAGCATGTGTCCCACTGGTGATGAACTTGAACGAAAGGAGGATATGGCCCATATGGGCTTAATTTGAAGCATTCGATGAACTTCATGGCAGCTTTGATTTTGTAGGCTATTCAATTCATATGTTGAATTGGCCTTGTGCATATATCCGAAAGTATGCTTGAAGTGACTTCTCTCTAGCTAGTGGAACATATCAATTTCAAATCTACCATAATATTTTAGATGGATATAAAAAAAAACCATGTTCAATGAACATATGCAGTATGACAGCTGAGAACATGGACTTACTACAACTTGAATATATTGTTGTTGCACAATGTCCTTGTTCAACATGAAAATACGTCATTTTATACCCTTTTATTATACATATTTTTTTGAACAACTCTATTATTATCTATTATTTGCTCAAAATAAAATATAAATTAAGATTTTAATAATGTTTTTGTTTATTTTATAGAATGGTGGAAAATTATGAAAAATGAATGAAATGATCAACTAGGATCCTAATAGAGGAAGAAAAGTGATCGGCTCAAATTGGAAGCCAAATTAAAAAAAAAAGAAAAAAAGAAGGGTTGAAGCCTCTTTTTAGAAGACCAACGGCTTAGAGCCATGGCCTAGCCTTTCTCATTCCTTTTCTTCGATCACTAGTGGCCCAATAGCCCAAGAGCCAGCCCGTTCCTCCTCATAGGCCATGCCTCACCCAGTCTTCCTCTCCTTTCTCTCTCTCGCTGGCTTATTCGGCCACCAGGCCCAATCTGTCTTCCTTCCCTTTCCTGGTAACTCTTGCTCGCACGAGCTCGGCCTAGTATGTGCCCATTCTCCTTTCATTTTACCGCAGTTGCTACCAGCCACGGCCCAGAGACCATGCCTATTCTTTGCCCAAACCAACCAAGCCCATCCACTGCCCCCAATTGTTCCACTTTTCTTACACGCCTTCATCACGTGGTCACGCTGCTTCCCCCCTCTTCTCTTTCTTCTCATTCCTCGCTACCTAAAGAAACACGAAAATCCTTCTTCGCTGCTTAATCTTCTTCTTCCTCACTCTACATATTTCAAACTAAACCTGACAAATGGGTCATTCGGTTCAGATATGAATCGGATCAACTTCGGGTTGGGTCATGTTTGGGTTAAGTGACATTTCAGGTCGTTTCGGTTTGGGTCGGGTATGGTTCAGGTTGGGTTGATTTCGGATCAACCAATTTTTGGTTAAATACGCTCGTCATACCAAAACAAGCAACTTTTTAGAAACTTCGGATCGGGTATGGTTCGGTTTGGGCCAATTCGGATTTCGTGTTCACTTTCGGATGAGCATATTTCGGATGTCGAGTCGGATATGAGTCCGGATTGTTCGGTTCGGGTTTTGGTTCATGGGTCATTTTTACCAGGTCTATCTCAAACCTGGACTTTATTCTTCATTCATTCCTCTCCTCAAACACTCTTTAATTCTTTTTCAATTCACCCATCTATTATTATATTCTGTCTTCTCCTTCTCTTATCAAGTGGGAAATGAAGTAAACATTGACTGGGGACAATTAAATGAACAGTCAGAAACTCTAATTGTTGATTATGGCAATTGAAGGGCGGTGTTTTTTCGGCTACAATTTGGGCAAAAGTTGGAAGCAAGAGGAGAAAGATATCATAATTTTTTTTTTGGATTTTAACTTTGATTTCTTCCTCTTATTTTGTTTTTAATGTTCCAGATCCGTTTGTTTGCACCAACAACATGTACATTCAGCTTGGGTTTTCTATAATTCGAAAGAAAAGTGTAGTTTTGGCGCTAAATTTATGAGTTGTTCTTGTTTTTACTCAATCCAAGAGAGATTTTTTTGGCTTCGAGTTGAATTCACTGGGATGTGCTATTCAGTGTCAAGTTCTGTTTGTGCTCCACTATTATGATGTGTTTATGTTGAAATATTAATTGAAATATTAAGCATGTTCTGGGTATCTTCTCTTATTCTCTAGCCATTGTGTGGTTTGTTAATTGAAGTATTAAACATGTTGAGTTTCAGGTTTTGTGGTGCTATGTTCATGCTTAATTAAGGTTGTGCTTGAGTGTCAAGGGAGATGTTGATTTGGTCGAGTGTTCACGTTAAATTGCAGTACTCAGTTTAGTTGTTTTGTCATAAACGTAGCTGATCTCTCCCCTCTTAATTAATGGCTATGTGTGAAAGTTTATTATTCTATCTAAATTGAGAACTCCAACAAATTTAGACAAGCCGATTTCCCTGAGTTGTTAGTGTCAGTTAACTTAGTTTAAGTCAGTAATTTAACTTTAGCTGGTGACCTAATTTCATAATCCATCCCTGAGGATGACATCGTAAATGTTACAACGATAAACCGTGTGCTTGTGGGAATCACAAGTTTTCGGCGCCGTTGTTGAGAATGGAATTTGTGAAATTAGGTTGTGTGCTAACTTGAGTCATATTTTAATCAATTGGGTCATTTTCGTTTCTTTTTGTACTTTTTGATTTTGATTTTAGAGTGTGTTTATTTGGTTTTAGTCGTTTTTAGTTTAGATTTCCTTGTTTTTGATTTTTTTTAGTGTTTATATTTGGATTTTATTTTGGTCACTTTTGTTTTGCTTTTTAGTGTTTACTTTCTACTAAAAAAAAAATCAGCATTAACAGTTTGGCGTTGAAGTGCAGGGCAGGCATAATTGAAGAGGAAAAAAATTGTGCGAGTTTTTTTTTCTAAATTTCATATTTTCTTTTGATTCTTCTGGGCTAGTCTAGTGCTGATTTTTCTGTTTTGATATTTTTCGTAGATTCTTAGTGATTTTTAGAGTCTAGGAGAATTTTTGTGGAATACTTAGGCATTTCTTGAATTTTTAGCAATTTTTGGAAATAGTTTTTTGTTCTAAGTTTTCTGCACTATTCGGGGATAGAAAAAATTCAAAAAATAAATATTCATGTCTCTGTGATTGTACTGAATTTTTTGTTTATAGTTTTTGAACTTGGCATTTGATTTTTCTATTTAATTTTATTTTTAGCTTTTGTTTGTTTAAATTTTAGTTTATTTGTTGTTTTGTTTTAGTTTATGTAGTGTTTTCTATTTTTGTTTTATTTTACGGTTAGTTTACTTTCTATTTTTGTTTTGTGTACAAAAGAAGAAAAAAAAATAATCAAAATCCAACAAATAAAAAAATCCAAAACCAAAAAGAATCCCAAAAAAAAAAGAAGATAAAAAATACCTTTGTGAGGGTGTGGGCATTGCATGACTGGTTGGGTTAGAGACCCTAAGAGCAAAATAATGTTAGGAATGAACCCAATCTTAAACTGGAACCCGAACATGAACCCAAGCCTAATCTTGAATTGAAAGAGATGGCTCAAGGGACGCCTTTGAGTTGTATTTTTTATCCTCCTTGGACCACTTTGCCATCATGCTTTAATTTGCCTAACCTAGGACCTATTGTGACCTTCAAATTGAGACCTCATTACAGTCAAATGCTCCCTAAATTCACTAGTTTAGACGATGCATATTTGTTTTTGAGGGAATTTGAAAAAGTCTGTTCTGTGATGCATTTCCTGAATATTTTTGTTGATGTTGTGCGAATGAAATGAATTCCTTTTGTTTTGAAAGATTCTACTAAACGATGGATGTATGACTTGACTGCTAATTCTATTTCTTCTTGGGATGACTTTATTAAGCTATTCTTACGAAAATATTTCCTAATGCCATGACTGTAAAGCTAAGGAATGAAATTAATTAATTTGTTCAATTAGAAAGGGAATCATTTTGGAAATTTATTTATGATTGAAATTAATGTGATGATTTTAAAGCCGAGGGACGAAAACAAATTCAAAAATTTGTTGGCCCAATGTTCCCACCATGATTTAGACCAAGCAACTTTGTGCCAAATTGTTTATGAAGGACATGACCAACAAACTAGAAGCATGTTAGAGCCCATATGTCAGCGTAACTTTCTTTCTAAGAGCGCCACTGTTGCTTGAGAATTTCTAGAGAACTTAGCTGAAAAGACTATGCAGTAGAAAACCGCTCAAGATGACAGTCTAAGTTTTGGATTTGTTACTATGGAATACATTTTATTTTTGATATGAGTCACCTAGAGTCTAAGATTGTAGTTTTAGAGAACATGTTGAAAGGGGTTATTTGTTCAGACTCCACAGATTCCTCAGACTTCAGTGATGTCTCATTCTCACTGTCAGGCCTTAGATCATTCATTGAGTATATGTTCTTATTTTGCTCGCCAGTTATCAACTGGACAGGAGCAAGTGAGTATGACCTATCAAAGACCTAAGAGTGACCCATTCTCCCCTTACTATAATCCAGGGTGGAGAAGTTACCCTAGCTTATCATAGAGTAGTGGACCAAATGTTGTGGTTGCTAACTCTCAGCCTGGAGTGTTTCCTACAAATAACTCACAACCCATCTCCCATCGTTATAACTCTTTTCAGAGACCGACTTTCAAAGGTGTGTATAATGCACCTAGACCTCCACCTCCTATTGCTCAAGTTCAACATCCTCCTGGTTACATTGACATTGATAAGATTGAGAGGAGAATTAATAATAATGTGGAGAGGATGATTAATGCTAATATGAAAAAGATGATGGGAATGATGACTGAGCAATTTTTCCAATTAACATAATCTTCTACGAAGCCAAGTACTTTTCCGACTCAGCCAAAGGTGAACCCTAAAGGTCATATCTCATCTTCTTTTGGAATCAACTTTAGTGAGACTGTGAGGAAAGTAATGTAGTTATATCTCCTAGATCAGGACGAGAGATTGATAGTGAAGTGAAAAATTCTAAAGAACCCTACAAGTACCCTCACAGTTTCTTTCAAAATTCTTCTCCTTGAAAAATTGGTTCATTAAGTAAATCCGGGGATGCTATTGCTAGTGTTCCTAGTGAATCTTCTGACCCTCTTTCTTCTGACTCACCTTTTAATAAACAGGAGCCTAAGGAGAAAGCTTTTGTTGATTCAGTGGATCCCTCTTCTCCTAAGGATTCTCCTTCGCCTTCTTCCACAGATAATGTTCATAAACCCTTACCTCCTTTCCCCCTTAATCTTAAAAAGAAAGACCAAGTTCATGTTGATAAGATAAGAGACTTTCTTTCAAGTCGAAATCAACATTCCTATGGTTGATACTATTAAATAGATGCCTCCATATGTTATGTTTTTACAGGATATGTGTACTACCAAGCAAGCAACTAGTGTTCCTAAGAAGACTTTTTCTTAGCCTTTGGTGCTAGTTCTATTATTTATCACCAAATACCAGTAAAGTATATGGACCCTGGTTACCCTATTATTTCTATAATCATAGGGGACTAGCTTATTGACAAAGCTTTGCTTGACTTAGGTGCTAGTATCAATTTGATACCCTTCACTAAGTATGAGAGGCTACGGTTAGGGGAGCCGAAACCTATCGAGATAGTTATCCAACTAGCTGATAGATCGATGAGATTACCCAGGGGTGTAGTTGAGGATGCATTGATTAGGGTGGGTGACTTTGTTGTATTTGAAACTGAGAAGGTGGCTAATGCTGCTAGTCAAGTCCTTGCCATTTTAGGGCGCATTTTCTTGGACACTGCCAATGCCCTTATTAATTACAGAAAGGACATGATGATACTGTCTTTTGGAAACATAACATTGGAATTGTATATGTTTAATTTGTAAAGACAACCTTTTGGTTTTGATGAGTTTTCTACTCTTAACTTGGTAGAAGATTATGTGTTCGATGATGAGTTTGATGACATGTATACTGCTAAGTACGAGTCCTTTCTGATTGATAATGAGCTTGAATATGATGTGTTTTAGTTTAATACCTATGTTGTGTTGCTGACTATCTTATTGCTTCTGCTTCTACTTAGAGAGAACAAGGAAGCCATAGGTTGGACTTTAGGGGACATCAAGTGTATAAGTCCCTCAATTGTGCAGCATAGAATCCATTTGGAGGATATTGCCATGCCTTACCGAGACGGTTGAAGGCGTTTGAACCCAACCTCACAGGAAATAGTTAGGAAGGAGGTACTTAGTCGTTAGACTATGGGATTATCTATCCCATTTATAGCCCTGTTCAAGTTATTCCTAAGTAGGAATGGGTGTAGGGTGGGTTTAGCCATACTCACACCTATACCCATTTTCAAAAATCATATCTATACCCATACCCATATCCATCTGGTCTTGGATGGTTATACCCATACGCATAAGGTTTTTCGGGTTTACAACTTTTATTCAGGTATATATATGGAGTGTGCAAAGTGACACCCATATTCAACCTATATTTGCATACATGCTATATTTGATTAGCAATTTTAAGTGACGCTACCAAAAGTTATGACCAGATAAACTCACATAAGTTAAAATTATGAAAAAAATATATATATAATTTTTTATTTATATAGAAATAAACACTATACACTTAGAGTTTCATGCAAAACATTTATTTTTTAGGTTTATTGTATTTTAGTTGCTTTTTACTGGCAAATCAGGTACACAATTGGATACGAATTTTAAGAATCCATTCCCATATTCATACCTATTTTCAAATGCAATATCCATATGCAAATCCATACCCACTTGAAACCCATTTTCATCACCCATTTGGGTGCCAAATGGAGTGGATTTTGACCAAATTTTTTGGCATTAGGTAATACTCCAATCCCCATTCGTAAGAAAGCCATTATTACTATGATTAGAAATTACAAGAACAAGTTAGTTTCCACTCGAGTCCAGTCATGGGTGGTGTATTTGTATGGACTACAGGAATTAAATACTGCCACTAGGAAAGACCATGTTTCCCTTTCCTTCCTTGACTAGCTATAAGAGAGATTGGTTGGACATTCATTTTATTGCTTTTTAGAAGGATATTTTGGCTATACCTAGATCTCTATTACTCCTGAGGATACTTTTACCTGTCTGTTTGGTACATATGCCTTTAGGAGAATACCTTTTAGACTATGTAATGCTCTTGCTACTTTTCAGATGTGCATGATTTCTATTTTCTCATAATTAGTTAAACAGTGCATGGAAATTTTTATGAATGACTTCTCTATGTTTGGGTCTTTCTTTGATGATTGCTTATCTAATATGAGAAAAGCTTTGCAAAGGTGTAGGAATTTTTTTTTTGACTTTGAACTGGTAGAAATGCTATTTCATGGTGAAAAATGAAATAGTCTTAGGCCATGTTATTTGTAGAGATGGAATTGATGTAGATAAGACCAAGACTAATTTAATTGTTAATCTTCCCCCTCTCGCTTGTGTGAAATAGGTGATGTCTTTTTTTGGGATGTTGTCCTTCTATCGTCGTTTTATTAAGGACTTTAGTAAGATAGCTAAGTCTTTGACCAATCCTTTAGCTAAGATGTTCCATTTCACTTCTCTGAGAAGTGCTAAATGGCATTTACTAAGCTGAAAGGAGCCTTGCCTTCTGATCCCATTCTTCATCCTCCCATCTAGAGAGAGCCTTTTTAGCTAATGTGTGATGCATTTGACTATGCAGTTGGGGTTGTTCTAGGGAAACATGTTGATAGGAAGCCGCATGTCATTTATTATGCTAGTCACACTTTGAATGATGCCCAACTGAATTATACTATCATTGAGAAAGAATTTTTGGCTGTGATTGTTGGTTTTTGGAAAGTTTAAGACTTGCTCGATTGAGTCTCATGTGATTATTTATATGGACCACTATGCTCTTAAGAATCTAATTCTAAGAATGATGCTAAGCCTAAACTCGTGAGGTGGATCTTGTTTTTGCAAGAATTTGATTATGAGATTAGGGATAAGAAAGGTTCTGAGAACCTAGTTGCTGACCACTTGTGTAGGATTCTTTATAGTGGAAAGCGTGAGTCACTACTAGAATTAAGACTTTTAACGACCAAGTAATAACAACCATGTAGACCTGGCAGAATCTGACCCGACCCGAACCCGCTCAAAAATTTAGGGTTCTAAACAAGATTTTTCAACCCAAAACCTGAAAAAATCCAGGTTCGACCGGGTCAGGTTCGGGTCGACCCGACGGGTCAGGCCCTCTATATTCCTTTTTTTTTTTAACTCGCACGGTTGGGCTGTTTGGGCAATTGGGCCTCGGCTGAGAAATGCAAAGTGACGCTGAGGAGAGCCAAAACCCTAGCCAGCAGATTCTTTGCTCTTGCTTCCTTCGAATACCCAGATCGCCTCCATTCTCTCTCTCTCTCTCTAGCTATTTTCGACTTTCCAGTTTCCAGTGCTTGCCTAACTGAGATTTTGGTGAGTTCAAGTCTTCAAGCTAGCAGTAATCTCCTTCAATCTCTTCTTTATTTTGGATGCTGCATTGGAATTCTTTGAATCCCCTTCCATGGCGCCTCGTCGAGCTAGCACAGGAGGGTCTCGTGGTTGTGGAAGAACGCCTTCTCCATCTCCTTTAGGCCGCAATACTTGTGCTCCCATCCACCCATCAGGTTTCTCTCCTCTTTGCTTTTGATGAAGTTAGTAGGCTTTTGTTTTTTCTTTGTGTACTCTGTTTTGGATGGCAGAATTTAGAAGGTTTCTGGTTTTAATTTTTGCTTTGTGTACTCTGTTTTTACTCCCATCTCAATCTCTTCATTTTACTGGTCCAATCCCCAAGAGCTTCGGCTCCTTCAAGAAGTTGTTCTTCCAATCCTACGAGAACCAACTCTCGAGCTCGGTTCCCAGGTCATTCGTCTGGGCTGATTTCTCATTGGTTGACGTTTCGAGCAAGTAGTTAACCAGGGATGCATCCGTTTTGTTTGGGATGATAAAGAGAGCGGCTTACGTCAACAGATCAACCTGAACAACAATTTAGAAATTTTGTACTCTATTTTGTACTCATTGGTCCAAGTAGTGTACTCTATTTTTGCTCATCCGCCCTATTTTTGCTTTGTTTACTCTGTTTTGGACGGCAGAATTTGGAAGTTTTGTTGTATTTTGTGTACTCTGTTTTATTGTTTTGGCTAGTATTCAAACACTAAATCTCTTCCGATCTTGTATTTAGAAGTTTGTTTTGGCAGAATTCTGATATGTGTGCTCTGTTTTGGATTTACAAGTATTCAAACTGTTAGTGCCTAATCTGTTATATTGTTGGAATTTGTATTTTATTGTTGAAGCTTTGTATTTTGTTTTTCCTAAGTTTCCAAATTCAATGATTAATCAACGACAAGGGTTGAATAAAAATTAAGAATAAATGTATTGATTTTTTTTTTTATCAGGACCCCATAAACAATAGCCTTAAGTTATTTAAGTATTGATTTTCTTTTTTCTTATAGAAATATCAAAAGTAAACATTCTTGTCAAACTAAATATGGAGTTTAAAGTTTAAACATATAAATAGCTATGATCACTTAGCATAAATAATTTTAAACATGAAGTCCATTTATTTGGTTTTTCCTAGCTAGCTAGTTACTACAATCATTTTGCTATCAACATGTTTTGCTATTAATCATTTTTGTACTAACTTATTATTGAAATTTTTATTGGGAGTTCCACCCCTCCGACGCCAATTACAATTGAAGTAGATGACGATTCTTCTTCAACCAAAAAAAGACGTTGGACCTCCTGTGTGGAAGCATTACAACATAAAAGAGGGCAAGCACTTCTCCGATGGCAAAGATCGTGCTTATAGCAAGTATTGTAATGGAGGACCTATTGGTGCAGATTCTAGCAATGGTACGTCTAACTTTAGGCGTCATACTGAAAGTTATAGTGCTTGTTCGAGTACGGATGTGGGTCAAATGATGATAGCTAAAGATGAAAAATTAGCTAGAAAGTTTAGTCGATTTGAGTATAAAGAATTGGTTGCACAAGCTATAATTAGACATGGGTACACTTTTACATTTGCCGAGCATGAGGGAACCGAAACAATTCATGTTTATTTGAATGAGGATTGTCTTCTAATATCTAGGAATACGGCTAAAAGTCATTGTGTGAAGATCCACAAACGTGAAAAGCATAGAGTTATGCAATCATTGAGCCTACTCACTAGTAGAATTTGTGTGACTTCTAACTTGTGGACTTCTTGCGTGGGTCATGGTTTTCTCTCCTTAACGGCTCATTATATTGATGCTAATTGGAATTTGCATTCTAAGATTCTAAATTTTATTCACATGCCTCCTCCTCATAATGCAAATGCCTTGCATGACAAAATCCATGATCTTTTAAAGGAGTGGAAAATTCATAAGAAAATCTTCACAATCACATTGGATAATGCTAGAGCAAATGATAATATGCAAGACATGTTGTATGATACTCTTAATGTGCATGCTCGATTGCCTTGTGGTGGTGAGTTTTTTCATATTCGATGTGGAGCACATGTGTTGAATTTGATTGTGAAAGAAGGCTTGAAATTGATTGATGTGGGGATAAGTAAGGTGAAGGATCTAGTGAAACATGTGACCGGTTCTGAAGGTAGGAAATTGAAATTTGAGGAAATTGCTTTGGGTCTTGGAATTGATTGTGCTAGGGGTTTATGGTTGGATTGTCCAACTAGGTGGAACTCCACCTATCAGATGCTAGATAGAGCATTGCCTTATCAAGCTACCTTTGCAAGTATGAGGTGGATGGAGAGGTCTGGTTCTAGCTTTCCTGATCTTCCCACAGAAGAAGAGTGGTCTAGAGTTGAGAAAATTTGTGATCTTCTTCAACCATTTGATGAGATAACCACTATCATATCTAATGCAAAGTATCCTACGGCAAACTTGTGCCTTAAAAATGTGTGGAAGATTGAAAGCCTCTTAGCATCATGGACTTCTTGTGAAGATGTTGTTCCTAAGAGCATGGCAAAAACGATGAGGGAAAAATTTAAGGACTATTGGGATAATTATAGTATGATTCTCTCCTTTGCTGCCATTTTGGATCCTCGATACAAGTTTCAATTTATCATGTATTGTTTTCAAACACTTGATGCTGAAACTTCTGAATTGAAGTCCAAGATTGTGAAAGATCAACTGTACAAGCTCTTTGGGGAGTATGTGAAAGACAAATCCCAAGCAAATGAGAGTGGTGCAAGGATAGGAAAGGATGACCTAGCGGTAAGTTTCATAATTTAATTTCTAGTGTACTTGTTCATCGTAAGAGAAATTATATTATTTATTTGTACCTAAGAATATGTTTTCATCTTATGTAGGGCTTTGTAAATTTTGATAATGTTGGAGTATCCAATTGCAGAACTTCAGAATTGGATAAGTACTTGGATGAGTATAGATTGGATCATACCATTGACTTAGACATTTTAAGCTGGTGGAAAATGAACAAAAATCAATTTCCTTCTTTATCTAACATGGCAAGAGATATATTGAGTATCCCTATTACTACGGTGGCTTCTGAGTCATGCTTTAGTATGGGCGGTAGAATCATAACTAAGTGGAGAGCTTTTCTTAAACTAGAGAATGCGAAAGCATTGGTCACCACTCGTAGTTGGTTGTTTGGTGTTGATGAAATTTAGGAAGTGTGAAATAACTGAAAAGAAAAACCTCAAGCATACGATATCGTTCGTAGTACTTTGAGGGTCGATCCACAGGGACAACGTTGAAATTATGGTCATTTCAAACAAAATGATTAAACTAATTAATTACACTAACCTAAGTGATATTATTTAAGCAATGTAACAACCTAGGTGTGCAAAATAAACCAAACTTACTTGAGCAACCAGATCGCTACCAAAAACAGCTTACAACATTAGCAGAAACCTAACTAAATGATAATCAAAACTGAAATTAAAACTAACAACATTAGATCGCTAAAAACTGAAATTAAAAAGGCAAGAAACTTGCTTAAACTAGAGCATGATTAAGCTAGCAAGAATTGCATCCAACACTATAACCATTACTCAATTAGATTACTACTCAAACCAACAATGAAATTCAATACCTTCAGCAGAACAAAACAAGATGCCCGGCACTGCCTCAGCCGTGTGGACACCTCTGCCTCTAGCAAGCTCGAATCAGGGGGAAAGGGGAATCAACTAAACCTACTCAACCTCAGGCCTCCTCGCTTTGCAGCTCAGCAATCCAACAATGGCAGTATTGCTATTAATAACGAAACAAAAACAGAGTAGGGGAAGGGGGGAAAGAAATCGAATGAAATCACTCAAATAAACCCAACGATTTTTGCAATTACAACTGAAATACTTGAATACCCATTCGAAATTCGCAATTCAAACCTAACTACATGAGTTTAAATGCTAAAACAAACTGAAATTCGAAACCCTAAATCGACTTTAATCCTAAATTTCGAACCCTAATCTGAAAACCAAAATAAAACTGAAATTAAAACTTAAAATCTAAACCTAAAGCAGAATGTAAACCTAACCTAACCTAAATTACCTAGCCTAATTACCTAACCTCCGAATCAATGGCGTCGTCCTCCTCTTTATACCTGAACCCTTCGAATTTCGACCCTTGATTTGGTGGTGTGTTGGACGGTAGCGATGGGGGACAACAAAGGGTGTACGTGGATGGTGGCAGCGTGAATCGCGGGTGAGAAAGAGATGGGGAGATGAGGATGAAGAGGATGAAGGTGGGTTTCTGGTTTCAGGGTTTCTGTGGGTTAGTAATGGAGGTTACTGTGGGTTGGGGTTTCGGGGCTTAGGGAAAGAAGAGGGACGCGAAGAGAGAGAGAGTGAAGAAGACGAAGGGGAGGGGGGGTTATAAGTGAACCGGGTTTTGCAATTGGACCGTACTGGTCCGCTTCATTTTTTTTTCTTTTTTTCTTCAGTTCTCCTTGGCCAGTTCTGTGGAATTTTGGAGCGGTTTTTGACAATTTTGCCCGGTTCTTCAATTCTCGATATTTTCCACCATTTTCTACCATTTTTGGCCCTTTTTTTTCACATTTATTAAAAATCTGCAAAATAAAATAAAATCAGTTAAAAATATGATTAAAACGAGCATAAAATAGGTGTAAAAGTACCTTAAAAATAGCACATTTTTTGTTTGAACAAATACTCCCACACCAAGATTTTGCTCATCCTCGAATAAAACAAACTAAACAAACTAAAAGAAAATGAAAAATAAGAGAAAGAAATCCTAACTCACTATTGTAGGAATCATGATTGCATTTAGCGTATGCAACAAGCCCTTTAAACCCCTTGGACTCACAAGTGGACGAGTGAGGTCTCGTGAGGGTTTCCAAGTGAAATACCCACAAAATTATTCCAAAAATAAAGAGAAATCTTGTTGGGTTTTTTCAAAACTAATATGTACAAAATTTGGGAAACATATGAACACATTCTAATAAGCTAAATCACCCATGTACTCAGTCATTAACCTGTATATACATAAAATGTACTTCAAAGCCCTTTAGCCTCCTAAATGAAATCAGAGCACTAATTTTTCACCCCATTGAACATCAAGATTTTGAATCCATCCTGGTGCTCGTGTGCAAGTGTATCATCATCTCAGGGCTCAGATTTATCAGAATTAGACTCAATCCCACTTGGTTGACACAACTATATTATTCTTATTATACTGACTTTGGAAGCAAGCTTTCCCAGTACCAATATTGTCTCAAAGGGTAACACCCAGTAGCACGTGTCTCAAAGGGTAACGCCCAGTAGCGCATGCCTCAAAGGGATACTTGTCATTCCAAATTTTATTCTTTTTCAACCTGAAATTGCACAATTTTATGCCCTATTAATATCTATTACTTGCTCAAATAAATTATGAATTAGGATTTTAATAATGTTTTTGTTTATTTTAGAGTAATGGTTGAAAATTGTGACAGATGAATGAAATGCTCAATTAGGATGCTAATAGAGGAGGAAGAAAAGTGATTAATCAAATTGTAAGCTCAAAAAAAAAAGAAGGGCAAAAGCCCCCTTTTCAAAAGACCAGCGGCCCATTGCCAAGGCCCAGCCTTCCACATTCCTATTCTTCCATCACAAGTGGCTCAACAACCTAAGAGCCAACCCCTTTCTCCTCACAGGCCATGCTTCACCCAGTCTTCCCATCCTTTCTCTCTCTCGCGCGGGCTTGTTCAACCACCATGCCCAAGCCATCCTCATCCCCCTTCCCTAGTCTCCATTTCTCGCACGGGCCTGGCTCAGTATGCGCCCCTTCTCCTTTCCTTTCCCAGCAACTACTTCCAGCTACGACCCAAAGACCAAGCCTATTCTTTGTCCAAACCAATTGAGCCCATCCATTTCCCCCCTTTGTTCCACTTGTTTTTGCGCACCTTCATCACGTGATCACGCTGCTTCCCCCTTTCTCTTTCTTCTCGTTCCTCGCTGCCCATAAAAGTTGAAAATCCCTCTTCACTGCTTCATGTTCTTCTTCCTCTCTCTACATCTCTCAAACCTAGACTTTATTCTTCATTCATTCCTCTCCTCCCACACTCTTTAATTCCCTTTTCAAATCACCCATCTATTATTATCATCCGTTTTCTCCTTCTCTCATCAAGCGAGCAATGAAGCAACTATAATGGGTGCAATTAAAAGAATGGTTATAAGCTTCAATTGAACATTAATGGCGGTTGAAGGGCGGTATTTTTCTGCTATAATTTGGGTAGAAGTTGAAAGCAAGAGGAGGCAAATAGCATAAAGTTTTTTTTTTAGGATTTGAATTCTGATTTTCTACTTCTTGTTCTATTTTTAGTGTTCCAGATCCTTATGTTTTCTCCAACAATCTATGTATTCAACTTGGGTTTTCTGTAATTCAAAAGTGAAGTGTAGTTTTGGTGCTAAATTTGTGAGTTGTTCCGGTTCTTGTTCAATCCAAGAGAGATTTTTAGGCTTCAAGTTGAATTTACTAGGTTGTGCTATTGAGTATCCAGCGCTATTTATGCTCCCCTATTCTGATGTGTTTAAGGCTAAAATATTAATTGAAATATTAAGCAGGTTCTGGGGTATCTTCTCTAATTCTCTAGCTTTTGTGGTGCTGTGTTCATGACTAATTCAGGTTGTGCTTTAGTGTAAAGGGAGATGTTGATTTGGTCAATTGTTCATGTTAAATTGCAGGACTCAATTAACTTGTTTTGTCAAAGTAGCTGATGTCTCTCCTCTTGATTAATGGCTATGCGTGAAAGTTTATTATTATATCTAAATTGAGAACTCTAAAAACTTTACCCAAGCTTATTTTCTTGAGTTGTTAGTATTAGTTAACTCAGTTTAAGCTGGTAGTTTAGATTTAGCTTGTGACCTAATTTCATATCCATCCTTGACGAAGACATCATAGGTGCTATAATGAAAAACCATACGCTTGTGGAAATCATAACATCCCTCTAATTTAGAGGATCACAAACTTTGAAGACAATGCTTAGCAAGCTCATCCGCTTGTACTGCTTCCAATTTATAATAATAGACAACATCACTTGCATTTAGATCATGCTTCAAAATGGCAATTTTTCCACTTCCCTATCAAACGTTCCTTAATAAAAATTAGGTGTTCTAATAGACAAATATTTCACAAATTATAAGTTCCCACTTTTTTTGTTTCACAGATTTAACATTCCCAATCATATATTATGACTCTATAGCAAGTTACAGACTATGGACAAAGACGAAAATGCCATTGAACTTTGTTTCATAAATTCTTGTAAATTTTGCAAATCTAACGAGGAATATTATACCTACACAATTAAAGTTATAAAACTCTTACCTATCTACCTAATGTAACTTGGTACAAATTACTACTTAATGACACCTTAATTAGATGATTTAATCTTTCCAATGACAAACGAATAGTACCACTTACATTTAAATAACCAAATGTTCATGCACAAATAGGAAAGTTGGCTCTTGACAACGCCTGCAATTCAACGCAGGTAAGGTCTTTTGGCATGGAAATGCTTACAATAATCTTTAGTATTCTTCCTTGCTTAAAGTTACACCAATTATTTCAACCCCAAATGGGGAAACTACACTGTTGACAACATATGTGATGGGGACCATCCTATGGAACCAAGTGAAGACCAACCCCAAGCCTAAGGGACCCTACAAGCACCAAGGAGGTCAAGGAGGTTCATGCCATGGTCCAAGAAATCACCAAACATGCATTGCACATGCAACCCGGTTTGGACAGAAATTGGCCCGGTTTTGCAAGCTTAATTACCCAAGCTTAAAGATGGGTTAATGGGATGCAAACCCACTTTTTGGAACCCTTAATATGTCAGATTCAAAGGCATATAAAGATTTCTAGGGTAGGTAATTGATAAATAAATCAATGGGGGACTTTTTCTAGAAGCAACATAATCTGCCACAGATTGGACATACTGCACATTTTGCATCATATCTCCCAAACGGATGCTCCAATTGACCTGCAAGAGGAGGCCCTGGAAAGCTGACTTCCTGATATTTCCAACAAGCCCTAATTCAGCAGATTTGGACAACAAACCTATGAGATATAGCTGTTTAAAGTTGATGCTTGTGCATTGAAAAGTTGCTGACACATTGTAAAAGTACTTTTCAGGTTGTCTTTTGCTTTTTGGTTCCCCCATGCCTTTGTACGTGTATGAGCTGGTTGTGCCTTCCCTTGGAAGCTTGTTAAAGGTCTCCACACTATAAAAGGGGGCCTTGGGCTGTGCAAGAAGGATTGATGAAGTTGTATTCAGCTTAGAGTTATCAAACTCTCTCAAATTCTCTCTCTAAAATTCCTAGTGTTGTATCTTGGGTTTTGGAAACCCCAAGTGGGTCTCTAGGTCTTCTTAATTCAACTAAGAGGGTGTTCATCTTCTTAGCTTAGCTGAAGGAAGAAGATTTGCCCAAGTGTGCAAACCAAGGTGGGTTTTACACCACCCTTGCTAGTAAACTTTATTTATCTTGTTCTTGTGTTCTTTCCTGGTTCTTCTACCCAAATGCATTCTTGTTTCCCTTTTGCTTAATCTTGCATTCGTGAAGCTAGAATACATCAATATGCTACTCAATGCAGGTGACGTCTGTTGACATGTAAATACTCACAATAACTCCTTACATGTATTCATAGTAATAAAAAGTTCCTTCACCAAATATTTAACAAATAAATAGGAAAACTGGGATCGTGAGAACATCGGCTATTCAATGCAAGTAAGGTCTTTCGACATACAAGTGCTCTCAATAACCCCTTGTATCTATAAAGTCTAAAACTGGCTTCACAAATTATTTCAAGGATAAATGGGGAAACTAGACCCTTAACATTATTTGCCATTCAATGCAAGTGAGGTCTTCTAGCATGCAAATACTCAAAATAATCCCTTCTATCATAGTAGCCTAAAGTTACTTCAATAGAACATAATAGGAGAAACTCCTAATCCATGTCCTAATGTTTAAATACCCAATCGATTGCTAGACTCAAACATTCAACCATAACTTGTTAAGCTCCTAAGGAGAAAGGAAACCTAGATTTATTACCTCACCATCAGAGTTTCCCCTTGTCATAATGTCTCCACTTTCAGCAGAATAACTAAAAAGTAGCTCAATTATAGTGCTTGTTTATGCTTCCATCATCGTGTCCATAATTTGTTGTCCCTCCAAATACACCTCAATTATCCTTAGGCATTGTTACTTCATTCTCCATTCTTCTTCCTTGCATTGATATCAGCTATAGTTTGACCAGCACAAAGAACTCCAAAGCTCGTCCAAGAACTTAACATTATCTGGGTTCTG
>JACYFF010031954.1:54886793-54904673 GCA_017589665.1 Selenicereus undatus
TACTTAAGAGCGAGTGAACCCACACTCAAGAAGTCTTCAAGAGAGCTTGGTGAACCACTGACGAGGTGCATGTTTTAAATTGCTGAGTGACTTTTTCAACCGACATACTTTGTTTGGATTAGATGTGCGAAACCCTGATGGCATTGTCATATATACTTCCTCATCAAGGTCACCATGCAAAAACGTATTCAAATCCATTCGATTTAATTCCCAGCCTTTTGCTGCAGCTACTGTAAGAAACGTTCTCACACTTGTCATCATAGCAACTGAAGTATCGTTGTAGTCGAAACCCTCAACTTGCTCATCTCCTCTAATTACCAACTGTGCCTTATATCGCTCTATGCTACCATCAGACTTGTCCTTGACTTTGAACACCCATTTGCACTTGATGGGTTTCTTCCCATGTGCCAACGTCTCAATACTCCATGTGTTGTTTTCCTCAAGAGCTTCAATTTCTTTTACCATGGCTTCTCTCCTTTTTGGGTCCTGCACTACCTTATGAAAAACTATGGGTTCTATAATATTAGAAATTGCAGCCAAGTAATTTCTATGGGCATTAGAAAACTTATCGCAAGTAGCATAACGAGCTATGGGATAAGGTTTACCTGAGAAGACCTTAGGAGATGGGAGTGTAGCCTTTGATAAAGAAGGGTCTTTGGCAATGGCCGAATAGCAAATATAATCTTACAAGTGATTTGGCCTACTACGAACGCACTTTTCTCGGCCCGAAGCTGCTAGCAGATCATTCCCTCTCTCTTCAAGGGTGTTTCTGGGCTCTCGTGTCCCATTCTGCGGCTCACCCGTCGCTTGAGATTGAGGCCCAAGCGCAGGCGCCTCTATTGCTAAGCTCTCGCTCGTACTTCCTGGACGCCTGCTACCTTCTTCCTTGCTAGAATTTGCTGGCCCAGTCACTCTAGGGTCTTATTGTGGCCTACGTACCGTGTCCGATTCTCCAGACCTTCCCACATCACTCGGCCCAGTCTCATACTGTCTCACGAAGTCATCAAATCATCCTCAACAAATGTATTATTTTGCTGCCTAAATCTTAGTGCTACACCTCACTCAGAATCCTATGTTTTAGCAAAAGGAAACACCACCTCATGGAATATTATGTCACGACTCACAAAAATATTTCCTATTTCTAAGTCACAAGCCTTCCATCCCTTTTTCCCAAAGGGATATCCCACAAATATGCATCTCCGACTTCTATAGTCAAACTTTTACTTGAGACATTTGAAGGTTATAGACGTAACACAACGACCCAAAAATTATTAAATGATTATAATAAGGCTTAGCATTGAAAAGTATCTCATAAGGTGTTTTCCATTCAAGAACAACAGAGGGAGTTCTATTAATTAGGTACGCATAGACCTGGCAAAACTGACCCGAGACCCGAAACCCGAACCGATTGACCCGGACCTATACCCGGCTCGACACCCGAAATATGCTCACGTGAAAGTGGATCCGAAACTTGAATTGAACCGAACCGAACCATACTCGACCCAAAAGTTTGTACAAAGTTGCTTGTTTTGGCACGACGAGCGTATTTGACCAAAAATCGGTTGACCCGAAATCGACCTGAACCGAACCATACCCGAGCCAAAACGAAACGACCCGAAATGTCACTTAACCCACACATGACCCGACCGGAACTTCACCTAACCCGTACCCGAACCGAATGACCCATTTCCAGGTCTAGGTACGCGGCAGTAAAAAACACACTCCCCCTAAAAATCCAATGGCAAGTGAGCTTGAAATCTTAGGGCCCTTGCAATGGTAAGGACGTGACGATTTTTTTTGTTCAATCCTACTGTTTTGTTGAGGAGTGTTTACACAGCTTGTTTCATGAATAATTTCATTTTTCTCATAAAACTTTCTCATGGGTGTACATGTGAATTCTGAACCATTATGGCTTCTAACAATGTTTTGTTTGGCTCTAAATTGTATATTAGCTATAGCACAAAAATCCAGTAGGAGTTGTGAGGCTTCACTCTTCTCACTCATTATGTAAACACACATCACATAAATCACTATTACTCCTACTACTACCAATGCTAGAATATTTTGATAAAGCTTGTCGTGCGGGATACACTAGTCTACGATGCCATGTATCATAAGAAAACACCTTGTTAACTTGAACTGTTAACAACGATGAATCCGTCAAGTAGTAGACCCCCTCTTGTTGGCTGACCCACTCCAATCAGACTCCTTGAGGTAAGGTCCTGTATCACACACAACTCTTTAGTAAAGGTTGCATTGCAATAATTTTCGTCAATTCATTGTGCTACAGAAATCAAGCTACAGTTTAAACCCGAAACAAAGAGAACATGATTTAGTTTTAACTTTGGATTCAAGTGAATCGACCCTCGTTTTGTAGCCATCGTCATGATGCGATTCGACAGCTCAATCGGGATTAGTTCTAAGTCACTAACATCACATAATGAACCTAAGAAACTCGTTATATGACAGGATGCCCTAGAATCGAGCAGCCAAATATCCTTACGTGATAACTTTTTATAACCAATCCTAGGAGTCTCGATGAGACTCAGGAGTCTCCGTACCTACTCGGGGGTAAATCTAGCCGTCACCAAGCCATGGCCATCCTCGGCAACCAGTGCAGGTTCGCTATGCGCCTGGACAATGCTGGCTAATTCCCGACCTCGGTCCTATCCTAAGTTGCTTTGACCTCCTACACGACCGCCGCATTTCCTTCCTCTTCCACCTCTGCAGCCTCGACTAGTCCACTCAGGTGGATAGCCCATCAATTTGAAACAGTTCGCTTCCTCGTGCCCGGTCTTCCCGCAGTACCTACAGCTTATTCTCTCACCTTGCATTGCACTCGATTGAGCTATACAAGACACCACAAAGGCAGCTGCATTCTCGAGTTTGATATCTTGATCTGCCATCACACGCTTGTGATGTTCCTCCCATTGCACCATATTATAAATCTTGTCTATCAATGTTAAGGGTTCTAGTACGAGAATATGAGTTCACACCATTCAATACGCACCAGTGTCTAAGCCTGTCAAAAGTTAATGAACTTTGCCTTCTTTTATGAACTTAGCTATCTTGGCTACAACCCACAAGTATACGTTGAAATCGTCACAAAATTTTCAAGCTCATACCATAATCCTTAGAGCTTTGTGAAGAAATCCACTGCATCTTGTTTGTTATGTTTACAACATGAAATTTCTGCCTTCAATCTATGGATCCTCTGTATCTTTTGCACCTCGTGCCACTTTTGAATATTTTCCCACTGTTCTTGGGCAGAATCAATGTAGGCTACACTCTCGACAAGCCTAGGATCCATCACGTTCAGGATCTAAGATGCTATCATTGAATTTACCATATTCCAAGCCTTACCTTCTTCCATAATCTCTCCATCCTTTACCCCTGGTTTAGTGTACGAATATTTTGTGTCAAAAACTAAATGCCGCAAGTATACGACTATTGTTGTAGTACTTGAGGATCGTCTCAACAGGGACGAGGATGAGATTAAGGTCACTAAATGCGAAAATAACTAATCTACCATCATTCCAAACTAATTAAACAATAAACAAAGAAAACTATAGATTACGACTATTCACAAAATCTCATTAGCCCTAATTAGCTTCAAATTAAGATAAAGAGAACTTAAATGTAACTAATAACATCTGAGGCAACATCTCCTAAAGAGAGCAAGAACGAAGGTATAGCAAATGAAAGAAGTAACCAAAACTTTGAAAACAAAACACCTGAGGCAACATCCCCTAAACAAAAATCCAGCAACATTCAGCATCAACATTGTCCAATCGAAGAAAACATAACAGGCATAATAGAGCACTGAAGAGGCAGTAGGACTTGATGAGTCATGGATGTAATAGCACACAGCTCCACCCAGGAGCAATATTCGACCCAATCCCCCATCAAAACAGCAAACCAAGTTCATCGCTTAATTCACCCTAGTTGAGGCATCACAAAATAGAGAAGAAGGGATGAGGGGAGGCTCAATTTCAGCCATCCATTAACCCAGAATCAAACGTAAATGAGCTTCAAAGTTCATTAAAAAAAATGGCAGATTCGTCATTGCCAAAGCTTCACATAACGAAAACATGGGAGGGGAATTTAGATTTTTCAGCCATTAAAAACCCAAAATAGTCCATTACAAGCTCCAAATTAACAAATTAAGCTCCAAATATACGAAGCACAAGCTAGAGGAAAGGAATCTAACATTCAAAATCCAAAACAGATGAAACGGAAACAAAAACTCTACGTTACTAATGGCTGAAATTAAAACTATCAAGAACCCTAAAATTAAACATAAAAGCGTAAACTAAACCTAATTGATACCTAATTGCATTCTGAATGTGCCGATATCTCCATTTATACCTGAGCCCTCTTCAATCGCGACCGTTGGAGTGCAATGGCGTGGATGCCAAGGATGAATGTCGTGCTGGCTAAAGCTGCGGGAATAGCGGTGTGGACGAGGATGAAGATGGTGGTGTGGTGGCTGGTGATGATCGTGTGTTCGAAGAGAGTGAGAGGAAAGAGAGAAATGGGTTCAAAGAGAGAGGAAGAAGATTGAGGGGGTTTTTCGGGGGTCTGGGGTTTTTTTTTGGTGAATCGAGAGGAGAGAGGGGGAGATGACGATTAAAGGGGAGGGGGTTAGGAGTCACGTGCATGGTACATGACGATTAAAGGAAAGAGAGAAATGGTACAACGGAAAATCTTCTTGGTTTTTTTCAAAATATAAACATATATACAAGTAATTGGGAAATTATGTACATGACTCAAACAACTGCAACACCCTAGTAACCAAGTCACAAAAATATATACAAACAGAATGTGCAATCAAAAGATGTCCAAGTCAATAGAAGCATCCCGACTCTCATTTTTCACCCCACACACAATATACAAGGATATGTACACATTGGTGCATGTGCTAACGTGTATCAATCCTTATGAATCAAGTTTCTAACATTGACAGAATCCCCGTTTCCTTGCCTAGTTGCCTTATTTATTCCATTTTTTCTTTTTTTTCTTTTTTTTTCAAGAATAATAATGTACATCGTAAACCCGCTTGACTTATAAATATTTGGGGCTTCCCTAAAAGGGGGTTTCATTCGATTGTGCAAGGCACTTATTTCATTGCCCAAACAAGTGTATAATCAAGGAAAATAGCACACAATCAAGCCAATTAAAAATATGAAATAAAGATAGTAGCTATGAACATTGGTGCCCGGGTTTTTATTCACTTTTTATACTTTTTCCCTTTTTTTTCCTTTTCTCGCATTTTTTAAGAGCTTAAAAGGCAACTTCGACTAACAAAAAGTTTACATGCCAACTTAACCATATGACCCAAAGAATTGACAGAAAAGTAAGCAAGGTAGTACAAAATTACACATATGTGATGGGGTTATTATCAAAAATCGAATATACATCCTCAATTAGACATCTCATCATGCAAACCCTATTTACATATGACTCAATAACCTAGCACATGGGATCATAATCACCAAAGAAAGCACACAAAACCACAAAAGAAACAGAAATTTTTTTAAATTTTTTCAAAATTTTCAAAAAATATATATAAATGGGCACCTCACCCCCACACCAAAACTTCACAATGTCCTCATTGTTAGAACTAAGGTGCCAAAAAGCAACACATAAGCTATACAACCGCAAAACCAATATAGAACCCCAAGTATGTACAAACTAGGACACCACCAAAATCAACAACAAAACCAAAAATATAATAACCAAAATCAAAATCAAAATCTAAACAAAAACCAAAACAAAATCAAACACACATATTTACAAAAAACCAAATACTAAAAGCACTAAAGAAAGCAAATCAAAAACCAAAACCAAACAAAAGAAAACAAAGCCAATCAAGACCAAAACGAACATAATCAATAAAATAAAACAAGACAAGACCAAAGAGCTACTAAATACTAAACTAAACAAAAGGAAAACTAAAACAAAATAAGAGACAAAATAAAAGAAAAACAAAATGAAAGAACAAAACAAAACCACTGAAACACCAAAAAGGGAACAAAAAGAAACTATTAAACAAAAACAAAATCAAAGAAAAACTCACCAAACCAAAGAAATCAAACACACAACTCAAACATAAAAATAGTCCTAGATATCTACAACTATTTACAATCCTAGATGTCCACAACTAACAAGTATTCACAAAATCATAACATAATCAAGGGTGATCATGGCCAACACGGGTCAACAAATCCCAAATTGCTCCTCAAGATTGATCACCCACACAATTCACATTCCTAAATATCCACAATTAAGTGCAAAAAGAAAGAAAAATATTCCTAAATATCCATAACTATGTATAAAAAGAAAGAAAAGAAAAGAAAAGAAAAGGAGAAGAGGGGAGGAGTGGAATTATCATACCTGCTTGGGTACTGATTGTACCCAAACTAAATGCCTCACTCAAATGACGCTGAGTAAGACCATGGAGCATCGGCCGCTCCATCACAACTCATAAACTACTACTCGAATCAAAACCAGCCAAAGCTTGAAGCAGCTTATCAAATGATCGGGCACATTCCTCACAAAAATAGAAATAGTTTGAAACGAGAGGTGTAGCCCAAATAGAGTGCATAAAAGGAATTCAACTTAAGGCTCTCTTGACCTTATCAAAGCTCTCAGCCCAAACAGAAAAGATATGTGTATATGCAAAATCAGACGCCCTAGTCAATGACCTAACAAAGATATGGCTACATGAATCCAAAGACCATCGAGAGTGATCTGAATGATCAAAAGAATATCCAACATCTCTAAAGGGGGAGAGGCGAGGACCAAAGCAAGGCCAATAAAAGGAAATATGAAAACCAAAGCTAAAAGGACGTCCCAAAGTCAAGTCCTTCACCTCGAAGTGATCCTCGAGCCTATCTATGTCACTATCCTCAAGAGTCTAATCTAAACAGCGACTACCAAGCACAGAAGTCTCAGACTCTACAAAAATAGACTCAGGAGGGTCTAGAGAAGGAATAAAAATGGGGAGGGGAGAAGAAAAGGATGGAATGGGAGGGAAGAGAGCTAAATCAGGGGTAGACTCATTAGAAATGGGATCTTCAAGCTTCATGTGAGGTGAAACTTCACTAAACAATACATCAGAAGGCTCATCGAGAGAATGTTCCTCTAAAAAGATATCCTCTGACTCAACTAATGTGCCACACTGATCAACAAAGCTAGTATCAGTCTCAAAACCATCCCCCTCCTCAAACGCATATAAGGGATCCAAAGGAAGAGAAGGGTCGGGGATATTAGGGACAACCTCAGAGGTGTCCAAAGGTCTGCTAGTCTCAAGGGGAGATGCAAAAGGTGATGACAGATCACTCAAAACCTCAAAGTCATCAGAATGTGTATCATCATAACAATTATGCTCTAAAGGAATCGATGTCTCACTCTTAACGTTAGAGTTATCAAAATCCCTAACATTAGGGATTGGAGAACCTAAACTAAGGTCAGTCTGAAGTAAACTCTGTAAATAAATCTCCCTATTAAAGGTAGCCAATGCCTCTGATCTATGTGGTCTACCAAGCAATGGACAAGTATCAATATCATGGTCAAAGGAATCACAATAATCACATAAAACATAAGCACATGGAGCATGAGAGTGCTCAAAAGATCTACCCTCAATCTGACTCTCATCTAAAAGTGTAGTGTGCACCATATAAGGGTTGGGAAAGGGGCAACTAAAAGTCTCTCTGGCATTGTCATACTGCCACGTATCATGACCAAATACTCAAAGGAATCCCAAATCTCATTAGGAATCTTAGTGAACAAATAATCCAAACCCCCGGGGTACATAGCCTCAACATGGCCCCTATATTCATCGTTAAGACCCTCAAAGATCATTTGGCAAATTTTTCAATTTCTCAAAACAATGTTCACATTGAGCACAAAATTCATTCAATCTACTCAAATATTGCCAAAATACTTCATGCTCAAATTAAGGGAATAGAAACTTGCCATTTTGTTTTTAAGATTTTTCAAGGGGTTTTTTTAAAATTTTTTTTTTTAGGGTTTTCAAAGTTTCTCCAATTTTTTTGGTTTTTTAAAATTCTTGGCTTTTCTAATGTTTTTGGATTTTTTTTTAGAAATGACCAAAACTAATCTAAGTCAATACTCATAATGAAATAAACACAACAAAAGAAGGTAGATGCAACTAATAAGAAAATAAAGAAAAAGAAAATGTGACCGAAATCTCATGCCGCCACCCCGGGCAACAGCGCCAAAAAATTGTACGAAAATTTTGTGTGAAAAAATAAATACCGCAAGTATACGACCATCGTCATTGTACTCAAGGGTCGTCTCCATAGGGAAGAGGATGAGATTAAGGTCACTAAATGCGACAATAACTATTCTTGCATAATTCAGCATTCAGCATCAGCACTGTCTAGCACATGCTATACAAAGCACTGAAGAGGCAGCAAAACAAGATGAATCCATGGGTGTCCTAGCGCACAGCTCGACCCGGGAGCAATATTCAACCCAATCCCCCATCAAAACAGCAAACCAAGTTCATCGCTTAATTCACCCTAGTTGAGTTATCGCAAAACAGAGAAGAAGGGGATGAGGGGAAGCTCAATTTCAGCCATCCATTAACCTAGAATCAAACGCAAATGAGCTTCAAAGTTCATTAAAAAAAACTGGCAGATTTGCCATTACCAAAGCTTCATAGAACGAAAACAGGGGAGGGGGAATTCAAATGTTTCAGCCATAACAAAACCCAAAACAGTCCATTACAAGCCCCAGATTAACAAATTAAGCTCCAAATATACGAAATGTAAGCTAGAGGAAAGGAATCTAACATTCAAAACCCAAAACAGATGAAACGAAAACAAAAACCTTAAATTACTAATGACTGAAATTAAAACAATCAAGAACCCTAAAATTAAACCTAAAAATATAAAACTAAACCTAATTGATACCTAATTGCCTTCTGAATGAGACGTTATCTCCATTTATACCCGAGCCCTCTTCAATCACGACCGTTTGAGGTCGATGGCGTGGATGGCGGGGACGAATGTCATGCTGGCTGAAGCTATACGAATAGCGGTGTGGATAAGGATGGAGATGGTGGTGTAGTGGCTGGAGATGATGGTGTGTTCGAAAAGAGTGAGAAGAAAGAGAGAGATGAGTTCAAAGAGAGAGGAAGAAGATGGAGGGGTTTTTCGGGGGTCTAGGGTTTTTTTTGGTGACCTGAGAGGAGAGAGGGGGAGAATGAGTATTAATGGGGAGGGGGTTAGGAGTTACATGCAAGGCACGTGAGGGTTGGGTAGATGGTTTAGGTTTTCCTTTTATTTTTGTGTCCTTGCTTTACTTTTTCCAATTTATTCAATACTTAGAAAATGAAATAAAATCAAATAAAAATATAAAAATAATAATTATTACGAGTATAAATCGGGTATAAACGTATTGAAAAATAAGATATTTTTGGCACAAACATTTAGTAATTAAACCATCAATGAATCTGAGTTTATTTTTGGATTTCAAGTATGTTATAACCATCTTTCCCACAAATTGTAGTTCTTTCCATCAAATTTTGTTGCGGCTATAGTAGCCCCCGGACAATCTGAAGGACGGTAGAAGTAGGGGCATTGATTTGTTATGACAAAGGGTTGATCTTTGCCGTCTTTAGTGATTGTGAGATTATGAGGAATGCGTCTTTGATACCATGAAACAAACTAGGTTGAATTAATAGAAAGACAAACTAGATTGATTCTTGAAAAATATTCTACTCAATTTGCCTTCATAAGCTGTGTTTCATGGCCTTTTCAAATACAATGCAAAAATACAACAAGCTGAGTTGTAATGCATCATTAATTGTCCTAACCCTAGCTTGTTCTACAAGCAGCCAAAATATCCCACAAATTAGAAACAAATATTAACAAATAATATTACAATATTTATTTCCTTAATATCATCAGTGCAAATAACACCAACCAACTCAAGAGCAGCCACCATGGTCAATAATATCCTCCTCACTCTATCTGCTCACCACCTCTTTGACCTAGCTAGCTCGGACCACCACCACCCAGGCTTACCGGAAACCAGTTATGCCACCATCACCATCTCAGAACCATCATGGACACCGTCAACAATCACCACCACACTCATTTTCACTCTCCTCCACTCTATTAATGCTGGCCAATTGTGGGCCAAAGTTGGTTAGTAGCCATTTTTTAGAGTACTCCACGTATAGTCGGGTTCTCTTTCCAACCACTTGCCACGACTTGGGTAATCGTTGACAAATGCTTTACAACCTCAAGCCTTTGGTAGCCATCGATTCTGGTTGAGCTGCTTTAAGCTACAAACCTCTAAAATTGCTTCCTTGTTATGGTTGGCGACATATGAAAACCTTTTTTTTCTCCTCTTTCATCTTTCACACCTCCTTCTATTTATTTCTCACCATCCGTCCTTTCTGCAACTAAATATGCATCAACACTTGGCCTAAATCCACCATAGTAGCCCCCCCACACCGGTCTATCTCATCTATGCTCCACTGCCCCTATCGGCTGCTTCCGTGCCACAACTCTGTCACAATACCATCCTCTACCACTACATAATCGATTTTTACTCAGCCTTACCATCCTAATCCCTTAAACAAGTTTAAGAAAGTATAACATTTTCTCTCTCGTGAATTCACCCTAAATTAGTAAAATCCCAACTTGTTATCTTGTAATTGAATGGATTTCATGTTAGTTGCATTTGGCAGCCATGATGTTCTCTAGATAAACAAACCAAGTGGTAGACTCATTTGTACGAGAGAGAAGCCTTCAGGGTGAGCATTGATTTGAGCTAATGTCACGAGAAACAAAGAGAGAATTGCTTTTGCTTTTCATTCTTGTCTGAGACTACAATAGACTGGACATTCTAAGGGCCACGTAAACAAATTAAAATACAGGTAATTTGTCCAATTCAATAAAGTTACTTTTTCACACTTGTGCTTCATTTTGGCTCAGCTACCAATAAATTGCCCACATTGGTTATTACTTGTTAGCTATGACGCCAGTCTAATGCTCCCAACTTCATTCTCCCTTATCTCGTAAGTCCTCTGAAGTAATTCTAAGGTACATAAATATATACCATATTTAGGTACATATCTATATAAGAGGAACATATAATTGGGTCTCCATTTTTTTTTTTAACCCAACAAGCATTTTTGTAATTCTCCCAACCCAACTGACTAGAAAAAGGTATATTGTGAGGAATAAAAGACACATTGTAGATAAGAAAAGATAAACTATAGGTAAGGAAAGATACATTGCAGGAAGCAAAGGTACACTAGAGGAAGGAAAAGGTATTGTAGAACAGAAAAGAAACACCACTGCGGGAAAAAAAGATATACTGCAATATATCGAGCACACGTCCACTACACGACTTTAAGGTGTATATCATGCTAGATACATATGTTTGTATCTAAGAATTTTCCGGTCCCATGTTCTTTCTCTCTCCTCATCTAATTCATCCTCCATGAATGGGCATTAGAAAATATCTTCTTCTTTTTTTTGTTCCCAGCCTCAAATTGATGGTTGCCAAATCAATCTAAAATTAAGTTCGGTTCCAATTCTTCTATAATTATTTCTAAGCCTTTGGGGTCAGTGCTTTGAGTGATGTTAGAATCTAATGCATTGTAATACACTCAATGTAAACAATAATTATTTACATTGCCAATAATAATTGTACATTTGGCATTGACAACATTGTCGTACTATATTTAATAAATAAACGAATTAGTAATGTACCATAAAGGCCCAAAAAAGAACAGTGGAATTGTGTGCATTGCCCATCATATAATGGAATTTTATCCCCCATTGGGCTTCCCATGACTAACATGACCCGGTTCCACCCTTTCTCTATTCCCACCTCTAAAGCTAATCTCTGTCTCCCTAATTCTCTCTCCTTCTGGTTGTCACCCATGTTTATACACCATTAAAGCTTTCATGAGAAAGCATGTATATTGATTCTCTTTCCTTTGTTTACTACTGCTTGGTATAATCTAGTAAAGTTTCTACTCTGAAACTCAGAAGACTACAACTTTTGTTTTGGCATTGATTTGAAACTCATTGATTTTGATTATGATTCTGAACCCATTCGATTTCTTAGCACTAACCAATTCAAAAATCATTTAATGACTTTGTATTTCTTTAAATCTTTGGGCTTCACTCCAGCCTCTACAATTTCGCTAGAATTTTAATCTCTCTGTTATTGACCTATAGAGGAGATGACTAAAACTGGAGCAGACTAGCGATGAACAATTAAATCAAAGTTTGTTCTAATCATCAAACATGCCTGACTTATAGATCTACAGAAACTAGCAATTTATACATCGTGCATAAAAGAATCGAGAAACCATCATTTATTCGCAATGCTATCTCTCAACACCTCTACATCTCATAATAGCTCCATATCCCGACTGCCCACCTCAAACGCTTTGACACCAACCTAAGTTCTGCAGAATAAAGGTCTAAAAATCAAGCAAGATTGCATCAGTGAAAGTTACAACTTCTATTGGGAAGATATAGAACAATCAAATTATACATACCTCACATATTTATCTCTCTAACACCCCTAGATCTCAAAATACCATCATATTTCAAGTGTCCACATTAATAATTGTCTCCCATCTTTTGGAAAACACTGGATCAATCTGGAACTTGAGTGCAGTAGTTGGTGGCTGACACTAGACCTGGGCAGTGGGTAGGGGGCCCAATGGGCCGCCAGGGTCAGGTTCGTCAAGAAAGGGTCGATGCCTATTTAAATGTTATGTGGGTCGGGCACTTCGTGAGTCGCTTAAATAAGGCCTAAATTTTAGGTCGGGCTGGCTGATGAGCATTGTCACTTGGGGCTCTAAACGGTCTAGTTTAGAGGTTGAAGTCCGGAAGCTGCGAAGATGTGAATTTTTCTCCACTGAATCTGCTCTCGAATCTCACGCTCTCTTCTCTCAATCTCACACTCTTATCTCAATATCTCACCCTCTCACTCGAATTTACTTCTAATTAATAATACTCGTAAATTGACTGGCTAGTTTTCGATCTTTACTCCTCGAGGTTTCGTAACCTGCTACTGGTTCAAGCTTCTCATTCTCAAGTAAACAACTTGCATCTATCATTCCTAGCTTCCAATTTTTAGGATGTAATTTATCTGGGTTGATTGTTTCTTTTCTGGGTTTTTGATAGGTTTGTTAATTCTTTGAGAAATTTGGGCGCTTGAATTTGCCCCTACAATTTTCACGGGTTAGGGTTTTACTGAATTTTTCCCTACCTCTGTTTCACATTTCAATTGATTTTCGTTGCTGCCCAGATAGTTTGGAAGAACTAGGTTAATCTACCAATTATCGGTATTTTTTTGTGGGACCATGTTACTAATTTCATTGTTACCCAGATAGTTGTATATCCTGGTTTTGATTTAGTTATGGATAATATGTACTACCCAATTGGAATCTAGTATGAATTTTCCATTTTTAGGTAGTTTTCATTTCATCATCTGAAAGTTGTGCTAATTTCAGCAACACCGCTATCTTTGCTTGTCTTTGTATTTTTACTACTTCTGATTTTACAAGCTTTGTGGGGTGATATAGAGATGATTTGGGAAGTTTGCAAAAGCTTCATCATCCTGCCCTAGTGAAAGCTTGGTTATTTGGTTTGGTTTCAATTTGCAAAATGAACTGTAATCTGATTACAAATCACCCTTGCAACATCTTTTTGTAGATGATAACTAATAAGTAATCTGATCATTTTTGGGCAAAGCTTATAAAGCTCAAAGTTTGTAAGTCCCTGATATATTAAGCTAAATTCTGTTTTTTGTGTATATCTTAGGCATATAAAGTCAAGCAACATCTTCAAGGCTAGTAGTTGAAGACAGTTATAGTGAATATGGTGCCACACAAGGGCCATAATGTAAAAGGAGGAAAAAGTCCAAAGTGTGGAAGGAGCTCTTACAAGGCATGAATACACAAGGCGAGAAAATTGCAACATGTAAGCATTGTAAAGTCACTTTGGTTGCTAATCCGAGGAGTGGTACTTCTCATTTAAAGTGCCATTTTCATAAATGTCCATCACAACATAGTGGGTATCAATGTGGTGATCAGGATAGTGATGATGGCGGGGAGTTTGTCTTTAGCATGAGTGAAATATGTAAAGAAATCATGCTTTATATTGTAGAAGGAGCTCATTCTTTTTCAATTGTTGAGAAACAAGGTTTTAGATGAATGATGTCTAAAACTAATGTAAACTTTATACCATTTAGTCATTCAACAGCTTAAAAGAGAATTGTTATATATGTATGTGGGGGAAAGAGATAAGGTGAAGGATATGTTATTGAAAGCTTCTAGGAGGATTTGTTTGACAGCTGACAATTGGAAGTCGAATCACACTTATGAACACTACATTTGCATAATTGCTCACTTTGTAGACAGTGCTTGGAAATTGCACAAAAGAATCCTTAGGTTTAGGGCATTGACACCTCCCTTTGATGGTGAAAGTGTAGCGAATGAAGTGTTTATATTTCTTACTCAATGGAATATAGACCATAAGATACTCACTATCACCAAGGATAATGCTAAGTATAATGATGTAATGGTGGCTAATCCAAAAAAGCGCCTCGTTCCAAAAAGTGGGGTGATTAGTAGTGGCGTATTTTTTGATGTAAGATGTTATGCACATATTTTAAATCATATTGTGTAAGATGGTCTACAGTTGATTGATGAAATTCTTGAAAAGATTAGAAATTTGAGGAAGTTGATTGCTAGATCTCCTCACTGAAGTAAAGAGTTATATTGAAGTGGATAAAAAAAATTCATTTAGATGTGAGAAGGAAATTAAATTTGGATATGCAATTTCGTTGGAATTCAACTTACAAGATGCTTGATAATGTTCTATGTTATCGAAATGTATTTATTTACTTGGTGTCGAGTGATCCGCTATTGAAATCTTATGTACCTTTAGATGAGGAGTGGGAAAAGGTTATTATAATCCATAAGCTTTTGAAGCTATTTTATGATGTGTCAGGTATGTTTAGTGTTGTTCAGATGTCGACATCTATTTTGTATTTCAAAGGTGCATGGATGGTTCATTGTGACTTGCTTGAAGCGATGAAGAGTACTTATGACTTTTTAGCTACTATGGCTAATCAAATGCTTAGGAAATTTGACAAGTATTGGTCCGAGTATATTTCATATTTGTCGTGTACTGTTATTCCTGGTCTAAGATGTAAAGTTAAATTTGTTGAGTATTATTTTAGTAAGTTGTTTGGCTTTGATGAAGCCATGGAACGGGTAGATAAAGTGTTGGCCACTTTGCACTCCTTGTATGACGAGTATAAGCTGCATTCAACATCAACTTCACTAACCATAAGTTCTTCTCTTATTGCTAGTGGTTTGGGAGATGACTATTTTAATGATTATGATAGTTTAAGGGGTAGGAGCTCTAGGTCACAATTTGGGAGATCACACCTAGATTTGTACTTGGAGGAGCCGGGTCTTGTTTTGCTTTTGGAGTTAGATGTTTTGGATTTTTGGCACACTAGTTCGGTTAGATATCCAGATCTTTCTATAATGGCATGCAACTTGTTGACTATTCTAGTTAGTAATATAGCACTGGAGTCTACTTTTATTCTCAATGGAAAGACCATCTCTTCGACTCATAGTGCATTGAAGCCAATGACCGTAGAAGCACTATTGGCATGTTTGCAAGATTGGCTACATGTAAGCGTATGATGCTACTTCAACGATTGATAGCGATTCTAACTCAGATGAGGAGGTAGCATATGCGGATGAGGAAGATGATACAAGTCTCTTCTTTTAGGTAATCTAGTTGCTTTATTATAAATTATATAAATTACATATGTTGCCTATTCTTCACTTCTCTCTATGTTTTCGTTGTAGTTTTTCCATTGGTAGTTGAATTATTCCTTAAGTCTGAGGTACAACAGCTGGGCATTTAGGAGCAAGTCACTTAGCTTATGTTTGGGCTCTTGAAGTAGAGATCCAGTCTTTGTAAATTTAAAAATGATTCTCTCTCTAAATATGTTGTGGTTGGACTATCATGTAGGCCTTTCATGAACTTTCAGAAATTTTTTTACTAAATTCTGTTTGATGAGCCAGTTACATAGAATGTTCAACCCATATTGTTTTTGAAGTCCTCATATCAAAGCTAACAATGTTAAACTGGGCGGGTCATGGGTGTGTCAGAATCACCGGCCCATGACCAGACCCGACCCACTAAAACTTTACTACTGACTTGACCCACCCCTTATTGCTATTGGCCTTGTCGGGACCCAAACCGACATGGCCCACCACCCTTGTCTAGCTAACACATTGGCCATGGTGTTACTGACGAAAGACAAAGAGGTTGTCTCAGCAGGGAAAGACATATAAGAGGCAGTAGTGGTGGTCGACAGTGGGAGCAGTGGAAGAGTATACGATGCATAGGTAGTGGAAACAGCAGTAAACTCAAGAGAAGGGACGTTATAGTAATTTAGTTTGCAACATTTATTATGAATTAAAAAATTCTTCATTTTACATTATTCTACTTTGTAATGTAAATAGGTGGCTTTACATTGATGTGGTGTTTGGTTGAAAGTAATGTAATCACAATACAATGGAATCAACCATGTATATGGCGTTTGGTTGGAAGTAATGCAATCAGTGTGTAATGGAATCAAGCACGTCATGCATTTTAATGTAATAATGGGATAATAATTATATTACAATATTTGGTTACATAGTTTTCACACTTGTAATGGATGAATTCATTTACAAACAACACTTCATGATTATGACATTTCACATTTTATTTTGCAGCTTTGTTGATAATTATCATTCAATATATTGTCATCATGATAATGATGTTTCACATGAGACTAACTTCACTCCATTTCCTCTAATTTACACTAATGTACTATTATTTAAGTTTAGCAAGTAAAGAGAGGAGGTGAAGAAGAAGAAGAAGAAGATGTTGATGATCATGATGATCATGATGATGATGAGAGAGAGAGAGAGAGAGAGATGATGTCTAAAACATACAAAATTATAGTTACAATAATATGATCATGGTCTAGGTTAAACTATATCTAATATAGATAGGAGAGAGAATGGGGGGTGAGGGTGGCTTCAAGCCTTTAAAAACATGGTGGTATACTAAGAGATGGGAAGCATAGAAAAGAGAATGGAGACAAGAAAGAGTAAGTCTCCAAATAATAGTTTATGGCTGAGTAGACTTCGATTCTTAGATGTGTAATGACAATAGTTTAGGAAAAGTCAAGTAATTGTATTTGCATAGATTGAGGTAAATGTAATTACAATGCAATCTTGATTACACCCTTTAATAGTAAACCAACCATGGTAATGAAATTATCGTTACCATTTTTATTGTATTGCCACTTTGATTACATGAAATCAAACGAGCCAGTAATGTAATTGTCAGTGTAATGGAAAGGGATAATAATTATATTACAATGTTTGGTTAAAAAGTTTTTGCATTGTAATGCGATGAATTCATTTATAAATAAGACTTCATTTTATATATGGTTTGAAGTACTTGCAATTCAATTTGCTTTTATTTTGCCTACTTCAATTATTTGTAGCTATACTGATAATTATCATCCAATATCTTATCAACTTGATTATGATGCTTCTCATGAGACTCACTTTACGCTATTTTCTCCAAATTATAATAATGTAATATTGTTCAAGTTTCTCAAGTAGACGAAGAAGATGATGATGATGATGTGAGAGAAAGAGAGAGAGAGAGAGGTTGTCTAGAATGTACACAAATGCAGTTATAATAACATATATAGACACACAGACACACACACACAAAAACAAATAAATATATACATATACATATATATATATATATATATATA
>JACYFF010031954.1:54941925-54963121 GCA_017589665.1 Selenicereus undatus
CATACATACATATATATATATATGTATGTATGTATGTATGTATGTATGCATGTATGCATGTATGTATGTGTATGTATGTATGTATGTATGTGTATTTATGTATGTATTTGGGATTTGTTGACCCATGTTGGCTATGATCACCCTTGATTACGTTATGATTTTGTGAATACTTGTTAGTTGTGGACATCTAGGATTGTGAATAGTAGTAGATATCTAGGACTATTTTTATGTTTGAGTTATGTGTTTGATTTCTTTGGTTTGGTGAGTTTTTCTTTGATTTTGTTTTTGTTTAATAGTTTCTTTTTGTTCCCTTCTTGGTGTTTTAGTGGTTTTGTTTTGGTCTTTTATTTTGTCTCTTGTTTGCTTTTGGGTTTCTTTTTGTGTAGTTTAGTATTTAGTTGCTCCTTGGTCTTGTCTTGCTTTATTTTAGTGATTATGTTCATTTTGGTCTTGATTGGTTTTGTTTGTTTTGTTTGGTTTTGGTTTTTGATTTGCTTTCTTGAGTGATTTTAGTCTTTGGTTTTTTGTAAATATGTGTGTTTGGTTTTGTTTTGGTTTTTGTTTAGATTTTGATTCTGATTTTGGTGATTTTGTTTTTGGTTTTGTTGTTGATTTTGGTGGTGTCTTAGTTTTTACATACTTGTGGTTTTATATTGGTTTTGTGGTTGTATAGCTTATGTGTTGCTTTTTGGCACCTTAGTTCCAACAATGAGAACATTGTGAAGTTTTGGTGTGGGGGCGAGGTGCCCATTTGTATATATTTTTCGAAAATTTTGAAAAAATTCAAAAAAAATTTGAGTTTCTTTTGTGGTTTTGTTTGCTTTCTTTGGTGATTATGATCCCATGTGCTAGGTCATTGAGTTATATGTAAATAGAGTTTGCATGATGAGATGTCTAATTGAGGATGTATATTTGATTTTTCATAATAATCCCATCTCATATGTGTAATTTTGTGCTACCTTGCTCACTTTTCCGTCAAGTCTTTGGGTCATGTTGTTAAGTTAGCATATGAACTTTTTGTTAGTCGAAGTTGCCTTTTAAGCTCTTGAAAAATACGAGAAAAGGAAAAAAAGGGAAAAAGTATAAAAAGTGAATAAAAACCTGGGCACCAATGTCCATATCTACTATCTTTATTTCATATTTTTAATTGGCTTGAATGTGTGCTATTTTCCTTGATTACACACCTGTTTGGGTAATGAAATAAGTGCTTTGCACAATCGAATAAAACCCCTTTTTAGGAAGGCCTAAATATTTGTAAGTCAAGCGAGTTTAGGGTGTACGTTATTATTCTTGAAAAAAAAAGAAAAAAAAGAAAAAATGGAGCAAATAAGGCAACTAGGCAAGGAAACGGGGATTGTGTCAATGTTAGCAACTTGATTCATAAGGATTGATACACATTAGCACATGCACCAATGTGTACATATGCTTGTATATTGTATGTGGGGTGAAAATTGAGACTCGGGATGCTTCTATTGACTTGGATATCTTTTGATTGTACATTCTATTTGTATATACTTTTGTGACTTGGTTACTAGGGTGTTGTAGTTGTCTAAGTCATGTACATAATTTCTCAATTACTTGTATATATGTTTATGTTTTGAAAAAAACCAAGAAGATTTTCCTTTGTTTTTGAAAAGATTTTTGTGGGTATTTCACTTGAAAACCCTCACGAGACCTCACTCGTCCACTTGGGAAATCGAGAGGTTTAAAGGGCTTGTTGCATACGCTAAATACAATCGTGATTCCTACGAAAGTGACTTAGGATTTTTTTTCTTATTTTCCATTTCTTTGTAGCTAGTTTAGTTGTTATGCTCGAGGACGAGCAGAATCTTGGTGTGGGGGTATTTATTTGTGCCAAAAATATGATATTTTTATAGCATCTTTATACGCAAAAACAAAAGGAAAATGTAAACCATCTACCCAGCCCTTGTGTGCCTTGCACGTGACTCCTGATCCCCTCCCCTTTAATCGTCATTCTCCCCCTCTCTCCTCTCGATTCACCAAAAAAACCCCAGACCCCCGAAAAACCCCCTCCATCTTCTTCGTCTCTCATTGAAGTCATCTTCTCTTTCCTATCACTCTCTTCGAACACAGATCATCACCAGCCACCACACCACCATCTTCATCCTCATCCACACTGCTATTCGCGCAGCTTCAGCCAGCACGACATTCATCCTCGACATCCACGCCATCGCACTCCAACTGTCGCGATTGAAGAGGGCTCGAGTATAAATGGAGATAGTGGCGCATTCAGAACGCAATTAGGTACCAATTAGGTTTAGTTTATGTTTTTAGGTTTAATTTTAGGGTTCTTGATAGTTTTAATTTTAGCCATTAGTAACTTAGAGTTTTTGTTTCCGTTTCATCTATTTTGGATTTTGAATGTCAAATTCCTTTCATCTAGCTTGCGTTTCGTATATTTGGAGCTTAATTTGTTAATTTGGAGCTTGTAATGGACTGTTTTGGGTTTTTCATGGCTGAAAAATCTGAATTCCCCTCCCATGTTTTCATTATGTGAAGCTTTGGTAATGACGAATCTGCCATTTTTTTTAATCAACTTTGAAGCTCATTTACGTTTGATTCTGGGTTAATGGATGGTTGAAATTGAGCCTCCCCTCATGCCCTTCTTCTCTGTTTTGCAATACCTTAACTAGGTTGAATTAAGCGATGAACTTGGTTTGCTGTTTTGATGGGGGATTGGGTCGAATATTGCTCCTGGGTCGAGCTGCGCTCTTCTTCTCTCTCTACCAACCTTTGAGTACGTCTGCTCACTCCATTATGGGGCACGAGGAGCAAATCGTACTTTAGGGGCAAAGATGAGCTTAGGGTTAAGGCTTTTCCAATAACTTGAATTCAAATCATATGTTCTTTAAACTTTCAATTAAAATCACCAAGGCATATAAGCGAAACAACTTTGATTGAGCTAACACTTAACTCATTCATGAGAATACAAGTTATTTAGCTTATACTCTTAGCAGTTCATTCATTCACTCGGTAAATGAGCTTACTCAAGCCATACGTAACTAGGTAAACGTGCTAGGATTCACAAAAAACTCACATTTGCACACTAAAGCAAGCATATATCACATCATTGTGAACGTGTTCCTAGATAACTAAATAAAATGCAAGACTCAGGTCAAGGCCAGTGGTCACAGAACCTTGCTTTGATCCCATCAATGTAACACCCCCAACCCCTAGGGCCAAGAGTGCTATATTTTCCTACTTCCTACTTAACTTCCGGGGCGAAACGGATAGAGTTTCCCCTGAAAACGGACCATTTCCAGGCTAAAAGCCTTACGAAAAACCCTTGCAATCAACAGAAGCATAAAACATTCTAAAATAAGCTCAACGGCTACACGCTGGAGTTTATAACTCAATGAGCAACTCGCTCGGAGTACATCAAACAATACAGTTTATTAACACAGGATAAGTGAAAGATACAACTCAACGGTTCGCACAACCGGAGTACTGGGGTTTACATCCTAAAACGTAATTGATTTCAGCTAAAAGAACATCTGACAAATTAGATGGTTGGCTCACATGGCCATACCGAGCGATTCATAAACTGAATGCAATACATGAACTAGAATGTTTGTTTACAAATGTTTACAATTCTAGGAATACATTACATGGCTTCGTTAACATGTAAGACCCCCTTTCAAATGGGCACACATGACACCTTGCAAGCAAGGATAAACTCCATCTTGGCATAAGTGACTTGACTTCTACTTGTCATAATACAAACCTGGGGAAAAAGGGGAAAGAATAGCGGGATGAGCAACCACACGCTCAGTGAGTATTCTCCGACCCCCTTAAAACCAAAACCGTTGCAGACAGTAATATCTTTAATAGTCACATATCACGTATTTATACTTTACTATCATATTAGGCAATTATAGTCCCCAAGGACGGATTATTACCCATAAACTTCATTCTAGCCACTTAAACCCATTTCTAGGTCCCTGAATGACTAAATTCCTTTATTAACAAACACTCAAACACATAAGCAAGCAATGAGGCTAAGCACAAAACTTTCTTTCATAGGTTATGTGATATAATTTGTGATTTATGTCCTATCTATCTAATTCACTCATACGAGATGCTTAAACACATGGAGTAGAGATTATGCAAGGAGCTTTCTTTCATTAAACATGCACATTTAAACTCACATACTCGATGCATCACAAGGATATGGCCATGCTGTACTTGAAATTTCATTCATTCTGCACTTAGAATCTTAATCACATGATATGCACAAAAATCCTTCTTTCTTTTTTTGAAAACACTTTACTTAGTCTCTTTAGGCTCATAAAAACTCTTTTCATAGCCTCTTGAGGCTCATAAAGCTCTTTTCTTAGCCTATTTGATGCTCATATTCTTTAAAAGAATTTCTTTCGTGTGGGTCCTACAATGACCCTTAAAAACTTTCTTTCTAAAATACTTAAAAAAGCGAAACGCCGACTGCTTTTCTTACTTGTTAGGAAAATACTCTAAGCATAAAATCATCATAATGTGCTGATTGGGTGAGATCTATTCTCAACCCCTAGTGAAACTATCGCTCACGCTAAGCTCTTACTCTCGGGATGACAACTAACTTTTGGACCTTAACCCTCGTCGGGTCTCTAGGGCTTCCCACTACTGGGATTACTCCCTAGGCTAAGGATTCCCCCGTTCAAGCAGGTTCTCTCCCATCTTATTGTCCCTAAGCACAATATCTTAGCCAATTTAAAGTGTATGACCATAACGGCTAATAAATTTGCTACCTCTCACAGCGAAATCCTTTTTCATACAGCGCACTCTCTTTTTATTTAAATTACTTAGGGATTCCCCCGTTCTAGCAAGTTCACTCCCAAAACTATATTCTTATAGTTGAAATAAGTCGTCGATTACTAATAGTTATGGCCGCTATCAGTTACAACCACGAAAACTTTCTTTTTTAAACTTAACCTTACTCGTAAGATGAAACTTAATGACAAAAAAGGGGAGGGGGTTTGCACATAACACATTCAAGTACTTCATAATCAACTCAGTAGAACAAGCCACACATGGCCTCGCAATCCACACGATTGTGGTTAATCACAACCTAGGCTTCCTCCTCACACAACACCGACTGCAAAGAACCTCAAAGCTCTCATTAGCTTAACCTCAAGCCATCCAACTGCCATCTCAGTTTTTATTTCTATAAATATAGCATATTATCATGAGGGCCTATAAAGAAATGTGGAATAGGGCTTATGTACTTACTGAGCAAGCAGCACCATCCAGCGGTGCGCTGCAACAAGCATATATAACCACATATACATATACATCTATATTGCCTTAACTTGAAAGAACGCTTAGCAAACCGGATTAAACTAATCAGGGCATGAACCTTAATTGCATTCATCATTCACAACAGAAGGTAAACACGTCATGTTCATGTCGTTTTCAAGCATAATTTAACTAAATGGACAAGCATCGATTCGAAGTGCTCGCATGTTATTTCGAAGCTACTATTCAAGTATGAATTAACTAATTATACAAGCATCAATTCGAAGCGTTCACATGTGTTATTTCGAAGCTACTATTCAAGCATGAATTAACTAATTATACAAGCATCGATTAGAAGTGCTCACATGTTATTTCGAAGCTACTATTCAAGCATGAATTAACTAATTATACAAGCATCGATTCGAAGTCATTTTCAAGTATTAATTAGGTAAACTAACATATATCGATTCAAGGCATTGTTAGGTTATTTCAAAGTCACTTTCAGGCATGAACTAACTAAACTTAACATACATCGATTTAAACTAAATTCATCTGAAATAGAACATGCATAATCTCAATTAATCTAACTAATCCTAAACCGACATGTATCACAACTTGATGGCTAAAACAATTTCGAAATTTCTAATACTTGGGAGGTGAGAAACACCCACCTCGAATCCAAGCTAAGGACCCGTTCTAAGGGCCTTTGGGTGCTGTTGTGGATGTTTAGGAGCCGGAATTCGACTCCTAACTCGCTGCCCAAACGTCATCCCCGAACCAACCTGCCCGGACCTATTTTTAGCCCTTTGACCCGGTTTGCTTCTCGCTGGAGCCACGCCCCATTGCCGTCGGTGGCGGTCTTGGTGGTGGTGCGCCAAGGGTTTCAAACCCTAACCTCTCAAATCCTCATCTCAGTCCCTTGCTCTCTTGCTCAATCCCTCTTTCTTTGTCGTCGACAAATGGATAGCTAGCAGTGCTGCCATCGCCGCCAAGCCCACCGTCGAGCAACCTCGCCATCGTCGGTGACCGAATCCCCGTTCCCCTCTGTTTGTTTGCTCGATCTCTCTCCTCTATCTGTTGCTTGGTTGTAGAGGGCCAGCATGGTGTGACCCAGGGTGGCACCGCCACCGTCGTCGCCACACCTCCTCTCTCTCTCTCTCTCTCTCTCTCTCTCTCTCTCTCTTATGGGCTTTGCCAGGGAGGGGTCGGGAAAGCCAGAAGGAGAACCCCCCGTTTTTTGCATTTGCCATGCAAGAGAAAGGGTATGTCAGCCCCCTTTTCGGTTTCTCCTTTTCTTTTTTTTTTGTTTGTTGCTTGCCCATTCAACTAACATCCCTAGTCTAATCTCGAACCTCTTATTCTAAACACAATCGCTAAAACGACCTTTCATCGGTTATTCACTCCTAAAAGTATCGAGGTTCGATTTAATAACTAGCGAAATGAACTCTAAGGTTGACATCTAATCGAAATCGGGTTCCTATTCGATTTGGTACTCGTTAATAACCATTAGTAACGCCTACTAAAAATCATCGTAACATTTTCGAACTCATAATAATATTAATAGCGACAAAAATATTCTTTTTTAATAAAATTAGTACTCACATAAGCACATCGATAATAATTTAACTCGTATAGTTACTAAAAATACAATTTGTAATGTAAAAAGGCAACACAATCAGCTTGACGAAAAATAAAGATTGCGGGTGTTACACCCTTATTCTCATTTCTTCAATTTGCGTCAATATAGGCTAAGAACTGGGAACATCCAGAAATCGTCCCTCCTCATCCATGGATTCCAAGCAAAATTTATTTATTAATGTGAATTCTAACAATCTTGGGCTGAGAAGATGCGAAATCAAGATTGAGGATTGCGGCTAAGAAAATCCAGTATTTTCGAAGACAAATTTGGCGATAAATCACCTGTTCAAGATTAAGCTAATCCCTATTTCCCCTCTTTCTAATTTGGCAGCCGTATGCCACAAAGGAAATAACGGTTTTGATTTTTAAAGATCCTAATTTTCAGTAGATTCGAGCAAGATGAAATCCGTTTTCCTTGGCTTAATACTTGTGAGCAGATTAAATATTGCGTGATTGTCAATTATTATATTCACTCTTTAGGTGTTTTCATTAGAGGTCGCCAATTCAACATGAACATTAACAACAATCCATGGTATTGATGTTTGTAAACAAATTGATTCTTGTCAAATGAATTGAATGACTGGTAAAATCAAATGCTTTGAGCTCATTGGAATTGTTGGCCTAAGTCACCTTTGTGATACCATCCCATTTTACAAGTGAAGGCCTCCAATTGTATATTTGTCCATGAGTGTGACTAGATGTCTTGTGTCTCAGAACTTTCCATAGTTGTACAAGGAAGAGCTACTAGTTATAAGTTCAGAATGGTTTGAAATAGATGAACTATTTTGGATGTCATCTGATGTCATACCATTCCAGCTTCTCTTCTCCTCTAAAAATCGTGCGTTAAGGCAGAGCAGTAGCATTTTGATTTTGATTTTTGTCAAGTTTTATATCCTGCAAGCTGCAGTAGCTTAGATTTGAGCATGATTTGAATGTTTAAGTAGGTTATGTAATACCTTTTACTCACTATCCAATATTGTTTTAGATTAGGAAGCCTGCTTTTGAATTACGTAATGTGTGTTTCTGTCATATCTGACTTGGACACGTATTCAATGCTGAAATATTGTCGAAGATTTTTTTTTAGAGATCAGTTTGGATGATCTATATGTGGATCTAGGTTACTCTATTATGTTCAAGCCTGTTTAGAGGCATACAGTAGAATTGATTTCCCATTCATCTAATCTTTCTATGTAGGACTACTTTGGTTAATCTAGCTCCTATACATAAACTTTCAAACAAACATTAACCCATTGTCCAACACTTAAGGTTGCTCTACAATCTCCATCTTTTTTGAAATAGATGGATGGGCTCCTGATCAACAATGTTTATCCTACTTAGGGATTTAGCAATTAAGACACGCATATGAATTAAATATATGTAAGGAATGACCATAAATGATGATTAAGAACATATTAATAACAACCAAATTACTTGTCACAAACCTAAAAATTAGAAATAAAAAAATTAAAATCATAAAGAATCACAACAAATTTGGCTTGTCCATATTGTTCAATGAACTTCAATTACAAATATTTTTTCATTTTTGAAAAGTGCAATTAAGAAAAATAATAATGACAAATTTGATTTGTCATTGATAATATTGTGTAACTAAAAAAGATGGCAAATTTATTTAATAGAATAAGGAAATGCTAGTAGCACCTAACTTGAATTCATATATATTTTTAAAAGTAAATATCATTATTTTGCAAATATGCAATACAAATCACAACTACACTAATAAAAACATAATCTTGAGAACTCTCATTCTAGATAACAATTGTGGAAACCAGAAAGTTGTACTCAAAGTCAATGTCTGCAAGCCAATGTTGATTGAAAAAAGAAAGAAAATAAAGTCGATCGATGATCCAGAATCTTCATCAACCTTGATTAAGATTGGGGAAGCATCGAACAAGCGGCTGACATCTTCAAGCATCTACAGAAAGTGAACAAGTGTTAAAACTTAGTACATCGAGGTCACTAAAATATATTTACATAGCAACTTTCTACTAAGCTTTAAGATTCCTGCCCATATGACCAGTAAAACTTTGGTGGACCCTAGGCATGGTGAGAAAAAGTGGCAAAGGGAGAACCGGGGGGTCTGCAAGAGCTCATTAGGAGTTATGCTCTTGACGAGGTGGAAGATGTTGCTAACAAAACTCGGTTTGAACCGTCTTCTCCTGCACAAGGTCATTCATAAGCTAGGCCAAAAAAACAATATGTTTGATATCTACTCCTATTAGCCACTGGTTGCTCATTTCATTCCCGCAAAAATAATAGAGTTTAGAGACACATGTCCATCCAACCTTCAATAGAATTAGGAAGTCAAAGAAGCTTTGAGCAATTGGATAGACCATAAATTTCATAACAGCAATAGCATTTACAGCAAAGATTGGGGCACAACCCATAAAACTAGCCTGATGGTGACAAAGATGCTCAAATTTGAAATACATCAAGATGCAAACGTGTGAGAGCGGCCAATAACATATCAATATGTCAAGTCAATTATAAATTTGACAACCAATGAAAACACCAGGTTATCTAGAGCCAATTTCATCTGATATCCAGAGCAAAAATCAACCAAACAACTCAAATAGGACAGAGTAGTATCATCAACTGTCAGCATTGAAAATCACTTAACACAAAAGCTCCATAACTAAGCACCCATAGCAAGGGAAGTGAGAATCACTAGGCTTGGCGATTCTAGCCATATATGTTCACAAACAGAGAGTTTATCAAAGAAATTAAATATTAAATCAATTTTTTAACCTAGCTAATGCTTTCATTAAAATAAGGAAATCTCTAAACCTAAGTGCTTGAAACTCATCATGTATAGTCGATGCCTGTTCGGATACAAAAACATTAAATATAAAAGGTTTAAGGCACACAATTGAGAGCATGCCAAAAAGGGCTTGATTTGAATGTGAGAACTAAACTACACTTATATAATGTAAGTAAAACAATATCCAACAGTAAAGTCAGAATCAACTTCGGTACCCTAGTTTGACATCCCCAAAAATCATGAAAGAGGCCGCAGTTATACCAGTTAACAATGATATCCCTACAAATACATCATACAAAATATCAAATTTCTCAAACATGAAAAAACAACAACAATCACTAGTTGCAATTTAATAAAACAAAAAAGAGTAATATAAAATGCACCATAGAACAGCAATAATTCACATATGCGAATGGGCAGCGAGACTTTAGCATACATTTTAGTCAACCAATAACAATGATGTCTTGTTTCATCATTGGTCACAATAATGATGAAAATTTTCAGTCATTGTTAAAACTATTAATGACTGGGCCACGAACGACAAACATTTTTTGGTCGTTAAAACTTTTAACGATGGTAAAGGATACTTTTAATGACCAATGTGTTCATCGTTAGAAACCGCTTTTCTAGTGGTGAGTCAAGTATTTCTGAATGCTTTCCTGATGATAAATTATATGCAGTCCATCCTGATCCTTGGTATGCTGACATTGTGAACTATCTAGTGTCTGGTAGGATTCCTGAGGGTTGAACTAACAATGATAGAGACCATTCTTCCATCTTGTGAAATTCTTTGTTTGGAGATTTACTTACTTATGTATTGTTCTAACCGATCTTTGGAAGGTGTAGTCTCGACCATGAGATTAGAAGTGTCCTTTCATTTTATCATGACCAAACATGTGGGGGCCATTTCAGTAGGAGAAAGATAGCAGCCAAAGTTCTTTATTGTGGTTTCTATTGGCTTACACTATTTAGGGATGGTTTCGAGTATTATGAGAGTTGCCCTAGTTGCCAACAATTGGATATGATTAGTAGGGGCGATATGATGCCACTTAATTCCATCATTGTGGTGGTGATTTTTGATGTTTGGGGTATAGAGTTGATGAGACCATTTTCATTTGCCTTTTGGAATGAGTACATTTTGTTAGCTATGCATTTTGTTTTTAAGTGGGCGGAGGTCATCCCTACTAGGACCAATGATGCTAAAATGGTTGCGAAGTTCCTTAGGGATAACATTTCTGCTAGGTTTGGCACGCCCCGATTCATCATTAGTGATCAGGATACCCATTTTACCAATAAGTTTTTTGATGCCTTATTGAGGAGATAGTCTGTAGTCCATAGACTTGCTACCTTCTATGATCCATAGACTAGGGGCTAGGTTGAAGTGTCCAATAGGTATATTAAGTAGATTTTGGAAAAGACTGAGTGCAGGAATAGAAAGGATTGAACAGACAAGTTTATAGATGCTTTATGGGCTTATAGGACAACTTTTAAGACCCCCTTAGGTATGTCTCCTTTTAGGGTTGTCTATGGTAAGCCTTGTCATCTTCCTATTGAGATGAAGCATAGAGCTTTGTGGGCCATTAAGCTATTGAATTATGACTTGACTCAAGTTGGTGAAGAGAGGATACCACAACCGATTCAACTAGAGGGGATTCGAGCTAAGGCATATGAGAGTGCTCGATCTTACAAAAAGAGAGGTAAGTTATTTCATGATAAACATATTCTTAGGAAAGAGTTTTCCCCAAGAATGAAAGTTCTTTTATATGATTGTAAGCTCCACCTTTTTTCAGGGAAATTGAGGTCCTGATGGACGAGTTCCTATGTTGTTTCATATGTTTTCCCCTATATTAATGTTGAAATACAGGACCCTAAAATTGGTGACAAGTTTAAGGTGAATGGCTAGAGGTTGACGTAGTTTTTGGAGCTATCGAGCGCCGAAGATGTGGAGTTTCTGATACTCCACAAGTCGAGTCATCATGAGTGATATTACCGAGTGAGTTCGGGTGTATCAAGCATCCGAGCTGGTTTGATTGAGATTTCTTTTCCTTCTTTCTCTTTTTTTTTTTATTTTTTTTTTATTTTGTTTTTGTGTATTTGGGTGCTTGTTCTTGCTTCACTTTTGTGTATATGCTTTTATATTTGGGTTTAGAGTCTTATAATTTTCTTTTATTTTGAGTCTTATTTTTCTTTTTGTATATTTGTTTTTCATATTAGTTTTTCTTTTCTATTTTGTGTTTCCTTTCACCTCCAATGAGGACAGTGCCTGATTTAGCTATATGGGTGGGGAAACGATGTTTTGAAAAAAAGATGGAAAATGAAAATTTTGAAAATAATTCAAAAAGATGTTTGTTTTATTTTTGGGGAATATATGTGCTATTTTGATTGACTATGTTATCTTGTACCTGAGTGATATCGTGTGCATGATAGAACATGTAACGCCCCCAAAATACGAATGACAAGGGGCAATCTAAAGTGCAGAGAGATGCAACCACACCATGAACTCTTGCAAAGATATTTCTTTATTAGTTAAGAAGGATAGACATGTAAGCTGAATGAATGAAAAGACGAAGATTCGTAATGAAAGAAGTAAGATATATAAATGTCCTGCATATACAAAACATGCAGTTTATTCAGGATGGTCATGATAATAAAGTAAATGAATGATGTTATGAAGTTGAGAGAGAGTATTAAGTAATGAAGGTGAAGAAATGCAAAAGGTTACCAAAGCGGCTTTTGAAAAGTCATATGGTATCCGTAGAGTAAAATGACGAAGATAAGGGTCAACACTATTAGAAGGAAAATTTTATTCATCTGATGTTTGAAAAGACAATACGTCAAGATGAAGGAGTCATTCTTATGACTGAACATGATGGAACTCGTTAAATAAATAAATGGAGCGTAATTGAATTTAATGAATATGATTTGGTTAAACAAATAACCATGAGTGATTAAGTCAATAAACATGGTAAAGTAATTGAATAAACATGATTAATGAAATAAATAAAAATGATTTAAATAACTAAATAAATAAATAAATATAGGTTAGGGTCGGGTTATTACAGAACATAGTCCAAATTGTGATATTCGTATAAAGTCTTAACCCCCAACATTTTCAATAGCAAGGTTGACTTTGGTAGATAAACATGTGAGATTTCGTGCCTTAAAGACCAATTCATCATTTTTAGTCTCATATATTTTCTTTCATGTGAGTCTCTTCCATGATTACATTTCTAAAATTGCTTTGATTCCTTTTGGAATCACATTTAGCATGTGCATTATGGTAATATGATAGAGGCATTCACTTGTTTTGTGAGCCACATAAACTAGCTTGCCACCCTGATTTGAAATATGTACCCTTTGCTAGCCCTTTTAGTCTTGACATTTTCATTGCTTGTAAACTCTTCATTTTAGCCTTGGCCAAAACATATTTCCCTAAATCTAAGCCAAGACTAGTGGAGGAACACTTCAATATATGTTGGGTAGCTTTTGGGTGATCATGTGTATGGTGGTTGATTTTAGAACTTTTGGAGAGGTATGAGGAAGTATTGTTGGGATCATTTGGAAAATGAGTTATGTTGTTACATGCCATTCATTTATTTTTCTTTCAAAGGAAAAGAAAGGGAAAAAAAAGAAAAGCAAAAAAATGAGAAAAAAGTTGAAAAATCTCAAAACAATTGAAAAAAATATAAATTTATAATAGAAGCGTTTGAATGAATTCGTGGTCATTATATATAATAATTTTCAATGGTTGCTATTGTGAGGTGTGTTTTAAAAGTGTCATAAGTTTTGGGAGACTGTGTAATATAGTTGTTGGAAGTATTGAGTTGCTTATTAGCTACTTGGCTTTTAGCTCGTTATTTCCTAAATCGATTGTCCTTCTCTTACCTTTTAACCCTTAGCCCCGTTACAACCCATGTTAAAACCTATTGATTATTGTGTTACATATTGCATTTGAGTGGTAGAGGATTTAGAATCTTAGCAACCCTATGGCAGTTTGTTTGATTGGAAGATGAATTAAGTGAACCTTATTATATCTTAAACACATGAGTGAGAGCGTTCTACATGTCCCTAAAGTGAGGTCTACTAGTCAGGCTTGTACATATTTTCTGAGTGTGGTCAAAGATTGTGTGATGTCTTCAGTGGGAATTGAGAATTTCTTGACATAAACATTGTGTTTATATATGATCTAATGCTTGGGTTACTTGATTGATATGGTTGATTAGAATGTGCGCATACTTTCCTTGGTGTTGTATATATGAGTCTTTGAGAAAACTCTATAAGATTTGCGATTTTCTTTTTCTTGTAAGATTCTGTGGGTATATTTTACGCAAACCCTCACAAGACCTTACTCGTCTACTAGGAGTAACCTAATGATTTAAAGGGCTTATTGCATATACTAAGTGCAACCGTAATTCCCACAAAAGTGAGTCAGCATTTAATTTTCTTTTTCTAGGATTCTTAGTATCATTTTACTCAAGGACGAGCAAAATTTAGGTGTGGGGGTATTGTTCAACCTAAAATTGCTCAATTTTATGCCTTATTATTATCTATTACTTGCTCAAAATAAATTATGAATTAGGCTTTTAATAATTTTTTGTTTATTTTATAGCAATGGTGGAAAATTGTGAAAAAAGAATGGCATGCTCAACTAGGATGCTAATGAAGGAGGGACGAAAGTGATTGGATCAAATTAAAAGCCAAAAAAAGGGCAGAAGCCGCCTTTTTAAAAGACTAGCGGCCTATTCCCAAGGCCCAGCCTTCCCTATTCCTTTTCTTCCAGCACAAGTGGCCCAATGGCCCAAGAGCCAGCCCCTTCCTCGTTATAGGCCATGCCATACCCAATCTTCCCCTCCTTTCTCTCTCTCTCTCTCTCTCTCTCGGGCTTATTCAACCACCATGACCAATCCGTCCTTGTACCACTTTCCTAGTCTCTCTTTCTCAAGTTGATGGAGATCTCTCCATGCCCTTTGATTAGAAAGAATCAAATCAATTAGACCATGTTAATATGCTGGCTAAGGGGTGATTATATCATCCAAGTTTTGTTTTAGTTGTTTCATTGCAGGACAAAAGGGAAGAATCCAGCACTGACCCTATTTTGCAAGCAGAATTACACAATCCTCTTCATGGTTTAGGCCTGATGTTTTTGCATGTATTTCAATTTTAAGATGTCATCTTTCCAACAAGACAAGTTGCATCCAATTTAGAGTTCATTTGGTCATTCAAATCAGCTATTTACCAAGATGTGTCAAAACTGTCCAGCAAACCAGAAACAACTTGGTTTTGATTAAGTCATAGCTTAAGCTATACTAATGCTTAAGTGATGAATTTATACATTTTTCGAATCCTCAAGATGTGTGATTTCAGGTCCAAGCATCAATTTCCAATCATGCACACAAGAGGATGAAGAAACAAGGAGTTTTCCAAAACTGGTCAGATTAGGCTCTAATCTGCACGGTTTTAAGTTTGAGTTTATTTAACCCACTTAAACTCACCCTAACCTTGATTTCTTGGTTGGGGGGGATTATAGACATCCTAAAGTTACCCCACCATGATTAAAATCACAATCATGCTCACTTTTACTAAGCTTAATACTTGCTAGAAAAACCGGCCAGAACTGAACCAAGACCCGGTTTGAGTAAACCGGTTCTCTACCTTGTAAACAGCCGGCCCCCTCTCCTTGCAAGTTGATTGGCACACATAACAAAGCATGGAACACGTCCCTAGCTGCTCTAGGATTGGTTGCATGACCAAAAGGTGGACCAATGAGGGCTTGATTAGTGGCAATGTGTTGCTGAATTGTGATTGGCCAGCCGTAAAGTGGTCTTCTAGATGGCGGCTGCAACTTGCATTCTCTAGTAATGTTTCCAGCATGTATTATAGCTAAGTATGGTGTTTAATGTTGTATTATTAACTTAGACATAGATTAGACTTATATTTTGATGTATTAGTTTAGGTTAAGAATGTTGTAAACTAGTTTAGGGAAAATCAGGCTGTAATTAGTTTTAACACCTTTCCTAAGCATTAAGGAAGGGTAGTGTTGTATTTTTACTTGCTTACAAGATGGCCTTTGCTGCCTACGTAAGGGCACACGGCCATGGCATGAAAAATCAACCAATTTGAATAAAAAAAAAACCTTTGAAAGCTTATAGCTTTTGGTGCTTAGGCACATTAATCAAATTCTTGCTTGCTTATCTTAGTTTAGGCCAAACTAAGTGGTGTTCAAGTGAGTCTTAAGCAAATGTTAAGTGGTGTTTCTGTATCTTAACCTTTGTTTAAGGGCCCTAAACTTAGCTTGGTGGTGTTTCTGTATCCTTGCCTAAGTTTAGTTCTATCCAAACCGATGTTATACTCAAGGTTGCTTAAGAAGGCTTAATTGAGTTTTGCTAACTTAACTTGAGTTAGTATTTCTTAATTTAGCTTCTCTTCCATTCTCCCTCATTTACAAGCTCCTTCTATTTCCGTTCCCATGCATAACCAAGGCTTAGACCATCACTAAAAGTCTAGCTTCCATTCCATCTTCACAAACCCCTTCAACCGTGCAAAGTGATTAACTCACGGCCCCTTGGACAGAAGTTTGGCACGGTCACCCCATGCCATAGGGCACGACCGTGCCTCCCCTAGTTGTGGCCAAATTCACTTGGTTGCTCTCCTTCTTGGTAGCTTGAGACTTTATTCCATTCCCCCCTTGTGTTATACATCCCCTCACGTCAAAGAACCTTTGTTTTCCCACTTAGAATCACTTGATTCTAAGCACCATTCCTCCCTCACATACTTGATGCCTTACAACCATCATGATATGTATCCACTATTCCTTGGTTTCCCCTTGATGCTATCTTCCTTTGATTGCTAAGTTAGTTCACTTCTATTGAACCCTAGCTTGGTCATCGGCAGATACATCATATTGCCTGACCCAGCACGCACCCCTTCTCCTTTCCTTTCCTAGCAGCTGCTCCCAGCCACGACGCAGAGAGTAAGCCTATTCTTTTCCCAAACAAATAGAGCCCATCCGTTTCCCACCCTTTGTTCCACTTGTTTTCGCACACCTTCATAACGTGATCACATTTCTCCCCCCTCTTTCTTCTCGCCCCCTGCTACCTTGAAAACCCGAAAATCCCTCTTCGCTGCTTCATCTACTTCTTCCTCGCTCTGCATCTCTCAAACCTAGACATTATTCTTCATTCATTCCTCTCCTCCCAGACTCTTTAATTCCCTTCTCAATTCACCCATCTATTATTATCATCCGTTTTCTCCATCTTTCATCAAGATTAAAGGTGTTTTTTTAGCTATAACTTGGGCAAAAGTTAAAGGCAAGAGGAGGTAGGTATCGTAAAACTTTTGTTTTGGATTTTAATTCCGATTTCCTCTTCTTATTCTGTTTTTAGTGTTCCAAGTCCGTTTGTTTTCACCAACAATCTATATATTCAGCTTGGGTTTTCTATAATTCAAAAGGAAAGTGTAGTTTTGGTGTTAAATTTGTGAGTTGTTCTAGTTCTTATTCAATCCAAGAGAGATTTTTTGTCTTTGAGTTGATTTTACTGGGTTGTGCTATTGTGTGTCAAGTTCTGTTTGTGCTCCCCTATTCGGGTGTGTTCGAGGCTGAAATATTAATTGAAATATTAAGCAGGTTCTAGGTATCTTGTCTTATTTTCTAACTTTTGTGTGCTTTGTTAATTGAAATATTAAGCAAGTTGAGTTTCAGGCTTTATGGTGTTGCGTTCATGATCAATTAAGGTTGTTCTTTAGTGTAAAGGAGATGTTGATTTAGTCAATTGTTCATGTTAAATTGTAGGACTCAATTAACTTGTCTTGTCATAAACGTGGTTGATCTCTCTCCTCTTGATTAATGGCTATGTGTGATAGTTTATTATTCTATCCAAATTGAGAATCCCAAAAGCTTTAGCCAGGCCTATTCCCTGAGTTGTTGTATTGGTTAACTCAGTTTAAGTTGGTAGTTTAAATTTAGCTTATGACCTAATTTCATATCCATCCCTAAGGACGACATCATAAGTGCTATAATAATAAACCGTGCGCTTGTGGAAATCACAACATCCCTCATACTTAGTGGATCACAAACATTGAAGACAATGCTTAACAAGCTCATTCGCTTGTATGCTACCAGTTTATGATAATAGATAACATCAATTGCATTTAGATCATGCTTCAGTCAACCACAATCGAAATGACAATTTTTCCACTTCCCTATTAAACATTATTTAATAAAATTTTGGTGTACTAATAGACAAATACTTCACAAATTAAAGTTCCCATTTTTTTGTTCCACAAAATTCAACATTATCAATCATATATTATGACTTTATAGCAAGTTACACACTACGCAGAAAGACGAAAATTCCATTAAACTTTGTTACATAAATTCTTGTAAATTGTGTAATCTAACGAGGACTATTATACCTACACAATTAAAGTTAGAAAACTCTTACCTATCTACCTAATGTAACTCGGTGAAAATTACTACTTAATGACGCCTTAGTTAGATGATTTAAACTTTTCCATGACAAACAAATAGTACCACTTACATTCAAATCACCAAATGTTCATCCACAAATGGGGAAGTTGGCTCTTGACAACACCTGCAATTCAATACAAGTGAGGTCGTTTGGCATGCAAATGCTCACAATAATCTTTTGTACTCTTAGTAGCTTAAAGTTGCACCAATTATTTCAGCCACAAATGGAGAAACTAGGCTCTTAGCAACTTATGCTATTCAATGCAAGTGAGGCCTATTGACATGCAAATGTTCACAATAACTCGTATTCATAGTAATAAAAAGTTGCTTCACCAAATATTTAAAAAATAAATAGGAAAAATAGGATCGTGAGAACATCTGCTTTTCAGTGCAAGTAAGGTCTTTCGACATACAAGTGCTCACAATAACCCCCTGTATCTACAAAGTCTAAAGTTTGCTTCACAGATTATTTCAGGGGTAAATGGGGAAACCAGACCCTTGATGATATTTTCTATTCAATGCAAGTGAGGTCTTCAAGCATGCAAACACTCACAATAATCCCTTGTATTGCCTAAAGTTACTTCAACATAACATAATAGGAGAAACTCCTAATCCATGTTCTAATTTTTAAATACCTAATAGATTGCTAGTCTCAAACATTCAACCATAACTTGTGAAGTTCCTAAGGAGAAAGGAAAGATAGATTTATTACCTCACTGCTGGAGTTTCCCCTTATCATAATGTCTCCAATTTCAGTAATTTGCCTGAAGAGTAGCTTAATTATAGGGCTTGATTATGTGTCCATCATCGTGTTCATAATTTGTTGTCCCTCCAAATACACCTCAATTATTCTTGGGCATTGTCACTTCGCACTTCGTTCTTCTTCCTTCCACTGATATCACCTATAGTTTGACCACCACAAAGAAGCCCCAAAGCTCGCCCAAGAACTCGACATTCTCTAGGTTCTGGGAGGAATTGAATGAAAATGTGCCTTGAGCAATCCCTTCCCCTCTCCTTAGCATTTGGGTATACGCTCTATCCTCTTTGAAATATTTCTAGCTCTTTTCTAGGGAAAATAAATTAGAGATATGGTCGTTTTAACTATATATGGAAAAGGCGAAGCTATGTGGGTTTAAGGGTGGTCAACCGACACCGCAACCTTTTGGGAAAAGAACTCTACATAATGGAATTTCTAGGGGAAAATAACCTACATATATTATTTAGTTCCAATGGCTATTGTGTAGCACTTGGTGGCTGGTTGGTTTGAGTGCATGGAAGTTGGTCATTTATAACTCTAGGTTACATGTTCGAATTCGGGTTATGGCAGTGTGTATGTTCTTTTTTTTTTAACTTCGTCAATTCACTTAATCTATTTCTCCATTTCTAGACAGTTAGGCATGACTCTCACTCACGACACCAACAGCCTACCTATATACGGCCCGACCCCACCCCACGCTCTCTCTCTTAATTGCTTGCCGGTGGGCCCAGTCACCGCCATTGCCCGCTGACTCCATCGATTTTCCTGCTAAATGCCGATGGTGTAGTTGCCACTACTCCACACCTCCACCTTCGCCTTCCTTCATTGATTAGAAATTGGAGCCCTAGATTTTAAGGTATAAATTTCCAATTTTATTTTATAATTATGTTGTTTTGTAAATAATTGCCTTAGTTTACTAATTTAACTTAGATTCATTAAATAATTGATTAACTTAGTGATTACTCATTTACTCATGAATTGAAACTTGGGGGATTTTGTCTAATTTGGTTGGGGTCATTAGGCTAATTTGGTTTGTTGTTGGTTGCTTGTTTATGCTTTTATTAGTTGCTTGTTTATGTTTATGAAGTTCATCAAGACAAAATTGCACAATAAAAATATGAGACTAATTTTAAATGATACCATTATTGCTTATTTTGATACTGAATTTTAAAAATTTGTCAAACGATGATATCAGGCTTTACTCTCAAGATATAAGATCTCGTTGATGACAACTTTCTTGAATAAACTAGCTATCCACTTCATTCTCAGAACTTATGTCGAAGTTTATGTTATGTGTACTTTAATCTCGACACCCTTTACTTTCAGTCCTAGTTACGCCACTGATGTATGGTAAACTTATTTTCATCTTTCTCAATAGGGATATGGATGTCATGTTGCCTTCACATTCAAACCTTACTAAACACAATTCTAAGGCCAGTTCAAACACCCAAAAGTTTGACTTCGTAGCTGGCCTTGGCAGTAGTTTTTCTTAATTTTTTTCTCCCCTAGTTTCCTTCATTTTCTATCTACAAACATATGTATGTATACAATACCCAACTAACACATGCAAGTAAAGTATATATCTATGTAGTTGCATAAATAGTTATGTAACATGCATTTTCGATACACACACGCGCGCGCGCGCACACACACACACACATAGACACACACACACACACATACACATACAGGTACATATGTATGTATGTATGTGCGTATGTATGTATGTATATGTATACGTGTGTGTGTGTGTGTAAGACAAATATGTATGTAAACAAACATATATGTGTGTGTGTGTGTTTGTGTGTTTGCGTTGTGAGAGATATAAATTAGAATGAAATGCTAGAGATCAAAACCGGGAAATGGGTTAATTGCTTCATTTTTTTCAAGAAAGTTCAACTTGGTTAACTGAACCAAAAATCTTTTGGTTCCGTTTTGGTTCGACCATTTGCACAGTTGGTTAATGATAACAATTCTTTAAAATTCTGAATTATGTGCTCGAAAAATATGGATTTTAGGCTTAGAAAATATAGAGAATACATATTCAGTATTGCACAAGCTAATATCATTTTGAATTGCTAAATTTGTAGAAGGGAAGAGAAATTTAAAAGTTTATGCTTTGATGAACGGTTAACTGATAATCAGCCCTAAAATTAACTAAACCAAATGTTACTTTAATAAAGATAGAAACTTGTTTGACCAAAGAAAAATAAGAGAAGTTACTATCAAAATATTAGAGATAATACTAATAATAATGATAACAATAACAATAATAATAATAATAATAATAATAATAATAATAATA
>JACYFF010031954.1:54993121-55043122 GCA_017589665.1 Selenicereus undatus
TATATGTATATATATATATGTGTATATATATATATATATATATGTATATATATATATGTGTATATATATATATATATATATATATATATATATATTTGTGTTTGTGTGTGTGTGTGTGTGCGCGCGCGCGCGCGTGTGTATATATATATATATATGTATATATGTAAGACCCGCCTTCTTTGTTTTAAGTGAATTTGCCTGTATTACCTTTTTACGTTATAAAATCGAATTTTGTTAACTGTTTGAGTGAAATGATTATCGATGTGCTTGTGGGAGCTATAATTTTATTAAAAAGGGATTATTATTGCTGGTATTGATTTTTAAAGTTAATTCGTGTTTTTTGCAGCTTTAAATTATATCGATTTATTTGATTTATTTAGTCGTTTTCCGAGTATGATTAGGTTTTCAACCTTTGAATTTGTTTCGAGGTTTTTTAAAATCGAACCTCGACGGATTTGGGAACGAATAATCGATGAAGGGTCGTGTAATCGATTTGGGTTTGGAATAGGAAGTTCGAGATTGGACTATCGATTTTAGTTGATTGAGTTGTTAACCAATACAACCAAAAAAAAAAACAAAAGGGGGGGGGGGGAAGCCCCTTCTCTTTCACGGTAAAACCACAACCGAGGGGGGGGGGTCTGCTACTCCCAGCCCTGCGACCTCCCCGACAGCCACCAAGCGAGAGAGAGAGAGAGAGGCTGAGCGTTGGAGGGAGAAAGAGGGGCCGTCGATGCCGCGGTGCGCAGCTAGCCACAGTCGTGGACCGGCGAAGAGAGAGAGAGGGATTGAGCGAGAGTCAGAGCGAGGTGCTCGGTCCCAAGCCTAGGGTTTCGAAGCCCTCAACCCCACACCACCACGACCGTCGACGGGTGACCCACGCCGCAGACCACTAGTAGCAGTAGCGGCAACGGTTGTGAAAGGGGTAGAAACCCAGGTCTGGATTTGGGTTGAATTGGGTCTGTGTTTGCATGGATCAGGCGTTGATTGGGTTGGTTCGTGCTTCAATGAGCAAGGGCTAGAGAATCAAGTTTTCTAGCACTCAAAGCCAAGCCCAGCAACCTTCGAACGAAACCTTAGCTTGGATTGAAGTGGGTGTTTCTCGCCTCCTAAGTATTAGTAGTTTCGAAATGGTTTTAACCTTTAAGTTGCGATGCATGTCAAGTTTAGTTAGTTTATGCCTGAAAATAACTTGAATCGTTAAATGTTAGTTTAGTTGATTAATACTCGAAAGTGGCTTGAATCAATACATGTTGTTCTAATTAGTACATGCCTGAAAGTTTAGTTCGAAATGAGTTATGCATGTTTAGAATCGATTCAAGTGAATTTAGTTAATACATGCCTGAAAATTCGACTTGAATGGTAACTTCGATATAATAATTGAACGCCTTGAATCGCACTATGCTTCTATGGCTTAATTATGCTTGAAAGTGGCATGTATAGTTGGTTAGCTATGCTTTCAAAATGACATGGGTATGACTTGCTTAATTCCTAAACGTAAGTCATGAATGTGATCGAGTTTCATGCCTTGTAAGTTTAATACGGTTCATTAAGTGCCTATTTCAAGTTGATGCGATATAGATATATATGTATATGTGTTCGTATATGCTATAATGCACCGCTGAATTATGCTGCTTGCCCAGGTAAGTGCATAAACCCTATCACACATCTCTTTCTAAGCTTGCATGATTATATGTTATGATTATTGAATTGAAAATCGAGATGGTAGTTGGATGGTTTGAGGTAGAACTGTGAGTGGTTCGAGGTTTTTGTTGTACGATGCTTGTGAGGAAGGAGTCTGGGTTGTGAATTTACCACAATTGTGTGGATTGCGATGCCATGTGTGGCTTATTTTGCGAAGTTGGATTAAGAAGTGTCATGAATATGTCATGTGTGAAACCCTTCCCACTTGAAATTGTTAAATAATGCTATGTGAACGAGTTTTGAATTGCGAGTTAGCAAATTCATTACAATTTTAAAAGGGTTTCCAAGTTGAAAATGAAAGACCTATAACCAATGGTAGGGTTATGGGCTATTTTGCTAGATAAGCATATATATGAATAAGCATAGGTACGCATATGTGTAAGTAATTATGTTTATGTTTATGTGTACGTTGAGGAGCTACTCTAGAAACTTTAAGCTTAAGTCTGAGAGCTAGGGATGGTGGCTTAGTATCCCACTTGGCATAACATAAGCTATGTTAAGATGACTCAGGGATGGTGGTTTGGATCCCGCCTGAAGTCTCAGTATATAAGTTATGTCTTAGCATAGTATGATGTCTGTTCGGATAGGCGTATGTTATTGCTCGAGTTTGGCCAGCTCGGGATGGCAGTAACAAAGTACCTCTAAGAGTTTAGTCTCCTCACTTATGTGATCAAATCGTTACGTATGTTTCTTTTAATAAACGATGATCTTACGCCACAGGTATTTTCCTAATGAATAAGAAAAGCAGTTGCCGTTAAGCCTTCTTAAGTATTTGAGAAAGAAAGTTTTCAAGGGTCATTGTACGACCGATATGAAAGAGATTTCTTTTAAAGAATATAAGCCTCAAGAGGCTCAAAGAAGAGTTTTTATGAGCCTCAAGAGGCTAAATGAAGTGTTTTAAGTAAAAAGAAAGCTTCCTATGCATGACTTGTGCATATCATATTAATGAGATCTAAGTAAATTATACTGATGAAAATAAGGGTGTTATGTGCATGTTCCAAGTATAACTTATGAATGAGATGCTAAGTAAGATGCGTTTATGAAAAAGAAAGTCTTATGAGCATATTTCATGCATACCCTATGAATGAGATTTGATTGAGACTTGAAATGTGTATGTCTTATGCACCTCATATGAATGAAATGCCCAGAAAAGTATGATTATAAAAAGAGATAACCTTATGTGCACATCATGCGAATAGGGTTTCATGCATAGTTGGAGTAGAATGACAAGAAGTTATGTTTATGAAAAAGAAAGTCTCTGTGCTTAGCCTCGTCACTTGTTTAAGTGTTTGACTGCCTGTTAGTAAAGAAGTTTGGTCATTTAGAGACCTAGAAATGTGTTTGAGTGCTTAAAGTGAAATTTATGGTTAGTGATGTTTCCATAAGAATTTTATGAATGCGTAATATGATAGTAAAGTATGGACACGGGATATGTGACTAGTAAAGATATTATTGTCTGCAACGGTTTTGGTTTTAAGGGGGTTGGGGGACACTCACTGAGCGTGTGGTTGCTCATCCCACTACTCTTTCCCCTTTTCCATAGGTTTTCCTTGTTACAGGAAGAAGTTGAATAAGCTTTGTCAACATGGAGTCTATTCTCGCTTGCAAGGTGTCATGTGTGCCTACTTACGTCTTTAATGAAGTCATGTAAAATATTCTTAGTTTGCGAACGTTTGTAAACAAGTATTCTAGTTCATATAATGCATATTGTTTATGAGTCGCTCTGTATGGCCATATGAGCCAACCATATAATTAGTTAGATTTCTTCTTGGTTAAAGTTAGTTATGTTTTGGGATGTAAACCCCAATACTCCGGTTGTGTGAACCGTTGAGTTGTATCCTTCATTTCTTCTTTATTCATGAACTATTCTGTTTGGTGTACTCCGAGCGAGTGGCTCGTTGAGTTATGAACTCCGGCGTGTAGCCGTTGAGCTTCTTTTAAATGTTTTATGCCCCCGTTGATTTGCAGGGATTTATTGTAAGGCTTTTAGCCTGGAAACAGTCAATTTTTAGGGGAAACTCTGTCCGTTTTGCCCCAGAAATTTAATAGAAAGTTAAGAAAATGTAACGCTTCCAGCTCTCGGGGTTGGGGGTGTTACAATATATATCTGTATATACATATATATATATATATGTGTGTGTGTGTGTGTGTGTGTGTGTGTGTGTTTGTGTGTTTGTGTGTGTGTGTGTATACATACATACATACATACATACATGCATACATATACAAAGGGGTTCTTGGGATGTATGGATTCTACACGTACTTGACATTTATCCCATTCAGTATTCTATAAATTGGCAGACAAACACAAGCGTTTTAAGCATTTGATATAAGCCACATTCAAGTGTCCAGGTCTCGCATGCCACACTTCCAAGGACTCATTACTATTAGTAGAAGTAGAAGCATGCACAACGTTACTAGCAACTTCACAGGTCTCATCAAGAACAAATGGTCCTGTATTACAAGCATAACCCTAACCAATAAAATCACTACCCCTACTCAAAATTAAATTGCCAAGTCCAAGCATCATTCTAATGCGAGCCCTATTAAGAATATAGCCAGAAACTAAGTTCCTATGCATCTCAAGAACAAGCAAGACATTGCTTAAAGACAGAATTTTCGCAGTGGTGAATTTGAGGCTTGCCTTGCCTTTTCTATGGATTTTCGCAGTGCTAGCGTTCCCTATGAAGACTCCTTCGCCATCACCCACCTTCTCATACTCCTTGAATAGTCTTTGATTTAAACAAATGTGCTTAGGTGTACCTATGTCCACTATAAATTCAACCGGAGTACTTACTAGGGTTGCCTCCTAGACCATGTCAGTAATGACTTTTAGCTCTTCAATAAGGTGTGCTTACTAATTGCCCCTTATTTGAGGACAATACTAGCCAATGTCTTCAGGCTTCCTACAAACGTAGCAGACTCCCTTTTATTTGGACTTTTGGACTCCTCCAAAAGCTTTCATCTTTTGCTTTGATGAGTTGTTCGATCCTCCTTTGTGGATCTTAGATCTCCTAGCTTCTGATTTCTTTCTTTGAACCTATCAAATTTATAAGAAGATCCAAGAAGGTTTGCATTTGGAGAGTTGTGGGTGTAAAACCCTTTACTCTGTAGTATGTTTTCGTCGTTAATATTGACATGACTTATCAATTCCTTAAGGGCGAATCCTTCCTCTTATGCTTCCGTTGGTCATGATAATCCTTCTAGGATAGTGGAAGCTCCTCAAGCAAACATCAGCTTGCAAATATTCACACATTTTTATTTCTTTAGCTAGGGCCTCATAAACTAAAGTCTCATGCTCATGAATTTGAGGAATTATAAGTTTGTCGTATTCCATTCGAAGTTTTATCCACCTACTAACAACAAACTTCTTTGTAACTACATCCCTATTCCCGTATTTTGCCTCAAAAGAATCCATAATTTCCTTAGCTGTGGTCATTTTTCGACAAATCTCAAATAAAACATTTCATATATAATACAACATCATACGCCTACAGGTCAAATTATCCTTTTCATGATTTCTACTAGGGTCCTGGACTTGAGAAGTTTCTTTCTTTTTACTAGACTCCTTAAAAACATCATCAAATTCAATCACAACATTTTTATTAGATTCAGCATGCTTGGGTTCCATAAACAATAAATAAGCAACCTTAATTTGTGTGAAATAAAACGTCATACGCTCAATCCATCTTCTAAACGTATTACCATCAAGATGTTCCATCCTAGATATATCAGGTACAAATGGATTTGACAAGTTGTGTAGTAACATACCCATACAGGTCAAATTATCATTTCATAATTTCTATTAGGGTCCTGAACTTGAAAAGCTTCTTCCTTTTTACTAGACACTTTAAAAATGTCATCAAATTCAATCACAACATTTTCATTAGATTCAGCATGCTTGGGTTCTATAAACAACACATAAGTGACCTTAATTTGTGTGAAATAAAACATCATATGCTCAACCCATCTTTTATAAGCATTACCATCAAGATGTTCCATCTTAGACACATCAAGTACAAACAGATTTGGAGCCATGTTCGATTTTTAAGCAACTATAATTGATCTTGAATTGTTGGAAATGAATTATTGGGAAATGCCTATAATCAAACTAATAGTTACTATAATGGAGAAGAGAGATTAGAACAATCTTATCTGTATAGGTAGTATATAAGTGATTGTCGTGGCATTGTAGGAACCACTAGATCAAAGACCAATTCAGCCCAGTCACTGGTGCAGTCACTACAGTGCTGCTCGTCAGTGGTTGTCCTCCAGACTTCACAACATGGCTATCCTTGTGTACCCAAGAAGAACCGAGTGGAAATAGTATCAATCGGATACTCAAGATTTTGGAGAAGGGTTAACAAAAAAGTGAGGTGATGTTTACTAATTTTATATAAAAAAATAATTTATAACTCCATACTGCATCGCACCCAACTTCTGAGCTTAAGCCAAGATGGGTAAGCCCACATGCTCGTGTGTTTTAACCAATCCATAACTTGGGTCCAAATATTATTCAAAGGTCTAGGAAGGTAGAGATATAAAAAACACCTTTTCTCTATCTATTCTTCCTGGGGCCAAGAGTCTTACTTCCTTGTTCCCTAATTGCAAACCTGGAAAAACTCTTAAATTTTGGATTAAATTCCAACAGATATCCAATCATCAACCTTAGGTGAAGCTATGAATGCCCATCTGCTCCCTTCCCACGACCCTTCTCTTGCTTTATCTTATGATGTGGGCATTGATTATATCTCCCCACCAACATCCATTACAACCACTCTATGGCCATGACCTTTGGGATGGAACTTGGCAAGGAATTTATAAAAAAGATGGAGGTGCAGATGCAGGCATTACAAATACTTATAGTAAAGAATTAATATGGAGGTTTCTCTCAATGTGTTCAAGAACTTCAAGAAACCATGACTACCCACTAATAGGAGAAAGGAAAGCAAAATTGAGGCTATAAAAATTAGCAAAAACATGAAAGTCCAGTAGAGAAATAGGAAAAATATAATGGAGGAGAGAGAAAGACCACCATTGCCATAAAGAAAAAATCAAAATTCTTTAAATCTTAAAATGATATGATGACCAATGACTCAACAAGATTGAATTCCTTGATTAAAAAAAAATTGATTAAATTTCTCTTTGTTGATGATTTACTTGGTTAATGAGCTATTGTACAATGTTTGATAAATTACATGCTTCAAGCACAACTGGCAACATCATTGTGAAATTGTTAGCATGGTATTCCTCTGAAGCATGGTGGATGAAGGGAGAGAGAGATAGGCTAAGAAGAAAGTTGTCCTCAGTGGAAATGGGATCATTAGTTAGAAAATGTAGTCTCTAAAATCATTAAAATTAATAGAACTCAGTATCAAAAATCATATCAACAATGGATATGAGCAACAAGCTCATTGACTTTTATAGAAACCTTTGCTTGTTAAGTACTCTGTTTTTAGCCACATTAAATTTGGCAAAGATTACAATTACACTCATAGTTCATTTGGTTCTATGTAATCAAAAAGGTAGTGCAATCAAAATGGTAATGATGATTCCATTACTATGTTTGGTTACTATTAAGAGTTTATGACCAAGATTTCATTTTAATCATATTTAGTTTAGTCTATGCAAACACAATTACTTGGCTTTTTCTAAGCTATTGTGATTGCACACTTTTGAATCAAAGTATACCCAACTATAAGCCATTATATTTGGGAGATTTCTCTCTCTTTTATCCTCTGTTTCCCACCTCTTAGTACGTACTACACTGCCACGTTTTTAAAATTTTTGAAGCCCCTTCACCCTCTCTATATTAGATAAACTTTAACTCAACTCATGATCATATTATTATAACTTCATTTATGTACATTCTAGACAACCTCTCTCTCTCTCTCTTATACACACACACACACACACACACATCATCATCATCATCATCATCATCATCTTCTTCTTCTCTCTCTATTTGATAAACTTGAACAATATTACATTATTGTAATTTAGAGGAAATAGAGTAAACGAAGTCCCATGTGAAGCATCATAATCAAGTTGATAAGATATTGGATGATAATTATCAACAATGCTATAAATAATTAAAGTAGGCAAAATAAAAGCAAATTGAATTCCAAGTACTTTATGCCATATGTAAAATGAAGTATTGTTTCTAAATGAATTAATCCCAATACAGTTGCAAAAACTTTGTAACCAAACATTATAACGTAATTATTATCCCATTCCATTACACTAACAATTACATTACTGGCTCATTTAATTTCATGTAATCAAAGTGGTAATACAATCAAAATGAGCATGATAATTTCACTACCATGTTTGGTTACTATTAAGGGGTGTAATCAAGATTGCATTGTAATTACATTTACCTCAATCTATGCAAATACAATTATTTGAGTTTCCCTAAACTATCGTCATTACACATCTATGAATCGAAGTCTACTAAGCCATAAACTATTATTTGAAGACTTTTTCTTTCTTCTTTCTATTCTCTCTGCTGTGCTTCCCATCTTTTAGTATACCACCATGTTTTTAAAGGCTTAAAGCCACTCTCACCCCCATTCTCTCTCCTCTCCATATTAGATATAGTTTAACAAGACCATGATCATATTATTGTAACTATATTTTTGTACATTCTAGACAACATCTCTTTCTCTCTCTCTTATCATCATCATCATCATCATCATCATCATCATCATCATCATCATCTTCTTCTTCTTCTTCTTCTTCTTCTTCTTCTTCTTCTTCTTCTCCTCCTCCTCCTCCTGTCCATATTAGATATAGTACATTATTGTAAATTAAAGAAAATGGAGGAAAGTTAGTCTCATGTGGAACATCATAATCATGATGATAATATATTGAGTGAAATTATCAACAAAACTGCAAATAATTAAAGTAAACAAAATAAAATGCAAATTGAATTGCAAATACTACATGCCGCGTGTAAAATAAAGTGTTGTTTGTAAATGAATTATTCCATTACAACTATGAAAACTTATGTCACCAAATATTGTAATGTAATTATTATCCCGTTACATTACCTTAAAAATTGCATTACATGCTTGATTCCATTACATACTAATTGCATTACTTCCAACCAAACGCCACATACATGGTTAATTCCATTGCGTTTTGATTACATTACTTTGAACCAAACACCACATCAGTGTAAAGCCAACTATTTACACTACAAATTAGAACAATGTAAAATAATGGATTTTTTTTAATGATAATGAATGCTGCAAACTAAATCACTATAATGTCCCTTCTCTCATGTTTATTACTGCTTCCACTGCCTATGCATCTTGTACTCTTGCGCCGCTTCCACTAACAACCATCACCACTGTAACGCCTCCTAATTAAGCATGTTTCACTATTTGCAATCATTATTCTGATTCCTTCAATTACAACTGATAAGCTCAATGATCGAAGCGTTACCGCCGTCCCAAAAGGACAAGGCTTACCACAAGTGTACTAGAGATAACATAGCCAGGCATAACTTCAACCATATGCATTCACTCATTAACCAACATAAAGCTTATACACTACAGTAAAGCAATTCACCACAAAGCTTACACTTCTATACACTGAAGATGACAAAATATGGCTCCAAAGTGTGCATGGTCTATATCACTATTGATTCATCTCAATTTTCCTTACTTACTTGTTCTCTTCGGCTGACTCGTTGGCATGCTTTTCAGTTGACTTGCTAGCATGAGGGCGATTCACTGAGTGTTTGCCTAAAACAAAACATGAAAATATTTCCAATTGTGAGCTGAAGCTCAGTACATGCATTCCTGTATTGTTAAATGATCACCGCATAAATTGGTTGGCCGCCCGCTTTGCAATTTATTTTAAGTTAAAACAGTGAATAAGATTTGAATGCAACAGGGGAAATCGAAACAAGGGAAATGGGACAATCGAGACCAGAAAATTGCAATTGAACCAGGAAAAAAAAAACCAACACCAAGCTTCAATAGTTCATGAACATGGCAAGATATTGATTCTATCAGCAATCGAAATCAAATGCTAAAGCAAAAAATTCGAACATGAACCCTAACTCCCAGAAAATTGAAAATTCGAAAACTAAAATTTTTATTAACTAAACTAAACATCAACAATTTAAACTACAACCTAGCATACCCCCCAAATCGTGGCCACCCGACCTCCCTTTTGTAACCGTGACCGCCTTCTACTCTCCAAGCCAAGGGTCTTCAATTGCACCATTACTCACTACCTCCGATTAAAGTCTCAGTCTTTTCAGGTTCTAGGTGTAAAGAGGGGAGAGAGAGAGCCAAAGGCTGTGAGGAGGAGATGAAAAGCCAGGCAGGGGAAGGGGGTTACGGGGCTACGCGATTGAAGAAGAAGAAGAACAGGGCAGAGGGGCTCGGGGGTTACGGGGCTGAGAGCAAGGAGAGGAGAGAGAAAGAAGAAAAAGGAGAGGTATGGTCGGAGGGTCACGTGAGTGGCACGCGTGACCGGACTGAGTTTTCTTTTTGTCCTTTTTCTTTCTCTTTTTCTTTTGGGCTACAAAAGACCTAGGCTAAGTAACTTTTGCCGGTTTGAGTCAATTTGGCCCAATCCTTCAGTTTTCGACATTTCTTCACCTTTTTCGAGCATTTTTCCTGAATTATTCAATACCTGCAAAATAAATTAAAATAAAATAAAACCTCAAAAATAATAATTTTTTCGAGCATAAATCAGACAGAAAGGTACTGTAAAAATAGCACATTTTTTGTACGAACACATAGTCAGGATCTAAAATGTACTGCCTGAGTTATAAGGTAAGAAGCACGTTATGCACGTGTTTGAGTTATATAGGTAGACCTAGTAAACAAGCTCTGGGATTAAAGGTGTCTACGTATTGTATAACTGTTTAATCCCATATTTCAGTAGCAGATCCGGATACTTCTCACACACTAGCTTCAATGAACTCAATTACTTAGGTTTAAAATTGATATTCTCTTCGAAAGAAAAGAACCTAGTTACTAGTGAGGACGTGCTGATTACTAGTTCATCACCTTATCCACTAATGAAAACTGTTGTATACCCTGATAAGTACTCTGGTACTATTACGAGTTATAAAACACGTTAAGTACATGTCCGGTTTCAATAGGTAGGTGCAGTCAATAAGTTTTAATATCTAACCTTTCAATGAATCATGAGGCCCAATGTAACTAGTCCCTAACTGTCCTTGGATAGTTGGTCTATTACTACCTTTGACTAGAAAAGCCTTTTGAAACACTCTATAACCCTTCTAAGGCTTTGGTTGTTTCCTTGTTTTGCCAGCACAACTCTATTGTTGACCTTGTATCACCTTAACATGTACTTGAATTTTTCCCTCTTATTGCTTGCTTCGGTTAGCTTTAACCTTATACTCAATGTTTCTTCTAGCTTACTCAAATATCATTAGACAGTGCTTGAGACTATGCCCTTATCAAAAAGTTATCATTTGACATTCTTAATGCATCACATGATCTCCCCTCATCAGACTACTAAAGGATCTGCTCCCGATTGAAAATGGGTGATGAAATGACCGTGATTAAGGATGAGAATGATGGGATTGATACCCAAGTGAATCATTGCATACAAAAGAAATGAACAATGAGACTAGAAAAGGCTAATAAAGGAGAGATTATCATGGGGTGGTTAGAATAAAGATAACCATGAGTGTATCTAGAATTCTAAACCATAATACCACAAGAATCATGGTTTATAAATATTGATTATAAAGGATCCAATACATAGTTATCCAAGGAGATAGACGGCTCGGTTGCCTTCAAGTTTAGCTGATGAATGAAAAACAAGATGGCCAGCAACAGAGTTCCAACATAGTGACTTTCTAGATACCATTGACAGGATAAATGCAATTGAGGAAGTGGCCAAAAAACAAATACAATAAATAGAAAAATATATTAGATAAACATGGTATAATGGATAAATAAATAGCTTGAACAAGCAAGGTCTAATGAATAGATAAATGGAATAGGCTGCTGTGGGAACATGCCTTTGCTCATATGGAGCCAAGTCAAGTACGACAATAAGATTAAATAAGGATTACTGAAGTTTACTTATGATGATATAACATATAGGTGTGAGAATTTCCAGTGCAATAAATAGATCAATAGATTGAATCGGTAAAATGCAATGAATAAATCAATAGATTAAACAAGCAAAGTACCAATGGATAAGTAAATAGATTAAACAAGTGACATTAGAAATGTGTCTTTGCTCATATGAAGCCAATTCAAGTCCAGCAATAAGATTGAACAGAAAAGCTGGAGTTTATTTATGAGCATGTAAGATATATGTGTGGGAGTTGAAGTTCAAAATAAGGAGCGTAAGGGGATTATGACAATTGCAATCACCCACACCAATGAGAGTTGAATTACATTATAAATTCAGAACAAGTTATACGAGCTTACCATGGTGAATGAATGAAATGTAAGGTAGATGTTTCAATGAGCTCTCAATGAAAAGAACTAGAACTCATGATCATGAAATAAAGATGGTGAAGGTCGAGAGCACTGGAATGTTAACAACCATATAAGGTCGAACAAAAATGTATTGCACATTTAACAACGGGTTTGCAAAGACATGGAAGATGAAGCTAATAGGAAATATCGGGTTGCAATACAAGGGAGATCAAACAATTTTGGACAGTATTAAGTTTCCAAGATGAGACAAGCAAACAATTACCAAAATTACTATAAAAGGTCATTCTTGCAAAAGATAAACTATGGTTTCATGGTTTAGGTGTGATATCCGAACCACAAATCATTCCTGAAAAAGACTTCTGTTGTTGGCAGTTAATCCTATAAATCATTTATTCAAGGCATATAGAACTTATTTTTGATAGTGATCTTGTTCAATTCTCTATATGCTGTACAGAACCATAAGGTTCTGCTTTCATTCTTCACACATATAAAACTAGGGTTTCCCACGGTGACACACTTGGTTAAATAATCCCTTCTGTAACAACTCATCTTACTAAATCTTTAGTTCATTGAACTCTGTTGGGGGTCATATGATAGGGGCTCTGAAAATGGATTGAGCACCTTGAACAAGGTTGATCTAAAAATCAATGTTTCTTGGGGGAAAACAGTCCTGAAAGACCTCATGAAACATCTCTAAATTCACAAACTGTAATTATGGATACGAATATACCGAGTGTGGTTGTATATCACTAATATTCAATGCATTACTGACACGATAACTCACTTGCTTGCACAGTGTAATTAGGGCGAAAATATGGTTTTTCTTTCGTCGATCCATAGAAAGACATGTCTAGTCTTTCCACATTCTTCAAGCTAACCTTAAGATCTTTACAAGTGATCTTTTATGAGTACACAATCAATTCATCCCCATAATGATAACAAGATCTGCCAATCAAACTTGATTGAATGCCCAATGAATATGGTTCCGACAATACTAATAGAGGCATATTTATAAGAGATAACACATTGAACTGCCTACTGGTCTCATTAAATTTAAATGACACGGGGACAATCTAAAGTGTAAAGAGATGTAACCACACCATGAACTCTTGCAAAGTTATTTCTTTATTAGCTATAAAGGACTGGCATGTCAGTTAAGCGAACAAAAGGACGAAGATTCGTAATGAAAGAGGTAAGGCATATAAATGACATGCATATACAAGACATGTGGTTTATTCATGATGGTCATGATAGTAAAGTAAATGAACGATGTTATGACGTTGAGAGGGAGTATTAAGTACTGAAGGTGAAGGAATCTAACAGATTACCAAAGAGGCATTTGAAAGTCATGCGGTACCCCGTAGGTAAGTAAATTGACGAATGTGAGGGTCAACACCACCAAAAGGAAAATTTTATTCATCAGCATCCATTAATAACACATTCTGAAGTCAATGAAAGTCTTGGGTAGGCATGTAAACTTCAAAACTGCTGGCAGATGGAAATAGCACAAATCGTTGTTCATCATTAATAAGATATGCCGTACTAGTAAAGAAAAGATTGCCAAAATAACTTGAGTAACGACATGAAGTCACGACCATAGAGTAGTATGCAAACACGACGTTACGGTGCTATAGGAAAACGAATAATATGGATCCATTTAATTGCTGAAAGGACGCTCAATGACTGGGTCTGAAGCAACCAAAGGCTTTGCAAGCAATAAATGAATAGTGCCCAAATAGAAGCAAGGAGTTAAAGTAGGTGATAGTAAAAATATGAACAGAGTGATGACTGAACTGTAAGTGGAATGGGTCAAATATGTTTGTGAAGAACTGCAAATCACACAGTAATGCACACCGAGGGTCATTATAGGTTCCACTATGGAAATAAAGAATTAAACGATTATGATTGTCAGGGTTTGAATCGCCTATAAGAAAGGTTGCTCAGATGTGTTTAAAGGACTCCCTACAGACCACACACGTGATTGTTTTTTTCATAAACACTTCGTTACAAATCAAGAGAGTGTTATTGGCAAAGAAATGATGCCTCTAAACAATTTAAGGTAACTAGAGCAAAAATAAGTCAATGACAAGAAGTAATGGGAGCATTGCTGATGTAAGGTCTTAGTATCAAGACCAGATAATTCCTATACACAATAGCTTAATCTTACTCGTACCACCCATATAATGCCAAGTAGTACACCATAAGCTGCTAACTATTATCACCAGACATAAGCACTCATTGTAATGTTCATTTCACACTGGTTCACCTCAAAAATATTGCCCCATAAGGCATTTCCTCATCTAAAGGTTCACATCTAACTTGACACTGTATTAATCCCTTCAGAAGTTGCAAATGGCATCCCCACATCGGGTTTCAACCATCACCGTACCCAAGGTCAGGTATATTAACACACCTTATTAAAACTCTCAAATCCTGGGGCAAAACGGATAGAGTTCTGCCTAAAAACTAATTAAAATATGGCTTAAAGCCTTACAATAGATACATGAAATGAAAAGAAACACTTTAATAGCTCAACGGCCACACGTTGGAGTTCATAACTCAACGGGTCACACACTCGGAGTGTACAATTGCAAAAATTTAAACAAATGAGAGAAATGAAACGTACAATACAACTCCCCAGATGAATGAAAGCATGCCTAACTAGCAGGTGACCCAAATGGTTCCACACTCCACTTTGCTAACGCTCTAATCTCAGGATATTACTAAATGGCTAAATCACCCAAATGGGAATGGTTCCTCCTTATATGCCCATACATATGATCTTATAGCTAATAGATCATTTAACTGGTCCAACATAACTCATACACACCTTAATAGGTAACTCGCAAACACTTGATAGCTCGCAATGGCTCTTAAAACCTTAGCTCTGATACCAAATCTGTAACGCCCCTAATTAAGTATGTTTCATTGTTTGCAATCATTATTCTGATTTCTGCAATTACAACTAATAAAACCAATGGTCGGGGTGTTACCGCCGTCCTAAAAGGGCAGGGCTTACCGCAAGTGTACTAGAGATAACATAGTCAGGCATAACTTCAACTGTATACATTCACTCATTAACCAACTTAAGGTTTATACACTATAGTAAAGCAATTCACCACAAAGCTTACACTTCCATACACTAAAGATGACAAAATACGACTCTAGAGTATGCATGGTCTATATCACTGTTGATTCATGCAAGTTTCCCTTGCTTACTTATTCATTGCGGCTGACTCGCTAGCATGCTTTTCGGTTGACTTGCTAGCATGAGGGTGATTCACTGAGTGTTTTCCTAAAACAAAACATGAAAACATTTCCAACTGTGAGCCGAAGCTCAATACATGCATTCCTGTATTATTAAATGATCACCACATAAATTGATTGGGCGCCTGCTTTGCAATTTATTTGAAGTTAAAACAATGAATAAGATGAATGTAAAACTGCATTGCTAGTTACTATCTGATAGTGAACCCCTTGTAACTATTACGATCTATGGCTAGGTGTACACTTGTCAAGCCGATTGCGACCTGACCTGAAGCCTCGCGGGTAACTAAAGGGCTATGCCCTGTAACTAATAACTGATGGGGTCACTAATTATGTGATAAATCATTGATTAAACTGATTCATTGATGTACTTATCAAAACATTATAATTTGATAAATACGTGCTGATTTCTAAAGATACAAACAATGAAAGTACCTGAAGTCTTTAAAATGCAATCTCACTTGATAGTACTTATGCACAATGGAAAACGATAGATTAGGCCCTAGTTTCTATTTAAGAAATATAATTATAGGTATAAGTAATTAGTGAACAATGTTGACTTTAAGAATGTGTGATTCTAATAGAAATTCATTAAAAGGCATCCATAACCCAAATAATTCAATAAAAGATAAGTTCAGCCAACATGAATTGAAACTAAATGAATTAGGGTAATTTAACTCAAAGTGAAATAATGTTGACGTAAAACTAATCAAGGTAGAATAATTGAGATCATAAAAGAAAGACTTTGATGGGTATAATTGATCACGGGTTTTTGATATTTCTGATATGGATAACAAAGGTTTGAATGCAATTAGACTGGTGGTCGATTCAGAATAGCTTCAAACACACCGGTTTGGACCAATAAACATTGATCTTGAGTTATCAATCTTCCCACTTCTTCAATTTCATAACACATACCATGCAGCTTAGTTTTCCAAACCAAATAAGCTTCTAAGTGCAATCAAAATTGTTACCGATTCAAGGTTTGCCTTAGAAAATTCATAACTTTCACCCCCAACCTCCAATTGAGCTATAAAACCCCAATATGAAAAGACCAAGAAGTCTCGCAAACACTTTCATTTACAACTCATAACACAATCACAACCACACAAATCCCAAAACTTGAGCTAAAACACCACCCTGCACAGTTTTGGTCCGATATGTGCATTCGGAGTAAAACGGTCATAACGTTTTCCACAAAACTCATATTAAGGTGATTCAAAATCCATTCGAAAGATAACTCACTGATCTACCTGCCCACAAAAATTCATAATATTTCAACAAGCCACCAATTACCAGTGTTTCCTATAACAGATCCCTATTTTCGGGCCCTTCACAGCTTGCTACCTACTTTATTATCCCTCTTTTTCACATAATTACCCTCTAAAATCACCTATTGAAATTACCAAACCATGGGATGACCCTCAACATCCCTTTAGACAGCCATAATCCATAATTTTTACTTCATAATCATCTAAAATGCGTTTTTAAATCTAAAACACACACATGACATGCTTGTTGACAAACATCATTTTTTAAACCATGCATAATTCTCATAACCCTATCTTATATCTCACTTAAACTTGCACTTAAACTTCTCTAAAATCAATACCAACACTAGGATATTCATTACCAATACCAAAGATCACAAAATCACAGATAAAACCATCTAAATTCAACATCTCAACGTAAGCTTGCATGATTATGAATTGTCTCAACTCCCACATACTTTCAAGCTTCATCAATCATGTTAAACACCAAAATAACTCTTATTTGTATCCATATAGCATGATTAATAAACGAATTATCCCTAAAAACCACAATTAAATAAGATAAGGGTTAGAGATTAACTCACTTTAAGCTTGGATTTTGAGATATGGAGGTGATGTTTGGTGTTAGTGGGAGTTGAGGGGGGTGGCGGCTGGTGCAGGAGGGTGGCTATTGGTGCTTACTAGTGGAGCTGGTGGCCGTCGGTGGTGCTTGTTGTAGGCAGCAGCTCACGGCAGGCCAAAACAGTGGACGACCAATCCTGGGGAAAAAGAGAAAAGGAGGGGAAGAAGAAAAGAAAACTTGGATTTTGCTTCTTGAAATTTTTGGCTTATATTTAAAATATGGCTGATATTTATGCCTCCAAAAATATCTTTTTGCTAATTAAAATTAGGCACAAATGATGGTGATTAACTTAATTTAATTGTACCAAAATTTTCGGGCCTCAAATTAAGTGTGAAATGAATCGGGCCACAATTCGGGCCCAAATGAATTGAGCCAAACTTAATGGATTTGGGCCTAAATGTTTTTACAAGCTTAAAAATTAAATTTTTGTGACATTGTGAAAATAATTTAACACCTAATCATATTTACTGGGGACTAATATCGATCCACCTAAAATTGTCACGTAAATGAACTCGAATTGCAAGGTGGAGCCCAAAATGAATTCGCCCAACCGGGATGATTAAATGAGATAAATCAATGTGAAAAATTAATAACAAGGCTTAATTAAATTAATAAACATGATTTAGGGTCGGCTATTACAACCACTACCTCTTATAAGCCCTTCCCTATTGAGACAACCTCTTTGTCTTTCTTCACTAACACTGTGGCCAATGTCCCAGCGAGACCGGGGCGGTGGACCAGGTCGGGCGGAGTCAGGGCAAGCCCAATAGGAAAAAGGTGCGGATCGGGTCATGGGCCAGGCGACCTTTACCCCCCCCCCCCATGACCTGCCCAGTTTAACATTACTAGCTTTGATACTAGGACATTTAAAACAATCTGGGTTGAACATTCTGCGTAGCTGGCTAGTCTCAACATATAGAATTAGTAAAAAAAATTACTCAAAGTTCATAAAGGAGCCACATGATAGTCCAACTACAATATATTTAGAGAGAGAATCATTTTTAAATCTACTTCAAGAGCCCAAAATTGAGCCAAGCGAGTTGCTCCAAAATGGCTAACTGTTGCACCTCATAGTTTAACAATAATTCCAGTGCTAGTGGAAAAACAACAAAAAAAAAAATAAAGAGACGTAAATAATAAACATATGTAATTTTATATAATTTATAATAAAGCAACTAGATTACATAAAATAAGAGACTTGTATCATCCTCCTCATCTGCATATGCTCCCTCCTCATCTGAGTTAGAATCGTTATCAATCGTTGAAGTAGCATCTTACTTTGCACGTTGCCAATCTTGCAAACATACCAATGCTTGTACGGTCATTGCCTTCAATGCGCTATGAGGCGGGGAAGTGGTCTTTCCACTCCGACCAAAAAGTAGACTCCGACGCTATAGTACTAATTGGAATAGCCAACAAGTCGTGTGCCATTATAGAAAGATCTGGATATCTCACCGAACTAGTGTGCCAAAAATTCAAAACATCCAACTCCAAGTTCAAATCAAGAGTCGGCTCCTCCAAGTACAAATCTAGGTGTGATCTCCTAACTTGATGCCTAAAGCTCCTTCCACTAAAACTATCATAATCATTAAAGTAGTCATCCCAAAAACCACTAGCAACAGGAGAAGAACTTATGGTTGGTGAAGTTGATGATCAATACTGGAATTACCAACACTTAGGTGCCAAAGTTCGATGATAACTATTTTTAGGCCCTTGTCTTTTCAAAACTAATTCTGGGATACCCTATGTTTTAAGAGAGCTAATTTTAGGTCCTTTTTCTTATTATTTTAGCCCTTGAACTTTTAGAAATTGCAGAATAGTCCATGGAATAAGAAAAACGTGCAACTGAGCTGTTTTTAGGGGTTTCTTTCCCAGGAAATATGCTTGTTTTAACTGATTAAACTTCTTATAACAATTTTACGGGTACTAGTTATTATAATCTACTACTTATATCTTAGATATTATAATTTCTGTGGTTATAAGTCCACCATGCTTAGCAAAATAATTAAAGCTTAATTAGAGAGTTTTGACTGTTACCTGAACTTAGTCGGTGCTGGACTCTGGTGTTCCTCTAGCTTCCGGTTTATAGAGATTGCTAATCTCAACCCCACCTTCGTTAGATCAAGCACAACATAGACATATTTCATTCCCTACCTCAGATCGTAGTCACTGGTCAAGTTTTTAATCTTTTTCAAGAATAGCGAAACTTTAATCAAGAAATTATAGTATTCAAGACATAAGGTTCAATTGAATAATGTTCCCTACTGGAAAATCTCTTTTATTGAAAGCTTGAAAGTGGAAATATTACAATGGAAAGCTTTGAAGAGGAACTTAAGCTAAGATCATTACAGATGCTTGCTCATAGAGAAATGGAGAATCTCGACTTCTCTTTTGCTTAAGAATGCTAAAATGACTGTGTCCCTTCTCAACACTCGACCTCTCCTTTTATAGAGGGTTGGGAGTACATACGAGCCCTAATGGCTATAGTACATACTGATTTTTCACATGGCTACAGTACACACTGACGACAACAGTACACTGCTTTATTTTACAAACTAAACACTTGTCAAGATAGTGCAATAATGGGGCAGCTACTTTTCAGAACTTTTAATGATAACAAGACTAGTCATCATTATTGAGATTCTGCATGCTTTCATCTCCAATTATATCTTTCAAACCATCAGTATCTGGATAATCACCAAAACCTTCATCTAATTGAAGATGCTTTGGATCTCATTTCTCAAATAGCTCAAGAAGATATTCTTTCCGTTTTCTTCCTTTTTCTGATAAGAATTTTCTAGCTCCAACGTCAAAGAGATAATCAAAAATATCTTCTAACACTGCTCCTTCCACCTTCATGTAATCTTTAACCTCATTACCATAGGCAAAAATAGTGTTTCCACAATGCATTAATGTTCTTCCCTTTTCAATTAATGCCCAACATTGACGATAAATGTTGAAAAATCCAATGGCTCTCGCTAAAGCAAGATCAGTAACTAGATGCACTGGTTGTTCATAAACCCATTCTTGTCGTTGATCATCGAGATCGTCATAATCAACAACCTGAATAAGATAATGGCCTGGCTTGGATTTTTCATTTTCGTATTCCATTAATGCGCTATACATTTCCAAATTTATGCATCTTCGAACTGGAATTTTTGTTGGACCATCAAGAGATGTAAGAATCCAAAGGATTCTTTGGAACATGCATTGCTAAAATTTTGTTAGTCTTGAGAAAAATGGGAACTTTGGATCTGAGATTTTTATGAAGTAAAGTATCATCCCATATTCCCAAGGTTTAATGATAGGGTCATTTGGAGATATTGAATTTGTTGGGAAACTAACACCACCAACTCCAGACTTATCGAGAAAGTAGATAGTTGTTCCCCAAGACTCCGAAATATCATAGGAATCATGATGATAAAAGTCGACGCAGGCTGTATACCATTTATCAAACCATTTTTCTTGAATATGAGAACTTATTTTTTCTTAGATATCATACGGACATCTAAGGTAATTAACTTGTAACTTTAAAAGGAAAAATCTTTGGGCTATTAAGTAGGCAGTAGATAGTAGAACAAAATGTGATCTACTTTTTACGTGGAATTCCATGTTATCAATAAGGACTTTACTAGAAGGCGAAACCCGTTCTAGTAGGAATGACATTTCATTAGGGATTTTCTCCTTTTCTAGCAGGAGGTAGGCTTTGATGATCACAATTGGTGAGTTCTCGAGTTAGACTATCTGCTAGAGAGTTCTTCGATCCCTATATATGTTCAATAGAGAAGGAAAATTAGTTAAGCTATAATTGCCAACGCAGGAGTCGCCCTTGCGCTTACATGTTTGATAAATTCTTTTTCACAAAACCAAGTATTCCTTTGCAATCAGTTCGAACAAGAAAATTTTTTGGGGCTAAAAAGATTAAGAACTTTTCAATCCCCCTTATAACTGTAAGGATTTCTTTTTCCATCGTGGGATAGTTGCATTCTGCCATATTAGAACTTCCACTGCAATATTTGCAGAGTTTTTCTCCTTCTTTAATTTTGAGTATTGTGCTCCAATGTTCATTGTTGGCATCTGTCTTAAGAACTAAGTCATCTCCTTCATTAGGCAAATTAAGAACAACAAGACTTTTACATCTTTTTGGAGTTTTGAACAATCTTTATATCATTAATGGTCCATGTCCAATTTACCTCTTTCTTGAGTTTCTGCGGCAATGATTTTCTTAATTTAGCTAAATCTTTAATGAAGTCTAAAGCATAGGTAAGGCATCCAAGAAACCTTTCCAATTGCTTTCTATCTTCAATTTTTTCAGGAAAATTCTCTATTTTTTCCAGAATATGCTTTTGTAGGATGATTTGTCCAGCTTTTATCTCTAAACTTAAAAACTCAATTTCTTGTTTAGCATAAATGCATTTGTTTTTACCAAGTATGATACCATGGTCAATGCATCTCTGTCTGATGGCTAAGACATCATCTTTGTGCTGTTTTGTGGTTTTAGAAAAGACAAGGATATCATCAATATAAACTAAACAACACTGATTAAGATCTTTAAAGATGTTATCCATTCTTCTTTGAAATATTTGAGGTGCATTTTTAAGACCAAATGACATTACTATCCATTCATAATGCCCTTGTGCTGCACTGAATGCAGTTAATGGAATACTTTCTTCATCCATTTTAATCTGCTAATATCCACTTTTGTAATCCATTATTGAAAACCAAGAGGCTCCTTGAATTGTATTAAAAAGGACAGTTTTGTTAGGAATATAATACCCATCGAAGACAGTATTATCATTAAGCTTTTTGTAATTGATTCCTATTCTTGCCTTTCCTCTTTTCTCCTCTACATAATTTCTTACCATGAAAGCGGGATTGAAGTCCTGATTATTTCTTTATCCAGAAGTTCTTTAATTTATTTATTAAATTCTTGAATATCTTAGTGTGTATATACCATTTGTTTGATTCGGATAGTAGTGTTGGAATTTAATAGAGTGATTTTAGCAAATGTTTTATCTTTATCCCAAAATTTTAGTGGATTATCATAGTAGAGTTCTTTGCATAATCTCTCTTGTTGTTCGACAATCTGCTCTTTAATAGATAATTCTGGTAATGAGATTGTCAATGCTACTTCTCGTAGTGCTGGCATTACCTTCTCACCACGCTTGCTGCGTGTAAACTCAATTTTTTGATGAGTGTAAGCCTTACTTAATTTTTCAATACAAACTGAGTGACCATTAATTGTAAATATTATTTGATTTATTGTTTGTGTGCATGGAGAATATAATCTCTGAAAATTATTTCCAGTAATTATATAACTGGTTATGCTAATTACGTCATTTTCTTTAAGCTCTTCTTTAATTGATGAAGATCCTTCTCCCCAATCTGATCTTGTACCCATGCTTCTTAATAATTGGGGTTTAATGGTGATTTTACCTAGACCTTGCAAAACTGACTCGAGACCTGAAACCCGAACCGAATGACCCGGACCCATACCCAACTCGACACCCGAAATATGCTCACCCGAAAGTGGACCCGAAACTCGAATTGACCCGACCCAAACCATACCCAACCCGAAATTTTCAACAAAGGTGCTTGTTTTGGCATGACGAGCGTATTTCATAAAAAATTGGTTGACCCGAAAACGACCCGAACCAAACCATACCTGACCAAAACCGAAACGACCTGAAATGTCACTTAACCCGATCCGAACTTGACCCAACCCGTACCCGAACCGAATGACCCATTTGCCAGGTTTAATTTTACCCTCCTTATCAATTTTTATTATATATTTCTTATTGATCTTTGTAGGGTTGGCAAAGCTAGATATCCATGAATGATCGATTTTTATCTCCTGAGGATCGGACTTAATCCTCTATATCTTTTGCGTAGGGGTAGGACTTTCAAATTTTTCTTCTTCTATCATGGTCACCTTAGTCTTTGGATTTATTGGATTATCTAACTTATCGATAATTTTCCAAAATATCCTTAAAGGATATCCCCCTCTTTTCATATCCATCCGAACTGTTTTTATCTTAAGAGACAAGACGTTTTTAGCAAATTCAACTTTTAGACTTACATAATATCCTGGTCCACAATGGAATCCTACTGACCCTTTACATAAGTTGGTCTTTATTCCTGTGATAATTTGATTATTAAATTTGGTATGCTTAATATCACAGAGTAATGCGTAAGGATCAATATCTTTACCATAATATTATAATGGAGTGATTTGAACTTGGACACTTCCAACTTGGATATATCTATACTTTCTATCTTTGTTATGCTTAAGGATATTTTCCCAATAAATGAGATTAACTTCCCCAACGTCATACTCATAATCCTTTATCTCCAGATCTCCTTCCATAATTTGACAAACGTGTTTGCTTTTTAATTGAAAGATGGATTTTTTATGGATCATGTCTTTTTGGATTTTGGGAAGAGCCCAATCTCCTTTGATTTCCGCATGATAATTGTCTATAACAAATTCTTCTCCTTGAAGATCACTAAGGCTAACAAAGCTACCTCCCATCATATAACTTGTATCTTCATAATCACTTTCTTCATATTCATTGTCCAATATAATTTCAACAATCCCTTTGTTGTTGTTTAGGGCTCGGTCTAAAGCCTCATCTTCACTAAGCTCAACATAATCTAGGCTCCCCATGTTTCGATATGCTTGTTTCTCTTCCTATTTTTGTATTCATTAGCATAATGCCCTACTTCTCCACATGCAAGCATTTGTAGCTGTTTTTCCCTGCAGGACAATAAGCAGCTTTTCTAAAAAAATTACGTTTTCTAGGACTTGGTTTGTTATAATATTTTCTTATATATTTCTCACCTCTTTGCTTGTTAAAGCTCTTTTTCTTATAGAATTTTCTTTTCCTTCATTTTTCAGGCTCTTTTCCCCATTGGTGAGGTGAATCCCAGCAAGCTAGGAATTGCTTTTTTATCTTCGTTTACTTTGGGAGATCAAGACATTGTTCATTGACCCATTTTCTTAGATAAGAAATTCTCGAACCAAGAGTATCAATGACATCTACTCGTTCCAGATATGCAATGTATTTTTCGTTAACTGTGGAATTTATAGGATATGGCAATTTGTTATAGAACATTCCCAAGTTAGTTTCATTATGCCCAATTTTGTAATAATATTGACTAAATTCAGCAATATAATTTTCAAGATATCTCATATTCCATAGTTCTATATTATTAATCTTTCTCTACCATTCTCTTCCCTTTTCTTCAGAATCAAGTTTAGCTCCGATAAATTCGATTACGATTTCCTTGCATAAGTTTTTAAACGTTGCAGTTGGGGTTTCCATCATTCTTAATGTATTTTTACCATCTTCAGTTAATGAATTATACCAGTCAGCTACAGTGCCAAAAGAGCTATGTTCGGTATAGTTTAGGAAGTTTGCCGCAGTCCATATAGTATTTAGGTTTAAGACACTATTCATTCCTCTTTTGCAGTGCTCAAATATTTCTTCTCTATTACGGGTTCCATCAATGTTTTAGATTTATCCAGTTTGGCTAAGTGGGGTAAGGCCAATTTCTTCATATGTCGTGGTTTTCCTTGGGATAAATCCGAAGGAGAAATCGCTTGTACGTCTTGCTGGAACGTACTTAGGTCTTAAGGAATGAGTATTTCTTCTAGAAGGTTCACCAAATTCTTCAGGCTTAGGAATGATATTGTTAGCTAGATTGGTCTTTGTTTCATACAAATCACATTCTTCTCCAATTTCATTAATCTCAATTTCAATAGCCGTTTTACCATATTTTTTTATACAAATTTCATCTAATTTTTTCTAATGCATTATGATCATCAAGTATAATAAGGTTCATTTGCTAATATATTTCCTCTTTTAACTAGACATTATTAGTTTCTTCATTATCATCAGATAACACATCATGCTTATCACTAATTGCGCTCATGATTTTGTTTAATTCTTCCAGATTTTATTCTCTCTCGAACATGTCTTGTAGTTCTTCTAGAGTATACTGCTTATACTCCATCTTTGTCTTCTTTTTCTGCTTTTTTAGCTGATTTTTCACCTATTTTTCTCGTACTTCGTTTTGAATTTTATCTCTTGCAAAAGAAATGTAATCTTGTTTTTTGTATTTTAGAAAAAATATTTATGCTGAAAAGGAGTACTAATACTGGAAGTGGATTTAATTCTATGCCTTACTTTGTTAACTAGTGAAAGGTGGATTATAGATATTTGCTTCTTAAGTTATTTTACTTCGGTCTCAATTTTAGCTAATTCTGCCTTCAGTTTTAAAACTGTATCAGTAATATAGTTTAATTGAGGTGCTATTGGAGAAAGGCCTTTTGGTGAGTGAACAATATGTAAATAATTTGGTTCAGGGCAAGTAGGTGATGATTTTAGCATTAATCACTGTTAATTAGCTTAATTAATTATTTATTATCTTAATAATCTCAATTATTTTTGATACCAGTTGAAAGAGGACCTCAAGTTATATTAGTAGACAAAATGTCACAAACACAATTTTAAATTTTTCGAAAGTAAGCTTGTAAGAATTTGGCCAAAATGTGCAAATATGAAAAGTTTTGGGCATGCTTTGCAAATTAGAACAGTAGTTGGGCCTTGAAAATAGCACATATAAAGTTTTGAGAGACCTTTCTGTTAGTTATCTCAAAAGACAAGTTATCTTATATTTAGTTTTAAAAACCGAGGGTCCTTAAAATAGTTTATAGTAAACTGAGGGTACCTTTGTGTAGTTTATTATGAATACTGCTCATATTCATCATACACGGAGTGCAAAGTGGGCAACGCTTTATGTACCCATTCCATGGCCTCATCAAAGCCAAAGAACTTACTAAAACAATACTCAACAAATTTAACTTTACATCTTGGATCAAGAATAACGGCATAAGATATATATAAATTGTACTCGAACCAATACTTGTCAAATTTCCCAAGCATTTGATTAGCCATAGCAGCTAAAAAGTCATAAGCACTCTCAGTCGCTTTAAGAAAACAATGATCAACCATCCATGCACCTTTGAAATAAAAATTAGATGCCGACCTCTTAATAGCACTAAACGGTGACCTTTTCCCACTCTTCATCTAAAGGTACATAAAATTTCAATGGCGGATCACTCGACACCAAGTAAACAAATACATTTTGATAATATAAAACATTATCAAGCATCTTGTAAGTTGAATTCCAATGAACTTGCATATCCAAATTCAATTTCCTTCTCACATCTAAACGAAAAATCTTTTCTCCACTTTCATCAAACTCTTTACTTCTGTGAGGAGATCTAGTAATCAACTTCACCAAATTTCTAATATTTTCAAGAATTTCATCAATCAATTGCAGACCATCTTGCACAATATGATTTAAAATATGTGCACAACATCTAACATGAAACAAATGTGCCACTACTAATCACCCCACTTTTTGGAACGAGACACTTGTTTAGATTAGCCACCATCACATCATTATACTTAGCATTATCCATGGTGATAGTGATTATCCTATGGTCTATATTCCATTGAGTAAGAAACATAAACACTTTATTCGCTATGCTTTCACCATCAAAGGGAGATGTCAATGCCCTAAACCTAAGGATTCTTTTGTGCAATTTCCAAGCACTATCTACAAAGTAGGAAGTGATGAAAATCTGCTGTTGATAAGTGTGATTTAACTTCCAATTGTCAGTTGTAAAATAAATCCACCTAGGAGCTTTCAATAACATATCCTTCACCTTATCTCTTTCCCCCAAATACATGGATAACAATTATCTTTTAGCCATTGAATGACTAAATGGAACAAAATTCAGATTAGCTTTAGGCATCATTCGTCTAAAACCTTGTTCCTCAACAGTTGTAAAAGTATGAGATCCTTCTACAGTATAAAGCACAATTTCTTTAGGGAGTTCACTTATATTAAGACAAATTCCCGGCCATCATCACTATCCCCATCGCCACATTCATACCCTCTAGGTCGTGCTGGACATCTATCTAAATGGCACTTTAAATGAGAAGTACCACTCCCTAGATTAGCAATCAAAGTGACTTTATAATGCTTGTATGTTGAAATTTTCTCACCCTATGCATTCTTGCCTTGTAAGAGCTCCTTCCACACTATAAACTTTTTCCTCCTTTTACGTTGTGGTCCTTACGTAGCACCGTATTCACTATAATCATTTTCAACTACTTGCCTTGAAGATGTTTGACTTTCCATGCCTAAGATATACACAAAAATAGAATATTCAGTGTAATATATCAAGGACTCACTAACTTTGAGCTTTATAAGCTTTGCCCAAAACCAAACAGATTACTTATCAATTGTCATCTACACACAGAAGATGTTGCAAGGGTGAATTCTAATCAGATTACAGTTCATTTTGCAATGAAACAAAATCGAATAACCAATGCCGTGAACTTCCACTATGATAGGATGATGAAGGTTTTACAAACTTCCAAAATCCTCTCTATATCACCACACAAAGCTTGTAAAGTCAAAAGTAGTAAAAACAGAAGCGAAGGTACCAGTATTGCTAAAACTAGCACAACTTACAGTTGATCAAATGAAAACTACCCAAAAATGAAAAATTCATTCTAAATTCCAGTTGGGCAGTAGATATTATCCATAATTAAATCAAAACCAAGATATACAATTCTCTTGGTAACAATGAAATAGTAACATGATCCCACAAAAAACACTAATAATTGATCGATTAGCCCAATTCTTCCAAACTATCTGGGTAACAAAAAAATCAATTGGAACGTGAAACAGGGATAGGGAAAAATTCAGTGAAACCCTAACCTATGAAATTTACAGAGGCAAATTCAAGCACCCAAATTTCTCAAAAAATCAACAAACCTGTCAAAAACCTAGAAAAGAAACAATCAACCCCCGATAAATTACATCCTAAAAATTGCAAGCTAGGAATGATATATGTAATTTGTTTACCTGACAATAAGAAGGTTCAATCTGTAGTAAGTTGCGAAACCTCGAGGAGCAAAGATTGAAAACTGGTTAGTCAATTTGTGAGTATTATTAATCAGTAGAAATTTTCTAGTGAGAGGGTGAGATATTGAGAGACGAGAGTGTGAGATTGAGAAAAGGGAGCGAGAGATTTAATAGCAAATTCAACGGAGAAAAATTTAGATCTTTGCTGCTTGGAGACTTCAACCCTTAAACTAGGCCGTTTAGAGCCCTAAGTGGCAATGCCCATTAACCGACCCGCCAGGACTCGAAATTTGGCCCTCATTTAAGCGATCCACAAGGTGCCCAAACCATATAACATTTAAATGGGCACCAACCCTTTTATAACAGGCCTGACCCTGGCAGCCCATTGGGGCCCCTACCTACTGCCTAGGTCTAGTATCAGCCACGAACTACTACATCGAGTTCCAGATCAATCCAATGTTTTTCAATAGATGGGAGAGAATTATTAATGTGGGCACTTGAAATATGATGGTATTTTGAGACCTAGAGGTGTTCGAGAGATAACTACGTGAGGTATGCATAATCTGATTGCTATATATCTTCCCAATAGAAGTTGTAACATTCATTCATGCAATCTTGCTAGATTTTTCAGACCTTTATCCGGCAGAACTTCGGTTGGTGTCAAAGCATTTGAGGTGTGTAGAACTTAGAGGTTTTGAGAGATAACATTGCGAATAAATTATGGTTTCTCGATTCTTTTATGCACTATGCATAAATTGGTCATTTCTGTAGATCTGTAAGTCAGGCATGTTTGATGATTACTACAAACTTTGATTCAGTTGTTCATCGCTAGTCTACGCCAGTTTTAGTCATCTCCTCTGCAGGTCAATAACGGAGAGATTAAAATTCTAGAGAAATTGTAGAGTCTGGAGGTAAAGCCCAAATATTTGAAGAAATACAAACAGGATACATCATTCAATGATTTTTGAATTGGTTAGTGCGAAGAAATCAAATAGGTTCAGAATCGTAATCAAAATCAATGAGTTTCAAATCGATGCCAAAACAAAAGTTGTTGTCTTCTGAGGTTTAGAGTAGAAATTTTACTAGATTATATCATGCAGTAGTAAACAAAGGAGAGAGAATCAATATACATGATTTCTCATAAAAGCTTTAATGGTGTATAAAAATGGGAGACAGCCAGAAGCAGAGAGAATTAGGGAGGCAGAGATTAGCTTTAGAGGTGGGAATAGAGAAAGGGTGGAACTGGGTCATGTTGGTCACGGGAAGCCCAACGGTGGATAAAGTTCCACTGTAGGATGGGCAATGCACACAATTCCACAGTTCTTTTTTGGGCCTTTTTGGTACATTAGTAATTCATTTACTTATTAAATATAGTACAAAAATGTTGTTATTGCCAAATGTACAATTATTATTGGCAATGTAAATAATTATTGTTTATACCGAGTGTATTACGGTGCATTAGATTCTAACTTCACTCAAAGCATTGACCCCAAAGGCTTAGAAATAATTGTAGAAGAATTGGAACATAACTTAATTTTAGATTGATTTGGCAACCATCAATTTGATGCTGGGACCAAAAAAAAAAAGAAGACATTTTCTAATGCCCATTCATGGAGGATGAATTAGATGAGGAGAGAGAAAGAACATGGGACTGAAAAATTCTTAGATACAAACATATATATCTAACATGACACACACCCTGAAGTCGTGTAGTGGATGCACTTTCCATATGTTGTAGTGTATCTTTTTTTTTTTCATGCAGTAGCACATCTTTTCTGTTCTACAGTTCCTTTTCCTTCCTGTAGTGTACCATTTGTTTCATGCAATGTGTTTTTTCTTACTTGTAGTGTATCTTTTCTTGTCTGGAATGTGCCTTTTGTTCCCTGTAATGTATATTTTCTAGTCAGTTGGGCTGGGAGAATTTCAAAAATGCTTGTTGGGTTGGGGGGAAATGAAATAGGGACCCAATTATATGATGCCTGTTATATAGGTATGTACCTGAATATGGTATATAGGTATGTACCTTAGAATTACTGTATAAGACTTATAAGGTGAGGAAGAATGAAGTTGGGAAAATTACGTTGACGCCATAGCTAACTAGTAATAACGAATGTGTAAGACATGCCTTCGTTATTTTTATGTTAAGTTGCCTGTATTACCTTTTCATGTTATAAAATCGTATTTTTAGTAACTATATGAGTTAAATGATTATCGATGTGCTTTTGAAAACTATAATTTTATAAAAGGGGATTTTTATCGCTATTATTGATTTCAGAGTTAATTCGTATCATTTATGCCTTTGAATTATATCGATAGGTTAATTTAGTCGTCATTCGATTTATTTAGTCGTTTCCTGAATACGATTAGGTTGTCAACATTAGAAGGGTTAGAGTTCGAGGTACGAACTAAGCTAGCATTACCGATTCCTAAGTAGCCTGGAACAAAATAAAAGAAAGATAGAAAGGAGGGGCATTTTGGTAAAGTCGCCCTACCCCTCTTCTTCTTCCTTCATGCCCGTGAGACCCCCTCCCATGACATCCCCTCACTCTCTCTCTAACTCACGCTGCTCTCTCTCTCCCCTTTGCTTCCCCACTTCTCCCTCCTCCACACGTAGAGTCGCCGCCCACCGCTGCCATGAGCTTTGCCGGCGAGCCAGGAAGGGACTACGGCGGTCCCCTGCTCGCGACCACCACCCCCTCTCCTCCCCTCTCCTCGCCGCGAACACAGCCGGTCAGCGGCACCTTGGGTGGCCTCGAAGCACCACCCACATGCCGGAATCCGGCCAAACACCTAGAATCAACCTCCCCCATCAGTCGAGTGGTCGAATTCAACCCAAATCAGCCACGGTTTGGCTGAATTCAGTGCGGGTAGAACCGATGCTCGAACAAAATTCACTTGCATGGTGAGTTTCGAGCCTTTAGCCTTCTTTAAATTGAATCTCTATCTCAAACCGTCACTAATCGTGTGAAAATTGGACAAAAATTGCGAGCTAGGGTTTTGGATTTGGGCTAGGTCGTGAATTGCGCGAAGGACAGAGGAGACTCTGAGCAATTGATGTTCCATTTTGGCCTCAGTTCAAGCTAATTGCGTGTCTCTACCATGGAATCGAGGTGGGTGTTCCTCGCCTCCTAAATTAGTATTAATTTCGAAATCGTTTTAAGCTTTAAGTTGCGATGCATGCTAAGTTTAGTTAGTTATGCCTGAAATCGACTTCGAATCGTTAAATGTTAGTTTAGTTGATTAAAACCCGAAAATAACTTGAATCGATACATGTTAATTTAGTTAGTCGATGCCTGAGATGTTGTTTCGAAGTTAATTTAACGTGTTTAGCATCGATTCAAGTTAATTAGTTGATGCATGAAAAAGAATTAAAAACGAAGTTGGTTTAATATGTTTAGCTCCAATTCAAATAATTAGCGATGCATGAAAAGGGGTTAATTTTGAAGTTATAAGAACGTGGTTAGCTTGGATACGACTAAAGTAAGCTAAGGTATAAAAAGAACTAAAAACGAAATTGGTTTAATATGTTTAGCTTCGATTCGAGTTAAACTAACTAATGCTTGTAATCGAATTAAACTTGAAGTTATTGAGATATGTTTAGTTTCATTCAAAGTACGTTCATGCTTAGGAAAGTTTCCTTTAAAATGCATCGTATATGTCAGATTTGAATCATGTTTGGTTTACTTAGTAAAGTGTTGTCAATTGACGACTAAATATGGTTATATGTGGCTGAAAGGTGCTGTTTGCTCAGGTAAGAGCTTAAACCTCACCCTCTTTTAAATAAGTCTATATGATAACATATTGTGATTAATAAATTGATGAAACGAGCTAGTAGTTTAACGGTTTGAGGACAACATTATGAGCGTTTGAGGTCTTGTGGTATGGTGAAAGTGAGGAGGGAGACTGGGTTGTGAATTGACCGCAATCGTGTGGATTGCGAGGCCATGTGTGGCTCATTGTGTTGAATTGATTATGAAGTGCTTAAATGTAATATATGTGCTTAAGTGCTCAAATGGCATTATGTGCATAAGGGTGAGTTTTCAAAGAAAGATTTCATGTTTTGAAATGATAGTAGCCATAACTATTACTGCATGATGGCCTATTTTAATTAAATGAAAACAGTTTTGGGAGTGAACTCACTTGAACGGGGGAATCCCTAAAGAGTTTTAAAAAGGTGTGAGTTATACGTTGAATGATTTTACTGTTTGAAATGCAAAGTTATTAGCCGTTATGGCCGATACGCTTTAAGTGGCTAAGATAATGTGCTGTGGACAATATGATATGATATGAATGATGTTATCCTAGGGGATAAGTCCGGATAAACCCTAGAGGCCCTGACGAGGGCTGATGTAATGGTCCGATATGTTATATGTAGCCATCCCGGGAGTAAGAGCTTAAGCGTGAGCGTTAGGTCTCACTATGGGGTCGAGAATAGTTCTCACCCGATCAGCACCCTGTAATGATCTTATGCCAAAAGTATTTTCCTGCCAAGATAAGAAAAGCAATTAGCCTATGCCATTTTATATGTTTTAAGGTTTTAAGGAAAAAGAATGCTTTACGGGCCCAAGGAGGCCAGTTGAATGAAATGAGAAAAGTTATAAGGGTCAGTATGCGACCGATATGAAAGAATATGAGCCTCGAGAGGCTAAGAGAAGAATTTTTATGAGCCTTAAGAGGCTAAATGAAACGTTTTCAAAGAAAGGAAAGAGAGTTTTCTTTGTATGTTCTATGCTTTTCTTATGAATGATATATGAATGAAATGCTAAGTAAGATACGATTACGAAAAAGAAGGCCTTATGAGCATGTTTTATGCATAACCTATGAATGAGACTTGGAATCTGTGTGTGCCTTATGCATATCATATGAATGCGAAATGAAGTCTCTTTTAAAAAGGGCAAGAGCCTCAAGAGGTTAAGAAAATGTTTTCAATGAAAGAAAGAAAGTACTGAATAAATGCTTTATGGAGTGATTCTTAAGCATGTTGAAAGTGGATTCCAATATCATGTGGCCTCATCTCTTTCCATATCATACCTGTCTGATTAAAAGTGCATATTAAGTATATAAGTGATACTGTATTCAATGTTTATGTTTTAGAAACACATGATGAGTAAGCAAGTTCCTAGCATGCCAACCTTAATCGAAGCTTGGAATCTATCATGCTTAAATGTGTAGCCAAGAGCCTACGAGCTGGGATATGTGGTCGAATATCATGTTAGTATTACTTAACTGCTTGTTAGTCAAAGAACTTAATCATTCAGGAGTCTAGAGATGTGTTCGAAGGGTTAAAATGAAGTTATGTTTAGTAATGTCTTCATAGGAATTCTATGAATGCCTAATATGATATTAAAGTATGAATACGTGATATGTGCCTAGTAAAGATATTATTTGCCTGCAACGGTTTTGGTTTTAAGGGGGTTGGGGGACACTCACTGCGCGTGTGGTTGCTCATCCCACTACTATTTCCCCTTTTCCTAGGTTTTCTTTATGACAGAAAGAAGTTGAATCAGCTGGAATCGATTATTGCTTGCAAGGTGTCATTTGTGCCTATTTATGTCTTTAAGGAGTCATGTAAAGCCCTTTTTAGTTTGTAATCGTTTGTAAACAGTATTCTAAGTTCATGTAATGCATACTGGGTATGAGTCGCTCTATATGGCCATATGAGCCAACCATCCAATCAATTAGATGTCTTTTGGTTGAAGTTGGTTATGTTTTGGGATGTAAACCCTGTATTCCGGTTGTGTGAACCGTTGAGTTGTATCTCTTACTGTTTCTGTATTAGTGAACTATTTTGTTTGGTGTACTCCGAGCAGGTGGCTCGTCGAGTTATGAACTCCGGCGTGTGGCCGTTGAGTTATGTTTTAAATGTTTACGCTTCCGCTGATTTACAGGGACTTATTGTAAGGCGTTTAGCCCAGGAACGTTCAGTTTTCAGGGGAAATTCTGTCCGTTTCGTCCCAAAATTTAAGTAAGAAGTTAGGAAAACGTAACGCTTTCGGCCCTAGGGGCTGGGGGTGTTACACAACGTGAACAATTTGTTAGTAGGTGGGCCAACAAGAAACACAGGTGTGGAAAAGCAACTTCATTAAATCGGCCAAATTACCTGTATTTTAATTTTTTTATGTGGGCCTTAGAGTTTCTTGTAATCTTAGATTAGAACAAAAAACAAAAGCAATTCTTTCTCTATCTCTCCTCACATTAGCTCAAATCAATGCCTAACCCAAAGGTTTCTCTCTCTTACAAATGATTCTTCCACTTTCTCCATTTATCTAGCGAACATCATGGCTGCCAAATGAAACTAACATGAAATACTTTCTATTACAAGATAACAAGTGGGATTTTTACCAATTTAGGGTGACTTCACGAGAGAGAAAACGTTATAATTTCTTAGACTTATTCAAGGGATTAGGATGGTAAGGCTGAGTAAACATCAATTATGCAGGGGTAGACTATAGGACAATGTCGCGCAGAGTTGAGGGAAAGGAAGGAGATGACAGGGGCAGTGGAGCATGGATGAGATGGACCGGTGTGGGTGGGCTGCTAAGGTGGATTTTGGCCCAATATTGATCCATCTTTTGTTGCATAAAGAACAGATTGTAAGAAATAAACAGAAGGAGGTGTGAAAGAGGAGAGAGGAGAAAAAAAAATAAGGTTTTCATATGTCACAAACTATGATAAGGAAGCAATTTTAGAGGTTTGTAGCTTAAAGCTCAAGCAGAATCGGTGGCTACCAAAGGCACGATGTTATAAAGCATTTGTCAGGGCTTACCCAAATCGTGGCAAATGGTTCGAAAGTCAACCCGACTATATGTAGAGTACTCTAAAAAATATGATGTAAGTGTCAAGGGAATAGAGTACCCAAGCCAATACACATCAAAAGGAAGAGGAAGATTGAACTTTGGGTCACGGCCTTAGTGGCACGGTCGTGCCATAGAGCACGGTCAGACCGTGCCAAAATGCTGCCCACAAAAACCGTGGGTGAAGGTTTTGTGCACGGTTGAGTGTCTTTGGTTGCTATCTCGGTTTTGGCTAGTTTTGGTGAATGTAGAATGGTGAAATTGGATGTAAAAGAGTGTTTTTAAGGTGGGAAAATGAATGGAGGTGAAAGATTAGCTAAGTAAAAGCAAGTAGTCACTAATCCTTGCTAATTACTTCACTAAACAAACATAGAGATGAATTTAGGATAGGATAGAACTAAACCTGAGATTGGATATAGAATCACCACCAACCCTCGAGCTTAGGGCCCTTAATCTTGATTAAGATACAGAAACACCACTTAATCAAGGTTCAGACTCACTTGAACACCACCTTAATTGGCCTAATTAAGGATAAGCAAGCAAGGATTGAGAGAGAAAAGCTAGAATGCTCTTCACGGTTTTACCAAGGTGAAAAATCTGAGTTATGATTCCACTATGGCTGAAAATGCCTTACATACTAGAGAGAAATGGAATGCTAGGCTAGTAAAAGGCCACATCACTTTGCTTCCTAGTGAGGAAAAGTGTTAGGGCTAATCTAATTACATGCTTAGCTAGTAATACAACCGGCTATGCTAAACTAGATTACATGAAGCTTTAACTAACACTAATACTTCAAATTATGCATCTAACCTTTTTCTAGCATGATTATACAATACTTAAGCATTAAACAACCAGCAAAATGAAGGAACAATGCACATGGGCAGCCGAAATTTGCATGGGAAGAAAACGGCTAGCCAATGGGAAGCCTCCATGCAAGGGACACCAAGCTCTCTCCCATTGGTTGCTCTTCTCTAGAATTTCACCACCCCAATGAAGCTTTTAGAGTGTGCCAACATTGAAGAGAGTGCCAAGCAAGTTGTCTAGCAAAGGGGCCGGCCATTTGAAAGGAGAAAGAACTGGTTTTGGCAAACCGGGTTCTAGAAGAACCGGTTCTGGCCGGTTTTTTGTGCAAATCGTTTGGCTAGCAAAAATGGTTATGACTTGGATTTTAAAAGGGGGGGGGGTAACTTTAGGATGTGTAGAATCGCCCCCTCGAAAAAATCAAGGTTTCAAAAGGGTTTTGAGGATTAAATAAGTGATTACTGCAAACCGCGCAAAACCGGGGCAAAATGGAATGACTTGGAAAATGACCTAGATCTTCAATCCTCTTGAACTTGTGACTTGGAACGAACATTGGTACCTGCAAAACAACATCAAAAGGATTCCAAAAATGTAAAAAGGTTAGGCCTAGGCCACATTGTAGCTTAGGAAATCATATACACAAAACCGGGCACTTTGAAGCTAGTGAACCCGTTTGTGCCAACTTCATCTTGTTCCAAAATAAGAGCCATTCTCTTGGTTTGTGATCTTGTTCTTGGACGTGATGGCATAACCTCTTCATGAACATGATCTTGGCTAGGTAGGATTCCATCAAAATAGCTATTCACCAACTTTGGCCCACAATTGTCCAACAATAATAGAGTTGAGGACAGAGAAAATGAGTGTTGTGGTGTCATTGACGCTAATCATGATGGTTTTGAGATGGTGATGGTGGCATAACTTGTTTTTGGTAAGCCTGGGTAGTGGTGGTTCAACCTAGCTAGGTCTAAGAGTTGGTGAGCAGATAGAGTGAGGAGGATATTGTTGGCTGTAGGAAATAATTAGGACTAACCTTAATGCGGAAGTATACCATCGACAATAGTCCACAATAAGAATACCAAATCTTCAGTAATAATGAATCCCAGCGGCTACTAGAGTCGCCTTGTAATGTCCACGTTCTAAACCCGATTACTCCGCGATGATGGTAGAGTAATTGTGAGGAGAGATAGAGAAATAATATTTCTGTTCGTATGTATGTCTCTAGCTGACCCTCCCAAACCTCCTTATATAGGTATTGGGGGTTAGCAACTAGGGTTTAGGGAGGTCTCTTAGTGGCTGTCGGACCTCAACTAATGGGCACGGCCTACAGCTCCCACTCGGCCACAAAAGGCCGTTACAACACATGTTCCCATGAATCATGTCTCCTCACATTCCACACTGGGAATAGGATGTGTGACCGAAGATAAAAAATAATGTTATATTAAGTCACCATCCAACTAACATAACACCTTCACGGAATACGATACCCTAAAAATATCCCAAGACATCACCAGTGGCATCTTTAGTCCCTTATGCTTGATATATCATATGATTATGTTCTCAACATAATCGCCCGGGCTTGATATGGTGATGGTAGATAGATTTTCCTTAAACACTTATGAAATCTCATCTTAACTTAATTGCTTTCCTAATGTGTTCCCGCTGAACCGTATACATCGTGGCTCTTGAGAATCACATTAAAGTAGCATCATTAAGCTTCGACTTAATATCATAGCTTTAAGTCAAAGGGTCATCATCCATAGGGTCACACAGTGACAAGTGAAAGGGAATTTAATCGTCACCCCACATATGGGTCGTCTTACAAGCACACACAGTATGAGATGTGCGTCACGGCATAGCTCCCACTTAGCTGGGTTCGTCACTCTTTATGCCATGCGAATCATCAATCTAGATTTTTACTCAAAAAATCTAACCCGAGCCACTAGATCAACATACTGAATGTTGGCCTTGACACTCAAGATTCGGCTTTTAGAGCTTCAATATGAAAACTTATCTCATATTCGACTCCTTTGAGTCTCATCTTAGTCTTACTAAGGCGCCTATTCCTCATTCATACACCTTCAGTATGAGTTATCGATATTGCACACTTAGTGCCAATATGATTACGTCTCATCCTGCCCGCTACTCAAGCGTCAGGGTGATTGCCTGTGTGACTAGGCCAATTAGAAGCCTGTGACTTTTCAACATGTCTAACAGATAAATTACAAAACATTTAGAAAAAGAACACTTTAATCTTTATTTCATAAATGCCTTTTACATGAAGAACGTATCTATCATACATAACAAGATTCCATCCAAAACTAAACCCTGCGAAGTCCTAGACTCAACGAATGTGCTTTGAAAGCATCTCTAGGAATTGGCTTAGTTAATGGATCGGCGATCATCTTGTTAGTGGGTATATACTTGATGGCAACCTCCTTTATCTTTACAGTGTCTCGCACAAAGTGATAACGCCTCTTGATGTGCTTGGTCTTCCGATGAAACTTCGGATCCTTGGCGAATTGGATGCCAGCTGTATTGTCACATAACATCTCTACAGGATCATCGGTTCTCGGAGTGAGATTAAGATCCTGGAGGAAGCTCCTAAGCCATATTGCCTCCTCCGTGGCTAGGCTGCATGTGACATATTCTGCTTCCATGGTCGACAGAGCTATGCAGTCTTGCTTTTTACTGCACCACGATATGGCCCCCCCACCCAGGGTGAACACATATCCTGAGGTTGACCTGGACTCATCCAGGTCACCACCCCAATCAGCATCTGAGTATCCTCTCAACTTAAGGTCCCCGCCCTGAAAGCATAGGACCAAGTCGGTTGTACCACGAAGGTAACGCATGACTCTCTTAACAGCTTGCCAATGAGCCTGTCCAGGATTGCTTTGGTAACTACTTACCAGACCAACCACAAAGCAAATGTCCGGCCGTGTACATAACATGGCATACATTAGGCTCCCTACGGCACTAGCACAGGGGACATTACTCATAGCATCTTTCTCTTTGTCTGTTTTTGGGCATTGGTCAAGGCTCAAGGTTAAACCCTTCTCAACTGGAGTGTCTACGGGTTTGGAATAATGCATGCGGAACCGTTCCAAGAAATTTTTGATATATGCCTCTTGGGTCATACCTAAGAGTTTCTTGGGACGATTCCTTACTGTTTCCACACCTAGGACATACCTGGCTTCACCCATATCCTTAATCTCAAAGACGGAGGATAGCCACCTTTTAGTAGCTTCGATTATCTCCAAATTATTCCCAGCCAATAGTATGTCATCAACATATAAGGTAAGGAACATAATCCCTCCAGTTGATCTTTTGACATACACACAATGGTCCTCCGAAACCATGGATAAGCCAAAAGAGGTTATGGCTTCATGGAATCTTAAGTACCAAGACTTGGAGGACTGCTTAAGACCATATATGGACCTTTTAAGACGACACACTTTGTCCTCTTGCCCCTTTGATGCAAAACCAAAGGGTTGGTCCATGTAGATCTCTTCCTCAAGGTTGCCATTGAGGAAAGCAGTCTTTACGTCCATTTGAAACAGCTCTAAGTCCAAATGGGCAACCAAGGCTAGGAGTAGGCGAATAGAGGCAAATCTCACCACAGGAGAAAATGTCTCTTCAAAATCTACACCCTCAATTTGTGTAAACCCTTTCGCCACTAAACGGGCTTTGAACTTGTCGATCGATCCATCTGCCCGACGTTTTATCTTGAAAACCCACTTGTTTCCAATAGACTTACGTTGGGGTGGAAGATCAACAAGTTCCCAAACCTTGTTTCTTGCCATCGAGTCCATCTCATCCCTCATGGCATCCATCCACTCTTTGTGGCTTGGTGAGTCAATTGCTTCTTGGTAAGAGGTAGGCTCCTCGAATTCCAAGGGAGTACATAGGAATATTTCCCCTTCAACTTGAAAATATCGTCGAGGAATTCTTCCACGCTCACTCCTTCGGAGCCTAGGGCCTTCATTGTTCGTCTGCCCGGTTGAGGTGTCCCTCCCCATATCTCTAAGGGGTGTGGGACTCTGAACATGTGGAAAGTTACTCCCACTATCCCTCTGGGGCGTGGGATCCTGAACATGTGGACTTACTACATGTTCAACAACTGGAGATTGAGGACGGACCTCACTCGCAAGTTGACTTTCCTCATGTATAGGAGATTGAGGACGAATCTTAATTTCCTGGTCAGGCAGGTCTCCCCCATTCCCTCTGGATAGGGGAGGCATACCATCTTCGGTGACTTGGTTAGAATCCAAATTCTCCCCCTCACCGAATGATGGTTGGATGTCTGGCTGTAGCTCAAATAGTTCGACATCCTTTTTGACTTCACCAATGGTCTGGAACTCATCCTCAAGAAAATCGACGTTGCGGGAGTTTATTTCTGTCATGCCACCATTTGGATGTTCCCCGTACATCACATATCTTTTTGATTGTGCGGGGTATCTAATGAACACCATTTTGGTGGCCCTTGGACCAAGTTTTCCATGTTTGTGGGTTGGGTTATGCACATAGCCGGTCGAACCCCATGGGCGTAAATGGTCCAAGGATGGCTTCTTACCAAACCATAACTCATATGGTGTGGCAGGTACACTCTTGCTTGGCACACGATTGAGTATGTAGGCTGCCATAAGCAGCGCATCTCCCCAGAAACTGATAGGGAGACTAACATGTGCCATCATTGACCTGACCACGCCAAGCAATGTACGATTCCTGCGTTCCGCAACACCGTTTTGTTGTGGAGTGCGTGGAATCGTTAACTGTCTTTGTATACCTTTTTCCTCACAAAACTCTTTGAACATATCAGAGAGGTATTCACGACCTCGATCAGTTCGAAGGATCTTAACCCTTCGCTCCAATTGAGTCTCTACTTCGGCTACGAAGCGTTTGAATATATCAAGTGCCTCGTAGCGGTGAGATAACAGGTACACATACCCATATCGTGAATAATCGTCTATGAGGGTAATGAAATAGATAGCCCCATGTCGTGCTTTAACGTTCATGAGTCCGCATATGTCTGAGTGGATTAATTCTAAGGGACTAGATGCTCTCATGGCTTTACCAAAAGGCTTCATAGTTGCCTTTCCAGCTAAACATGACTCACACCTAGGCAACTTAACCTTAGTGAGTCGGTCTAGGAGACCTTCTTTAGCTAGCCTATTTATTCTATCTTGACCTACATGGCCAAGTCTAGCATGCCACTTAACAGATTCAGAATTGGAGTCGAAATAAGAAACATAAGCAGAGGATATATTATTATAGTTATCATCCAAATCCAAAACAATGAAATCTCCTTTCAAAGTTGCTTGGCCAAACAAATTGCCATTATAGAACAAATCTAAACCGTCTGGACGAAAACCAAAAACAAAACCTAATCTTACTAAAGAAACATAAGAGACTAAGGAGCATCGCACCCCAGGTGCATAGAGGGCGTCATGAAGAAGCAGCTTGTTTCCTCCACGGAGTTTGAGCTAGTATGTTCCTACTCCAAGGACATCTTCTTCGCTGCCGTTCCCCAGTACGACAGTCCGTGAACCCACCGGGTAGCGATGGTACTCCACGAACCCTGCCCTATCTTGAACTATGTGCTTTGTTGCCCCTGTATCTACAATCCATTGAGGAAGAGAGTTAGCAACGAATGCATGGGAGCAAACATATAATTCAGGATTTTTAGTGGAAGTAGGTACCTTAGCTGGCTCAGGACAATCCTGAGCGAAATGGCCCTTCTTCCCACAGTTATAGCACTTCACACGTGCCATATCCTTAGCTCCGTTGCCCTTGGTCTTGTGCTTCTTAGCAGTACCAGCATTAGAGGGAGAGTTTTGAGGAGGACGAGGGCCTTTCATAGGTTTCTTACCACGGTAAGGTTTCCTATTCTTGGGCCCCAATCCTTTGGCAACGAATGCCATACTGGAAGACGCATATTGCTTTAAACGCTCTTCCTCCATTTCGAGGTATTTGGAGATTGCCTCGAAAGTGTTGATATGATCGCTGTGTGCCATGAATGTTTTAAAACTCTTCCAATGTCCATTATCATTGGGAAGAGCCCTAATCACATTCAGGACTTGTTCTTGCTCAGAAACCTCTTGCCCCGCAGCCTTAAGGTCTCGAACCATAGCACTCATGGTTCGAAGGTGTTCGGGGATACTACGACTGGAGTCAATAGTATATTGCATCCATTTCAGCTACAAGGTACGCAACCTTGTAGCAGACATCTGCCCGAACCTAACCTTAAGCTCTATCCACATGTCCTTAGAAGTGCGGAAACGCTCAAACTCTCCCAGGAGATCGTCCCGCATGCAAGACAGCATGGTGTAACGTGCGGAACGATCGCGTTTGAACCATGCTTGGTATGTTTTCAGGTTTTCTTTATATTACTCAGTTGCAGTAATATCCCTGCCTTGTTCATCTTTTTCAGCCAGAGGAACCATAGAGGCAGTCAAGTGGTCCAGCATATCATAATTGTTTAGATAAAACTGGACCTTTAGATGCCAAACATCATAGTTCGAACCATCCAACTTGTCATCAGATTGCATACATCCTATCATATTTCTAGCTGCCATATCTGAAAGTATATTTTATCTGTTAGACATATCGTTTAATAATTAAATTTCCTAGAAAAGCTCCATAATTTACTATTTACGTACGAAAATTTCGCTAAGCTCATAATCATCACGCACAATTGTGAATTTGGAGTTTCTTTAATTTAATTATTAATTTCATAAAATATTCTTAAAAGTTTTGTTAAACTTAATTAACATTTTTAATTCAATGAATATCACGAAGATATTCACCTTTTATTACGTAAATATGTATTCAGTTAATGTTTATGAAACTAATTCATTTAACACAACTTCATTATATATATATGTATAACACAAAGTTATATAATCAACCTCCAAATATTTATATAATCAATGATAATAACATGAAATTAAAACCAGAGATAATATAATTTATCAAAAATAAACATATGACCAACCCATGGCCATTTTCTAACATATGAAACAAATTTATACGATTATGGGAGCACAAATTTAATAATCTAAATTTTGGAACTGAGACAACTAAAATGAAACAGCCAAAATCGAAAACAAACATGAAACAAATTCTTATTCTCCAGGTCAAGTGACGGTTTCTGGGCCTGAATGGGTAAACGACCCAAAACAAAAACGGGTCAGTCGAAAATTGATCCATAAAAAAATGATCCAAGAAGGAAGAAAAAAAAACAAAAAAACAAAAAAAATGGGAGGAGAGACTTGGGGGGGGGGGGCTTTTAAAAAGTGAGTAAATTTGCCCCCCCCCAAACCTAATCTCAGGTTTTCTTTGTACTGGGTCTCCCTCTACCTCTCTATCCCTTCTACCCCTCTGCCTATCTACCTCTTGACCCCCGAAGAGGAACCCTCTCCCTTCTTCTCTCAGCCTTACTTTCAATGCTAAGGACCCGAAATGGAGCGCCGAGCTCCCTTCTTGGGCTGTTGGCATTGCGACCATGATAGCCACCGGCACCGTGGAGGTGTTGCCATTTGGTCGTGTCGCCGCCATAGCCGAGATGTGGAGCACAGAGCTCCACTGACACTTGGTCTTCTCCGCCTCAATGGTGAACCCTGGCTACCCACATGAGGAAAGCAACCCCATTCATCGCCGATGGCCCATAATCAACCCACCACCGTGTAGATTGGCTGCAACCAAGCTAGAGAGTAGTAGGTGTGCACCGAACGCGCCTCTGACGTGGTGGCGCGTGACTCACACGCGCCGCCAATTTGGTGGATTTCGCGGTCTCTTCGCGGATTTGGGTAGATTGGCGATCAAGGGTGCGGTTGGAGGAAGAAAGAGAGCCAAAAGCTCCTTCGTTGGCGGCGCGTGACTCACACACGCCACCCTTCCACGACAGTTCTGATGGGTAAGGTTCGAGTTCCTCCCTAGTCCTCTTTGTTTTAATTTTCGAGTTCCTCTTTGTTTTAGGCAGGGGGATTTTAGGGTTGGGGTAATCGAGTTTCGGTGATTAGGGTTCGGTCGAGTGATTTGGTTCTCTCGGTCTTTTTCCAAAAAAAAAAACTTTGCCTTTCATGGTTTAGCATCAAATTCAAGCATGATTTTGTCTGAACGTCATGATAACATAAGGCATACATACACACAGTGACATTAATTTGGATATTAGCCGTGAACTACCACCGAAAAAAGTGTTATTTCTGATGTCGTGCAAACTGTATTTCAGCATGAGACATGTTCTTCGATTTTGTATAATAATAGCGTGTCTGTATTGGCTTAAGAACGATGGTAACCAAAAAAAATAATAGTCGATGCACAAAACCGGGACTTTATGACAAACATATCATCAGAAAAAAAATAGAGTTCATTACATCCACGAAACTGAATGTACAACATGGATTTGGATGCGGAATTAAACTGAAAAATTCAATCTTTGGCCAGAACCAATTACGTAAACATGCTTTTGGGACAGATTGATAGTAACATGAGCATGTTCATAATTAGCAGACTTTAATATATCCATGATAGTAAATCTGCAGTTTTTTAACACTTTCTGGGCATTATAACAACATGAGCATATTGCTGGATTTTAGCAGTTTGCATAATTACGAAAATTAAGCAAATTAAACGAATGAAATTAGCATGCTTTCAACGAATCAGTTTCGGCAGATTTATTAATCTTTCAATTGGGACTAATCCTAACGGTTTAGGCTCTGATACCACTATAGGAAATAATTAGGACTAACCTGAATGCGGAAGTATACCGTCGACAATAGTCCACAATAAGAATACCAAATCTTCAGTAATAATGAATCCTAGTGGCTACTAGAGTTTCCTTGTAATGTCCACGTTCTACACCCGATTACTCCGTGGTGATGGTAGAGTAATTGTGAGGAGAGATAGAGAAATAATATTTCTGTTCGTATATATGTCTATAGCTGACCCTCCCAAACCTCATTATATAGGTATTGGGGGTTAGCAACTAGGGTTTAGGGAGGTCTCTTAGTGGCCGTCGGGCCTCAACTAATGGGCCCGGCCTACATTGGCCATGGTGGCTACTCTTGAGTTGGCTGGTGTTCGTGGCACTAATGATGTTAAGGAAATAAATATTGTAATATTATTTGTTAATATTTGTTTCTAATTTGTGGGATATTTCGGCTGCTTGAGAATTAGTGATGCTCTACAACTCAGCTTGTTGTATGTTTGCATTGTACTTAAAAAGGCCATGACACACGGTTAATGAAGGTGGATTGAGTAGAATATTTCTCATGAATCAATCTGGTTTGTCTCTCCGTTAATTCAACCTAGTTTGTTTCATGGCATTAGAGCCACATTCCTTATAATCTCACAATGACTAAAGACGGTAAAGATCAACCCTATGTCATAATAAATCAATGTCACCACTGCCTTCATCCTTTGGATTCTCCAGGGGCTACTATAGCCGCAATAAAATTTGATGGAAAGAACTATGATTTGTGGGAAAAAGTGGTTACAACATCCTTGAAATCCAAAAATAAACTCGGATTCATTGTTGGTTCAATTACTAAACCGAAGGTAAAGGATGGAGAGATTACGGAAGAAGGTAAGGCTTGGGAGATGTTAAATTTGATGATGGTGTCTTGGATCATGAACATGATTGATCCTAGGCTTCACAAGAGTGTGGCCTACGTTGATTCTGCCTAAGAACTGTGCAAAAATATTCAAAAGTGGCATGAGCTACCAAACATAATAAGGATCCATAGATTAAAGGCAGAAATTGCATCTTGTAAATAGAACAAACAATATGTAGTCAATTTCTTCACAAATCTCATGGGATTATGGAATGAGCTTGATAATTTGATGAAGATTCCAGCGTGTACTCGTGGGTCGTAGCCAAAATAGCAAAGTTCATGGAAGAAGACAAAGTTCATCAACTTTAGATGGGCTTAGACAATGATGCATATTCAATAGTGCGAGGTCATATTCTCATACCAGAACCCTTACCATCAACATACAAGGTTTATAATTGGTGCAACAGGAGGAACATCACAAGCGTGTGATCGCATATCGAGATATCAAACCCGAGAATGTAGTTGCCTTTGTCGTGTCTCATATAGCTCGACCTAGTGCAATGCAAGGTGAGAGAATAAGTTGTAGACACTGCTTGAAGGTCAGGCATAAGGAAGCCAACTGTTTTAAATTAATAGGCTATCCACTTGAGTGGAATAGTCGAGGCCGCAGAGGTGGAAAAGGAAGGAACCATAGTGGCCATGCAGGAGGTCGAAGAAACTTAGGACGAGGCTGAGGTCGGGAATCAGCCAGTGCAACCCAAGCACATAGCGAATATGCACTGGTAGCCGAGGATGGACATGGCTTGGTGACGGCAGGATTTACCCCCGAGTAGCTACAGAGACTTCTGAGTCTCATCGAGACTCCCAGGTCCAGTTACGAAAGGCTATCAAGTAAGGATATTTAGACAATCGATTATGGGGCATCCTGCCATATGACGATTTTCTTAGGTTCATTATGTGATGTTCGTGACTTGGAACAAATCTTGGTAGAGTTACCAAATGGCACCATGACCATGGCTACAAAATGAGGGTCGATTCACTTGAATCTAGAATTGAAACTAAGTCATGTTCTCTTTGTTTCAGGTTTAAACTGTAGGTTGATTTCTATAGCACAATAAATTGATGAAAATTATTGTAATGTAACCATCACTAATGAGTTTTGTGTTATACAAGACGTTAACTTAAGGAGCCAATTGGAGTGGGTGAGCCAGGAAGGGGTGTACTCCATGACGGATTCATTGCTTTTAATTCTCATGATACATGACATCCTCGACTAGGGAATCCCGTAAGGTGAGCTTTATTAAATTTTTCTAGCATTGGTAGTGGAAGAAGTAAAAGTGATTTTTGTGCTGTGTGTTTAAGGGTTAAACAAACATATATGCCTTTTTTCGTTAGTGAAAATAAAGCCTTGGATTGTTTTGATCTTATTTGCTGGTCCATATCGTGTTAAATTATTTTTAGGTGCCCAATATTTTCTTACCATGGTTGATGGTGCTAGCTAGGGTGTTTTGGTTTACTTAACGAATGAGAAGAGTAAAGCCTCACTACTCCTAATGGATTTTTATGTTATGGCTGATACACAATTTAGAGCCAAAGTAAAAATTGCTTGAAGTAATAATGGTGTGGAATTCACATCTAAACCTATGAGAAAGTTTTATAAGAAAAATAGAATTATTCATTAAACGAGCTGTATAGACACTCCTCAACCAAACAGCAGGGTTAAACAAAAAAAATCGTCACAACCTTAACGTTGCAAGGGCCATATGATTTCAAGCTCACTTGCCTTTGGATTTTCGGTTGCCTTTGGATTTTTCGGGTGAGTGTGTTTTGATTGTCGCGTACCTGATTAATAGAACCCCCTGTGCTTTTCTTGAATGGAAAAATCCTTATAACTCTTCAATACTAAGCCTTATTATAATTATTTAAGAATTTTTGGGTCATTGTGTTATGTCTATAGCCTTCAAAAGCCCAGGGATAAGTTTGAATCTAGAAGTTGAAGATGCATATATGTGAGATATCTCTTTGGGAAAAAGGGATGGAAGGTTTATGACTTAGAAACAGGAAATATTTTGGTGAGTTGTGACATAATATTCCATGAGGAGGTGTTTTCTTTTGCTAAAACACAAGATTCTAAGGGAGGAATAACACTAAGATTTTGGCAGCAAAATAATTTTTTTTTGTTGAGGATGCTTTTTATGATTTCATGAGGCGGCAAGAGACTAGGCCTAGAGATGTGGGAAGGTCTAGAGAATTGGATACGCTACCCAAGCCATAGCAAGACGTTAGAGCGACTGAGGCAAAAAAGCCCAGCAAGGAAGAAGGTAGTAGGCACCTAGGAAGTACAACCAAGAGCCTAGCAATAGAGGCACCTGCGCAAGGGCCTTAGTCTCAAGCAACAAATAAGCAGCAGAATAGGACACAGGGGCCTAGAAACCCTGAAGACAGAGGGAGTGATCTGCCAGCAGCTTCGAGCCGAGAAAAGGGGGTTCGTAAGTGTCCAAATCACTTGCAAGATCATATTTGCTGCTCAACCAGTACCAAAGACCCTTCTTTATTAAAGGCTACACTCACATCTCCTAAGGTCTCCTCAGGTAAACCTTATCCTATAGCTTATTATGTTAATTGTGATAAGTTTTCTAATGCGCGTAGAAATTACTTGGCTACAATTTCTAAAATTGTGGAACCCAGAATTTTTTATTAGGTAATGTAGGACCAAAAATGGAGAAAAGCCATGGCAAAAGAAATTGAAGCCCTTGAGGAAAAAAACAGAGGGAGTGTTGAGACATTTCCACTCGGGAAGAAACCCATCAAGTGCAAGTAGGTGTGCAAAGTACAAGTCTGATGGTGGCATAGAGCAATATAAGGCACGGTTGGCAATTAGAGAAAATGAATAGGTTGAGGGTTTCAACTATAATAAGACACTTGCTTTAGTTGATAAGAGTGATAACATTTCTTGTAGTAGCTACCACAAAAGGCTTGGAATTACATCCAATGGATGTAAATAATGCGTTTTTACAAGGTGACCTTGATGAGGAAGTATGTATGGCAATGCTACCAGGGTTTTGCATATCTAATCCAAACAAAGTTTGTGGTTGTGAAACTCACTCCATAGTGTAAAATAAGAAACTCGTTATGGTTCACCAAGCTCTCTTCAAGACTTCCTGAGTATGGGTTTACCAGTTGCTATGCAGACTATTCCCTTTTTTCACTTACAAAAAGGGTGATAAATTTATGGCATTGCTTGTTTGTATGGATGACATTGTTCTCACAGGTATTGATTCTAAGATGTGTGCAGATTTCAAAGCATAATTGGATAAATGTTTCACATTAAGGATCTTGGGTCTCTGAAGTATTTTTTTTACAACAGAAGTTGCAAGAAATCCCAAGGATTATTTTCGTGCCAACGAAAATATGCTTTAGAAACAATCGATGAGTGTGGACTTTTGGGTCCAAGCTAGTTGATTTTCCAATTGAGGTGAACCACAAACTTGCCTTAGCTTTAGGAAATACTTTGAGTAGTCCTATGCAATATCGTTGTATAGTGGGAAGATTAATCTATGTCACCATCACTCGTCCAAAGTTATCATATGCAGTACATATTCTAGCCGAATTTATGCAAGATCTTAATGAAGAGCATATGGAAGGTGCGCGCCATGTTTTACGTTATCTAAAGTGCAATTCAAAAGGAATTCTATTGTCGAGTCATTCAGATTTGCAGGTTTATGCGCATTGTCACTCTGATTGAGGAGCATGCCCATTGACCAGGTGGTCACTTAAAGGTTTTCTTGTGACTCTTGGTGGGTCACCCATAGCTTAGAAGACAAAGAAGCAAGGTACAGTCTCCATTTCATTTGTAGAGTCTGAAGATAGAGCTATGGTTACTGTAACTAGTGAGATGATTTGGATAAAATCTTTTTTGGCTGCTTTAGAATGTTTCTTAAATAAACCTATCGGACTTTTATGTGACAGTCAAACCACTCTACACATTGTAAAGAATCCATTATTGCACGACATGACCAAGCATATTAACATCAACTGTCACATCATCAAAGAACGCAAACTCACTTGTGATCTTTTCACTGGCTATATGCCTTCTAAATATCAACTTGCAGATATCCTGACCAAAGAACTCGGAAAACAACAGTTTCTGTTTCTACAACGCAAGTTGGACATGATAGACCCTCACACTCCACCTTAAACAGGAGTATTAAGGAAATAAATATTCTAACATTATTTCTTAATATTAGTTTCTAAGTTGTGGGATATTTTGGTTGCTTGTAGAACAAGCTAGGCTTAGGACAATTAGTGACGTAGTACAACTCAGCTCGTTGTATGTTTGCATAGTATTTAAAAAGGTCAAGACACGCGACCCATGAAGGCAGATTGCAGAGAATGTTTCTCATGAATCAATCTAGGTTGTATCTCCATTAATTTAACCTAGTTTGTTTCAATGCTGTAATTAGTGGTGTTGATGATGGTTGAGTGGATATGTAATTCGTGGCGGCATTGATTCATGGTTTAGGCCAAAGTAGAGAAGGCGAATGCCTGAATTTAGAAAAGGTACACAGAGGGATAAAGAATATATATATATATATA
>JACYFF010031954.1:55062149-55080280 GCA_017589665.1 Selenicereus undatus
CCACAATTCACCCCCCCTCTTGTGGAAGTATACTCTAAGATCTAACACATGATTTGAAATCAGTGCTTGGAATTGATTGTAGACTTCTTGAGGATTCCAAAAATGCAAAAATATTGGATTTAAGCTACAATGTAGCTTATGAAATCAAGTGCACAAAACCGGGCATTTTGTAGCCGGTTAGCCCGTTTGTGTTTGCTTGATCTCCTTGCAAAATGTGAGTTGTTTTCTTCACTTGGGACCTTGTTCTTGGATGTGTTGGAGTTGTATCTTCATAACCAAAGTTGTGGCTAGGTAGGGTGACATCATCTTCCCCTTATTGAAAAGATTTGATTCTCAAATATGGTGGGGAAGCATCCGGATAGAAGGGGCTCAAATCTGCCCCATTGAAGGTGGCTGAAACTTCATAATCACCATGTAGATCAACCTTATAAGCATTGTCATTGATCCTTTCTAAGACTTCAAATGGACTTTCAGCTCGTGGCATGAGTTTGTTCTTCCTCTTAGAAGGAAATCTTTCCTTCCTCAAGTGGATCCATACTAAGTCTCTTGGCTGAAAAACAATCTTTCTCCTATGCTTGTTGGCCTTAGCTTCATAGGCTGCATTAGTCTTCCCAATTCGTGCCTTTACCAACTCATGGAGCTTCTGAATTTCCTTTACTCTTGTTGCTGCATCAACATGGGGCTTTTGGTCTTGAGGTCGTGGGGTAAGATCATTGGGACTTAAAGGATCAATCCCATACACCACCTTGAATAGTGAAAGACTAGTAGCTTTGCTAGGAGCCTTGTTGTATGCAAACTCAGCATGTGGTAAGAGTAAATCCCAAGCCTTAGTATGACGTTTAATCAAAGCCCTTAGAAGAGTGCCTAAGGTTCGATTAGTTACCTCAGTTTGGCCATCAGTTTGGGGGTGACAAGTGGAACTGAATAGCAACTTAGTACCAAGTTTCTTCCAAAGAGTAATCCAAAAATGACTCAAAAACTTTGTATCCCTATCTGAAACAATGGATTTAGGAATACCATGCAATCTTGTCACTCCCTTGAAATAGAGCTCGATAATATGTGTAGTATCATTGGTTTTGTTGCATGGGATGAAATGTGCCATCTTGGAAAACCTATCTACTACCACAAAGATTGAATCCTTACCCCTTTGGGTCTTTCGTAATCCCAAAATGAAATCCATGCTCACATCCATCCATGGTAGAGTAGGCACGGGAAAAGGGGTATACAAGCCGTGAGGTAGGGTGTGACTTTTAGCAGCTTGGGACGTTCCACACCTTCTAAGGATGTCTTGAACATCCTTCTCCATCCCTGACCAATAATGTTCCCTTAACATGGTAAGGGTCTTGGACTCTCTGAAATGACCTGCCAAAGAACCTCCATAAACTTCCCTAACTAGGAGCCCACAGGTGCTTCACTTAGGAATACACAACCGTACTCCCTTGAATAGATAGCCTTCTTGGATTAAGAAATCTCCTTTGGGATGCTTTGAACATGCAGCATAAAGATCCCTAAGGTCTTCATCTTCAGTATATAAACTCTTGAGATGCTTAAAACTAAGAATAACAGCATCTAATTGAAACATAAGGAGATGTCTCCTTGGTAATACATTCACGCCTTGATTCACCTTTCCTGATTTGTGCTTAATGGTGAAGTGGAATGATTGAAGGAACTCTAGCTATTTAGCATGGCGTGAGTTAAGCTTGTGTTGGCCTTGAATGTACTTCAATGCCTCTTGATCAGAATAAAGTATAAACTCACTAGCCACCAAATAATGACTCCAATGCTCTAAACACCAAATGATAGCATAGAATTCCTTGTCATATGTGGAGTATTTCCTTCTTGAGTCACATAGTTTCTCACTAAAGAAGGCTAATGGTTTACCTTCTTGAGTTAAAAATCCACCAATTCCTACTCCTGATGCATCACATTCAACTTCAAAAACTTTCTCAAAGAACGGTAATGCAAGAACTGGTGCTTGAGTAAGCTTCTCCTTTACTTCTTCAAAGGCAGATTGTGCTTTAGGATTCCATTGGAATGATGCTCCCTTAAGCACTTCGGTCATAGGGGACATAATGGTGCTGAAACTCCTAATAAACCTCTTGTAAAAGGAAGCTAAGCTATGGAGGCTTCGAACATCATGTATGCTTTGTGGTTGAGGCCAAGTCCGAATAGCCTCTATCTTCCCTTCATCTACCTTGACACCTTATCTTGAAACAATGTAACCTAAGATTGTAACTTCATGAGTGAAGAAGGTACACTTCTTAAGATTACCATACAATTGCTCACATTCAAGGACATGCATAATCTAGTTAAGATGATCATGATGTGTATGCTTGTCCTTGGAATATATTAGAATATCATCAAAGTAGACCACTATGAACTTGCCAATATAAGGATTGAATACTAGATTCATTAGCCTCATGAATGTACTGGGAGCATTTGAAAGACCAAATGGCATGACAAGCCACTCATATAAACCTCCTTTAGTCTTGAAGGCAATCTTCCATTCATCTCCCTCTCTTATCCTTATTTGATAGTAGGCACTTTGAAGATCAATCTTGGAAAACACCTTAGAGCCATGTAGTTCATCGTGCATATCCTCAAGTCTAGGTATAGGGTACCTATACTTGATTGTAATCTTGTTTATGGCTCTACTATCTACACACATCCGTTGGCTGCCATCATTCTTAGGAACCAACAAGGCTGGAACCGCACATGGGCTTAAGGACTCACGTACAAGCCCTTTAGACATCAATTCTTCTACCTGTCGTTGAATCTCCATGGTTTTCTTTGGATTCATCCTGTAAGCTGGCTCGTTTGGAAGGATAGAACTAGGAATGAGATCAATATGGTGTTGGATGTCTCTTTTGGGGGGTAAACCCGAGGGCATTTCTTCTGGGAATAGATGACATAAATTTTGGATGAGTGATTTGGCGATGGGGTAAGTAGGCATGGGGGATTCTGGTTCATCTTGGAGGGTTAAGATCCACTCTTTAAAAGCCTTAAATTCATGATTGGAAGCCTTTAAGAGAGTTTCACTAAAGGTAAGTAAACAACCAGAATGTTCTTGGCCTTTTGTGGGTTTGTTTTTGTGGAGTTCAGATGGGGACAATGGCTTCAAGGTAATCTTCTTACCTTCCTTAGATAAGGAGTAGGTATTTAGGAATCCATTATGCATTACCTTCTTGTCATATAACCATGGCCCGCCTAGCAAGATATGACAAGCATCCATGGGAATAACATCACACCAAAGCTGATCTTGATAACTCTTACCAATAGATAAGGAAATAAGGCACCATGAGGTAACTTGGAGTCCCTTACTTTGATTCAGCCATTGTATGTTGTATGGATGAGGATGGGCCGAAGCTTGCAAACCTAGTTTCTCAATCACGCTAAGAGAAACCACTTTAGCACAACTCCCTCCATCAATAATCAATGAACAAACCTTGCCTTGAACCGTGCACCTAGTGTGAAAGATATTCTCTCTTTGTTCATCATTAGTGCTCTTTTGGCCATTCAAGACTCTTCTCAATACTAGCATCTCGCCTTCATCAGCTTCTTCTTCAACTTCTTCTTGAGTCTCTTTAGTTTCTAGCTCACTTTCATTCACATTCTCTTCCTCTTCAAAGTCTTGTTTTATGGCAGTCCATTCAGCTAGAGTAATCACCTTTTTGTTTAGACACTCCGAACCAATATGACCAAGCCCTTGACATTTGAAGCATCTTCTGTTGCTCATAGGGTTAGGGTTAGGTCGAAAAGGGGGTGCTGGAGCTTTTTGAGGTGCCGTGGTTCTTTGTGGATTAGGAGGAAAGGGAATTTGTGGTTTAGGGGGTGGATTGGAACTCCCCTTGTTAAATGGTTGGTTCCGGTTAAAGGGCCGTGGATTTGAGGGCTTAAAGGTTGGTCTAGCGTTCTTTTGTTGTTCAACCTTGTGAGCTAGCACACAAACCTCATCAAAAGTAGTATAAGCTTGTAATTCAACAACATTAGAATACCTAGGTTCAAGTCCTCCTAAGTATCTAACAATCGTTTGCTCTTCTGGTTCTTGAAGATCATATTTAATAACAAGCTTTTCAAACTCTCTAGTATACTCCTCAACACTTAGATTGCCTTGGCTCAAATTATGAAGTTGGGAATAGCAATCTTGCACATATGTGTGTGGAAGGAACCTAGCTTTCAACTTGGTTTTCATCTTTTCCCAAGTTCTAATCTTGGCTTTTCATTCCCTAACTCTTTTAGCACACAAATTAGTCCAACACAGGGAAGCATACTTACGTAGTCTTAATGCCAGCAACTTGACTTTCTTGTCTTCAGGAACATCCTTGTATTTGAACACCCTCTCCACTATATGCAACCATTCCAAGAACTCTTCTGGGTCAAGCTTGCCTTCATACTCAGGAATCTAAACTCTAAAATCATTACAGTTAGCTTGTGCTCTTGGTTTTGATCGTGGCCTTCTCCATGGTTCCTCATCACTTGAAGAATCAAGAGTGTGGCTGAAAACTTGTTCTTGGTTTCGTGGTTCACGATAGGTTGGCTCTTCATTCATCTCCTGCTTTTGTTTGGGGAAAATACCTAATTGCTTGCGTAGGTACTCATTTTATGCCCTCAGTTCTTGATTAGATCTCTTCAACTCTTGATTTGAAGAAGTAATTTCATGATTACTTCTCAAAACAGCATCAAGTTTCTCTTCTAAACTCACACTAGTACTCATGTTGTTCTTGGTGTAAGAGAAGAGTGGAATCAGTTTGTGTTTGAAAGGTGGGGAACAAAGAAACTTTGGATGCGTGGGTGGAGTACCAAGCCAAGGAGAAACTCAGCTCTGACACCAAACGCTCAAGGGAAGAAGTTTCCTAAGTTAACACACATCAAAGAACAACCAAAACCCAAGGGTATAGCTCGGACAAGGGGTGGCATGGTCGGACAAGGGGTGGCACGGTCGTGCCTATGTGCACGGGTAGGCCGTGCCTATTTGCTGCCCACCGAAGCTTGAGAATGCTAGCTTTGCACGGTTTGAAGGCTTTTGATGTTTGCTTTGATTCTAGACCCTTTTGTGGAGTTTAGGTTGTGGGGAATGGATGTAAATGGAACCAAATGAAGTGGAAGAATGAAAGGATATGAAGGAAATGCTAAGTGTATGAGATTAACTCAAGAATTAAGCTAATAACTTCACTTAGAACTCGGTTATTTCAAGGTAGGATAGGATAGACTAAACTCTAAGAACGGATACAGAAACACCACCAATCTTTGAGTTTAGGGCCCTTAATCTTGATTAAGATACAGAATCACCACTTAATCAAGGTTAAGACTCACTTGGACACGACCTTAATTGGCCTAATTAAGGATAAGCAAACAACAGTTTGATAGAGAGAAAGCAAATGCTCTCAAACTAATTTTCTCATTCAAAAGGAGTTGTTCTTCTTGCCATGGCCGTGTGAAGCTTAAGTATGCAGCAAGATTGGCCAAAAAAGCAAGTTCACAAGCAAACACATACCTCCCCTTTGCCTTACTAGTGAGGAAATGTGTTAAGAACTTAATTACATTCGGTTTAGTACTAACCTAGATACAAGCATGCTTAACTAAACTAATACATCAAATCATGAAGTAAAACTATGTCTAAGCTTATTATACATCACTTAACCCTTACTTAAGCCTTAATACAACCAGCAAAGAAGACCAGAATGCATGTGCACAGCCAAAAAGTGCTTCTCCCTTTACGGCTAGCCAATAGGAGAAGAGAGACAAGATATTTGCTTCCTCACTCCTATTGGTTGAACTTCCCTATGCAGCAACAAATCCTAGACAGCCTTGGGACATGTGCCTTGCCTTCGAAGGTGTGCCAATCAACTTGCAAGCTAGAGAAGGTCAGCTGAAGTTAGAGAAATACTCGGGTTTGTTGAACCGAGTTCAAGCCGTTAGCAGGCCAATTTTCAAGCAAAAATTAAGCAGAGCAAAAGTGATCATGATTTGATTTTTAAGCAGGGGGTAACTTTAGGATGTGTATAACCCCCCCCCCCCCCGCCCCCACCAAGAAATCAAGGTTATAATGTGTTTAAGTGGGGTAATCAAACTCACACATTAAACCGTGCAAATTGGAAGCCAATCTGGCCGGTTTGAGAAAACTCCTTGATCTTCCATCCTCTTGTGTGCATGATTTGAAATCAATGCTTGGACTTGATTTTAGACTTCTTGAGGATTCCAAAAATGTAAAATATTGGATTTAAGCTACAATGTAGCTTATGAAATCAAGTGCACAAAATCAGCATTTTGTAGCTGGTTAGCCCGTTTGTGTTTGCTTGATCTCCTTGCAAAATGTGAGCCATTTTCTTCACTTAGGACCTTGTTCTTGGACGTGTTGGATTTGTATCTTCATAACCAAGGTCGTGGCTAGGTAGGGTTACATCAACACGGGTTCACCCGCTCTAGGTTTTACCGTTCCCCACCAAAACTCAACTTCTTTTTCAAATTGATAGGTGGCCAGGTGCCCTTGAACCTGGCACTCCATGGTCTCAAATAAGTCTTCCTCTATCCCACTTACAGGCCCGAAGGGCAATGCTCTCACACGTTTACAAGTACAGCCATATCTTTTCCCTTGATGTGACCAATCATCTAAGCCTTACTCCCCTCATCTTATGCTCTTTAGGTGTCACTCATACTTTGTCTTTAAAACTTTATTACTGATCTCATCCAATCTTACATAACTACACATCAATCCAATTTTTTTCATCTCTCCTATAACCTAGGATCTTCTTATAACATAACACTCTAAACGTATGCCTCTATTTTTGTCATCCTAGCCTCACGTTGCGAAGCCAATGTCCTTATCGATATCTTCGTCACCTTGTATGATCAATCCAAGTATTTAAACTTCTTAATCTTCGGTATCATCATATCAATGGTGACTTCTTCCCATGCCTCTTCATTCTTTTCAATTGACTTACATTCCAAGTACTCAATCTAAAACCTTTAGACTCCAAAATAGGTCCTTACTTTTCTAACTTATTGTTAGGCTCCTTCGAGTCCCTCTTTATTAAGACAATATGGCGGCTAACAGCATTCACCATGGTATTTCATCCTACATGTCATTTGTGAACTCATCGAAGACAATTGTAAAAGGGCTTAAAGTCAACCCTTGATATAACCTAATATCAACAAGGAGATCCTTTAGGTCTCTTCCTAACATCCCAATCCTCAGTCTTCACTCTCTCATACAGATCTTCAATAAACATAACAAAAAGGTAAATAATTCTTTCTTTAACAATTCCAACGCACTTCTCAAAGCACCCTATCACAAGCCTTTTCAATATGAATGAGCACCATATGCAAATCCTTTTCTTCTACCCCTCTAGAATTTCATAAGTCATCTCACAAGATTCACCGCTTCTGTAGTTGATCTTTTTGCAATGAAACCAAACCGTTTCACAAAACTTAAACTCCCCCTCCTCAACCTTTTCCCTATCATTCATTGCATGCTAGAACATGAACGAATTCCATGCGGCCCGTAGAGGTAGATAAACGCGATCGACGATAAGGAAAACTATCCCACACTACCACTGAGATGGTAAGGGAAGAACCGGCATGTACATACATATTATAAATTATACACTTGTTAATACAAGTAATACTAGGCTAGACACGACCACATAAGCACATAAAGCATGTATTTCACATAGCACACACCTATTATGCTATCTAAATGCATAATGCAAACCTATGGCTCTAATACCACTTAATGTAACGCCCTCAACCTAAGGAGAGTTACACCGCCAGGACTTCCTAGAAGGAAATCCTGAAGGCTCTTGAAGATCGAGGGTTTGGATTAGCATTTAGATAGTCTTTCTAGAACAAAACTGCAAGAGTTCCCCCTGTTTTAGCGACATTATAGGGTCTTAGCTCAGCTAAGGGTACTTGTAATTGGTAAACAGGCATAACATATGCTACAATAAACCAAGTTCACAACGTCGGGCCACTCACCCGGATCATTGACGATCAAACAACTAACACAAGGATCAAAATCATACATATACAGGTATAGAGCCGGTTACATGCTTTCACATACAACAATGAATTTAAAATTTTACAATGTGTTAGGCATCAAACACTTTGCAAAACTTGCAGAGACTCCTGAGGGGTCGGCATCGAAATAACTTCAGAGGATCTATTATACCTGCTCAAATTAAACCTGGGAAAAACAGAATAATAAAAGGATGAGCAACCATGCGCTCAGTGAGAATTCCCCTACTCCTTAAAACTAAAATAGGTACAGGCAATAATAATAACAATGGCCACACATCATGCATTCATACTTCACCATAATATTAGGCAATCAAGTCCCCAAGGAGGGATTACCACTCATGTACTTTACGCTAGCCCCTCAACTCATTCCTAGGCCCTTAATGACCATCCTTCCTTTCTAACTAGCATTCAAGCACATGTTCATGTAACACAAGAACGAATATTATGCTTTCAAACACATTTCGGAAAAACATAGTGGCTCTTGATATATAACAAGAATAGTTTATAAATCACGCTAACTTCTGTAAAGCTCATAATTCTTCCTAAAAGTTCCAGAAACATCCAAACAGGCAGGAAGGGCTAGGTAAGAAACATTTTTCATAAGATTTGCACCTTTAAAAGCTTAAATATTTGATGCATTGTTAGGATGTAACCAAACTCCACTTGAAATTCCATTTAAACTACATTCAGAACACATTCGCAAAATATATGCAAGGTACGTGCATTTGAAAGCTATCTTCTTTTTCTTAAAAACGCTTTACTTGGCCTCTTGAGGCTCATATTAATTTTGAAATAACTTATTTTCCTTTCTGAACTACTTAGAACGGCAAATTGCCAAATTTTCTATTTATTAGGAACATACTTATAACATAAAAACATGTTATTGTGCTGGCTAAGGGAGGCCAACACCACCCTTAAGTGAGATCATCACTCTCAATCTACGTTATCCCCGGGGTATACGTACTTAACTTTTGGCCAAAATGCGTCTCAATAGATAAACTCAAACTTCGATATTGTCCTCTGTGGGGCAACAACTCACACCAAGATAATCATATCTTGAGTCTAGTCCCCCTTAGGGTTTTCTTACGCGTCACACATCATAACTTATCTGGGGAACAACTTACACCAAGATAATTGATATCTTGAGTCCAATTCCCAGGAACAGCTCACACTAAGATAATTCCTATCTTGAGTCTAGTTCCTAACATTTCTTTAGGGGAAACAGCTCACGCCATCTTTGCGTCCAGTTTCCAGGAACAGCTCACTCCTAGATAACTCGTATCTCGAGTCCAGATCCTAACTTACTTATCTAAGGGGGAAACAACTCACGCCCTTTTATGTCTAGTTTCTGCCCTCTGGCCAACTTCCCAGCACATTTTTAGTCTTTAAAGACATTTCATTTCTCCGTTTCAAATGCTTACTTGGTTGAAAACTTGCTTTTTAAACAAAATGACCATAACCTTTTGAAATGCTTATAGTTCATTCGTTTTTTGCTTAAACACTTCTTATAGACATTATAAGTTTATTGACACATAAATCGACTTCCTTTGAAACTTGAAAGCTTATTAAAAATGTAATGAGCTTGTTAAATCGTAAAACGATTTCGTTTCGAACTTAAAAGCTTCGTATAAACGTAATACGGCTACTAACTCGCAAAGTGACTTCGTTCTTAACTTAAGAAACTTCTTGTAGACGTAAAACGTTTGGTAGTTTGTAAAACAACTTCATTTCTAGCTTAAAAGCTTCGTATGGACGTAATACGTTTATTAACTAGTAAAACGACTTCCTTCTAGACTTAAAAGCTTATTATAAAGGCAATAAGTTGGTTAATACTTAAAACGATTTCACTTTAAACTTAAAAGTTTCTTATAAACGTAACACGTTTACTAAATCGTAAAATGACTTAGTTTCTAACTTGAATGCTTCAAATAAACGTAATAAGTTTACTAAATCATAAAACGACTTCGTTTTTAACTAAAAGGCTTTTTATATAAATATAATAAGGTTGCCTCATCATAAAACGACTTCGTTTCTAACTTCAAAGCTTCGTGTAAACGTAATAAGTTTACTAAATCGTAAAACGACTTTGTTTTTAACTAAAAGGCTTTTTATATAAACATAATAAGCTAAGGTTGCCTAATCATAAAACGACTTCGTTTCTAACTTCAAAGCTTCGTATAAACGTAATAAGGTTGCTCAATCATAAAACCAACTTCGTTTGTGACTTGAAAGCTTTGTATAGGAGTAATACGTTTGATAGTTCGTAAAATGACTTCACTTCCAACTAAAAAGCTTCTTATAAATGTAAAACGATTGCTAACTCATAAAAACAACTTCACTTTTTAGCGTAAAAGCTTCTTTTAAATGTAAAATGTTTGCTAAATCAGAGATCGAAACTCAATAGAGACTTAAGTAAGCAAAAGGCATGCAAATAAGCCAAGCTTCATAATTAGCACCTTAAGGCACTCTTTTTCGGGTCGTATAAATTCTTTTAAACATGAGGGGTCATTACCCAAACCAATGCCTTAAAAACCTTTTCGAACTCACTTTTAGTTCGCTTTTGAAATTCCTAAACCTATCGACTATTCAGTCGAGTCACTAACTGAGCAGTTCGACGATTTAGAACCTGTTTTACACTTTAGACATCCTAACACGTGAATAGGCAACTGATAAACCTAAAAGTATTCTCAATGCGTTAAACAAGCTTTCTAAACGACCTTTTCTTTTTGAAGACGTCTAAAGTTTCAAGAATTAATCACATAATGTTACGTAGCATATCAGGGGAAAAAAGGTTTACACATAGCACATTCATACACTTCATATCACAACTCATTAAACCACACATGGCCTCGCAATCCACACGATTGCAACAATTCACACGATTGCAACAATTCACAACCTTATCTCGCTCCTCACACAACACCGACCACAAGAACCTCAAACCACTCAATAGTTCCACCTCAAACGATCCAACTACCAAGCTCGGTTTAATATTGGTTTATACAGACCAACAGTACATAAAACAATCATATATAGCATTACATTCATGCTTAGTATCAACATAGTGTTTAAGTGAAACAACTGATGCAACTGAAACTTTAAAACGACACTTTGCCCCTTTTAGTTTGGTAACTCATATCCATAAGCACAATACTTCACTGAGATAACTACGAATAGACTATTAACAAGCCTAAACTAATGTAACCATAACCTTTAGATATAGTTCAGTTCATTTCACAATTACTTCGCTTAGCCTCCTCAAGCTTCAAAACAGAATTCGGACTAATAAATTATTAGAATCACAACGCTATGCTAACATTCTATTCATTAAGCATTTCTCTACTGTCTGGTTATTAACATGCAACATCAATTCGACATCCACAAGACCCACAATCAGCACCATGTATTGTAATTCCTCAATCTCAATTTTCAATTTACCCAAACTGATTTCTAGCTTCAAAATCAACATGCACTAACTAAGTTTAGTTGAAATCATTGAAAATAGTAATAATTTAGGAGGAAAGGAACCCTCACATCGAATTGATGATCGTTCGAAGCTGCCGGCTCAGTTCTAAGCGATCGAACAGCACCAATTCTTCGACTCTTGCTCACCACGCATGTCAGTCTCCTATTCACGCCCAAACTTCACCAAATTCAAACCCTAAACAAACCCAAATTTCATCTACCAACTTGAGGTCGATTGGGTGTTTGAACTTGCAAAATTTTGCTCCAATTTATAGAAAATTTAAATAACTAGGAGCTAAATTACATGGCCATACCTGAGCAAGCATTCGTGCCCACATTCCGCCACCTAGATCCACCGTAAACATGGCGGGTTCATTCAAAACCTTGCCCAGATTCACACCAAATGATGACTACCTTGTGGGGGAGGCCAGATGGGTTGGTTTTGCACAGTGAAATGGCAAAAATTCTCTGAAAATAGAGCTTGGAGGTTGTGGCTATGGTGGAAGAGAGGAGGAGGAAGAAGAAGGCTGAGAGAGAGTGTGAGATGTCGTGAATGGAAGGGGGGCTCGCGGCAGGGTGAGGACGAATAGGGGGGTCACATGTAATGACTAAAATGCCCTCCCTCTATTATTTTTTGTCCCAAGCTGTTTCATATAAGACATCGCTAATCCAATTCATAACCCGAATTCAAAACCCAAATCGATAATATAACATTTCATCAATTGCTTGTTCCCAGATACAGTCAGGTTCGATTTAATAAACATCGAACTATATATAAGGTTTACAACCTAATCGTATTCGGGTTCCTAATTGATTTAAAACTCGTTAGTTACCGTTAATAGCGCTCATTAAAAATCATCGAAAGATTTTCAAAACTAATAATAATAGCAATGACAATAATATCATTTTTAATAAAATTAGCGCTCGCATAAGCACTTAGAAAATAATTTTAGCTCATATCGCTAATAAAATACGATTTTCATAGTGAAAAAAGGTATTACGAATAACTTTATGGAATATAGCACCCTCCTGGTTTTCAAAGACCCCGATTCCCTTCTCAGATGCCCCAAAAGTCTAATTTGGAAATAATCATAGAAAACATGTTTATGACACAACAGAAATAGAATGAGTATATTGAGCGATTAGCCTCAAAGGGTGATGTGCTTGTAACTCATAATAGGATAGTAGAAGCCCAAATTGCCTAAAAAGCCACTTTTTCATCTACGCCTTCATATAGACTCCGTAGTAAACTTGAACCTAACCCTCGAGAGCACTGTAACTCTGTTACCATAAAGGAGGAAGGAGAGGACTCAACGGATCCTGAGGAAGCACCAATGGAAGTGGATAGAGATAACTATGGCTGGTAGTAAGGAGAGCAACAATAGTGGCAAGACAACCACATTCAAGGAGAATGACACTGTTGAGATCCCAACCATTTTTCCCCTTAAGCTCCCTAACCTAGGTGGTTTTTCTTTCCCCTGTATTGTAGGAAAGGTAGAAATTGAGAGAGGTCTATGTGATTTAGGTGCAAGTGTTAGCATAATGCCCTACTCTTTGTTTCATAAGCTGCACCAAGGACCGTTACTAGCCGCCCCCTTACTACAGTTGGCTGATGATTCTGTGACATAACCCATAGACAAGGTGGAAGATGTGCCTGTCAATATATGAGACATTTGGGTGTTAGAAGACTTCACTATAGTCGATATGCTTGAAACTGATTATGCCCAAATTATCTAGGTAGACCTATTTTGGCGACAGCTGGTTGCCATAATTGATGTGAAGGAGGGTCGTATTTCTTTTGAGGTAGAGAGGAGATTTGCTATGTTTAGTCATAAGAAGGAAGATGCGATTTCTCCTTATTCTTCTATATTGGATGCATTACCCATTTCCCCTGAGTATGATATGGAGGATGTTTTGAATGATAAAGATCCTCTTGATTCTGAATGGATTTCATATGAGGATCCTGACCAAGGGTATGTTAAGGCGGAGTTTTATACTCCTATGCCACTTAACAAGCCTGAAGTTGAGGCCCCCATTTCTAATGATTCTTCGATAAGTGAGTATTGCAGGTTTGCACAAGTTGTTCACTCTATGCCCCCTTTGGAAGGTTCTGATGCCGATTTTGATCTAGGGGTTGAACGAGTTGATGATAGTCCGTCTGATGGGCCACATGAGCGATTTGTTTTGTATGCAGACAGTGCATAATGGCACCAAGTTATGACCATGAAGGACCTACAACAAGAACTTCTGTGATGGTACTTTCAACTGAAGAAGTTCAACTTTGTGGTTCGTGATAAGGCTGATCCGGACCAAGCCTAGAAAAAGGGTCAAACTCTTGACCTTAAAAGAGCGCTTCCTGGGAGGCAACTCAAGCTCTCTTTGTTTTTCCCTTTTTATAGTTTTGATTTTTATTACTTTTTATAGTTATATCTTCGAAGGAAAAAAAAAAGAAAAGAACAAATAAAAGAAAAAAAAGAAGAAGAAAGAAACAAAAAAAAATATATGAATAAAAAATTGGCACCACAGTCAGGAAAAAAACTTGACTAGATAATTGGACTTTCACCAAGGGCACGGGTATCGGTGACAGCAAAAACAAATGTCGGCCTCATTTTATTTGGTGAAACATATTTGAAAATCACAAACATCTTACATTCCTACCAAGGCTAATCACTTTCTTCGAATTTTTTATTCTTTTTTTTGTGTTCATTTCTCCTTTTTTGTTTATTCTCATTTCTTTTTTTTTCTTCTTTTTTTTCAAAAAGGAATAGCCAAGGGAATTCCATTACGAACTTTAAAATCGAACTCTTCTCTAAACTTTACACAATAAAACAAGGGATACAATACACGACCAAGGGGGCTATTTGGCAGAGAAAAACTTGACCACTGCTGCAATCGCATGGGTAGTCGTAGTATAGATAAAAGATATCGTTCCTCAGGGACTAAAGTAATCTATCGACCGTACTCCTGTCAGAATATATGAAGCAAAACTCTATTTCAAGTGGTTTCGATTAACTACTGCAAATGAACTCATCTAAATCAATAAGGGAAAATTTTCCAACAATTTTTGCAATTATGGAAGAGAATTTGATCAAAATTTATAAACATGTGCTATTCTCTAATTGGTTAATTCCGAGGAATTGTAATCTTTTCTAGAAACTTGATCTATTCTTTCAAATCAATCAAGTTTTCCTAAACTGAGCAAAAGTCGTTCTTTCAAACTAATTTGACTTAATTGAAGTTCAAAGTGTTCGATTACTTACTAGCTCTCCTAACATATAAATATCTCTTTTGAGATGAAGTTATGCTAAGTCCATTCGAGCAGTCCAACAACCAAATGCCGTCTTTTGAATGTTCACTTGATTATTTCTGTTTGTTCAGCACAAACTCTACCTCCATACCATCATGTGAGTGCCTTTGCTCCTTTTTCCTTCAAATTTTCCCTCATCCTCCTGCTAATCCTCCTTCCGCTTGATCTATCTCGATAGCTGTGGAGTTGTTTCGATCTTCTCTTTTCCTGTTTTTTAGCCTGAGTTGGTTGCAAACAGGCACTGCTAGAGTGCCTTCTTCTGTTTTTTTCTCTTCTCTCTCTATGAGATTCTCGAACACCCCCTCTTACTCCAAACTCGAAACCACCCCTCTATGCCTGGTAATTCCATAGGAAAGAGCCCTTTGTATTAATTTCAATGTCTGAGTTTTAAATTTTTAATTATATTTTGCTTTGTGTAATTGATTGTGTAGGTTTTTTCTTTGTTCTTCAAAATCATAGCGGACCAAATTTTGGTGTTGATTTTTGGGTTGAATACTTGAATTACGGTTTTGATTTCTGGGTGGAATACTTGAATTACTTGAATGGAGGAAGCATACATCCAGTATACTTCTGTGTCCAAACTAATTGTGGGTATTGGTGATGTACAATTTTATTCCACGAATTTTGCTTTTGAATTTTTTTCTTTGAACTCCATACAAGGCCTAAAAACGTCCCATTGTGTAGCAGGCTTTTGGGGCTCTACTGGTCAAGTACTCTGGGCTTTTGGGTGGCAAATCAGCGAGGCCAATTTGGGGCTGGAGGCCCCCTGTTGCATTTTTCCTTCCTCTTTTGAGTTCTCTTCTTAGTGTGGCTAGAGAATCAGTGAGGCTCTCCTTTTGGTTTCTGTTTGTTTAGCACAAACTCTAACTCGACACCACCACGTGAGTGCCTTTGCTCCTTTCTCCTTCCAATTTTCCCTCGTCCTTCATCCGCTCGATCTATCTTGACAGCCATGGAGGGGTTTTGATCTTCTCTTTTCTTGTTTTTTGGCCTGAGTTGGTTGCAAACGGGCACTGCTACAGTGCCTTCTTCTTTCTCTCTCTGGATTCTCGAACACCCCTTCTTACTCCAAACTCTAAACCACCCCCTCTTTGCCTAGTAATTCCACAGGGAAGATCCCTTTAATTTAATTTAAATGTCTCAGTTTTAAAATTTTAATTATATTTTGCTTTGTGTGATTAATTGTGTGGGTTTTTTTTGTTCTTAAAAATCGTACGTAATGAACCAAATTTTGGTGTTGATTTTTGGGTTGAGTACTTGAATTACGGTGTTGATTTTTGGGTTGAATACTTGAATTACTCGAATGGAGGTAGGATACAACCAGTACAATTTTATGTCCAAACTAATTGTGGGTGTTGCTGATGTACAATTTTATTTCGCGAATTTTGCTTCTGAATTTTTTTCGTTGAACTCCATACAAGGTCTAAAAACGTCCCCGTTATGCAGCAGGCTTTTGGGGCTCTTCTAGTCAGGTACTCTAGGCTTCTGGGTGGTGAGTCAGTGAGGATAATTTGGGGCTGGAGGCCCCCTGTTGCATTTTGTCTTCCTCTTTCGAGTTGTGTTCTTAGTGTGGCTGGGGAATCAGTGAGGCTCTTCTTTTGCTTTTTGCTTCTTCAGCACAAACTCTAACTCCGCACCACAATGTAAGTGCCTTTGCTCCTTTCTCCTTCCAATTTTCCCTCATCCTCCTACCCGTCCTCGTTCCGCTTGACCTATCTCGACAGCCATGGAGTGGTTTTGATCTTCTGTTTTCCTGTTTTTTGGCCTCAGTTGGTTGCAAATAGGCACTGCTATAGTGCCTTCTTCTTGGAGCGTGTGCTAATGGGCCGAAAGTGGATTGCTTGAGTTTAGTTACAAATTTCCACTTTGATAAAGGGTATGACTTGATATAAAGGCTAAGCCACCAATCAAGCCTAAGGATCCACCAAGAATTGCTTAAAGGCAATGCCACCCACAACTCTATAAAGGATTCCACTCAAGACTCACCACCTTTTGAGAAAGAATAAAGAGAACTCAAGATTTTTGAGAGGAAATGAAAGCATAAGCTTCTTTGCATAAATATTCAACTACCCTTTCTACATCCTAAGGCTTCCCCTTATATAGGAGAGCTTCACAAGGCTTCAAAATGCAGCATACAAGGCCTTGGTCGATCATAAAGCAAAGGAGGGAACCAAAAAGCAACAAACAAAAGCTGAAAAGTTCTTTTTACTTGATGTCAGCACTTTTCAGTTTACATAGGTCAACTTTAAAAGGCTATATCTCCTAGGTTTGTTGTCTAAATGAGCTGAAAAAGGACTTGTTGGAAAGATCTAGAAGTCAGCTTTCAGGGGCCTCCTCTTGTAGGCAATTGGGAGCTTCTGTTTGAGAGATATGAGGCAAAACGTGCAGGTAGTGCAGGCTGGACAGAAACTGCAGCATGTGGGAAAAGAGCCCACTTGACCCATGAGCTATTGCCTTGGCCTAGAACTCTTTTTTATGCCCTTTTAGCTGACATAAGAAGGTTCCCAAAAAGTGGGTTTGCAGCAAAATAAACCCATTCTAAGCTTGATTAATTAAGCCCACAAAACTGGGTTAAAACTGGGTAATTTTGTCGTCAGCATGCAACTTGCTGTTTTAGGGCTTCTTTATTATTTTCGAGGGTTTAACTTCATTTTGATGGCCTAAAACCTTTAGAAGGCCTATTGACATTCCCAAAATAGATGATTCACGTATCCCAAAGGTTTAGGACGACGTTGGAATTGGAGCTCCACATTAGTACAAGGGCCAAGTCCCCTTTGATGGAGCTTGTGAGCATTGAGGATTTGTGAGTTCTCTTGGACTTGTATAGGAGTGCCATTCGCTTCACTCCTCTTCTTTTCTCTTCTCTCTCTTTGGATTCTCGATCACCCCTCTTACTGCAAACTCTAAACCACTCCTCTTTGCCTAGTAATTCCATGGGGAAGAGCCATTTAATTTAACTTAAATGTCTGACTTTTAAATTTTTTCTTATATTTTTCTTTGTGTAATTGATTGTGTGGATTTTTTTTATTGTTCTTGAAAATCGTAGTGAACCCAATTTTGGTGTTGATTTTTGGGCTGAAATCTTGAATTACGGTGTTGATTTCAGGGTTGAATACTTGAACTACTCGAATGGAGGAAGGATACATCCAGTACAATTTTGTGTCCAAACTAATTATGGGTGTTGATGATGTACAATTTTGTTCCACGAATTTTGCTTCTAAATTTTTTTCTTTGAACTCCATACAAGGTCTAAAAATGTCCCCGTTATGTAACAGGCTTTTGGGGCTCTTCTAGTCAGGTACTCTGGGCTTCTGGGTGGAAAATAAGCGAGTCCAATTTCCCG
>JACYFF010031954.1:55080290-55090548 GCA_017589665.1 Selenicereus undatus
CGATCTATCTCGACAGCTATGGAGTGGTTTCAATCTTCTCTTTTCCTATTTTTTCGCCTGAGTTTGTTGCAAACAGGCACTGCTACAGTGCCTTCTTCTCTTCTTTTCTCTTCTCTCTCTATGGATTCTCGAACACCCCCTCTTACTCCAAACTCTAAACCACCCTTCTCTGCTTAGTAATTCCATGGGGAAGAGCCCTTTAATTTAATTTAAAAGTCTGAGTTTTAAATTTTTAATTATATTTTGCTTTGTGTAATCGACTGTGAGGTTTTTTTTTTGTTCTTGAAAATCGTAGCGAACCCAATTTTCGTGTTGATTTTTGGGTTGAATACTTGAATTATGGTGTTGATTTTTGGGTTGAATACTTGAATTACTCGAATGGAGGAATGATACATCCAATACAATTTTCTGCCAAAACTAATTGTGGGTGTTGGTGATATACAATTTTATTCCACGAATTTTGCTTCTGAATTTTTTTCTTTGATCTCCATAAGAGGTCTAAAAATGTCCCCGATCTGCAGCAGGCTTTTGGGGCTCTTATGGTCAGGTACTCTGGGCTTCTGGGTGGCGAATCAGCGAGTCCAATTTCCAGCCCCCTGTTGCATTATTCCTCCCTCTTTCGAATTATCTTCTTAGTGTGGCTGGTGAATCAGTGTCGGTCTTGTTTTTCCTGCTGTTTGTTCAGCACAAACTGTAACTCCACACGACCATGTGAGTGCCTTTGCTCCTTTCTCCTTCCAGTTTTCCCTTATCGTCCTTTCGCCGGATCTATCTTGACAGCCATGGAAGGGTTTTGATCTTCTCTTTTCTTGTTTTTTTTGCTTGAGTTGGTTGCAAACAGGCACAGCTACAGTACCTTCTTCTCTTCTTTTCTTTTCTCTCTCTCTGGATTCTCGAACACCCCTTCTTACTCCAAACTCTAAACCACCCCTCTCTGCCTAGTAATTCCATAGGGAAGAGCCCTTTAATTTAATTTAAATGTCTATGTTTTAAATTTTTTATTATATTTTGCTTTGTGTAATTAATTGTGTGGGTTTTTTTTTCTTGAAAATCGTAGCAAACCAAATTTTGGTGTTGAACTTTGGTTTTTGGTGATGTACAATTTTATTCCACTAATTTTGCTTTTGAATTTTTTTCTTTGAACTCCATACAAACTCTAAAAACATCCACGTTATGTAGCAGGCTTTTGGGGCTCTTCTGGTCAGGTACTCTGGGCTTCTGGGTGGCGAATCGGCGCGACCAATTTGGTGCTGAAGGCCCCCTATTGCACTTTTTCTTCCTCTTTCGAGTTCTCTTCTTAGTGTGGCGGGTGAATCAGTGAGGCTCTCCTTTTGCTTTCTGTTTGTTCAGCATAAACTCTAACTCCACACCACCATGTGAGTGCCTTTGCTCCTTTCTCCTTCTAATTTTCCCTCATCCTCCTTCCGCTCGATCTATCTTGACAGTCATGGAGGTGTTTTGATCTTCTCTTTTCTTGTTTTTTGGCCTTAGTTGGTTCCAAACAGGCACTGCAACAGTACCTTCTTCTGTTCTTTTGTCTTCTCTCTCTTTGGACTCTCGAACACCCCCTCTTACTCCAAACTCTAAACCACCCCTCTTTGCCTATTAATTCCATAGGGAAGAGCCCTTTAATTTAATTTAAATGTCTGAGTTTTAAATTTTTGATTATATTTTGCTTTGTGTAATTAGTTGTGTGGGTTTTTTTTGTTCTTGAAAATCGTAGCTAACCAAATTTTGGTGTTGAATTTTGGGTTTAGTACTTGAATTATGATGTTGATTTTTGGGTTGAATACTTGAATTACTCGAATGGAGGAAGGATACATCCAGTACAATTTTGTGTCCAAACTAAGTGTGGGTGTTAGTGATGTACAATTTTATTCAACGAATTTTGCTTCTGAATTTTTTTCTTTGAACTCCATACAAGGTCTAAAAACGTCCCCGTTATGCAACAGACTTTTGGGGCTCTTCTGGTCAGGTACTCTAGGCTTCTGGGTGGTGAATCAGTGAGGCCAATTTGAGCTGGAGGCCCCCTTTTGCATTTTACCTTCCTCTTCAGAGTTGTCTTCTTAGTGTGGTTGGGGAAACAGTGAGGCTCTTCTTTTGCTTTCTATTTGTTCAGCACAAACTCTAACTCCGCACCACCATGTAAGTGCCTTTGCTCCTTTCCCCTTTCAATTTTCCATCATCCTCCTACTCATGCTCGTTTCGCTCAATCTATTTGGACAGCTACAATGCCTTCTTCTCTTCTTCTCTTTTCTTGTTTTTTGGCCTGAGCTGGTTGCGAACAAGCACTGCTACAGTGCCTTCTTCTCTTCTTTTCTCTTCTCTCTCTCTGGATTCTCGAACACCCCCTCTTACTCCAAACTCTAAACCACCCCTCTCTGCCTAGTAATTCCATAGGGAAGAGCCCTTTAATTTAATTTAAATGTCTGAGTTTTAAATTTTTAATTATATTTTGTTTTGTGTATTTGATTGTGTCGTTTTTTTTGTTCTTGAAAATCGTAGTGAACCCAATTTTCGTGTTGATTTTTGGGTTGAATACTTGAATTACGGTGTTCATTTCTGGGTTGAATTACTCGAATGGAGGAAGGATACGTACAGTACAATTTTGTGTCGAAACTAAGTGTGGGTGTTAGTGATGTACAATTTTATTCCACGAATTTTGCTTCTGAATTTTTTCCTTTGAACTCCATACAAGGTCTAAAAACGTCCCCGTTATGCAGCAGGCTTGTGGGGCTCTTCTAGTCAGGTACTTTGGGCTTCTGGGTGGTGAATCAGTGAGGCCAATTTGGGGCTGGAGCCGCCCTGTTGCATTTTACCTTCCTCTTTCGAGCTGTCTTCTTAGTGTGGTTGGGGAATCTGTGAGGTCTTCTTTTGCTTTCTGTTTGTTCAGCACAGACTCTAACTCCGCACCAGCATGTAAGTGCCTTTGCTCCTTTCTCCTTCAAAGTTTCCGTCATCCTCCTACTCGTGCTCCTTCTGCTTCATCTATCTCAAAAGCTATGGGGCGGTTTCGATCTTCTCTTTTATTGGTTTTTGGCCTGAGTTGCTTGTAAACAGGCACTGCTACAATGCCGTCTTCTCTTCTTTTCTCTTCTCTGTCTCTGGATTCTCGAACACCCCCTCTTACTCCAAACTCTAAACCACCCCTCAGTGCCTACTAATTCCATGGGGAAGAGCCCTTTAATTTTATTTATATGTGTGAGTATTAAATTTTTAATTACACTTAGCTTTGTGTAATTGATTGTGTGGTTTTTTTTTTTTGTTCTTGAAAATCATAGTAAACCCAATTTTAGTGTTGATTTTTGGGTTGAATACTTGAATTACGGTGTTGATTTCTGGGTTGAATACTTGAATTACACGAATTGAGGAAGGATACAACCAGTACAATTTTGTGTCCAAACTAATTGTGGGTGTTGGTGATGTACAATTTTATTGCACGAATTTTGCTTCTGAATTTTTTTCTTTGAACTACATATAAGGTCTAAGAAGGTCCCCGTTATGTAGCAGGCTTTTGGGGCTCTTCTGGTCAGGTACTCTGGGCTTCTCGGTGGCGAATCAGCGAGGCCAATTTGGGGCTGGAGGCCCCCAATTGCATTCTTCCTACCTATTTCGAGTTCTCTTCTTAGTGTGGCTAGTGAATCAGTGAGGTTCTCCTTTTGCTTTCTTATTGTTCAGCACAAACTCTAACTCCACACCACGATGTGAGTGCCTTTGCTCCTTTCTCCTTCCAATTTTCCCTTATCCTCCTTCCTCTTTGGAGTTGTCTTCTTAGTGTGGCTGGTGAATCAGTGAGGGTGTTCTTCTCCTTTCTGTTTGTTCAGCACAAACTCTAACTCCACACCACCATGTCAGTGCCTTTGCTCCTTTCTCCTTCCAATTTCCCCTCATCGTCCTGCTCATCCTCATTCCGCTTGAGCTATCTCGATAGCCACGGAGTGGTTTTGATCTTCTCTTTTCTTGTTTTTGGGCCTGAGTTGGTTGCAAACAGGCACTACTGTAGTGCCTTCTTCTCTTCTTTTCTCTTCTCTCTCTATGGATTCTCGAACACCCCTTCTTAGTCTAAACTCTAAACCACCCCTCCCTGCCTCATAATTGAATGGGGAAGAGCTCTTTAATTTATTTTAAATGTTTGAGCTTTAAATTTTTAATTATGTTTTGCTTTGTGTAATTAATTGTGTGGGTTTTTTTTTTCTTCAAAATCATAGTGAACCAAATTTTGGTATTTATTTTTGGGTTGAATACCTGAATTATGGTTTTGATTTCGTGGTTGAATACTAGAATTACTTCAACGGAGGAAGGATACATTTAGTGCAAGTGCAATTTTGTTTCCAAACTAATTGTGGGTGTTGGTGATGTAAAATTTTATTCCACGAATTTTGCTTCTGAATTTCTTTCTTTGAAGTCCATACAAGGTTTAAAAACATCCCCGTTATGCAACAGGCTTTTGGGGATCTTCTGGTCGGGTACTCTGGGCTTCTGGGTGGTGAATCAGTGAGGCCAATTTGGGGATTGAGGCCCCCTCTTGCATTTTACCTTCCTCTTCCGAGTTGTCTACTTAGTGTGGCTGGTGAATCAGTGAGGCTCTTCTTTTGCTTTCTGTTTGTTCAGCACAAACTCTAAGTCCACACCACCTTGTAAGTGCCTTTGCTCCTTTCTCCTCGCAATTTTCCCTCATCCTGCTGCTCATCCTCCTTCCGCTTGATCTATGTCAACAACCATAGAGTCGTTTCGATCTTCTCTTTTCCTGTTTTTTGGCCTGAGTTGGTTGCAAACAGGCACTGCTATAGTGCCCTGTTCTGTTCTTTTCTCTTCTCTCTCTCTGGATTCTCGAACACCCCCTCTTCCTCAAAACTCTAATCCACCCCTCTCTGCCTACTAATTCCATGGGGAAGAGCCCTTTAATTTAATTTAAATGTCTGTGTTTTAAATTTTTAATTATATTTTGCTTTACGTAATTGATTGTGTGGTTTTTTTTTGTTATTGAAAATCGTAGTGAACCCAATTTTCGTGTTGATTTTTGGGTTGAATTCTTGAATTACGGTGTTGATTTCGGTGTTGAATACTTGAATTACTCGAATGGAGGAAGGATACAACCAGTACAATTTTGTGTCCAAACTAATTGTGGGAGTTGGTAAAGTACAATTTTATTCCACGAATTTTCGTTCTGAGTTTTTTTCATGAACTCCATGCAAGGTCTAAAAACGTCACCGTTATGCAGCAGGCTTTTGGGGTTCCTATGGTTAGGTACTTTGGGCTTCTGGGTGGTGAATCAGCGAGGCCAATTTAGCGCTGGAGGCCCCCTGTTGCATTTTTCCTTCCTCTTTCGAGTTGTCTTCTTAGTGTGGCTGCTGAATCAGTGAGGGTCTTCTTTTGCTTTCTGTTTGTTCAGCACAAACTCTAACTCCACACCACCATGTGAGTGCCTTTGCTCCTTTCTCCTTCCAATTTTCCCTCATCCTCCTGCTCATCCTCCATCCGCTCGATCTATCTCGACAGCCATGGTGTGGTTTTGACCTTCTTTTTTGTGCCTTCTTCTCTTCTTTTCTCTTCTCTCTCTAGATTCTCGAACACCCCCTCTTACTCCAAACTCTATAGCACCCCTCTCTGCCTAGTAATTCCATGGGGAAGAGCCCTTTAATTTAATTTAAATGTCTGAGTTTTAAATTTTTAATTATGTTTTGCTTTGTGTAATTGATTGTGTGGTTTTTTTCTTTTTTGTTCTTGAAAATCGTAGTGAAACCAATTTTTGGTGTTGATTTCTAGGTCGAAAACTTGAATTACGGTCTAAAAACATCGTCGTTATGCAGCAGGCTTCTGGGGCTCTTCTAGTCAGGTACTCTGGGCTTCTGGGTGGTGAATCAGCGAGGCCAATTTGGGGCTGCAGCCCCCTGTTGTATTTTACCTTCCTCTTTTGACTTGTCTTCGTAGTGCGGCTGGTGGATCAGTGAGGCTCTTGTTTTGCTTTCTGTTTGTTCAGCAGAAGCTCTAACTCCGCACCACCACGTAAGTGCCTTTTCTCCTTTCTCCTTCCAATTTCCCCTCATCCTCCTTCCACTCGATCTATCTCGACAGGCATGGAGTGGTTTAGATCTTCTCTTTTCCTGTTTTATAGCTTAAGGTTGTTGCAAAGAGGCACTCCTACAGTGCCTCGTTATCTTCTCTCTCTCTTTGGATTCTCGAACACCCCTTCTTACTCCAAACTCTAAACCACCCATCTCAGTCTAGTAATTCCATGGGGAAGAGCCCTTTAATTTAACTCAAATGTCTAAGTTTTAAAATTTTAATTATATTTTTCTTTGCGTAATTGATTTTGTGGGTTTTTTTTTTTTTGTTCTTGAAAATCGTAGTGAACCAAATTTTGGTGTTGCTTTTTGGGTTGAATACTTGAATTACGGTGTTGATTTCAGGGTTGAATACTTGAATTACTCGAATGGAGGAAGGATACATCCAGTAGAATTTTGTGGCCAAACTAATTATGGGTGTTGCTGATGTAATAATTTATTCCACGAATTTTGCTTCTAAATTTGGGGCTCTTCAGGTCAGGTACTCTTGGCTTATGGGTGGTGAATCAGCGAGGCCAATTTGGGGTTGCAGCCCCTGCTGCATTTTACCTTCCTCTTTCGAGTAGTCTTCTTAGTGTGGCTGGTGAATCAGTGAGGCTCTTCTTTTGCTTTCGGTTTGTTCAGCAGAAACTCTAACTCCACACCACCATGTAAGTGCCTTTGCTCCTTACTCCTTCTAATTTTCCCTCATCCTCCTTCCGCTCGATCAATATCGACAACGATGGAGTGCCTTGTTCTCTTCTTTTCTCTTCTCTCTCTCTGGATTCTAGAGCACCCCCTCTTACTCCAAACTCTAAACCACCCATCTCTGCCTAGTAATTACATGGGGAAGAGCCCTTTAATTTAATTTAAATGTCTAGGTTTTAAATTTTTAATTATATTTTGCTTTGTGTAACTGATTGTGTGGTTTTTTTTTTTTGTTCTTGAAAGTTATAGTGAACCCAATTTTCATGTTGATTTTTGGGTTGAATACTTGAATTACAGTGTTGGTTTCTGGGTTGAAGACTTGAATTACTCGAATGGAGGGAGGATATAACAAGTACAATTTTCTGTTCAAACTAATTGTGGGTGTTGGTGATGTGCAATTTTATTCCACGAATTTTGCTTCTGAATTTTTTTCTTTAAACTCCATACAAGGTCTAAAAATGTCCCCGTTATGCAGCACGCTTTTGGGGCTCTTCTGGTACTCTAGGCTTCTGGGTGGCGAATCAGCGAGCCCAGTTTGGGGCTGGAGGCCCCCTGTTGCATTTTTCCTTCCTCTTTCAAGTTGTCTTCTTAGTGTGGCTGGTGAATCAGTGAGGCTCTTTTTTTGCTTTCTGTTTATTCAGCACAAACTCTAACTCCACACTACCATGTGAGTGCCTTTGCTCCTTTCTTGTTCAGATTTTCCCTCATCCTCCTGCTCATCCTCCTTCCACGTGATCTATCTCGGCAGCCATGGAGTGGTTTCGATCTTCTCTTTTCCTTTTTTTGGCCTGAGTTGTTTGCAAACAGGCACTGGTACAGTGCCTTGTTCTCTTCTTTTCACTTCTCTCTCTGGATTCTCGAACACCCCATCTTACTCCAAACTCTAAACCACCCCTCTGTGCCTAGTGATTCCACAGGGAAGAGCTCTTTAATTTAATTTAAATGTCTGAGTTATAAACTTTTAATTATATTTTGATTTGTGTAACTGATTGTGTGGGTTTTTTTTTGTTCTTCAAAATCATAGTGAACCAAATTTTTTGTGTTGATTTTTTCGTTGAATACTTGAATTACGGTTTTGATTTCTGGGTTGGATACTCGAATGGCTCAAACGGAGGAAGGATACATTTAGTGCAATTTTGTTTCCAAACTAATTGTCGGTGTTGGTGATGTACAATTTTATTCCACGAATTTTGCTTCTGAATTTTTTTCTGTGAACTGCATACAAGGTCTAAAAACATCCCCATTATGCAGCAGGCTTTTGGGGATCTTCTGATCAGGTACTCCGGGCTTTTGGGTGGTGAATCAGCGCGGCCAATTTGGGGGTTGAGGCCCCCCTCTTGCATTTTACCTTCCTCCTTTGAGTTGTCTACTTAGTGTGGCTGGTGAATTAGTGAGTCTATTTTTTTACTTTCTGTTTGTTCAGCACAAACTCTAACTCCAGACCACCGTTTAAGTGCCTTTGCTCCTTTCTCCTTGCAATTTTCCCTCATCCTGCTGCTCATCCTCCTTCCGGTTGATCTATGTCGACATCCATGGAGTGGTTTCGATCTTCTCTTTTCCTATTTTTTGGCCTGAGTTGGTTGCAAACAGGCACTGCTACAGTGCCTTGTTCTCTTCTTTTCTCCCCTCTCTCTCTGGATTCTCGAACACCCCCTCTTCCTCCAAACTCTAAACCACCCCTCTCTGCCTACTAATTCCATGGGAAGAGCCCTTTAATTTAATTTAAATGTCTAAGTTTTAAAATTTTAATTATATTTTGCTTTGCGTAATTGATTGTGTGGTTTTTTTTTTGTTCTTGAACATCGTAGTGAACCCAATTTTCGTGTGGATTTTTGGGTTGAATACTTGAATTACGGTGTTGATTTCGGTGTTGAATACTTGAATTACTTGAATGGAGGAAGGATACAACCAGTGCATTTTTGTGTCCAAAATAATTGTGGGTGTTGCGGATGTACAATTTTAATCCCTGAATTTTGCTTCTGAATTTTTTTCTGTGAACTCCATGCAAGGTCTAAACCGGTATGCAGCAAGCTTTTGGGGTTCTTCTAGTCAGGTACTCTGGGCTTCTGTGTTGCGAATCAGCAAGGCCAATTTAGGGCTGGAGGCCCCCTGTTGCATTTTTCCTTCCTCTTTCGAGTTGTCTTCTTAGTGTAGCTGGTGAATCAGTGAGGGTCTTCTTTTGCTTTTTATTCAGCACAAACTCTAACTCCACACCTCCGTGTGAGTGCCTTTGCTCCTTTCTCCTTCCAATTTGCCCTCATCCTCCTGCTCATCCTTCTTCCGCTCGATCTATCTCGACAACCATGGTGTGGTTTCGATCTTCTTTTTTCGTGTTTTTTGGCCTGAGTTGGCCGCAAACAGGCACTTCTACAGTGCCTTCTTCTCTTATTTTCTCTTCTCTCTCTTTGGATTCTCGAACACCCCTCTCTGCCTAGTAATTCCATAGGGAAGAGCCCTTTAATTTAATTTAAATGCCTGAGTTTTACATTTTTAATGATATTTTGCTTTGTGTAATTAATTTTGTGAGTTTTTTTTTTTTGTTCTTCAAAATCGTAGTGAACAACATTTTGGTTTGGGTTGAATACTTGAATTACGGTGTTGATTTCTAGGTTGAATAGTTGAATTACTCGAATGGAGGAAGGATACATCAGGTACAATTTTGTGTCGAAACTAATTGTGGGTGTTGGTGATGTAAAATTTTATTCCACGAATTTTGCTACTGAATTTTTTTCTTTTAACTCCATACGAGTTGTAAAAACATCCCGTTATGCAGCAGGCTTCTGGGGATCTTTTGGTCAGCTACTCTGGGCTTCTAGGCGGTGAATCAATGAGGCCAATTTGGGGCTGGAGGCCCTCTGTTGCAGTTTTAATTCCTCTTTTGAGTTGTCTTCTTAGTGTCGCTGGTGAATCAGTGAGGCTCTTCTTTTGCTTTCTGTTTGTTAAGCACAAACTCTAACTCCACACCACCATGAAAGTGCCTTTGCTCCTTTCTCCTTCCAATTTTCCCTCATCCTCCTACTCATCCTCCTTCCGCTTGATCTATCTCGACAGCCATGGAGTGGTTTCGATCTTCTCTTTTCCTGTTTTTTAGCCTAAGTTGATTGTGTCTGAGTTTAATTTAATTTAAATGTCTGAGTTTTAAATTTTTAATTATATTTTGCTTTGTATAATTGATTGTGTGGGTTTTTTTTTTGTTCTTCAAAATCGTAGTGAACCAAATTTTGGTGTTGATTTTTGGGTTGAATACTTGAATTACGGTGTTTATTTCTAGGTTGAATACTTGGATTACTCGAATGGAGGAAGGATACATCAGGTGCAATGTTGTGTCCAAACTAATTGTGGGTGTTGGTGATGCACAATTTTATTCCACGAATTTTGCTTCTAAATTTTTTTCTTTGAACTCCATTCGAGGTCTAAAAACATCCCCGTTATGCAACAGGCTTTTGGGGATCTTCTGGTCAGGTACTCTGCGCTTCTGGGTGGTGAATCAACAAGGCCAATTTGGG
>JACYFF010031954.1:55102208-55115181 GCA_017589665.1 Selenicereus undatus
CAGGTACTCTGCGCTTCTGGGTGGTGAATCAACAAGGCCAATTTGGGGATTGAGGCCCCCTGTTGCATTTTACCTTCCTCTTTCGAGTTGTCTTCTTAGTGTGGTTGGTGAATCAGTGAGGCTCTTCTTTTGCTTTCTGTTTGTTCAGCACAAACTCTAACTTCACACCACCATGTAAGTGCCTTTGCTCCTTTCTCCTTCCAATTTGCCCTCATCCTCTAGCTCATCCTCCTTCTGCTCGATCTATCTCGATAGCCAAGGAGTGGTTTTGATCTTCCCTTTTCCTATTTTATAGCCCGAGTTGGTTGCAAACAGGCATTACTTTAGTACCTTGTTCTCATCTATCTCTTCTCTCTCTCTGGATTCTCGAACACCCCCTCTTACTCCAAAATCTAAACCGCCCCTCTCTGCCTAATAATTCCATGGGGAAGAGCCCGTTAATTTATTTTAAATGTCTGAGTTTTAAATTTTTAATTATATTTTGCTTTGTATAATTGATTGTGTGGTTTTTTTTGTTTCTTGAAAATCGTAGTGAACCCAATTTTGGTGTTTATTTTTGGGTTGAATACTTAAATTACAGTGTCGATTTCTGGGTGGAATACTTGAATTACTGGAATGGAGGAAGGATACATCCAGTACAATTTTGTGTCTAAATTAATTGTGGGTGTTTGTGATGTACAATTTCATTCCACGAATTTTGCTTCTGAATTTTTTTCTTTGTACTCCATACAAGGTTTAAAAACGACCCCGTTATGCAGGAGGCTTTTGGGGCTCTTCTGATCAGGTAGTCTGGGCTCCTGGGTGGCGAATCGGCGAGGCCAATTTGGGGCTGGAGGCCTCCTGTTGCATTTTTCCTTCCACTTTCGAGTTGTCTTCCTAGTGTGGCTGCTGAATCAGTGAGGCTCTTCTTTTGCTTTCTGTTTGTTAAGCACAAACTCTAACTCCACACCACCATGAAAGTGCCTTTGCTCCTTTCTCCTTCCAATTTTCCCTCATCCTCCTACTCATCCTCCTTCCGCTTGATCTATCTCGACAGCCATGGAGTGGTTTCGATCTTCTCTTTTCCTGTTTTTTAGCCTAAGTTGGTTGCAAACAGGTACTGCTACAGTGCCTTGTTCTCTTCTTTTCTCTTCTCTTTCTCTGGATTCTTGAGCACCCGCTCTTTCTCCAAACTCTAAAGCACCCCTCTCTGCCTAGTAATTCTATGGGGAAGAGCCCTTTAATTTAATTTAAATGTCTGTGTTTTAAATTTTTAATTATATTTTGCCTTGGTAATTGATTGTGTGGTTTTTTTTTTGTTCTTGAAAATCGTAGTGAAACCAATTTTAGGTGTTGATTTATGGGTTGAAAACTTGAATTACAGTCTAAAAATGTCACCGTTATGCAGCAGGCTTCTGGGGCTCTTCTAGTCAGGTACTCTGGGCTTTTGGGTGGTGAATGAGCGAGGCCAATTTGGGGCTGTAGGCCCACTGTTGCATTTTTCATTCCTTGTTCGAGTTGTCTTCTTTGTGTGGCTGGTGAACCAGTGAGGCTCTTCTTTTGGTTTTTGTTTGTTAAGCACAAACTCTAACTCAACACCAGCATGTAATTCCCTTTGCTCCTTTCTCCCTACAATTTTCCCTCATCCTCCTTTCGCTCGATCTATGTCGACAGCCATGGAGTGGTTTCGATTTTCTCTTTTCCTATTTTTTTGACCGAGTTGGTTGCAAACCGGCACTCCTACAGTGGCTTGTTCTCTTCTTTTTCTCCTCTCTCTCTGGATTCTCGAACACCCCCTCTTACTCCAAACTCTAAACCACCTCTCTCTGCCTAGTAACTCCATGGGGAAGAGCCCTTTAATTTAATTTAAATGTCCGAGTTTTAAATTTTTAATTATGTTTTGATTTGTGTAATTGATTATGTGGTTTTCTTTTTTGTTCTTGAAAATCATAGTGAACCCAACTTTCGTGTTGATTTTTGGGTTGAATACTTGAATTACGGTGTTAATTTCTGGGTTGAATACTTGAATTACTCAAATGGAGGAAGGATACAACAAGTACACTTTGTGTCTAAACTAATTGTGGGTGTTGGTGATGTACAATATTATTCCACGAATTTTGCTTCTGAATTTTTTTCTTTGAACTCCAGACAAGGTCTAAAAATCTCGCTGTTATGCAGCAGGCTTTTGGCGCTCTTCTGGTCGGGTACTCTAGGCTTCTGGGTGCCGAATCAGTGAGGCCAATTTAGGGCTGGAGCCCCCTGTTGCATTTTTCCTTCCTATTTCGAGTTGTCTTCTTCGTGTGGCTAGTGAATAAGTGAGGGTCTTCTTTTGCTTTCCGATTGTTCAGCACAAACTCTAACTCCGCACCACCTTGTGAGTGGCTTGGCTCCTTTCTTCTTCTAATTTTCCCTCATCCTCCTGCTCATCCTCCTTCCGCTTGATCTATCTCGATACCCATGGAGTGGTTACGATCTTCTCTTTTCCTGCTTTTTGGCCTAAGTGGTTTGCAAACAGGCACTGCTACAGTGCCTTCTTCTCTTCTTTTCTCTTCTCTCTCTCTGGATTCTTGAACACCCCTCTTACTCCAAACTCTAAACCACCCCTCTCTACCTAGTAATAACATAGGGAAGAGCTCTTTAGTTTAATTTAAATGTCTGGGTTTTAAATTTTTAATTATATTTGGCTTTGTGTAGTTGATGGTGTGGGTTTTTTTTTTGTTCTTCAAAATCATAGTGAACCAAATTTTGCTACTGATTTTTTAGGTGAATACTTGAATTACGGTTTTGATTTCAGGGTTGGATACTTGAGTTACTCGAATGGAGGAAGGATACATTTAGTGCAATTTTGTTTCCACACTAATTGTGGGTGTCGGTGATGTAATATTTTATTCCTCGAATTTTGCTTCTGAATTTTTTTCTTTGAACTCCATACAAGGTCTAAAAAAATCCCCTTCATGCAGTAGGCTTTTGGGGGTCTTCTGGTCAGGTACTCTGGGCCTTTGGGTGGTGAATCAGCGAGGCTAATTCGGGGATTCCGGCCCCCTCTTACATTTTACCTTCCTCTTTCAAGTTGTCTACTTAGTGTGCCTGGTGAATCAGTGAGGCTGTTTTTTTGCTTTCTGTTTGTTCAGTACAAACTCTTACTCTACACCACCACGTTAGTGCCTTTGGTCCCTTCTCCTTGCAATTTTCCCTTATCCTGCTGCTCATCCTCCTTCCGCTTGATCTATCTCGACAGCCATGGAGTGGTTTCGATCTTCTTTTTCCAATTTTTCGGCCTGAGTTTGTTGCAAGCAGGCACTGCTACAGTGCCTTCATCTCTTACTTTCTCTTCTCTCTCTCTGGAATCTCGAACACCCCTATCTGCCTAGTAACTCCATAGGGAAGAGCCCTTTAATTTAATTTTAATGCCTGAGTTTTAAATTTTTAATTATATTTTGCTTTGTGTAATTAATTATGCGGGTTTTTTTTTGTTCTTCGAAATCGTAGTGAACAAAATTTTGGTGTGGGTTGAATACTTGAATTACGGTGTTGATTTCTGCGTTGAATACTTGAATTACTCGAACGGAGGAAGGATACATCAGGTACAATTTTGTTTCCAAACTAATTGTGGGTGTTGGTGATGTACAATTTTATTCCACGAATTTTGCTTCTGAATTTTTTTCTTTGAACTCCATACAAGGTCTAAAAACATCCCCGTTATGCAGCAGGCTTTTGGGGATCTTCTAGTCAGGTACTCTGGGCTTCTGGGTGGTGAATCAACAAGGCCAATTGGGGCTGGAGGCCCCCTGTTGCATTTTTCCTTCCTCTTTTGAGTTGTCTTCTTAGTGTGGCTGGTGAAATAGTGAGGCTCTTCTTTTGCTTTCTGCTTGTTCAGCACAAACTCTAACTCCACACCACCATGAAAGTGCCTTTGCTCCTTTCTCCTTCCAATTTTCCCTCATCCTCCTGCTCATCGTCCTTCTGCTCGATCTATCTCGACAGCCACGGAGTGGTTTCGGTCTTCTCTTTTCCAGTTTTATAGCCTGAGTTGGTTGCAAACAGGAACGACTACAGTGCCTGGTTCTCTTCTTTTCTCTTCTCTCTCTCTGGATTCTTGAACACCCCTCTTACTCCAAACTCTAAAGCACCCCTCTCTGCCTAGTAATTCCATGGGGAACAGCCCTTTAATTTATTTTAAATGTCTGAGTTTTAAATTTTTAATTATATTTTGCTTTGTGTAATTGATTATGTGGGGTTTTTTTTGTTCTTGAAAATCATAGTGAAACCAATTTTTGGTGTTGATTTCCGGGATGAAAATTTGAATTACGGTCTAAAAACGTCACCGTTATGCAGCTGTCTTCTGGGGCTCTTCTAGTCAGGTGCTCTGGGCTTCTGGGTGGTGAATCAGCGAGGCTAATTTGGGGCTGCATGCCCCCTGTTGCATTTTTCCTTCCTCTTTCGAGTTGTCTTCTTAGTGTGCTTGGTGAATCAATGAGGCTCTTCTTTTGCTTTCTGTTTGTTCAGCACAAACTCCAACTCCACACCACCGTGTAAGTGTCGTTGCTCCTTTCTCCTTGCAATTTTTCCTCATCCTACTACTCATCCTCCTTCCGCTCGATCTATGTCGACTGCCATGGAGTACTTTCAATCTTCTCTTTTCGTGTTTTTTGGCCTGAGTTGGTTGCAAATAGGCACTGCTACAGTGCCTTGTTCTCTTCTTTTCCCTTCTATCTCTCTGGATTCTCGAACACCCCTCTCTGCCTAGTAATTCCATAGGGAAGAGCCATATAATTTAATTTAAATGTTTGAGTTTTAAATTTTTAATTATATTTTGCTTTGTGTAATTAATTGTGTGGGTTTTTTTTTGTTCTTCAAAATCATAGTGAACCAAAATTTTAGTGTGGGTTGAATACTTGAATTACGGTGTTGATTTCAGTGTTGAATACTTGAATTACTCGAATGGAGGAAGGATACATCAGGTACAATTTCGTGTCTAAACTAATTGTAAGTGTTGGTGATGTACAATTTCATTCCACGAATTTTGCTTCTGAATTTTTTTCTTTGAACTCCATAAGAGGTCTAAAAACATCCCCATTATGCAGCAGGCTTTTGGGGATCTTTTGGTCAGGTACTCTGGGCTTCTGGGTGGTGAATCAGCGAGGCCAATATGGGGATTGAGGCCCCCTGTTGCATTTTACCTTCCTCTTTCGAGTTGTGTTCTTACTGTGGCTGGTGAATAAGTGAGGCTCTTCTTTTGCTTTCTGTTTACTCAACACAAAATCTAACTCCACACCACCATGAAAGTGCCTTTGCTCCCTTCTTCTAATTTTCCCTCATCCTCCTGCTCATCCTTCTTCCACTTGATCTATCTCGACAGCCATAGAGTGGTTTCGATCTTCACTCTTCCTGTTTTATAGCCTGAGTTGGTTGCAAACAGGCACTGCTACAGTGCCTTTTTCTCTTCTTTTCTCTTCTCTCTCTCTTTGCATTCTCAAACACCCCCTCTTACTCCAAACTCTAAAGCACCCCTCTCTCCCTAGTAATTCTATGGGGAAGAGCCCTTTAATTTAATTTAAATGTCTGAGTTTTAAATTTTTAATTATATTTTGCTTTGCGTAATTGATTGTGTGGTTCTTTTTTTGTTCTTGAAAATTGTAGTGAAACCAATTTTAGGTGTTGATTTCTGGGTTGAAAACTTGAATTACGGTCTAAAAACGTCGTCGTTTTGCAGCAGGCTTCTGGGGCTGTTCTGGTCAGGTACTCTGGGCTTCTGGGTGGTGAATGAGCAAGGCAAATTTTGGACTGTAGGCCGCCTGTTGCATTTTTCTTTCCTCATTTGAGTTGTCTTCTTAGTGAGGCTCGTGAATCGGTGAGGCTCTTCTTTTGCTTTTGGTTTGTTCAGCACAAACTCTAACTCCACACCACCATGTAATTGCCTTTGCTCCTTTCTCCCTGCAATTTTTCCTCATCCTGCTGCTCATCGTCCTTCCGCTCGATCTTTGTCGACAACCATGGAGTGGTTTCGATCTTCTCTTTTCCTGTTTTTTGGCCTGAGTTGGTTGCAAACAGGCACTGCTACAGTGCCTTGTTCGCTTCTTTTCTCTTCTCTTTGTCTAGATTCTCGAACACCCCTTCTTACTCCAAACTCTAAACCACCCCTCTCTGCCTAGTAATTCCATGGGGAAGAGCGCTTTAATTTAATTTAAATGTCCGAGTGTTAAATTTTTAATTATATTTTGCTTTGTGTAATTGATTGTGTGGTTTTTTTTGTTCTTGAAAATCATAGTGAACCCAATTTTCGTGTTGATTTTTGGGTTGAATACTTGAATTACGGTGTTGATTTCTGAGTTGAATACTTGAATTATTCAAATGGAGGAAGGATACAACATGTAACTAATTGTGGGTGTTGGTGATGTGCAATTCTATTCCACGAATTTTGCTTCTGAATTGTTTTCTTTGAACTCCATACAAGGTCTAAAATTGTCCCCATTATGGGGCATGCTTTTAGGGCTCTTCTGGTACTCTGGGCCTCTTGGTGGCGAAGCAGCGAGGCCAGTTTGGGGCTGGAGGCCCCCTGTTGGATTTTTTCTTCCTCTTTTGAGTTGTCTTCTTGGTGTGGCTGGTGAATCAGTGAGGGTCTTCTTTTGCTTTCCGTTTTTTCAGCACAAACTATTACTCCACACCACCATGTGAGTGCCTTTGCTTCTTTCTTCTTCTAATTTTCCCTCATCCTCCTGCTCACCCTCCTTCCGCTTGATCTATCTCGATAGCCATGGAGTGGTTTCGATATTCTCTTATCATGTTTTTTGGCCTAAGTGATTTGCAAACAGGCACTGCTACAGTTCGTTCTTCTCTTCTCTTCTCTTCTCTTCTCTCTCTCTGGATTCTCGGAAACCCCCTCTTACTCCAAACTCTAAACCACCCCTCTCTGCCTAGTAATAACATAGGGAAGAGCTCTTTTATTTAATTTAAATGTCTGAGTTTTAAATTTTTAATTATATTTGGCTTTGTGTAATTTTTTGCTCTTCAAAATCATAGTGAACCAAATTTTGTTGTTGATTTTTTTGTTCAATACTTGAATTACAGTTTTGATTTTAGGGTTGGATACTTGAATTACTCGAATGGAGGAAGGATACATTTTGTACAATTTTGTTTCCAAACTAATTGTGGGTGTTGGTGATGTAATATTTTATTCTACGAACTTTACTTCTGAATTTTTTTCTTTAAACTCCATACAAGGTCTAAAAAAATCCCCGTTATGCAGCAGGATTTTGGGGATCTTCTGGTCAGGTACTCTGGGCTTTTCGGTGGCTAATCAGCGAGGCCACTTTTGTTAATTCGGGCCACCTCTTACATTTTACCTTTCTCTTCCGAGTTGTCTACTTAGTGTGGCTGGTGAATCTATGAGGCTCTTCTTTTGCTTTCTGTTTGTTCAGCACAAACTCTAACTCCACACCACCATGTAAGTGCCTTTGCTCCTTTCTCCTTGCAATTTTCCTTCATCCTGCTGCTCATCCTCCTTCCGCTTGATCTATCTCAACAGCCACGGAATGGTTTCGATATTCTTTTTTCCTTTTTTTTTGGCCTGAGTTGGTTACAAATAGGCACTCCTATAGTGCCTTCTTCTCTTACTTTCTCTTCTCTCTCTCTGGAATCTCGAACACCCCTCTCTGCCTAGTAACTCCATAGGGAAGAGCCCTTTAATTTAATTTAAATGTCTGAGTTTTAAATTTTTAATTATATTTTATTTTGTGTAATTGATTGTGTGGTTTTTTTTTGTTCTTGAAAATCGTAGTGAAAACAATTTTTGGTGTTGATTTCCCGGTTAAAAACTTGAATTACGGTCTAAAAACGTCGCCGTTATGCAGCTGGCTTCTGGGGCTCTTCTCGTCAGGTACTCTGGGCTTCTGGGTGGTGGATCAGTGAGGCTAATTTGTGGCTGCATGCCCCCTGTTGCATTTTTCCTTCCTCTTTCAAGTTGTCTTCTTAGTGTGGTTGTTTTTCGATCTCGATAGCCATGGAGTGGTTTCAATCTTCTTTTTTCCCGTTTTTCGGCCTAGGTTGGTTACAAACAAGCGCTGTTACAGTGCCTTCTTCTCTTATTTTCTCTTCTCTCTCTCTGGAGTCTCGAACACCCCTCTCTGCCTAGTAATTCCATAAGGAAGAGCCGTTTAATTTAATATAAATGTCTTTGTTCTAAATTTTTAATTATATTTTGCTTTGTGTAATTAATTGTGTTTGTTTTTTTTTTTTTGTTCTTCAAAATCGTAGTGAACGAAATTTTGCTGTGGGTTGAATACTTGAATTACAGTGTTGATTTCTGGGTTGAATACTTGAATTACTCGAATGGAGGAAGGATACATCATGTACAATTTTGTGTCCAACTAATTGTGGGTGTTGGTGGTGTACAATTTCATTCCATAAATTTTGCTTCTGAATTTTATTCTTGGAATTCCATAGGAGGTCTAAAAGCATCCCCGTTATGCAGCAGGCTTTTGGGGATCTTCTTGTCAGGTACTCTGGGCTTCTGGGAGGTGAATCAGCGAGGCCAATTTGGGGATTAAGGCCCCCTGTCGCATTTTACCTTCCTCATTCAAGTTGTCTTCTTAGTGTGGCTGGTGAATCAGTGAGGCTCTTCTTTTGCATTCTGTTTGTTCAGCACAAACTCTAACTCCACACCACCATGTAAGTGCCTTTGCTCCTTTCTCATTTCAATTTTCTGTCATCCTCCTTCTGCTCTATCTATCTCGACAGCCATGGAGTGGTTTCAATCTTCTCTTTTCCTGTTTTTTGGCCTGAGCTGGTTGCAAACAGGCACTGCTGCATTGCCTTCTTCTCTTCTTTTCTCTTCTGTCTCTCTGGATTCTCGAACACCCCCTCTTACTCCAAACTCTAAAGCACCCCTCTCTGCCTAGTAATTCCATAGGGAAGAGCCCTTTAATTTAATTTAAATGTGTGAGTTTTAAATTTTTACTTATGTTTTGCTTTGTGTAATAGATTGTGGTTTTTTTGTTCTTGAAAATCGTAGTGAAACCAATTTTTGGTGTTGATTTCTGGGTTGAAAAGTTGACTTACGGTCTAAAAACGTCACCGTTATGCAGCATGCTTCTGGTGCTGTTTTGGTCAGGTACTCTGGGGTTATAGGTGGTGAATCAGCGAGGCTAATTTTGGGCTCCAGGCCCCCTGTTGCGTTTTTCCTTCCTCTTTCGAGTTGTCTTCTTAGTGTGCTTGGTGAATCAGTGAGGCTCTTCTTTTGCTTTCTATTTGTTCAGCACAAAGCCTAATTCCACACCACCATGTAAGTGCCTTCGCTCCTTTCTCATTGCAATTTTCCCTCATCCTGCTGCTCATCCTCCTTTCGCTCGATCTATGTCGACGGCTATGGAGTGGTTTCAATCTTCTCTTTTCCTGTTTTTTTGGCCTGAGTTGGTTGCAAACAGGCACTGCTACAGTGCCTTCTTATCTTCTTTTCTCTTCTCTCTCTCTGGATTCTTGAACACCCTCTCTTACTCCAAACTCTAAACCACCCCTCTCTACCTAGTAAATCCATGGGGAAGAGCCCTTTAATTTAATTTTAACGTCTGAGCATTAAATTTTTAATTATAATTTCCTTTGTCTAATTGATTATGTGGTTTTTTTTTGTTCTTGAAAATCGTAGTGACCCAATTTTGGTGTTGATTTTTGGGTTTAATACTTGAATTACGATGTTGATTTCAGGGTCGAATACTGGAATTACTCCAATGGAGGAAGGATACATCCAGTACAATGTCGTGTCCAAACTAATTGTGAGTGTTGGTGATATCCAATTTTATTTCACGGATTTTGCTTCTGAAATGTTTTCTTTGAACTCCATACAAGGTCGAAAAACAACCCCGTTATGCAGCAGGCTTTTGGAGCTCTTCTGCTTAAGTACTCTGGGCTTCTGGGTGGCGAATCAGCGAAGGCCAATTTGGTGCCGGAGGCCCCTTGTTGCATTTTTCCGTCCACTTTCGAGTTGTCTTCTTAGTGTGGCTGGTGAATCAGTGAGGCTCTTCTTTTTCTTTCTGTTTGTTCAGCACAAACTCTAACTCCACACCACCATGTGAGTGCCTTTGCTACTTTCTCCTTCCAATTTTCCCTCAACCTCTTGCTCATCCTCCTTCCGCTTGAACTATCTCGACAGCCGTGGAATGGTTTCGATCCTCTTTTTTCCTATTTTTCGGCCTGAGTTGGTTGGAAACAGGGACTGCAGTAGTGCCTTGGTTTCTTCTTTTCTCCTCTCTCTCTCTTGATTCTCGAACACCCCTCTCTGCCTAGTAATTCCTTAGGGAAGAGCCCTTTAATTTAATTTAAATGTCTAGGTTTTAAATTTTTAATTATATATTTGCTTTGTGTAATTTATATATTTTTAATTATATATTTCCTTAGGGAAGAGCCCTCAAAATCGTAGTGAACAAAATTTTGGTGTTGATTTTTGGGTTAAATACTTGAATTACAGTGTTGATTTCCGAGTTGAATTCTTGAATTATTCGAATGGAGGAAGGGTACAACCAGTACAATTTTGTGTCCAAACTAACTGTGCGTGCTGGTGATGTACAATTTTATTCCATGAATTTTGCTTCTGAATTTTTTTCTTTGAACTCCATACAAGGCCTAAAAATGTCCCCGTTATGCAGCAGGCTCTTGGCGCTCTTCTGGTCAGGTACTCTGGGCTTCTGGGTGGCGAATCAACGAGGCCAATTTAGGGCTAGAGCCCCCTGTTGCATTTTTCCTTCCTCTTTCGAGTTGTCTTCTTAGTGTGGCTGGTGAATCAGTGAGGCTCTTCTTTTGCTTTCTGTTTGTTCAGCACAAACTCTAACTCCACACCACCATGTGAGTACATTTGCTCCTTTCTCCTTCCAATTTTCCCTCATCCTCCTGCTCATCCTCCTTCCGCTTGATCTATCTCGATAGCCATGGAGTGGTTTCGATCTTCTTTTTTCCAGTTTTTCGTCCTGAGTTTTTTGCAAACAGGCACTGCTACAGTGCCTTCTTCTCTTCTTTTCTCCTCTCTCTCTCTGGATTCTCGAACATCCCTCTCTGCCTAGTAATTCCTTAGGGAAGAGCCCTTTAATTTAATTTAAATGTCTGCATTTTAAATTTTTAATTATATTTTGCTTTTTGTAATTGATTGTGTGGGGTTTTTTTTTGTTCCTCAAAATCGTAGTGAACAAAATTTTGGTGTTGATTTTTGGGTTGAATACTTGAATTACGGTGTTGATTTTCGGGTTGAATACTTGAATTATTCGAATGGAGGAAGGGTACAACCAGTACAATTTTGTGTCCAAACTAAATGTGGGTGTTGGTGATGTACAATTCTATTCCACGAATTTTGCTTATGAATTTTTTTCTTTGTACTCCATACAAGGTCTAAAAATGTCCTCGTCATGCAACAGGCTGTTGGGGCTCTTCTGGTCAGGTACTCTGGGCTTCTGCGTGGCGAATCAGCGAGGCCAATTTAGGGCTAGAGCCCCCTGTTGCATTTTTTCTTCCTCTTTCGAGTTGTCTTCTTAGTGTGGCTGGTGAATCAGTGAGACTCTTCTTTTGCTTTCTGTTTGTTCGGCACAAACTCTAACTCCACACCACCATGTGAGTACATTTGCTCCTTTCTCCTTCCAATTTTCCCTCATCCTCTTGCTCATCCTTCTTCCGCTCGATCTATCTCGACAGCCATGGAGTGGTTTCGATCTTCTTTTTTCCAGTTTTTCGGCCTGAGTTTTTTGCAAACAGGCACTGCTACAGTGCCTTCTTCTCTTCTTTTCTGTTCTCTCTCTATGGAATCTCGAACACCCCCTCTTACTCCAAACTCTAAACCACCCGTCTCTGCCAAGTAATTCCATGGGGAAGAGCCCTCTAATCTAATTTAAATGTCTGAGTTTAAAATTTTTAAATATATTTTTCTGTGTGTAATTGATTGTGTGGTTTGTTTTTGTTCTTCAAAATCGTAGTGAACCCAATTTTGGTGTTGATTTTTGGGTTGGATACTTAAACTACGGTGTTGATTTCTGGGTTCAATACTTGAATTACTCGAATGGAGGAAGGATATATCCAGTATAATTTTGTGTCCAAATTAATTGTGGGTGTTGGTGATGTACAATTTTATTCCACGAATTTTGCTTCAGCATTTTTTTTCAATGAACTCCATACAGGATCAAAAAACGACCTCATTATGCTGCAGGCTTTCGGAGCTCTTCTGGTCAGGTACTCTGGGCTTCTGGGTGGCGAATCAGCGAGGCCAATTCGGCCCCCTGTTGCATTTTTCCTTCCACTTTTTAGTTGTCTTATTAGTGTGGCTGGTGAATCAGTGAGGCTCTTCTTCTGCTTTCTGTTTGTTTAGCACAAACTCTAACTCCACACCACCACGTGAATGCCTTTGCTCCTTTCTCCTTCCAATTTTCCCTCATCCTCCTGCTCATCTTCCTCCCGCTCGATCTATCTCGACATCCATGGAGTGGTTTCAATCTTCTTTTTTCCTGTTTTTCGGCCTGAGTTGGTTGCAAGCAGGCGCTGCTACAGTGCCTTCTTCTCTTCTTTTCTCTTTTGTCTCTCTCAATTCTCGAACACCCCTCTCTGCCAAGGAATTCCATAGGGAAAAGCCCTTTAATTTAATTTAAATGTCTGAGTTTTAAATTTTTAATTATATTTTGCTTTGTATAATTGATTGTGTGGGGTTTTTTTTTTGTTCTTCAAAATCGTAGTGAACCAAATTTTGGTGTTGATTTTTGGGTTGAATACTTGAATTACGGTGTTTATTTCTAGGTTGAATACTTGGATTACTCGAATGGAGGAAGGATACATCAGGTGCAATGTTGTGTCCAAACTAATTGTGGGTGTTGGTGATGCACAATTTTATTCCACGAATTTTGCTTCTAAATTTTTTTCTTTGAACTCCATTCGAGGTCTAAAAACATCCCCGTTATGCAACAGGCTTTTGGGGATCTTCTGGACAGGTACTCTGCGCTTCTGGGTGGTGAATCAACAAGGCCAATTTGGG
>JACYFF010031954.1:55187124-55200354 GCA_017589665.1 Selenicereus undatus
CTAAACCTATCGATTATTCAGTCGAGTCACTAACTGAATAGTTCGACTATTTAGGATCTCTTTTAGGCCACAAACATCTTAATCAAATAACAGGTAATTGGTAGGCACTTGAAAGCGTTCGAAATCATAAAAGCAAGCTTTCTAAATGGTCCTTTTTTCTTTTAACGACGTATTGACTTTTAGAAAGAATTTGCCACAGAGCATATTGAAGGGGAGAGGAGTTTACACATAGCACATTCATACACTTCATATCACAACTCATTAAACCACCCATGGCCTTGCAATCCACACGATTGCGGCAATTCACAACCCTATCTCCCTCCTCGCACAGCACCGACCACAATAACATCAAATCACTCAATAGTTCCACCTCAAACCATCCAACTACCAAGCTTGGTTCAATATTGACATATACAAACCAACAGTACATAAGACGATCATATATAGGCATCACATTCACGCTTAATAGCAACATAGTGTTTAAGTGAACCAACTGATGCAATCGAAACTTTAAAACGACACCTTGCCCCTTTTTGTTCGCTAACCGACAACCATAAGCATAATACTTCATTGAGATAACTACGAATAGACTATTAACATGCCTAAACTGATGTAACCATAACCTTTAGACATAATTTAGTTCATTCCATAATAATTTCAAACACTCGGCTAGCATCCTTAGGCTTCAAGGACAATTTAAGTAATAAACTGATAAATTAATCATGCTATGACAACATCTTTTTGTTAAGTATTTCCCCATTCTGCTAGGTTATCAATATTCAGCATCAATCTGACATGCATTTAACCCAAATCAATTTCGAACTTATAAATTGTCAATATGAATACTAATTCACCCAACATGATTTCCACTCTCAACTTCAACTTATTCTAGCTAATTGTGATAAAAACGTTGAAATTATTAGTAATTTAGGAGGAAAGGAACCCTCACCTTGAACCCAAGCTAGGGGTTCGATTTACGGATGTGGCTCGACTTTAGAGGCTTGAACAACTCCAACCCTTCACCTCTTGCTTACCCACGCACGAACAGTGCCCAAAACCATGCCCAATTGTGCCATTCGAACCCTAATTTCAACCCAAATTTCATCCACCAACTCGGTGCCTTCTCCTGAGGCTTGTGCTGCGAATTTAGCCTTATTTGTAGAGGAATTGGAGTGGTTAGGGACTGAAATGCATGGCTAAGCATGGGTACATGTTCGACGCCCCAAATCATTGCCCAAACCCACCAAAAACATGGTTAAATCCTTCAAATTTCTACTAGGTTTTGCAAGTGTAGGGCTCGACTAAAGTTAGGGAGATGGAATATGGAAGATTTCGAGTTGGGTAGGGCGAAAAATTCGGTGAATTCTCTGGTGTTTGAGTCGCGTCGAGAGGAGGAGTAGAAGATGAAGAACATGAAGAGCAGAGAGAGAGAGGTGGGCTGCTCGGGGGGGTCGCACGAAGGAAAAAGGAGAAAGAAAAGGGGTTGAGCAAAATTACAAAAATGCCCCCTCTCTGCTATATTATTTTTGTACCAAACTGTTCAATCGTTGGTGCCGTTGGCCTAATTCATAACCCGAATTCTAAAACCAATTCTGCAATGTAATGTTTCATCAACTATTCGTTCCCAAATATGACAAGGTTTGATTTCATAATCATCGAACTACTTCCAAGGTTGACGACCTAATCGTATTCGAGTTCCTAATCGATTTAGTACTCGTTAATAATCTATATTAACGCTTACTAAAAATCATCGAAGGATTTTCAAGAAATAATAATTTTAATAAAATTATCGTTCACATAGGCACATCATTAATAATTTAACTCGTATCGTTAAATAAAATATGTTTTTATAACGCAAAAACGGGCCACGAACAACTTAACAGAAAATAAGGTACGCAGGCCTTACACTCTTCCCCCATTAAAAGAATTTTGCCCCCGAAATTCCCAAATTATGCTCAACCATGCCTAAGACGCACATACCTAGACACTATCTACACAAGTCATACTAACATCCAAATCTCGATTACAAACAGTTTAAACTGAAGAAAAGGGGCACATGGTATCTAGTCTCCTCTTCGCCAATCCTCTTCAAGCATCTACTCACTCTATTTAGGCGCCAAGGGCAAATCGCATTGAAGAGGACAAAGGAGTTGGCATGGACAACCATATTGAGCTTGTTTTGAAAACGAACATAGACTTTTGATTATCTAGACTGAATCCATGTAGTAACCAACAACTCTATTTACATGCATTGCTACGAATTGAAGTTTAAAGGAAGGAAAATTGGGCAGTTGACTCCTCAAGGTCATATGCTAGTAGTCTCATTCTAAAACATGAATTCAAGTCACCTCTGGGATCACAATAGTTAACTCAGGGATTCCTATAACATGTTAGAACAATAAGAACGTCACATAGCACCAAGTAGCATCATTTAAGCACAACAGTATCGCTTAGCATCGCATGGTACCAGCAATTTAGTATCTTCAAGCATAGGACTTGTAAGTAACATGATACTGTCTAACATGCACATAACAAGCAACCCACAGAACGAAAACATATACAACCGTCATTCCTGGAACCTGTAGGTCATGGACTTACATGCCTCTGCTTTTCTACTCTAATCAAAACTATAAGGCCAAGGATATGTGAATGTAGGTTTCTAGGGTCACCCCAACATGCATTTAAATATATGTGTATGCAATTAATCAGTTATGACATGGGGTCAAGGAATTCACAGAATGCAATTACCAGCTCAGATGTCACACCATGCCGTGCATTACAAAAGTTAAATCATTTAGTTAATTTAGTCACATGCTTATTCAAACTCAAACCAAGCAAACCCCAACAAGGTGCAACAATTCATTCGCAAACCTTAAGAGTCACGCATTCAAGTATGATCATGGGTATGCTAGCATGCGATATGATTCGGCATAGAATATGCAAGGCAAGCAAATGCCAATGCAACTTCTATGGTCACAAGATTTCTGGCTAAGCAGATGAATTAAATAGCCATTCTAACAAAACATAAGAATAGGGGCACTTCAGTTCATAAGACAATTAGGCAATTCCCTTACTCCATCCCGTCGATTAACTCAAGTAATGCATCTAACACGATCATATGCATGATCACACTGAAGGACGTACTAGGAGCAAGAAATCCAAGGACTTGGCACTTCATTAACACATCTGGCAATGCGTACACATTGGCATGTGGACACTCAATTCATTTAATTACACATAGAAAGTTATGCTCGTAAGGCTAAACCCAGGCATTATTGTAAGGCACATGCGAGTCTACGGTTGCAACATTACCCAACCAAACAATTAGAAAGGTTTCTAATGGGAAGCACAACCCTAACTCGCTAATCGGAAGACCTTGACTTTTAAGGTCTTTAGGTTTTCAAAAGAAAATAGTCTAACAGCTTCTAGCTCTTTCTCTCTACCAACCTTTGAGTATGTCTGCTCACTCCACTATGGGGCCCGAGGAGCAAATCGTACTTTAGGGGCAATGACAAGCTTAGAGTTAAAGACTTTTCTATTCATTGAATTTAGACCATATGAACTTTAAACTTTCGATTAAAATCACCAAGGCATATAAGCGAAACAACTTTGATTGTGCTAACACTTATCTCATTCATGAGAATAGAAGTTATTCGGCTTACACTCTTGGCCATTCGTTCATTCACTTGGTTAACGAGCTCACTCAAGCCGCACCTAACCAGCTAGACGCGCTAATATTCACATAAAACTCACATTTGCACATACAAGAGGCATATGTCACATAGTCACAAAGTGTTCCTAGACGACTATATGAAATGCAAGACTCAGGTCGCGGCCTATGGTCGCAGGACCTTTGCTCTGATACCATCAATGTAACACCCCCAGCCCCTAGGGTTAGGAGCGTTTCGTTTTCTTACTTCTTACTTAATTTCTGGGGTGAAACGGACAGAGTTTTCCCGAAAAACTGACCGTTTCCAGGCTAAAAGCCTTTCAAAAAATTCCATACAAATCAACGGAAGCGCATAACATTTAAAAGAAACTCAACGGCCACACGTCGGAGCTCATAACTCAACGAGCCACCCGCTCGGAGTACACCAAACAGAATAGTTCTTTAACACATGAAAAGTAAAAGATACAACTCAACGATCTACACAACCGGAGTACTGGGGTTTACATCCCAAAACACAGCTAATTTCGAATAAAGACATCTAACTATTCAGATGGTTGGCTCACACGGCCATATAGAGCGACTCACAAACAATATGAATTATATAAGCTAGAAAACTTAGTTTACAGCATTTACAAATCAGGAATACGTTACATCACATGAATCTACTTCTATATGGCACACATGGCTTTTTTTCAAGTAGGGGTAGACTCCAGCTTGCATAAATAGCTTGACTTCCACCTGTCATAACAAAAACCTGGGGGGAAAAGGGGAAAGAGTAATGGGATGAGCACCCACATGCTCAGTGAGAATTTCCCTACTCCTTAAAACCCAAATCAGTTGCAGGCAATAATACTAATAATAGTCATATATCACGCATTCATACTTTACTATTATATTAGGCAATCATAGATCCCAAGGAAAGATTACCCTTCTTAAACTTCATTTCCAACCATTCAACTCAATTCTAGACCCTTAATGACCAAACTTCCCTACTTGCAGGCATTCAGGCACATAAACAAGTATGCAACCAGGACTAAATGCAAAGGCTTTCAAACTCACTTTTGAAAACATAGTGACTCTCGATAAATACCAAGAAGGGTTTATAATCCACATCTACTCCTTTAAAGCTTGTATTTCTTTCTAAAAGTTCTCAAACCATCTAAACTGGTAACAAAGACTTGCCAAGAATCATACTTTCATAGAAAATGCACATTGAAACGAATAATGCAACATTTGAAGCTTCATTTGACTATACTTGGAAATCCTTTCATAAAAGATGATCAGGAGGTGCACATTTGAAAACTTTCTTTCTTTTCTCAAAAACACTTTACTTGGCCTCTTGAGGCTCGTGTTACTTTAAAAGAACTTCTTTTCTTTTCTGAACTGCTTAGAATGGCAATTTGCCAAATCTCTTATTCATTAGGAACATACTTATAACATAAAAACATCTCATTGTGCTGGCTAGGGGAGGTCAACACCGCCCTTAAGTGAGATCGTCACTTTTATTCTACGTTATCCCCGGGATATACGTACTTAACTTTTGGCCAAAACGTGTCTTAGTAGAGCAACTCTAACCTCGATACTGTCCTCTATGGGGCAACAGCTCACACCAGGATAACCATATCCTGAGTCCAGTCCCCCTCAAGGTTTTCTTACGCGTCACACATCATAACTTATCTGGGGAACAGCTCACACCAAGATAATTCATATCTTGAGTCCAATTCCCAGGAACAGCTCACACCAAGATAACTCACTTCTTGAGTGCAGTTCCTAACTTATCTTAAGGGGAAACAGCTCACACCATCTTTGCGTCCAGTTTCCAGGAACAGCTCACACCAGGATAATCATATCATGAGTCAAGTTCCTAACATTTCTTTAGGGGGGAAACAGCTCACGCCATCTTTGCGTCCAGTTTCCGCCCTCTGGCCAACTTCCCAGCACATTTTTAGTCTTTAAAGACATATTTCATTTCTCTATTTCAAATGCTTACTTGGTTGAAAACTCGCTTTTTAAACAAAATGACCATAACCTTTTTAAATGCTTATAGTTCACTTCGTTTTCAACTTAAAAACTTCTTATAATGTTAATACGTTTGCTAAATCGTAAATCGAGTTCGTAAATAGCTTAAAAGCTTCTGATAGAGGTTATAAATTTATTAACACATAAATCGACTTCCTTTTAAACTTGAAAGCTTCTTAAAAACGCAATGAACTTGTTAAATAGTAAAGCGATTTCGTTTCGAACTTAAAAGCTTCGTATAAACGTAATACATTTATTAACTCGTAAAACGACTTCCTTTTAGACTAAAAAGGCTTCTTATAAAGGCAACAAGTTGGTTAATACTTAAAACGATTTCACTTTAAACTTAAAAGTTTCTTATAAATGTAACATGTTTGCTAAATCGTAAAACGATTTCGTTTCTAACTAAAAGGCTTCTTACAAATGTAAAACGGTTGCTAACTCATAAAAACGACTCACTTTTTAGCTTAAAAGCTTCTTTTAATCGTAATACATATTAATTCATAAAACGAAATCCATTTGATACTTAAAGTACTTAGTTAGCATTTAATTCAAACTAGATTCGTAATAAAGTCCTCAGTTGTCTTTTTATAACTCGTTTCAATCCCTTTTTGAACTTAAAGGAAGGTATGTAAGTAAACTGAAGGCTTGAAACGTTCAAAATTACTACTATTAGAAAACAGTAAGCATTTGGCTCGTTTATACGATAACGAGATTTCATTGTAAACTTTCAACGTGAACGTTTCTTAAACAGGATGGAGTCACTGAAGGGTAAGTCGAAACTTAATAGAAATTTAAATACGCAAATAGCATACAATCAGCTAAACCCATAATTAGTCTTGAAATGGCCCTTCTCAAGTCGTTTAAATTCTTTTAAACACGAGGATAAGTCATACATTAAACATTTTCAAACTCACATTTAGTTCACTTTTAAACTTCCTAAACCTATCGATTATTCAGTCGAGTCACTAACTGAATAGTTCGACTATTTAGGATCTCTTTTAGGCCACAAACATCTTAATCAAATAACAGGTAATTGGTAGGCACTTGAAAGCGTTCGAAATCATAAAGGCAAGCTTTCTAAATGGTCCTTTTTTCTTTTAACGACATACTGACTTTTAGAAAGAATTTGCCACAGAGCATATTGAGGGGGAGAGGAGTTTACACATAGCACATTCATACACTTCATATCACAACTCATTAAGCCACACATGGCCTTGCAATCCATACGATTGCGGCAATTCACAACCCTATCTCCCTCCTCGCACAGCACCGACCACAATAACCTCAAATCACTCAATAGTTCCACCTCAAACCATCTAACTACCAAGCTTGGTTCAATATTGACATATACAAACCAACAGTACATAAGACGATCATATATAGGCATCACATTCACGCTTAATAGCAACATAGTGTTTAAGTGAACCAACTGATGCAATCGTAACTTTAAAACGACACCTTGCCCCTTTTAGTTCGCTAACCGACAACCATAAGCATAATACTTCATTGAGATAACTACGAATAGACTATTAACATGCCTAAACTGATGTAACCATAACCTTTAGACATAATTTAGTTCATTCCATAATCATTTCAATCACTCGGCTAGCGTCCTTAGGCTTTAAGCACAATTTAAGTAATAAACTGATAAATTAATCACGCTATGACAACATCTTTTTGTTAAGTATTTCCCCAATCTGCCAGGTTATCAATATTCAGCATCAATCCGACATGCATTTAACCCAAATCAATTTCAAACTTATAAATTGTCAATATGAATACTAATTCACCCAACATGATTTCCACTCTCAACTTCAACTTATTCTAGCTAATTGCGATAAAAACGTTGAAATTATTAGTAATTTAGGAGGAAAGGAACCCTCACCTTGAACCCAAGCTAGGGGTTCGATTTACGGCTATGGCTCGACTTTAGAGGCTTGAACAACTCCAATCCTTCGCCTCTTGCTTACCCACGCACGAACAGAGCCCAAAACCATGCCCAATTGTGCCATTCGAACCCTAATTTCAACCCAAATTTCACCCACCGACTCGGTGCCTTCTCTTTAGGCTTGTGCTGTGAATTTATCCTTATTTGTAGAGGAATTGGAGTGGTTAGGGACTGAAATGCATGGCTAAGCATGGGTACATGTTTGACGCCCAAAATCATCGCCCAAACCCACCAAAAACATGGCTAAATCCTTCAAATTTCTATCAGGTTTTGCAAGTGTAGGGCTCGACTGAAGTTAGGGAGATGGAATATGGAAGATTTCGAGTTGGGTAGGGCGAAAAATTCGGTGAATTCTCTGGTGTTTGAGTCGCGTCGAGAGGAGGAGGAGAAGATGAAGAACATGAAGAGCAGAGAGAGAGAGGTGGGCTGCTCGGGGGGGGGGGGGTCGCACGAAGGAAGAAGGAGAAAGAAAAGGGGTTGAGCGAAATTACAAAAATGCCCCCTCTCTGTTATATTATTTTTGTACCAAACTGTTCAATCGTTGGTGTCGTTGGCCTAATTCATAACCCGAATTCTAAAACCAATTCTGCAATGTAATGTTTCATCAACTATTCGTTCCCAAATATGACAAGGTTTGATTTCATAATCATCGAACTACTTCAAGGTTGACGACCTAATCGTATTCGGGTTCCTAATCGATTTAGTACTCGTTAATAATCTATATTAACGCTTACTAAAAATCATCGAAGGATTTTCAAGAAATAATAATTTTAATAAAATTATCGATCACATAGGCACATCATTAATAATTTAACTCGTATCGTTAAATAAAATAGGTTTTTATAACGCAAAAACGGGTCACGAACAACTTTACAGAAAATAAGGTACGCAGGCCTTACACTGTGACATTTTAACCCAAAATTTAAAACAACTAGAAGTTCCCAGCAGGTCACACACTCGCAATTGAGGCTTAAGCCTTTGCAAACGCTTAGTACAATAATTTACATAAGTTTACACAACCAGAGCCACTACATGCCCAGTTCATGCACTTCCTTGACCAAAACATTACTTCAGGCAGCTTTACACATCGCGTCACAGGCACATCTGCAGGAGCAACTAGCAGTCCTATAAGGCAGACAGGTTCTTCCATTCATTCACCACCTGGGGGAGGAAAAGGGGAAAGAGAATGGAGTGAGCCACCACATGCTCAATGAGTGTTCCTCCGCTCCTTAAAACAAAACTTTACAAGCAATAATACTCATAATATCCACTTAATGAACAGTTAGGTAATACTATGGGTCTGTTCTATTTTGCGTTTTAGATAGATAGATAGATACAAGGAGATGTAAGGAGCTGCAAGGAGATGTAAGGAGCTGCAAGGAGATGTAAGGAGCTGCAAGGAGATGTAAGGAGCTGTAAGGAGATGTAAGAAGTTGTAAGAAGAAGTAAGAAGCTGTAAGGAGATATAAGGAGCTGTAAGAAGATGTAAGGAGCTGGAAAGAGCTGTAATGACAGATATAAGGAGTTGTTGAATTGTAAAAGAGTTGTATAGTATAATTTATTTTAGATGAAAAATAATAATATTAAAATAATATACTTAAGAAGCTGTATTTTGCATTTTTTTTTTCTGTTATTATTATTATTATTTTTTAATTTTTTAATTTTTTAATTTCTTGTATTTTTTGTAATTTTGTAATTTTCGTTATTTTATTGCTTTATTTTTTATTTCTCTATTTATTTTTTATTTATTTTTTTTATTTTTTATTTCTCTATTTTATTTTATTTTTATTATTTATTAGTTATTTAAATTTTTAATTTTTTTTTTTTTTTTTATTTTATTTGGTTATTTTTTAATTTTCTATTTTATAATTTTGTAATTTTTAATTTTTAATTTTATTTCTTAATTTTTATTTTTTAAATTTTTAACTCATAAGTTTTAAATTTTTATTTTAAATTTTTTAATTTTTAATATTAAATTTTAATTTTAATTTTTTAATTTTTTAATAGAAAATAAAAAAATAAAAAATAACAAATAACAAATAAAACTAAAAATTTTGAAAATTTAGAAAATTTTAAAATTAAAAATTAAAAAATAAAAATAAACATAAAAATTAAAAATTAAAAATTAAAAATTAAAAAATTTAAAATAAAAATTTAAAAATATAAAAATATAAAATTAAAAAATTTAAAAATTTAAAAATTAAAAATTAAAAATAAAAGAATAAACAAAGAAAATTAAAAATAAAAAATAAAAAATTTAAAAATTTGAAAATTACAAAATAAAAATTAAAAAATTAAAAAAATTATAAAAAATTAAAAAATTAAAAAATAAAAAATGGAAATTAAAAAATGAAAAATAAAAAAAAAAAAAAAATAAAAGATAAAAAATAAAAACTAAAAACTAAAAACTAAAAAATAAAGAAAAAAAATTAAAAATTAACAATTAAAAATTAACAATTAAAAATAAAAAAATAAAAAAATAAAAAATAAATAAAATGAAGATGTAAGGAGATGTAAGGAAATGTAAGAAGATGTAAGGAGATGTAAGGAGATGTAAGAAGATGTAAGGAGATGTAAGGAGATGTAAGCTCTTAACTAAATCCTAAAAAACGCGAAATAGAACAGGGCTTATGGCTATAATAATAAGCTGCATGTCACAGATTGTAAACATTTAAACATGATGGGTTCTTAGTTTGTATTAACGGTGGCATGTTAGGCACTCGCTTACACAACATGTGATTCTAAACATAACATTGGATGCACTACCACTTATATACTCAATATGCACTTCAAGAAGTCATTACATGATGCACGTGTGAAGAACATTGCCACATACCACCCTGAAATCACATACATCTAATTGTAATGCTTGCAAACTTACTTTGAAATCACATATTTCTTAAAGTAACATGCTTTGAAGTTACAAGTGTAGACACTTTCTTTCCAAACATTTCTCAAAAGTTCCTAAGGTTAACTTTCTTTCAAGAAATCTCTTTGTATTGCCCTTTTAGGACTCTTAAGCCTTTCTTTTTACTTAGTATCTCATTCATAAGGTATACTTGGAACATGCATATGTCATTCACAGAAAACTTTCTTTCTTTTTACTAAAAATACTTCATTTAGCCTCTTAAGGCTCATAAAAACTCTTCTCATAGCCTCTTGAGGCTCATATTCTTTGAAAGAATCTTTATCATCTTAGTCACATAATGACCCTTAAAACTTTCTTTCTAAAATACTTAAAAAGGCGAAACGCCTACTGTTTTCTCATTTAATAAGAAACTACTTTTGGGCATAAGATTATCATAAAGTGCTGGTTGGGAGAGATCTACACTCAATCCCAGTGAGATTAACTCACACTAAGCTCTTACTCCCGAGATGGCAACTAACTTTTGGACCTTAGCCCTCGTCAGGGTCTCTAGGGACTACTCCGTAGGATAGGGATTCCCCCGTTCAAGCAGGTTCACTCCCATGTATTGTCCCTAAGCACTTATCTTAGCCATTTAAACTGGTCATAACGACTAATAAGTTGCTGCCTCTCACAGCGAAATCCTTTATCATGTAACTCACGCTTTTGTAAAACTCTTTAGGGATTCCCCCGTTCAAGCGAGTTCACTCCTAAAACTATATTCATTTAGTTAAAATAGGTCATCATGCAATAATAGTTATGGCTACCATCATTTCAAAACATGAAATCCTTCTTTGAAAAACTCACCCTTATGCATATAATGCAATTCGAAGACATCAAAGGGAAAGGGGGTCCACATGTATCACATTTGAGCACTTCATAATCAATTCAATACAATGAGCCACACACAGCCTCGCAATCCACACGATTGCGCTCAATTCACAACCCAGTCTCCCTCCTCACTTGCACCGTACCACAAGACCTCGAACGCTTATAATTTTGTCCTCAAACCATCCAACTACTAGCTCGATTCATCAATTTATTAATCACAATATATTATCATATTAGCTTATATAAAAGGGAGTGAGGTTTAGGCTCTTACCTGAGCAAACAGTACCATTCAGCGGTGCATTACAACATTTATTCATAATTGACAACACTTTATTCAGTGAATCAAACATAATTTGATTCTAAACATATACGATGCATTTCGAAGTAAATTTCCTAAGCATGAATGTACTAAAAAGGCTTCGAATGAAAGCTAAGATATTTCAATAGCTTCGAATTTAATTCGTTTACATGCATTAGCTAGTTTAACTCAAATCGAAGCTAAACACGTTTAAACAACTTCGAAATTAATTCTTTTTCACATGTTAGCTAATTAACTTGAATCGAAGCTAAACACGTTTATATAACTTCGAAATTAATTCTTTTTCACATATTAGCTAATTAACTTGAATCGAAGCTAAACACGTTTATATAACTTCGAAATTAATTCTTTTTCACATATTAGTTAATTAACTTGAATCGAAGCTAAACATACATACTATACACGCATGCATTACTTCGAATCAAAACTTCTAGCTTGAATTAATTAACTGATTCGAATCAACACTAAACACACATAATTCACTTCAAATTAACATCTCAGGCATAAGTTAACTAATCGAATCAAAGCTAAACATATACACAATTCACTTCTTGACATTTCTAACACATTTAGCCAGCCCTAATCTGACATGCAACATCAATCTGCTGAAAAACTCTTTTTGAAAATAATAATAGCTTAGGAGGAGAGAAACACTTACTGAAATCGCTTAATAACCCACTTAATTGGCAGCAATTCACGCCCCAAATCCCCTTGAACTCGACCCTGGTTCGGCTACACCCAGAACCCGAAACCCTAGCTTCGACTTTATGGTAATTTAAGCTGATTTTGGCCAGAATTTAGCCCCCAATTTATAAAGGAGGCAATGAGAGTCGTGGGTCGCAGGATTCTGGCACGTGGATGGCGGTTTTCGGGGGTTAGACGAGTGGTTTTTGGGCTGGGAGAAGTGGATGGCGGTGTGTGGTGGTTGTGGCGGTGGAGGAGGCGTGTTGGAGGGACTGGTGGTCCCATTCTCTCGCCGGCGATAGGTGGCGGTCGGCGGTGACGCAAGACGCCGACCGGCGGCCCAAGAGAAAGAGAGAGAGAGCAGCGTGAGTTATAGACAGAGAGAGAGGTCGCGGTTTCCTTTCGGGTGCCCCAAGCCCCGACTTGCCCCTCCCCTTTTTGTTCTATTTTCCCTTTTGTTTTTTGACTCAATCAACCTCATTCAGCTAAATTCCATCCCCAAACTTATTCACAATTAGCCTAAACCCGAGTTGAAACGACCTACGACTAACATTTTAATATCCACTTTAGGAATCGACCAAGTAAAACGAAAAAAAAATTTAAAAACTTGGTTTAGCATCATTTCGATAATTTCATAAATAAGTGACGTCAATAATAATGTTTGTCAAATAATCGTTCCTTTTAAGGAAATTAATCGTTAAAACTCACACAGTCGACTTAATATTTTATCGAACGATAATTCAAACGTAACTTGTAAATTCAGCAACGGAAATAGTTACTTAGCAACAGGATGAAAGCATGGCCCTTACAATATATACATATATATATATATATATATATATATATATATA
>JACYFF010031954.1:55232868-55251990 GCA_017589665.1 Selenicereus undatus
ACTTTGCTTCTGCATTTTTTTTCTTTGAACTCCATACGAGGTCTAAAAACATCCCCGTTATGCGGCAGGCTTTTGGGGATCTTCTAGATAGGTACTCTCGGCTTCTGGGTGGTGAATCAGCGAGGCTAATTTTTTGATTGAGGCCCCTTGTTGCATTTTACCTTCCTCTTTGAAGTTGTCTTCTTAGTGTGGCTGCTGAATCAGCGAGGCCCTTCCTTTGCTTTCTGTTTGTTCAGCACAAACTCTAACTCCAGATCACCATGCAAGTGCCTTTGCTCCTTTCTCCTTCGAATTTTACCTCATCCACCTACTCATCCTCCTTCCGCTCGATCTATCTCGACAGCCATGGAGTTGTTCCGATCTTCTCTTTTCCTGTTTTTTGGCCTGAGTTGGTTGCAAGCAGGCACTGCTACAGTGCCTTGTTCTCTTCTTTTCTCCTCTCTCTTTCTGGATTCTCGAACACCCCCTCTTACTCCAAACCCTAAACCACCCCTCTCTGCCTTGTAATTCCATGGGGAAGAGCCCATTAATTTCATTTAAATGTCTAAGTTTTAAATTTTTGATTATATTTTGCTTTCTGTAATTGGTTGTGTGGGGGTTTTTTTTTTGTTCTTCAAAATCATAGTTAACCAAATTTTGGTGTAGATTTTTGGGTTGAATACTTTATCTACGGTGTTGATATCTGGGTTGAATACTTGAATTACTCGAATGGTGGAAGGATACATCAGGTACAATTTTGTGTCCGAAACTAATTGTGGGTGTTGGTGATGTACAATTTCATTCCACGAATTTTGCTTCTGAATTTTTTTCTTTGAACTATATACGAGGTCCAAAAACATCCCTATTATGCAACAGGCTTTTGGCGCTTTTCTGGTCAGCTACTCTAGGCGAATCAGCGAGGCCAATTTGGGGCTGGTTGCCCCCTATTGCATTTTTCTTTCCTCTTTCGAGTTGTCTTCTTGGTGTGGCTGGTGAATCAGTGAGGCTCTTCATCTGCTTTCTGTTTGTTCAGCACAAACTCTAACTCCACACCAGCATGCAAGTGCCTTTGCTCCTTTCTCCTTCCAATTTTCCCTCATCCTGCTGCTCATCCTCCTTTCGCTTGATCTATCTCGAAAGCCAGGGAGTGGTTTCGATCTTCTCTTTTCCTGTTTTTTGGCCTGAGTTGGTTGCAAAGAGGCACTACTACAGTGCCTTCTTCTCTTCTTTTCTTTTCTCTCTCTCTAGATTCTCAAACACCCCTTCTTACTCCAAACTCTAAACCACCCCTCTCTGCCTAGTAATTCCATGGGGTTGAGCCCTTTAATTTAATTGAAATGTCTGAGTTTTAAATTTTTAATTATATTTTGCTTTGTTTAATTGATTGTGTTGTTTTTTTTGTTCTTGAAAATCGTGGTGAACCCAATTTTGGTGTTGATTTTTGGGTTGAATACTAAAATTACGGTGTTGATTTATGGGTTAAATATTTAAATTACGCTAATGGAGGAAGGATACATTCAGTATAATTTTGTGTCCAAATTAATTGTGGGTGTTGGCGATGTACAATTTTATTCCACGACTTTTGCTTCTGAATTTTTTTCTGTAAACTTCATATAAGGTCGAGAAACGACCCCGTTATGTAGCAGGCTTTTGGGGCTGTTCTGGTCAAGTACTCTTAGCTTCTGGGTGGTGAATCAGCGAGGCCAATTCAGACCCCTGTTGCATTCTTCCTTCCACTTTCGAGTTGTCCTCTTAGTGTGGCTGGTGAATCAGTGAGGCTCTCCTTTTGCTTTCTGTTTGTTCAGCACAAACTCTAATTCCACACCACCATCTGAGTGCCTTTGCTCCTTTCTCCTTCCAATTTTCTCTCATCCTCCTGCTCATCTTCCTCCCGCTCGATCTATCTCGACAACCATAGAGTGGTTTCGATTTTCTTTCTTCCTGTTTTTTGGCCTGAGTGGGTTGCAAACAGGCACGGCTACAGTGCCTTCTTCTCTTTTTTTCTCTTCTCTCTGGATTCTCGAACGCCCCTCTCTGCCTAGTAATTCCATAGGGAAGAGCCCTTTAATTTAATTTAAATGTCTGAGTTTTTAATTGTTAATTATATTTTGCTTTGTGTAATTGATTGTGTGAGGTTTTTTTTTGTTCTTCAAAATCGTAATGAACCAAATTTTGGCATTGATTTTTGGGTTCAATACTCGAATTACGGTGTTGATTTCTTGGTTGAATACTTGAATTACTCAAATGGAGGTAGGATACATCAAGTACAATTTTGTGTCCAAACTAATTCTGGGTGTTGGTGATGTACAATTTTATTCCACGAAATTTGCTTTTGCATTTTTTTCTTTGAACTCCATACGAGGTCTAAAAACATCCCCTCTATGCGGTAGGCCTTTGGGGATCTTCTGGATAGGTACTCTTGGCTTCTGGGTGGTGAATCAGCGAGGCTAATTTTTTGATTGAGGCCCCCAGTTGCATTTTACCTTCCTCTTTCAAGTTGTCTTCTTAGTGTGGCTGTTGAATCAGCGAGGCTCTTCCTTTGCTTTCTATTTGTTCAGTAGAAACTCTAACTCCAGATCACCATGTAAGTGCCTTTGCTCCTTTCTCCTTCCAAATTCACCTCATCCTCCTGCTCATCCTCCTTCCGCACAATCTATCTCGAAAGCCATGGAGTGGTTTCGATCTTCTCTTTTCTTGTTTTTTGGCTTGAGTTGGTTACAAACAGGCACTACTACTGTGCCTTCTTCTCTTCTTTTCACCTCTCTCTTTCTGGATTCTCGAACACCCCATCTTACTCCAAACCCTAAACCACCCCTCTCTGCCTTGTAATTCCATGGGGAAGAGCCCTTTAATTTAATTTAAATGTCTGAGTTTTAAATTTTTAATTATATTTTGCTTTGTGTAACTGACTGTGTTGTTTTTTTTTGTTCTTGACAATCGTAGTGAAACCAATTTTTGTGTTGATTTTTGGGTTGAATACTTAAATTACTAGAATGGAGGAAGGATTCATCCAGTATAATTTTGTGTCCAAATTAATTGTCGGTGTTGGTGATGTAAAATTTTATTCCACGAATTTTTCTTCTGAAATTTTTTCTGTGAACTTCATACAAGGTTGAAAAACGACCCCATTGTGCAGCAGGCTTTTGGGGCTCTTCTGGTCAAGCACGTTGGGCTTCTGGGTGGCGAATCAGCGACGGCAATTCAGCCCCCTGTTTCATTTTTCCTTCCACTTTCGAGTTGTCTTCTTAGTGTGGCTGGTCAATTAGTGAGGCTCTTCTTTTTCTTTCTATTTGTTCAGCAGAAACTCTAACTACACACCAGCATGTAAGTGCCTTTGCTCCTTTCACCTTCTAATTTTCCCTCACCCTCCTGCTCATCCTCCTTCCGCTCAATCTATCTCGAAAGCCATGGAGTGGTTTCGATCTTCTCTTTTCCGATTTTTTGGCCTGAGTTGGTTGCAAACAGGCACTGCTACAGTGCCTTGTTCTATTCTTTCCTCCTCTCTCTTTCTGGATTCTCGAACACCCCCTCTTTCTCCAAACCCTAAACCACCCCTCTCTGCCTTGTAATTCCATGGGGAAGAGCCTATTAATTTAATTTAAATGTCTGAGTTTTAAATTTTTAATTATATTTTGCTTTCTATAATTAATTGTGTGGGGTTTTTTTTTTGTTCTTCAAAATCAAAGTTAACCAAATTTTGGTGTAGATTTTTGGGTTGAATACTTGATCTACGATGTTGATATCTGGGTTGAATACTTGAATTACTCGAATGGAGGAAGGATACATCAGGTACAATTTTCTGTCCAAAACTAATTGTGGGTCTCGGTGATGTACAATTTTATTCCACGAATTTTGCTTCTGAATTTCTTTCTTTGAACTTTATACGAGGTCTAAAAACATCCCTATTATGCAGCAGGCTTTCGGCGCTCCTCTGGCCAGCTACTCTAGGCTTTTGGTTGGCGAATCAGCGAGGCCAATTTGGGGCTGGAGGCCCCCTGTTGCACTTTTCCTTCCTCTTTCGAGTTGTCTTCTTGGTGTGGCTGGTGAATCAGTGAGGCTCTTCTTTTGCTTTCTGTTTGTTCAGCACAAACTCTAACTCCACATCACTATGTAAGTGCCTTTGCCCCTTTCTCCTTTCAATTTTCCCTCATCCTACTGCTCATCCTCGTTCCGCTCGATCTATCTCGATAGCCATGGAGTGGTTTCGATCTTCTCTTCTCCTGTTTTTTTGCCTGAGTTGGTTGCAAACAGGCATTGCTACACTGCCTTCTTCTCTTCTTCTCTCCTCTCTCTTTCTGGATTCTCGAACACCCCCTCTTACTCCAAACCCTAAACCACCCCTCTCTGCCTTGTAATTCCATGGGGAAGAGCCCTTTAATTTACTTTAAATGTCTGAGTTTTAAATTTTTAATTATATTTTGCATTGTGTAATTGATTGTGTGGGGATTTTTTTTTGTTCTTGAAAATCATAATGAACCAAATTTTGGTATTGATTTTTGGGTTGAATACTTGAATTACAGTGTTGATTTCTAGGTTGAATACTTGAATTACTTGAATGGAGGAAGGATACATCAGGTACAATTTTGTGTCCAAACTTATTGTGGGTGTTGGTGATGTACAATTTTATTCAACGAATTTCGCTTCTGTAATTTTTTTCTTTGAACTATATACGAGGCATAAAAATATCCCTATTATGCTGCAGGCTTTTGGCGATCTTCTCGTCAAGTACTCTGGGCTTCTGGGTGGTGAATCAGCGAGGCCAATTTGGCGATTGTGGACCCCTGTTGCATTTTACCTTCCTCTTTCGAGTTGTCTTCTTAGCGTGGCTGGTGAATTAGTGAGGCTCGTCTTTTGCTTTCTGTTTGTTCAGCACAAACTCTAACTCCACACCACCATGTAAGTGCCTTTGCTCCTTTCTCCTTCCAATTTTCCCTCACCCACCTGCTCGTCCTCCTTCCGCTCAATCTATCTCGACAGCCATGGAGTGGTTTCGATCTTCTCTTTTCCTGTTTTTTGGCCTGAGTTGGTTGCAAACAGGCACTGCTATAGTGCCTTCTTCTCTTCTCTTCTCTTCTCTCTCTCTGGATTCTCGAACACACTCTCTTACTCCAAACTCTAGACCACCCCTCTCTGCCTAGTAAATCCAGGGGGAAGAGCCCTTTAATTTAATTTGAATGTCTGAGTATTAAATTTTTAATTATATTTTTCTTTGTGTAATTGATTGCGTGGTTTTTTTTTCAGAAAATCGTAGTGAACCCAATTTCGGTGTTGATTTTTGGGTTGAATACTTGAATTACAATGTTAATTTCTCTGTCGAATACTTGAATTACTCGAATGGAGGAAGGATACATCCAGTACAATCTTCTGTCCAAACTAATTGTGGGTGTTGGTCATTTACAATTTTATTCCACAAATTTTGCTTTTAAATTTTTTTCTTTGAACTCCATACAATGTCTAAAAATGTCCACGTTATGCAGCAGGCTTTTGGGGCTCTTCTGGTCAGCTACTCTGGGCTTTTGGGTGGTGAATCACTGAGGCCAATTTTGGGCTAGAGGCCCCCTGTTGCATTTTTCCTTCCTATTTGGAGTTGTGTTCTTAGTGTGGCTGGTGAATCAGTGAGGCTCTTCTTTTGCTTTCTGTTTGTTCAGCACAAACTCTAACTCCACACCACCATGTAAGTGCCTTTACTCCTTTCTCCTTTCAATTTTCCCTCATCCTGCTGCTCATCCTCCTTCCGCTCGATCTATCTCGACAGCCATCGAGTGGTTTCGATCTTCTCTTTTCCTGCTTTTTGGCTTGAGTTGGTTGAAAACAGACACTGCTACAGTGCCTTCTTCTCTTCTTTTCTCTTCTCTCTCTCAGGATTCTCGAACACCCCCTCTTACTCCAAACTCTAAACCACCCCTCTCTGCCCAGTAATTCCATGGGGAAGAGCCCTTTAATTTAATTTAAATGTCTGAGTTTTAAATTTTTAATTATATTTTTCTTTGTGAACCTGATTTTGGTGTTGATTTTTGGGTTGAACACTTAAATTACGGTGTTGATTTCTGGGTTGAACACTTGAATTACACGAATGGAGGAAGGATACATCCAGCATAATTTTGTGTCCAAATTAATTTTGGGTGTTGGCGATGTACAATTTTATTCCACGAATTTTGCTTCTGAATTTTTTTTGCTAAACTTCATATAAGGTCGAGAAACGACAACGTTATGCAGCCGGCTTTTGGGGCTCTTCTGGTCAGGTACTCTGGGCTCCTGGGTGGCCAATTCGGTCCCCTGTTGCATTCTTCCTTCCACTTTCGAGTTGTCCTCTTAGTGTGGCTGGTGAATCAGTGAGGCTCTTCTTTTGCTTTCTGTTTGTTCAGCACAAACTCTAACTCCACACCACCATGTGAGTTCCTTTGCTCCTTTCTCCTTCCAATTTTCCCTCATCCTCTTGCTCATCTTCCTCCCGCTCGATCTATCTCAAGCACCATAGAGTGGTTTCGATTTTCTTTCTTCCTGTTTTTCGGCCTGAGTTGGTTGCAAACAGGCACGACTACTGTGCCTTCTTCTCTTCTTTTCTCTTCTCTCTCTCTGGATTCTCGAACACCCCTCTCCGTCTAGTAATTCCATAGGGAAGAGCCCTTTAATTTAATTCAAATGTCTGAGTTTCAAATTTTTAATTATATTTTTTTTGTGTAATTGATTGTGTGGGGTTTTTGTTTTTTTGTTCAAAATCGTAGTGAACCAAATTTTGGTGTTGATTTTTGGGTTGAATACTTGAATTACGGTGTTGATTTCTGGGTTGAATACTTGAATTACTCAAATGGAGGTAGGATACATCAGGTACAATTTTGTGTCCAAACTAATTATGGGTGTTGGTGATGTACTATTTTATTCCACGAATTTTGCTTCTGAATTTTTTTCTTTGAACTCCATACGAGGTCTAAAAACATCCCCGTTATGCGGCAGGCTTTTGGGGATCTTCTGGATAGGTACTCTGGGCTTCTGGGTGGTGAATCAGCGAGGCCAATTTGGGGAGTGAGGCCCCCTGTTGCATTTTACCTTCCTCTTTCAAGTCGTCTTCTTATTGTGGCTGGCGAATCAGTGAGGCTCTTCCTTTGCTTTCTATTTGTTCAGCAGAAACTCTAACTCCACATCACCATGTAACTCCCCATGATGTAAGTGCCTTTGCTCCTTTCTCCTTCCAATTTTCCCTCATCCTCCTGCTCATCCTCCTTCCGCTCAAATTTAACCATGGAGTGGTTTCGATCTTCTCTGTAAAGCCTGTCGAGAGCTAAAAATTTAACCACTATTTCGGTTATTAAATAATTTTTATAGCATAGGAAAGTGGGGATCGATCCACGAGGAAAGATTGTTGGAAATTGCTAGCTTAATCCTAAATGATTTTATTAATCCAATTTACTAAATCTAATCTTAATAATTCCAAAATAATTATAATCTAATGAATAAAAATCTAGAAAAATACTTAATAATGCTCCTAAATATTATGAAACATATTCTGGAAATAAAACAGTAAAAATATTTCCTAAATAATCCAGAAAAATAAAATCACAATAGTAACTGAAATTTTAATAAAAATCAAAAAAGCAAATAATAATCACAAAAATAAATATTAAAATTATCAAACAGTAACCTAAAATATTATACTTCATGCCTCTATACTTATAAACTCTAAATTGTTTCTAATTTATTTCAGAAAAATCAGATCAGAAAATCAACATAGAATATTCAGCAGAATAATAAATCTAAAATTAGGAATAAAATAATCCGTATAAATATAAATACGAAATTAATCAGGAACATTACCCTAATTCTAAGACACAATTTTCTGGACTTAACAACACCTAAAAATCGTAAATTAAAATTAAAAATCGAAATTTTCAGAATTGAATACCTAAAAACCTGCACATACCAATTTCACAAAATAAATCTGAAGAATTATCAAATAATTTCCAACAATTACGAAAATGAATATGGGCAGATTAGGACACTATATAAACCCTAGGATTTAATTAAAATAGAAAAATAACGAAAATAACTATTTTTAGTCTAAGTTCGAACAAACCGGTAATTAAATACTAAAACTGAATATAAATCAATCTAAAATTATAACCACTCCAAAAATCAAAATCTAAGCTATATAAAAATACCTGGACCCTCCTAAAAGACTATACTTTGGGGGGGGGGTTGATTGAAATTATATTGAAGCTAATAAAATTAGAACAAAAATCAACAAACTAATCAAATTTATGAAAAATACTTAGTATAATCTCAATCCACCATACAAATTAATATTTATCATCAACACACAATTTAATTTTATTCATGAGTTAAACTGTGGAAGATATCCACCAGCGGTTCTTCCCCGTTTTTCCTTAGATTTTAGTTTACTTAGGTCCAGTCCTAATATAAACCCTACTAATTTGATAATCTTTACACCAGTGCAAAAATTTAACCAAATTAGAGCATTAAGAATTAGAAAAACATCATTTAACACTTTGTAACCAATTTACCAGGAAATCGATTTAACAAAGATCTAAAGTGATTACCTAATTAAAAGATATGGGTTTGAGTCATCCATGATTAATTAGGGTGACACCTAGGCCTAAAAGATTATAACTTTTACGTATTACAATCTTCTAAACTATCAATCGAAATTGTATTTAATCAACTAGCATGCATTCTAATCGATTTAACACGAATTTCATAAACGATAAACACTAATCGTTAAAGAATCATGAATATAAATCAACTAGGCATTAAAGCACAAAACTTGTTTCAAAATTATTAATTTAGCATGGCTTCAAGAAGATTATACTAAGCACAAAAAATTACTCACTCACGTAAAAATTAAAATTACAACAATAACTCAAATATTTCATGTTTAATATTAAACCTACCACAAAAAAACAAAACAAAACTAATAATAATAACAATAATACTACTACTACTACTAATAATAATAGTAATAATAATAAAAAAAACACTACTTTGAGAAAGATGCGTGAAGACTGTTGATGATGATGATGAAGCTGATCAATGATGATGGGGGCGGAGATGATGATGCTGCTCACGGTGAAGATCACGGTGATGATGGTGATGAAGCTGATGATCGGTGATGATGGATGATGCTGGTGATGATGGAACGATGATGATGATGATGATGTGAAGAAGGAGAGGGAAGCATGGGATTGTGAGGAAGAGAGGTTTGAAGATGAAGCTGCGTGAGGATTCTAGGTGCTTAGGCGTGGGTTTTTATTATATGGAGGAGGTGAGGCTAGGGTTAGTTCTTTAGGGTTTTTCTTCTCCCTCTTTGCTTAGGTTTCTTCTTCCTCAAGACTTGTAGATTTTTACCAATTCTTGAAACCCTAGCCCAAAATAATAATTCTGAAAATAATAATTTCCATAATTATTATTTTTGGACCGTCTTGTAGCCAAGTGTGTAAAAACCCGAGCTTCTATGTCCTCTCTTCTCCTATTTATTAAATTAACACTAACCCTGAAAAATATATAAAACAAAACAAATTAAACGAAATAATATATATAATATACTCAAAATAATTATAAAAACATGCATGAATTATGACTTAACAAATTCCCCCACACCTAGAGTTTGGACGTCCTCGTGCAAAGAAAATTTAGACTCGACCTAAAAACTTATCCTCTTTCTTTCTTACAAAGTCATGCATAACTATGATGTTTATACTAGGCTTTGGCTTGCTTTAGAAAAACAGTTTTACTGAATTAATCAGTTTTTTTTCCTTCAATAAGTGAATACCTGCTAAACATCCAACTATCCTTAGAGAGTTTATTCGTCAACCTCACAACATTTTCATAATGCAATAACAAGATCAATAATTATCCATCTCTTTTGGGTTATGCATACACCAATCAAGAGGTCGAAAAAGAATTTAAGATGAAAAAAAAATAATAAATTTGGGCATGGTCTGGCTATAGAGACAATTGAACTAGGTAGAATAACTCCATTAAATTTGATCATAAACTTGCCTTGTATTTGTTTTCCTCTTCTTCTTTTGTTGAAACTCCAATTTTGCACATATTCGAGGCCCATATAGGGTCTTAGAATTTAAACACTCCCTATCTCTCACTCACCCGAATAGCGGTGCTGGAGCAAATAATTCATTCTCATTTCTTTATTTTATTGGCTGATTAGTATGGGAAGCAAGCTTTCCAGTGGCAGTATTGCCTCAAAGGGTAACACCCAGTAGCGCATGCCTCAAAGGAGTACTTGTCATTCCCCACGTTGACTCTCTTTTCTCTTTTATTTCTTTTTCATAGATGAAAAATAGACAAGTAAAATCACAATTTTAATGAGTTATTCAACTAATTCAATAGTCTAAGAGATGGGCCAGGTCATTTTATTGCATCTGAATCGGATATATTACATGACCAAATAAGATGGATAATCAAGATAGTTACTCATTAAAAAGATGTATAAGGACAAACTCAAACTTCTCTAAAGGACAACTATCATGCTTAAAACTCTTCACTTATAAGAGAATAAACTACAAAATAGCTAATTAAAAAAAATTTCTAACCAAGCAAGCCTAGCATAAACTCATATCATGCAGTATTTATAAGATTCTTTTTTTCCGATTTTCTACCTTTTTTTTTCAAGAATAAAAACTGCAGGAATTAAATGCAGGATGCACCCCCCCACACTTAATTCATGCATTGTCCCTAATGCGTGCAAAGAGAAAGAAATAATGAAAATAAAAGCAAAATTAAATGGGTACTTCCCTAAAAACGTTGGGTTGCCTCCCAACTAGCGCCTTTATTTATAGTCGTTAGGCTCGACTTCATGAAGCTCCTGGATCCTCTAGTTGGATCTCTTCCAGTAACTCATCATTAATTTGATAAGGAACTTTTTGAAACTTAGCATGATCAAGACTCTTAATAAGCACAGTCAAAAATTCATCCTTATTGGGTAAGTCATAAATATCTTGGGGCAACTCAGCAATAACATCAAGTGCATACACGTATTTCACATCAGCAGGGAATCTCATGACATCAAAAATATTAAATTTAATCACTTCACCATCAGATTCCATGGTTAATGTTCCTTCATGCACATCAATTTTAGTCGTAGCTGTTTTCAAAAATGGCCTGCCCAGCAAGATGGGAATATCATGGCATGCATTGCCTATGTTCAGCACATAAAAATCAGCAGGAAACACTAATTCATTCACTTTAACCAAAACATCTTCTAACACTCCATCAGGGTAAGTGTTGCTCCTATCAGCTACTTGAATCACTATGCCAGTTTTCTTTACTTCGCCTATGTTCAGTTTGTCATAAACGGATCTAGGCATAACATTAATAGAGGCACCTAAATCAAGCATAGCTTTATCAAAACAAAGGTTTCCTATTTTGCAAGGAACAGAAAACACACCAGAGTCTTGACACTTAGGGGGAAGTTTCCTTTGAAAAACAACAGACATATTTTCCACCACACTTACCTTTTCATTCCCTACTAATTTCCTTTTAGTAGTACATAATTCTTTCAAGAATTTAGCATAACGAGGCACCTGTTTGATGGCATCAAGGAGAGGTATGTTGATCTCTACCTTCCTAAATGCCTCTAAGATATCTTGGTTAGTCTTATTCATCTTAGAAGTAGGGTTTCTAAATCTACTAGGAACTAGTGGAATTGGCTTATAAGGCTCTCTTTTCTTTTCTCCTATTTCCTTAGTAGTTTGATTAGAATCTGTGTCTAACCTTGGTTCAGTCCCCTTGACCTCTAAATCAGGCTCAACCTCTCTACTCTTCCTAGGCTCTTGTAACTCTTTCCCACTCCTAAGTGTTATGGCACTAACATTTCCCTTAGGGTTAGGGTAACGCTGAGATGGAAACCTATTTTGCATTTGAGCCTGCAAGTTGCTAACTATGATATCAGTTGCAGTTTGTTTCCCTTGAACTTGCTTAAGAGTTGTTTCCATACTCTGAAACCTATTGTCCATCTTCTTAAGAACTTGTTCCAGTAAGAAGTTGGTCCTATCCTGATTAGAGCATTGATGAGACGTTTGGTCAAAACCTGGTGGATTGGTTTGATGGCCATACGTAAGGTTAGGGTGGTCTCTTCATCCTTCATTATAGGTGTTAGAATAGGGATCATGCCTTCTGTGACCTTGGTTAGAGTAAAGAGCATTAACATTACCTTCTTGTAGAGTAGGACATGCATCAGTAAGGTGCCCCTCTAGACAACAAATTCCACATACTACTGCCTTTTGAATACCCCCAGTAACAATCTTATTTAACATAGCTGTAATGTGAGATAACTGATTTTCTAGAGATGAACTAGAACTTATCTCATTTACCCTTTTAACTTGTGAATCTCTAGCACCAAACTGCTGAGTGTTTTGGGCTATCAAATTGAATAGATTTCTAGCATCAGCTGGGGTTTTATTAACTAGAGCGCCCCCACTTGCTGCATCAACCATATTACGGTCCATAGGAAGTAAACCCTCATAAAAATATTGAATTAATAGTTGTTCAGTTATTTGATGTTGGGGACAACTAGCACACAGTTTATTAAATCTTTCCCAATATTCACAAAAAGTTTCCCCATTCATTTGCTTGATTCCACATATATCTTTCCTAATAGATCCAATACGGGATGCAGGGAAAAACTTTTCTAAACATGATTTATGCAATGCAGTCCATGTAGAGAATGATCCAGCAGGCATGTAATATAACCAGTCCTTAGCATTACCAAGCAAAGAAAAAGAAAAGGCCCTTAGTCTAATTTGGTGCTCAGGAATTCCTTCAGGCACCATAGTAGAACAAGTAATAAGGAATTCACTAATGTGTCTATAGGGGTCCTCTCCACCCAATCCATGAAACTTAGGTAATAAATTAATAAATCCTGAGTTTAATTTCAAAGGCTTATCTAAAACAGCATAGGTAATGGACATTGGTTGAGTTTCTAGCTTAGGGGCAGCAAGTTCCCGAAGAGTAAACATTCTTACCTCTTTAAGCTTGAGACTTACTGGCAATCTGCAAAAATTAAAATAAAAACAAAACAATAAAAGTAGTAAAATTAAATAGAAGTAAACTAGCAATTTAATTTTCTTTCCCCGGCAACGGCGCCAAAATTTGTAAAGCCTGTCGAGAGCTACAAATTTAACCACTACTTTGGCTATTAAATAATTTTTATACCATAGGAAAGTAGGGGTCGATCCACGAGGAAAGATGTTTGTAAATTGCTAGCTTAATCCTAAATAATTTTATTAATCTAATTTACAAAATCTAATCTTAATAATTCCAAAATAATTATAATCTAATGAATAAAAATCTAGACAAATACCCAGTAATGCTCCTAAATATTATGAATCATATTCTGGAAATAAAACAGTAAAAAGATTTCCTAAATAATCCAGAAAAATAAAATCAGAATAGTAACTGAAATTTTAATAAAAATCAAAACAGCCAATAATAATCCGAAAAATAAATATTAAAATTATCAAACAGTAACCTAAAATATTATACTTCAGCCCTATATAATTATAAACTCTAAATTGTATCTAATTTATTTCAGAAAAATCAGATCAGAAAATCAGCACAGAATATTCAGCAGAATAATAAATGTACAATTAGGAGTAAAATAATCAGCATAAATATAAATACGAAATTAATCAGGAAAATTAACCTAATTCTAAGACAAAATTTTCTGGACTTAACAACGCCTAAAAATCATAAATTAAAATTAAGAATCGAAATTTTCAGAATTAATTACCTAAAAACCTGCACATGCCAATTTCACAAAAATAAATCTGAAAAATTATCAAATAATTTCCAAAAATTACTAAAATTAATATGGGAATATTAGGACACTATATAAACCCTAGGATCTAATTAAAATCGAAAAATAATGAAAATAACTATTTTTAGTCTAAGTTCAAACAAACCGGTAATTAAATACTAAAAGTGAATATAAATCAATCTAAAATTATAACCACTCCAAAAATCAAAATCTAAGCTATCTAAAAATACCTAGACCCTCCTAAAAGACTATACTTTTTTGGGGGGGTTGCTTGAAATTATATTGAAGCTAATAAAATTAGAACAAAAATCAACAAACTAATCAAATTTATTCTAAGCAACAAATAATAATCAATAGTTATCAAATTTATGAAAAATACTTAGTATAATCTCAATCCACCATACAAATTAATATTTATCATCAACACACAAGTTAATTTTATTCATGAGTTAAACTGTAGAAGATATCCACCAGCGGCTCTTCCCCGTTTTTTCTTAGATTTTAGTTTACTTAGGTCCAGCCGTAATATAAACCCTACTATTTTGATAATCTTTACACCAATGCAAAAATTTAACCAAATTAGAGCATTAAGAATTAGAAAAACATCATTTAACACTTTGTAATCAATTCACTAGGAAATCGATTTAACAAAGATCTAAAGCGATTACCTAATTAAAAGAGATGGGTTTGAGCCATCCATGATTAATTAGGGTGATACCTAGGCCTAAAAGATTATAACTTTTACGTATTACGATCTTCTAAACTATCAATCGAAATTGTATTTAGTCAACTAGCATACATTCTAATCGATTTAACACGAATTTCATAAACGATAAATACTAATCGCTAAAGAATCATGAATATAAATCAACTAGGCATTAAAGCACAAAACTTGTTTCAAAATTATTAATTTAGCATGGCTTCAAGAAGATTATACTAAGCACAAAAAATTACTCACTCATGTAAAAATTAAAATTACAATAATAACTCAAATATTTCATGTTTAATATTAAACCTACCACAAAATAAATAAAACAAAACAAATAATAATAACAATAATACTAATACTAATACTAATACTAATAATAATAATAATAATAATAATAATAATAATAAACACTACTTTGAGAAAGATGCGTGAAGACTGTTGATGATGATGATGAAGTTGATCAACGATGATGGGGGCGGAGATGATGATGTTGCTTACGGTGAAGATCACGGTGATGATGGTGATGAAGTTTATGATCAGTGATGATGGATAATGCTGGTGATGATGGAACGATGATGATGATCGTGATGTGAAGAAGGAGAGGGCAGCGTGGGATTGTGAGGAAGAGAGGTTTGAAGATGAAGCTGCGTGAGGATTCTAGGTGCTTAGGCGTGGGTTTTTATTATATAGAGGAGGTGAGGCTAGGGATAGTTCTTTGGGGTTTTTCTTCTCCCTCTTTGCCTAGGTTTCTTCTTCCTCAAGACTTGTAGTGTTTTACCAATTCTTGAAACCCTAGCCCAAAATAACAATTCTGAAAATAATAATTTCCATAATTATTATTTTTTGACCGTCTTGTAGCCAAGTGTGTAAAAACCTGAGCTTCTACGTCATCTCTTCCCCTCTTTATTAAATTAACACTAACCCTGAAAAACATATAAAACAAAACAAATTAAACGAAATAATATATATAATATACTCAAAATAATTATAAAAATAATGCATGAATTATGACTTAACATTCTCTTTTCCTATTTTCTGGGCTGAGTTGGTTACAAACAGGAACTGCTACAGTGTCTTCTTTTCTTCTTTTCTCTTCTCTCTCTCTGGATTCTCGAACACCCCCTCTTACTCCAAACTCTGAACCACCAATCTCTGCCTAGTAATTCCATGGGGATGAGCCCTTTAACTTAATTTAAATGTTTGAGTTTTAAATTTTTAATTATGTTTTGCTTTGTGTAATTGATTGTGTGGTTTTTTTTTGTACTTGAAAATTGTAGTGAACCCAATTTTGGTGTTGATTTTTGGGTTGAATACTTACATTACGGTGTTGATTTCTAGGTTGAACACTTGAATTACTTGAATGGAGGAAAGATACATCAGGTACAATTTTGTGTCCAAACTAATTATGGGTGTTGGTGATGTACAATTTTATTCAATGAATTTCGCTTCTGAATTTTTTTCTTTGAACTATATACGAGGCCTAAAAATATCCCTATTATGCTGCAGGCTTTTGGCGATCTTCTGGTCAAGTACTCTTGGCTTCTGGGTGGTGAATCACCGATGCCAATTTGGGGATTGTGGCCCGCAGTTGCATTTTATCTTCCTCTTTCGAGTTGTCTTCTTAGTGTGGCTGGTGAATCAGTGAGGCTCGTCTTTTGCTTCTATTTGTTCACCACAAACTCTAACTCCACACCACCATGTAAGTGCCTTTGCTCCTTTCTCCTTCCAATTCTCCCTTATCCATCTGCTCATCCTCCTTCCGCTCGATCTATCTCGACAGCCATGGAGTGGTCTCGATCTTCTCTTTCCCTGTTTTTTAGCCTGAGTTGGTTGCAAACAGCCACTGCTACAGTGCCTTCTTCTCTTCTTTTCTCTTCTCTCTCTCTGGATTCTCAAACACCCTCTCTTACTCCAAACTCTAAACCACCCCTCTCTGCCTAGTAAATTCATGGGGAAGAGCCCTTTAATTTAATTTAAATGTCTGAGTATTAAATTTTTAATTATATTTTTCTTTGTTTAGTTGATTGTGTGGTTTTTTTTTTGTTCTTGAAAATCGTAGTGAACCCAACTTTGGTGTTGATTTTTGGGTTGAAATTTTAAATTACGGTGTTCATTTCTGGGTTGAATACTTGAATTACTCAAATGAAGGAAGGATACATCTAGTACAATCTTGTGTCCGAACTAATTGTGGGTGTTGGTGATGTACAATTTATTCCACAAATTCTGCTTTTGAATTTTTTTCTTTGAACTCCATACAAGGTCTAAAAATGTCCCCGTTATGTAGCAGTCTTTTGGGGCTCTTCTGGTCAGCTACTCTGGGCTTCTGGGTGGCGAATCAGCGAGGCCAATTTGGGGCTGGAGGCCTCCTGTTGCGTTTTTCTTTCCTCTTCCGAGTTGTCTTCTTAGTGTGGCTGGTGAATCAGTGAGGCTTTTCCTTCGCTTTTTGTTTGTTCAGCACAAACTTTAACTCCACACCACCATGTAAGTGCCTTTGCTCCTTTCTCCTTGCAATTTTCCCTCATCCTGCTACTCATCCTCCTTCTGCTCGATCTACTCGAAAGCCAGGGAGTGGTTTCGATCTTCTCTCTTCCTGTTTTATGGCCAGAGCTGGTTGCAAACAGGCACTGCTACAGTGCCTTCTTGTCTTCTTTTCTCTTCTCTCTCTGTGGATTCTCGAACACGCCCTCTTACTCCAAACTCTAAGCCACCACTCTCTGCCTAGTAATTCCATGGGGACGAGCCCTTTAATTTAATTTAAATGTCTGAGTTTTAAATTTTTAAATATATTTTGCTTTTTTTAACTGATTGTGTTTTTTTTTTGTTCTTGAAAATCGTAGTGAATCCAATTTTGGTGTTGATTTTTGGGTTGAATACTTAAATTACGGTGTTGATTTCTGGGTTGAATACTTGAATTACACGAATGAAGGAAGGATACATCCAGTATAATTTTGTGTCCAAAATAATTGTGGGTGTTGGCGCTGTACAGTTTTATTCCACGAATTTTGCTTCCGAATTTTTTTCTGTAAACTTCATATAAGGTCGAGAAACCACCCCGTTATGCAGCAGGCTTTTGGGGCTCTTCTGGTCAGGTACTCTGGGCTTCTGGGTGGTGAATCAGCGAGGCCAATTTGGGGATTGTGGCCCCCTGTTGCATTTTACCTTCCTCTTTCGAGTTGTCTTCTTAGTGTGGCTTGGGAATCAGTGAGGCTCGTCTTTTGCTTTCTGTTTGTTCAGCACAAACTCTAACTCCACACCACCACGTAAGTGCCTTTGCTCCTTTCTCTTTCCAATTTTCCCTCATCCACCTGCTAATCCTCCTTCCACTGGATCTTTGTCGATAGCCATGGGGTGGTTTCGATCTTCTCTTTTCCCGTTTTTTGGCCTGAGTTGGTTGCAAACAGGCACTCCTACAGTGCCTTCCTCTCTTCTTTTCTCTTCTCTCTCTCTGGATTCTGGAACACCCTCTCTTACTCCAAACTCTAAACCACCCCTCTCTGCCTAGTAAATCCATGGGGAAGAGCCCTTTATTTTAATTTGAATGTCTGAGTATTAAATTTTTAATTATATTTTGCTTTGTGTAATTGATGGTGCGGTTTTTTTTTCTTGAAAATCATACTGTACCCAATTTTGGTGTTGATTTTTGGGTTGAATACTTGAATTACAATGTTAATTTCTGGGTTGAATACTTGAGTTACTTGAATGGAGGAAGGATACATCCAGTACAATCTTGTGTCCAAACTAATTTTGGGTGTTGGTGATGTACAATTTCATTCCACAAATTTTTCTTTTTAATTTTTTTCTTTGAACTCCATACAAGGTCTAAAAATGTCCCCGTTATGCAGCAGGCTTTTGGGGCTCTTCTGGTCAGGCACTCTGTGCTTTTGGGTGGCGAATCAGTGAGGCCAATTTGGGGCTGGAGGCGTGCTGTTGCATTTTTCCTTCCTCTTTAGAGTGTTCTTCTTAGTGTGGCTTGTGAATCAATGATGCTCTTCTTTTGCTTTCTGTTTGTTCAGCACAAACTCTAACCCCACACCACCAAGTAAGTGCCTTTGCTGCTTTCTCCTTCCAATTTTCCCTCATCCTGCTTCCGCTCGATCTATCTCGACAGCCATGGAGTGTTTTCAATCTTCTCTTTTCCTGTTTTTTTGCCAGTGTTGGTCGCAAACAGGCATTGCTACACTGCCTTCTTCTCTTCTTTTCTCTTCTCTCTCTCTGGATTCTCAAACACCCTCTATTACTTCAAACTCTAAACCACCCCTCTCTGCCTAGTAAATCCACAGGGAAGAGCCCTTTAATTTAATTTTAATGTCTAAGTATTAAATTTTTTATTATATTTTGCTTTGTCTAGTTGATTGTGTTGTTTTTTTTTTTATTCTTGAAAATCATAGTGAACCCAATTTTGGTGTTGATTTTTGGGTTAAATACTTGAATTACAATGTTGATTTATGGGTCGAATACTTGAGTTACTCGATTGGAGGAAGGATACATCCAGTACAATCTTGTGTCCAAACTAATTTTGGGTGTTGGCGATGTAAAATTTTATTCCACAAATTTTTCTTTTTAATACTTTTCTTTGAACTGCCTACAAGGTCTAAAAATGTAACGCCCCAAATTAAACATGTTTCACTGTTTATATTCTCCTTAA
>JACYFF010031954.1:55270295-55290744 GCA_017589665.1 Selenicereus undatus
TGAGGCTCTTCTTTTGCTTTCTGTTTGTTCAACACAAACTCTAACTCTGCACCACCATGTGAGTGCCTTTGCTCCTTTCCCCTTCCAATTTTCCCTCATCCTCCTGCTCATCTTACTCTCGGTCGATCTATCTCGACAACCATAGAGTGGTTCTATCTTATTTCTTCCTGTTTTTTGGCCTGAGTTGGTTGCAAACAGGCGCGGCTACAGTGCCTTCTTCTCTTCATTTCTCTTCACTCTCTCTGGATTCTCGAACACCCTTCTCTGCGTAGTAATTCCATAGGGAAGAGCTCTTTAATTTAATTTAAATGTCTGAGTTTTAAATTTTTAATTATATTTTTCTTTGTGTAATTGATTGTGTGTTTTTTTTTGTTCTTGAACATCGTAGCGAACCCAATTTTGCCGTTGATTTTTTGGTTGAATAATTAAATTACGGTGTTGATTGCTGGGTTGAATACTTGAATTACTCGAATGGAGGAAGGATACATCCAGTATAATTTTGTGTCCAAATTAATGTTGGGTGTTGGTGATGTACAATTTTATTCCACGACCCCGTTATGCAGCAGGCTTTAGGGGCTCTTATGGTCAGGTACGTTGGGCTTCTGGGTGGCGAATCAGCGAGGCCAATTCGGCCCCCTGTTGCATTTTTCCTTCCACTTTCGAGTTGTCTTCTTAGTGTGGCTGGTCAATCAGTGAGTCTCTTCTTTTGCTTTCTATTTGTTCAGCAGAAACTCTAACTCCACACCACCATGTAAGTGCCTTTGCTCCTCTCTCCTTGCAATTTGCCCTCATCCTCGTGCTCATCCTCCTTCCGTTGAATCTATCTCGAAAGCCGTGGAGTGGTTTCAATCTTCTCTTTTCTTGTTTTTTGGCCTGAGTTGGTTGTAAACAGGCACTGCTACAGTGCCTTCTTCTCTTTTTTTCTGCTCTCTCTTTCTGGATTCTCGAACACCCGCTCTTACTCTAAACCCTAAACCACCCCTCTCTGCGTTGTAATTCCACGGGAAAGAGCCCTTTAACTTAATTTAAATGTTCGAGTTTTAAATTTTTAATTATATTTTGCTTTGTGTAATTGATTGTGTGGCGATTTTTTTTTGTTCTTCAAAATCATAGTGAACCTCTGGTTAAGTACTCTGGGCTTCTCGGTGGTGAATCAGCGAGGCCAATTTGGGTATTGTGGCCCCCTGTTGCATTTTACCTTCCTCTTTCGAGTTGTCTTCTTAGTGTTGCTGGTGAATCAGTGAGGCTCGTCTTTTGCTTTCTGTTTGCTCAGCACAAACTCTAATTCCACACCACCATGTAAGTGCCTTTGCTCCTTTCTCCTTCCAATTTTCCCTTATCCACTTGCTCTTCCTCCTTCCGCTGAATCTATCTCGACAGCCATGGAGTGGTTTCGTTCTTCTCTTTTCCTGTTTTTTGGCCTGAGTTGGTTGCAAACAGACATTGCTACAGTGCATTCTTCTCTTCTTTTCTCTTCTCTCTCTGGATTCTCGAACAGCCTCTCTTACTCGAAACTGTAAACCTCCCCTCTCTGCCTAGTAAATCCGTGGGGAAGGGACCTTTAATTTAATTTGAATGTTTGGGTATTAAATTTTTAATTATATTTTGCTTTGTGTAATTGATTGTGTGGTTTTTTTTTTGAAAATCGTAGTGAACCAAGTTTTGGTGTTGATTTTTGGGTTGAATACTTGAATAACAGTGTTGATTTCATGGTCGAACACTTGAATTACTCAAATGAAGGAAGGATACATCCAATACAATCTTGTTTCCTGTAATAGTCCGACCCTAGATTCTGGTTATTAATTTCATTTCATTCCCACCATTTCTTTTCATATTTCCATCTCTTTATTATTCTCATTTGGACGTTCTAACGGGGCCCTTACTTTGCAATTCGGAGATTTCTTCTCGTCAATTTTGGAAATTGAGTTAGGCCGTGATATTTAAGAATTTAATGTTGAAAATCCTTTTTCATGGCATCATGACCATTTATTTCAAATTTGTAAAAAAAAAACAAAAAAATAAAAAAAATAATTTCAGAAACGCGCTCGGTTTCCATTTTTCGCTAAACCCGAGCCCGTTTAAAGCCGATTTCGATGTGGCAAGACTTAATCCTTATTTATTTAGCTAAACCTTCTTTCTTAAGCCTTAAGCAAGCATGCTTTTATTGACTTTTCTACCTAAATTTGCAGCCAAGTAAATGGGATAGAAAAAGCCAAAATTTTCATTTTAACTCATTTTTCACCAAGTAAACTCAAGTCACTTTCTCTCTCCTATTTCTCTCCCCCTTCTCTCTAGCCCACGACAGCACCTCCTCAGCAGCAGCCCCACCAATTTCAGCCACCAATCAACCACCTTACACCACCTCCAACCACCCCTCTTACACCCTCTAGCATCAAGGATTACTTTTAACCTCTTGTACTAGTGAAAAGTAAGTGTTCTTCCACCCCCTTTGCTGATTTTTTTCTGTTTGATCTTTGATTTTGTTGGGTTTTGTTCTTCGTTTGGTTGTATTAATGGTGGATTAAGCTATTTTTGTGGTATTAAGAATCATCTTGTTGAGGGTTTATGGTGGGGTTGATTTTGGGTGAATTTAGGGTTAGGGTTTCATGTTGAGGTATGCAAGTTTCTTGTTCAAGTGATAATTATGGCTTGATTTCTCCATGTTTTTGCCTATCTCTTCATGTATTGAAGTTTAATATGGCTTTTATGATGTGTTGGAATGTTGTGATGGGATTCAAGTTGACCCAAAGTTAGGGTTTTGTCCATAAATGCATGGTTTGGGCCAAAGTTGTGTTAACCTAGAGATATGTGTTTATGTGCTTGGAAAGTAAGCTTTGTTGGACATATATATGAATTGAAGTTGAGTGTGGTGATGTTGTATGTGGTTGGGACATACCAAAGTGTGTTATACACTCTTGAGAAAGAGTTTGAGTTGAGGTTTGGTATTAAAAAGGGAAGTAACAACTAAAAGAAGTGCTGCTGGATTTTTCAGTGAAACAGGACGAGCTTTGAAATAAAACTGGTAATGATCGGCCAAGCCAAAACTTATGATTTTTGGTGGGTAGATAGGTCTGGATGTTATCTTTAAAATGACTCTTGAATCTCCTTAATCCGAGGTCTGTGGAGGAAGTTATGGCTATTTTACCGGAACCTGTGCAGGGTGGACAGAATGCTTGTTTTTCTATCAAAACCTGATATGTTGCTGTTCTGACCCTATTTTCTGAAACCTGTCATAGGAATCTGGTTATGTGCCCTTCAGAAAAGTTTTAGAGGACTTCCTCAGCGATTTATATTGGGGTCTTACGTCTCGGTTGGAGGTCGGGAGTATAAGTTCTGGATTATTCATTCCGTACCTTGTCTTAAGCCCTACCCTCTAAACTCGCCGCCGTGCCTTAACTTGGCATTTTCATACTTTATTTACTTTACCAGTTTCATAAGCCTTTTCTTTTAACTGATTCACACAAATTCTTTATACGTCTTTTTCATAGTCTTTTTCCATGTAAGAGTATTCGTTGTACTAATTTTATGCCTATAATGATTTCTAACAGCATCAAGGCCTAAGCTCTCATCCTCTCCATTTTAGTCATCTATTTACCTCTCCATTTTAGTCATCTATTTAATCTGTGTACTAACTTCTAAAGACCCCAGGTACGTTCATTGACTGTATCTTTAGAAATCAGCACGTATTTATCGAAATTATAATGTTTTGATAAGTACATCAATGAATCAATTGAACCAGTGATTTATCACATAATTAGTGACCCCATCAGTTATCAGTTACAGGGCTTTGCCCTTCAGTTACCCGCGCGGCTTCAGGTCAGGTCTTCCGGTCGGCTTGGCAGGTGTACACCTATACATAGATCGTAACAGTTACTAAGGGGTGCACTAACAGATAATAATTGGCAATTCAGCTTTATGTACATCTCATTCCCTGTTTTAAAATCAAAATGAATTGCAAAAGCGGGCCCTCATAATTTCTTTCCCATTGAATTTTTTTATCAGTACAGGGATGCACGTATTGAGCTTTGGCTCACAGTTCGAAATGCTTTTATGTTTTGTTTTAGGAAAATGCTCAGTAAACCGCTCTCAGGCGGGCAGGGAAGCGGAAGGTGTTAATTAAATCAGGACCGCCCCTTTGATTGGTGGATAAAAGCGCTAAGAAGTTTTCATGCCTTCTTGTGATGTTTTTGGAGTCCCAGCTGTACATATGAAATGCAATATGTATTTTATTGTTATATTTGTAAGCTTAAGCTGTGCTAATTTGATGTAACCCTGAGATTTTAGAATCGATCCCGCGTTGTTATTGAAGGTTTCAAATGCTCGTGAATGACCTCTAAGGTTGTGAATGACCTCTAAGGTTGTACTTTGATTTTATGGTTCAACTTCCATATTTTAGCGATGCCTTGTCCTTATGGACGGCGGTAACGCCCATCCATGTAGTTCTTGATGTTCAGCTATGATTTATTTATTATTGGGGCGTTACATTTCCAAACCAATTATGGCTGTTGGTGATGTACAATTTCATTCCACAAATTTTGCTTTTGAATTTTTTGGGGCTCTTTTGGTCTACATCCAATACAAGGTCTAAAAATGTCCCCATTATGCAGCAGGCTTTTGGGGCTCTTTTGGTCAGCTACTCTGGGCTTCAGGGTGGCGAATCAGCGAGGCCAATTTGGCGCTGGAGGCCCCCTGTTGCGTTTGTCTTTCCTCTTTCGAGTTGTCTTCTTGGTGTGGCTAGTAAATAAGTGAGGCTCTTCCTTTGCTTTTTGTTTGTTCAACAGAAACTCTAACTCCTCACCACCATGTAAGTGCCTTTGCTCCTTTCTCCTTGCAATTTCCCCTCATCCTGCTGCTCATCCTCTTTCCACTCGATCTATCTCGAAACCGATGGGGTGGTTTCGATCTTCTCTTTTCCTGCTTTTTGGCCTGAGTTGGTTGCAAATAGACGCTGCTACAGTGCCTTCTTCTCTTCTTTTTCCTTCTCTCTCTATGGATTCTCGAACACCCCCTCTTACTCCAAACTCTAAACCACCCTTCTCTGCCTAGTAATTCCATGGGGAGAAACCCTTTGATTTAATTTAAATGTCTGAGTTTTAAATTTTTAATTATATTTTGCTTTGTTTAATTGATTGTGTGGTTTTTTTTTGTTCTTGAAAATCGTAGTGAACCCAATTTTGGTATTGAATACTTAAATTACGGAGTTGGTTTCTGGGTTGAATACTTGAATTACACGAATGGAGGAAGGATACATCCAATATAATTTTGTGTCCAAATTAATTGTGGGTGTTGGCGATGTAGAATTTTATTCCACGAATTTTGCTTCTGAATTTTTTTCTGTAAACTTCATATAAGGTCGAGAAACGACCCCGTTATGCAGCAGGCTTTTGGGGCTCTTCTGGTTAGGTACTCTGGGCTTCTGGATGGCGAATCGGCGAGGCCAATTCGGACCCCTGTTGCATTCTTCCTTCCACTTTCGAGTTGTCTTCTTAGTGTGGCTGGCGAATCAGTGAGGCTCTTCTTTTGCTTTCTATTTGTTCAGCACAAACTCTAACTCCACACCACCATGTGAGTGCCTTTGCTCCTTTCTCCTTCCAATTTTCCCTCATCCACCTGCTCATCTTCCTCCAGCTCGATCTATCCCGACAACCATAGAGTGGTTTCGATCTTCTTTCGTCATGTTTTTCGGCCTGAGATGGTTACAAACAGGCACGGCTATAGTGGCTTCTTCTCTTCTTTTCTCTTCTCTCTCTCTGGATTGTCGAACACCCCCTCTTACTCTAAACTCTAAACCACGCCTCTCTGCCTAGTAATTCCATAGGGAAGAGGCCTTTAATTTAATTTAAATGTCCGAGTTTTAAATTTTTAATTATATTTTGGTTTGTGTAATTGATTGTGTGGGGTTTTTTTTTGTTCTTCACAATCGTAGTGAACCAAATTTTGTTGTTGATTTTTGGGTTGAATACTTGAATTACAGTGTTGATTTCTGGGTTGAAAACTTGAATTACTCGAATGGAGGAAGGATACATCAGGTACAAATTTGTGTCCAAATTAATTGTGGGTGTTGGTGATGTACAACTTTATTCTACGAATTTTGCTTCTGAATTTTTTTCTTTGAACTCCATACGAGGTCTAAAAACATCCCCGTTATGTAGCAGGCTTTTGGGGATCTTCTGGTTAGCTACTCTAGGCTTCTCGGTGGCGAATCAGCGAGGCCAATTTGGGGATTGAGGCCCCCTGTCGCATTTTACCTTGCTCTTTCGAGTTGTCTTCTTAGTGTGGCTAGTGAATCAGTGAGGCTCTTCCTTTGCTTTCTATTTGTTCAGTAGAAACTCTAACTCCACATCACCATGCAAGTGCCTTTTCTCCTTTCTCCTTCCAATTTCCCTTATCCTCCTGCTCATCTTCCTTCCGCTCATTCTATCTCGAAAGCCATGGAGTGGTTTTGAACTTCTCTTTTCATGTTTTTTGGCCTGAGTTGGTTGCAAACAGGAACTTCTACAGTGCCTTCATCTCTTCTTTTCTCTTCTCTCTCTCTGGATTCACGAACACCCCCTCTTACTCCAAACTCTAAACCACCCCTCTCCGCCTAGTAATTCCATGGGGAAGAGCCCTTTAATTTAAAATAAATTTCTGAGTTTTAAATTTTTAATTATATTTTGCTTTGTGTAATTGATTTTGTGGTTTTTTTTTGTTCTTGAAAACCGTAGTGAACCCAATCTTGGTGTTGACTTTTGGGTTGAATACTTGAACTACGATGTTGATTTCTAGGTCGAATATTGAATTACTCGAACGGAGGAAGGATACATCCAGTACAATCTTGTGTCCAAACTAATTGTGGCTGTTGGTGATATGCAATTTTATTCCACAAATTTTACTTTTGAAATTTTTTCTGTGAACTTCATACAAGGTCGAAAAACGACGCCATTATGTAGCAAGCTTTTGGGACTCTTCTGGTCAGGCACTCTGGGCTTCTGGGTGGCGAATCAGCGAGGCCAATTCGGCCCTCTGTTGCATTTTTCCTTCCACTTTCAAGTTGTCTTGTTAGCGTGGCTTGTGAATCAGTGAGGCTCTTGTTTTGCTTTCTATTTGTTCAGCAGAAACTCTAACTCCACACCACCATGTAAGTGCCTTTGCTCCTTTCTCCTTCCAACTTTCCCTCGTCCTCCTGCTCATCCTTCTTCCGCCCAATCTATCTCGAAAGCCATGGAGTCGTTTCGATCTTCTCTTTTCCTGTTTTTTGGCCTGAGTTGGTTGCGAACTGGCACTGCTACAGTGCCTTCTTCTCTTCTTTTCTCCTCTCTCTTTCTAGATACTCGAACACCCCTTCTTACTCCAAACTCTAAACCACCCCTCTCTGCCTAGTAATTCCATAGCGAAGAGCCCGTTAATTTAATTTAAATGTATGAGTTTAAAAATTTTTAATTATATTTTGCTTTGTGTAATTCATTTTTGGGTTGAATACTTGAATTACAGTGTTGATTTCTGGGTTGAATACTTAAATTACTCGAATGGAGGAAGGATACGTCAGGTACAATTTTGTGTCCAAACTAATTGTTGGTGTTGGTGATGTACAATTTTATTCCACGACTTTTGCTTCTGAATTTTTTTCTTTGAACTCCATACGAGGTCTAAAAACATCCCCGTTATTCAGCAGGCTTTTGGGGATCTTCTGGTCAGGTACTCTGGGCTTCTGGGTGGTGAATCAGCGAGGCCAATTTGGGGATTGAGGCCCCCAGTTGCATTTTACCTTCCTCTTTCGAGTTGTCTTCTTAGTGTGGCTGGTGAATGAGGGACGCTCGTCTTTTTCTATCTGTTTGTTCAGCACAAACTCTAACTCCAAACCACCTTGTAAGTGCCTTTGCTCCTTTCTCCTTCCAATTTTCCCTCATCCACCAGCCCATCGTCCTTCCGTTCGATCTATCTCGACAGCGATGGAGTGGTTTCGATCTTCACTTTTCCTTTTTTTTGCCTGAGTTGGTTGCAAACAGGCACTGCTACAGTGCCTTCTTCTCTTCTTTTCTCTTCTCTCTCTGGATGCTCGAAGATCCTCTCTTACTCCAAACTCTAAACCACCCCTCTCTACCTAGTAAATCCATGGGGAAGTTCCCTTTAATTTAATTTGAATATCTGAGTATTAAATTTTTAATTATATTTTGCTCTGTGTAATGGATTGTGTGGTTTTTTTTTTGTTCTTGAGAATCGTAGTGAACTCAATTATGGTGTTGATTTTTAGGTTGAATACTTGAATTACAATGTTGATTTCTGGGTCGAATACTTGAATTAATCGAATGGAGCAAGGATACATCCAGTACAATCTTGTGTCCAAACTAATTGTGGGTGTTGGTGATGTACAATTTTATTACACAAATTTTGCTTTTGATTTTTTTTCTTTGAACTCCATAGAAGGTCCAAAAAGTCCCCATTATGCAACAAGCTTTTGGGGCTATTCTGGTCAGCTACTCTAGGCTTCTGGGTGGCGAATCAGCGAGGCCAATTTGGGGTTGGAGGCCCCCTGTTGCACTTTTCTTTCCTCATTCGAGTTGTCTTCTTAGTGTGCCTGGTGAATCAGTGAGGCTCTTCTTTTGCTTTCTGTTTGTTTAGCAGAAACTCTAACTCCACACCACCATGTAAGTGCGTTTGCCCCTTTCTCCTTGCAATTTTCCCTTATCCACCTGCTCATCCTCCTTCCACTCTATCTATCTCGACAGCGATGGAGTGGTTTCGATCTTCTCTTTTCCTGTTTTTTAGCCTGAGTTGGTTGTAGGCACTACTACAGTGCCTTCTTCTCCTGTTTTCTCTTATCTCTCTCTGGATTCTCAAACACCGCTCTCTGCCTAGTAATTCCATATGGAAGAGCCCTTTAATTTAATTTAAATGTCTGAGTTTTAAATTTTTAATTATATTTTGATTTGTGTAATTGATTGTGTGGGTTTTTTTTTGTTCTTGAAAATCGCAGTGAACCAAATTTTGGTTTTGATTTTTGGGTTGAATACTTGAATTACTCGAATGGAGGAAGGATACATCCAGTACAATCATGTGTCCAAACTAATTATGGGTGTTAGTGATGTAAAATTTTATTGCACAAAAATTGCTTTTGAATTTTTTACTTTCAACTCCATACAAGGTCTAAAAATGTCCCCGTTATGCAGCACGCTTTTGGGGATCTTCTGGTCAGGTACTCTGGGCTTCTGGGTGGTGAATCAACGAGGACAATTTGGGGATTGAGGCCCCATCTTGCATTTCACCTTCCTCTTTCGAGTTGTCTTCTTAGTGTGGCGGGTGAATGAGTTAGGCTTGTCTTTTTCTTTCTGCTTGTTCAGCACAAATTCTAACTCCACACCACCATGTAAGTGCCTTTGCTACTTTCTCCTTCCAATTTTTCCTCATCCACCTGCTTATCTTCCTTCCGCTCGATCTACATCGACAGCCATGGAGTGGTTTCGATCTTCTTTTTTCCTGTTTTCCGGCCTGAGTTGGTTGCAAACAGGCACTACTACAGTGCCTTGTTCCCTTCTTTTCTCTTCTCTCTCTGGATTATCGAACACCCCTCTCTGCCTACTAATTCCATAGGGAAGAGCCCTTTAATTTAATTTAAATGTCTCAGTTTTAAATTTTTAATTATATTTTGCTTTGTGTAATTGATTGTGTGCGGTTTTTTTCTTGTTCTTCAAAATCGTAGTGAACCAAATTTTGGTGTTGATTTTTGAGTTGAATACTTGAGTTACGGTGTTGATTTCTGTGTTGAAGACTTGAATTACTCAAATGGGGGAAGGATACATCAGGTACTATTTTGTGTCCAAATTAATTGTGGGTGTTGGTGATGTACAATTTTATTCCACGAATTTTGCTTCTGAATTTTTTTCTTTGAACTCCATACGAGGTCTGAAAACATCCCCGTTATGCAGCAGGCTTTTGGGGATCTTCTGGTCAGGTACTCTGGCGTTCTGGGTGGTGAATCAGCGAGGCCAATTTGGGGATTGAGGCCCCCTGTTACATTTTACCTTCCTCTTTCGAGTTGTATTCTTAGTGCGGCTGGTGAATCAGTGAGGCTCGTCTTTTGATTTCTTCTTGTTCAGCACAAACTGTAACTCCACACCACCATGTAAGTGCCTTTGCTGCTTTCTCCTTCCAATTTTCCCTCATCCACCTGCTCATCCTCCTTCCGCTCGGTCTATCTCGACAGCCATATAGTGGTTTTGATCTTCTCTTTTCTTGTTTTTTGGCCGGAGTTGGTTGCAAACAGGCACTGCTATAGTGCCTTCTTCTCTTCTTTTCTCTCCTCTCTCTCTGGAGTCTAGAACACCCTCTATTACTCCAAACTCTAAGCCACCCCTCTCTGCCTAGAAAATCCATGGGGAAGAGCCCTTTAATTTAATTTAAATATCTCAGTATTAAATTTTTAATTATATTTTGCTTTGTGTAATTGATTGTGGGGGTTTTTTTTTGTTCTTGAAAAATGTGGTGAACCCAATTTTGCTGTTGATTTTTGGGTTGAATACTTGAATTATGGTGTTGATTTTTGGGTCGAATACTTGAATTACTCGGATGGAGGAAGGATACATCCAGCACAATCTTGTGTCCAAACTAATTGTGGGTGTTGGTGATGTACAATTTTGTTTCACAAAAATTGCTTTTGAATTTTTTTCTTTCAACTCCATACAATGTCTAAAAATGTCCCCGTTATGCAACAGGCTTTTGGGGCTCTTCTGGTCAGCTACTATGTGCTTCTGGGTGGTGAATCAGTGAGGCCAATTTGGGGCTGGAGGCCCCCGATTGCATTTTTCTTTTCTATTTCGAGTTGTCTTCTTAGTGTGGCTGGTGAATCAGTGAGGCTCTTCCTTTGCTTTCTATTTGTTCAGCACAAACTCTATCTCCACACCACCGTGTAAATGCCTTTGCTCCTTTCTCCTTCCAATTTTCCCTCATCCACCTGCTCATTGTTCGAGCAAAAAATGAGCTATTTTTAAGGTACTTTTACACCGGTTTTATGCTCGTTTTAATAATATTTTTAAGGCTTTTAATTGATTTTATTTTATTTTGCAGAATTTTAATAAATGTGGAAAACGGGCGAAAAATGCGAGAAAAATGGAAAAAATATCGAGAATTGAAGAATCGGTCCAAAATTCCACAAAACCGGCCAAGAAGAATTGAAGGAGAAAAGAAACAAACCGGCCCAGCACAAAACCGGACTGGCCGGTTCAGGAAATCCGGTTTGGCTGAACCGGTTCAGCGTTTAAAAGGCCCCATCTTTTTCACTCTCTCTCTAACCCTTCGTGCGTCTTCTTCGATTCCCAGAAACTCAACCCAAAACCTTGCTCCCTCAACCCAGAAATCTTCCTCCTCACCATGCCTACTCTCTCTCTACCTCCTCATCTCTCTCTCTCTCTCCCTTATCCCTTTCCGAAACCAGCCCACCGTATTCCCCAAACCCCGAAACCCAAAACCACCCCAACCCACGGTTTTACTTCCCATCTTCGAAGTACCATCCCACCACCCATAATTCACGCCCCAAACGCCAGCACATTCCCCTTGTTGTCCCCTTCATCCACCATCCACGCTAGCAACCAGATCGACGGTGGAAATTCAAGATGGGTTTGGTATAAAGCAGGGAAGAAGATGCCATTGAAGGGGGGTTCGAACAGTAGGGAGTTTTTACTAGGTATTTTAGGTAGATTTTAGGAGTAGGATTAGGTTTAAAATTCAGTTTTTAGGTTTAGATTTAGTTTAATTTCGCTTTTCTTTTCAGTTTCGTATTTGGTTTTCAGATTAAGTTTTCGAGTTAGGGTTTCGAATTTGAGTTTCGAATTTCGATTGTTTTTGGGTATTTGAATTCATGTAGTAAGTTTGAATCATTAGTTTCGAATGGGTATACTCGGTTTTCAGTTGTTATTGCAAGGATTTTTGCTTCGATTTGGGCATGCTGTCGATTTCTCCTCGCCTGTTCTGGTTCGATTTCCTTCTTTCTTTCAGTTCTATTTCAATTCTTCCCCCTTCCCTGCTGCTGCTTTTTGTTCTTCGTTGTTTCAGATTTTCTTCCCTTCCCCTGTTTCGTTGCTGTGTTCAGTTCGTGCTCTGCTTTGGTGTCGTTTCTCCCCTCCTACTGCTACCTTTTGTGTTCTGAGTTTGATTGAATCTTTGTATTGCTTTTGGTTTATCTATTGATCTCTGGTTTGGGATGCTGCTGAATGTTGCTATTGGCTTAGTGGTTGATTGTTAGCTGAATTCTACTGTTGTCCCCTGGTTTCATAACTCTTACTATTTGGAGTTGATTTAGGTTAGTTTATTTACTAATACATTTTGGTGATTTCAGGTTAGGTTAGGTAGTTTTAGGTTTTGATTTTAATAGCTATTTATGTCTAGTTCATGCACAATCTCCTTCATATGCTCAAATTTAGTCAAAAAAACTTAGGCTTAGTTTAATTGAGATCATTTAGTTTAAATTGAGCACTTATGTTTTCTTTTAATTAGCATAATTAGCATTAGGTTGATTAGTTAATTCACCTTTTTGTGACCATAATCCAAACGTATTCCCTGTGGACCGACCCTCAAAGTACTACGACTGACAATCGGGTGCTTGAGGTTTTCCTTTTCCTTTTTTCTTTTTCTTTAATTTAATTTTCCACGCCCCTTAAAATCGCGTAACACTCATCCTCCTTCCGCTCGATCTATCTCGATAGCCATGGAGTGGTTTCGATCTTCTCCTTTCCTGTTTTTTTGCCTGAGTTGGTTGCAAACAGGCACTGCTACAGTGCCTTCTTCTCTTCTTTTCTCTTCTCTCTCCCTGGATTCTCAAGCACCCACTCTTACTCCAAACTCTAAACCACTCCTCTCTGCCTAGTAAATCCATGGGGAAGAGCCCTATAATTTAATTTAAATATCTGAGTACTAAATTTTTAATTATATTTTGCGTTGTGTAATTGATTGTGTGGTTTTTTTTTCTTGTTCTTGAAAATCGTAGTGAACCCAATTTTGCTATTGATTTTTTGGTTGAATACTTCAAATACGGTGTTGATTTCTCGATCAAATACTTGAATTACTCGAATGGAGGAAGGATACATCCAGTACAATCTTGTGTTCAAACAAATTGTGGGTGTTGGTGATGTACAATTTTATTTCACAAATTTTTCTTTCGAGTTTTTTTCTTTGAACTCCATACAAGGTCTCAAAATGTCCCCGTTATGCAGTAGGCTTTTGGGGGCTCTTCTGGCCAGCTAATATGGGCTTCTCGGTGGCGACTCAGCAAGGCCAATTTGGGCTGGAGGCCCCCTATTGCATTTTTCTTTTCTCTTTCGAGTTGTCTTCTTAGTGTGGCTGGTGAATCAGTGAGGCTCCTCCTTTGCTTTCTGTTTGTTCAGCAGAAACTCTAACTCCACACCACCATGTAAGTGCCTTTTCTCCTTTCTGCTTCCAATCTTCCCTCATCCTGTTGCTCATCCTCCTTCCGCTCGATCTATCTCGACAACCATGAAGTGGTTTCGATCTTGTCTTTTCCTGTTTTTTTTCCAGAGTTGGTTGCAAACAGGCGCTGCTACAGTGCCTTCTTCTCTTCTTTACTCTTCTCTCTCTCTAGATTCGCAGACAACCTCCCTTACTCCAAACTCTAAACCACCCCTCTGTGCCTAGTAAATCCATGGGGAAGAGCCCTTTAATTTAATTTGAAGGTCTGAGTATTAAATTTTTAATTATATTTTGCATTGTGTAATTGATTGTGTGGTTTTTTTTTGTTCTCGAAAATCGTAGTGAACCCAATTTTTGGTGTTGATTGTTGGGTTGAATACTTGAATTACAATGCTGATTTCTAGGTCGAATACTTGAATTGCTCGAATGGAGGAAGGATGCATCCAGTAGAATCTTATGTTCAAACTAATTGCAGGTGTTAGTGATGTACAGTTTTATTCAACAAATTTTTCTTTTGAATTTTTTTCTTTGAACTCCATACAAGGTCTAAAAATCTCCCCGTTATGCAGTAGACTTTTGGGGAACTTCTGGTCAGCTACTCTGGGCTTCTAGGTGGCGAACCAGCGAGGCCAATTTGGTGCTGGAGGCCCCCGGTTGCATTTTTCTTTCCTCTTTCGAGTTGTCTTCTTAGTGTGGCTAGTGAATCGGTGAGGCTCTTCCTTTGCACTATGTTTGTTCAGCAGAAACTCTAACTCCACACCACCATGTAAGTGCCTTTACTCCTTTCTCCTTCCAATTTTCCCTCATCCTCCTTCTGCTCGATTTATCTCGACAACCATAGAGTGGTTTCGATCTTCTCTTTTCCTGTTTTTTTGGCCTGAGTTGGTTGCAAACAGGCACTGCTACAGCGCCTTCTTCTCTTCTTTTCTCTTCTCTCTCTTTGGATTCTCGAACACCCCCTCTTACTCCAAACTCTAAACCACCCTCTCTACCTAGTAAATCCATGGGAAAGAGCCCTTTAATCTAATTTAAATGTCTGAGTTTTAAATTTTTAATTATATTTTGTTGTGTGTAATTGATTGTGTGGTTTTTTTTTTGTTCTTAAGAATCGTAGTGAACCCAATTTTGGTGTTGATTTTTGGGTTAAATACTTGAATTACGGTGTTGATTTCTTTGTCGAATACTTGAATTACTCAATTGGAGGAAGTATATATCCAGTACAATCTTGTGTCCAATCTAATTTTTGGTGTCGGTGATGTACCATTTTATTCCACAAATTTTGCTTTTGAATTTTGTTCTTTGAACTCCATACAACGGGTAAAAATGTCCCCGTTATGCAACAGGCTTTTGGGGCTCTTTTGGTCAGCTACACTCGGCTTCTGGGTGCCAAATTAGCGAGGCCAATTCGGCCACCTGCTCCAGTTTTCCTTCCACAACCGAGGCGTCTTCTTAGTGTGGCTGCTGAATCAGTGAGGCTTTTCTTTTGCTTTCTATTTGTTAAGCACAAACTCTAACTCCACACCACCATGTGAGTGCCTTTGCTCCTTTCTCCTTCCAATTTTCCCTCATCCTCCTGCTCATCTTGCTCCCGCTCGATCTATCTCGACAGCCATGGAGTGGTTTCGATCTTCTTTTTTCCTGTTTTTCAGCCTGAGTTGGTTGCAAACGGGCACTGTTACAGTGCCTTCTTCTCTTCTTTTCTCTTCTCTCTCTCTGGATTCTCGAACACCCCTCTCTGCCTAGTAATTCCATAGGGAAGAGCTCTTTAATTTAATTCAAATGTCTGAGTTTTAAATTTTTTATTATGTTTTTCTTTGTGTAATTGATTGGGAGGGTTTTTTTTTTCTTATTCAGAATCGTAGTGAATCAAATTTTGGTGTTGATGTTTGGGTTAAATTACGGTGTTGATTTTTGGGTTGGCTACTTGAATTACACGAATGGAGAAGGATACATCAGGAACAATTTCGTGTCCAAACTAATTGTGGGTGTTGGTGATGCACAATTTTATTCCACGAATTTTGCTTCTGAATTTTTTTCTTTGAGCTCCATACGAGGTCTAAAACCATCCCCGTTATGCAGAAGGCTTTTGGGGATCTTCTGGTCAGGTACTCTAGGCTTCTGGGTGTTGAATAAGCGAGGCCAATTTGGGGATTGAGGCCCCCTGTTGCATTTTACATTCCCCTTTCAAGTGGTCTTCTTAGTGTGGCTAGTGAATCAGTGAGGCTCGTCTTTTGCTTTTTGTTTGTTCAGCACAAACTCTAACTCCACACGACCATGTAAGTGCCTTTGCTCCTTTCTCGTTCCAATTTTCCCTCATCCACGTACTCATCCTCCTTCTGCTCGATCTTTCTCGACAACCATGGAGTGGTTTCGATCTTCTCTTTTCTTGTTTTTTGGCTTGAGTTGGTTACAAACAGGCACTACTATAGTGCCTTCTTCTCTCCTTTTCTCTACTCTCTCTCTGGATTCTCGAGCACCCTCTCTTACTCCAAACTCTAAACCACCCTCTCTGCCTAGGAAATCGATGGGGAAGAGCCCTTTAATTTAATTTAATTTAATTTTTAATTATATTTGGTTTGTGTAATTGATTGTGTGGTTTTTTTTTGTTCTTGAAAATCATAGTGAACCCAATTTTGGTGTTGATTTTTGGGTTGAATACTTGAATTACGGTGTTGATTTCTGCATCGAATACTTGAATTACTCGAACGGAGGAAGGATAAATCCAGTACAATCTTATGTCCAAACTAATTGTGGGTGTTAGTGATGTACAGTTTTATTCAACAAATTTTGCTTTTGAATTTTTTTCTTTGAACTCCATAAAAGGTCTAAAAATCTCCCCGTTATGCAGCAGGCTTTTGGGGCACTTCTGGTCAGCTACTCTGGGCTTCTGGGTGGCGAACCAGCGAGGCCAATTGGGGGCTGGGGGCCCGCTGTTGTATTTTTCTTTCCTCTTTCGAGTTGTCTTTTTGGTGTGGCTGGTGAATCAGTGAGGCTCTTCCTTTGCTTTATGTTTGTTCAGCAGAAACTCTAACTCCACACCACCATGTGAGTGCCTTTGCTCCTTTCGCCTTACAATTTTCCCTTATCCTGCTGCTCATCCTCGTTCTGCTCGATCTATCTCGACAGCCATGGAGTGGTTTCGATCTTCTCTTTTCCTTTTTTTTGGCATGAGTTGGTTGAAAACAGGCACTGCTACAGTGCCGTCTTCTCTTCTTTTCTCTTCTCTCTCTCTGGATTCTCGAACACCCCCTCTTAGTCCGAACTCTAAACCACCCCTCTCTGCCTAGTAATTCCATGGGGAAGCGCACTTTAATTTAATTTAAATATCTAATTTTTAAATTTTTAATTATATTTTGCTTTGTGTGGTTGATTGTGTGGTTTTTTTTTGTTCTTAAAAATCGTAGTGAACCCAATTTTGTTGTTGATTTTTGGGTTGAATACTTGAATTATGGTGTTGATTTCTTGGTCGAACACTTGAATTACTCAATTGTAGGTAGGATACATCCAGTACAATCTTGTGTCCAAACTAATTGTTGGTGTCGGTGATGTACCATTTTATTCCACAAATTTTGCTTTTGAATTTTTTTCTTTGAACTCCATACAACCTCTAAAAATGTTCCCGTTATGCAGCAGGCTTTTGGGGCTCTTCTGGTCAGCTACTCTGGGCTTCTGGGTGGCGAATCAGTGAGGCCAATTCGGCCCCCTATTGTAGTCTTCCTTCCACCATCGAGTTGTCTTCTTACTGTGGCTGCTGAATCAGTGAGGCTTTTCTTTTGCTTTCTGTTTGTTAAGCACAAACTCTAACTCCACACCACCATGTGAGTGGCTTTGCCCCTTTCTCCTTCCAATTTTCCCTCATCCTCCTGCTCATCTTGCTCCCGCTCGATCTATGTCGACAGCCATGGAGTGGTTTCGATCTTCTTTCTTCCTGTTTTTCGGCCTGAGTTGGTTGCAAACAGGCACTGCTACAGTGCCTTCTTCTCTTCTTTTCTCTTCTCTCTCTCTCTAGATTCTCTAACTCCCCTCTCTGCCTAGTAATTCCATACGGAAGAGCTCTTTAATTTAATTCAAATGTCTGAGTTTTAAATTTTTTATTATATTTTGCTTTGTATAATTGATTGTGTGGGGTTCTTTTTTTGTTCTTCGAAATCGTAGTGAACCAAATTTTGGTGTTGATGTTTGGGTTGAATTACGGTGTTGATTTCTGGGTTGGCTACTTCAATTACTCGAAAGGAGAAGGACACATCAGGTACAATTTTGTGTCCAAACTAATTGTGGGTGTTGGTGATGTACAATTTTATTCCACGAATTTTGCTTCTGAATTTTTTTCTTTGAACTCCATACGACGCCTAAAACCATCCCCGTTGTGCAGCAGGCTTTTGGGGATCTTCTGGTCAGGTACTCTAGGCTTCTGGGTGGTGAATCAGCGAGGCCAATTTGGGGATTGAGGCCCCCTGTTGCATTTTACATTCCCGTTTCAAGCGGTCTTCTTAGTGTGGCTGGTGAATCAGTGAGGCTCGTCTTTTGGTTTTTGTTTGTTCAGCACAAACTCTAACTCCACACCACCACGTAAGTGCCTTTGCTCCTTTCTCGTTCCAATTTTCCCTCATCCACTTACTCATCCTCCCTTCCGCTCGATCTATCTCGACAGCCATGGAGTTGTTTCGATCTTCTCTTTTCCTGTTTTTTGGCCGGAGTTGGTTGCAAACAGGCACTGCTACAGTGCCTTCTTCTTTTCTTTTCTCTTTTCTCTCTCTGGATTCTCGAACACCCTCTCTTACTCCAAACTCTAAACCACCCTCTCTGCCTAGTAAATCCATGGGGAACAGCCGTTTAATTTAATTTAAATGTCTGATTATTAAATTTTAATTATATTTTGCGTTGTGCAATTGATTGTGTGGTTTTTTTTTGTTCTTGAAAATTGTAGTGAACCCAATTTTGGTGTTGATTTTTGGGTTGAATACTTGAATTACGCTGTTGATTGTTGGGTCGAATACTTGAATTACTTGAACGTAGGAACGATACATCCAGTACAATCTTGTGTCCAAACTAATTGTGGGTGTTGGTGATGTACAATTTTATTCCACAACTTTTGCTTTTGAATTTTTTTCTTTGAACTCCATACAAGGTCTAAAAATGTCCCCGTTATGCAGCAGGCTTTTGGGGATCTTCTGGTCAGCTACTCTGGGCTTCCGGGTGGCGAAACAGCGAGGCCAATTTCGGGCTGGAGGCCCGCTGTTGTATTTTCCTTTCCTCTTTCGTGTTGTCTTCTTGGTGTGGCTGGTGAATTAGTGAGGCTCTTCCTTTGCTTCATGTTTGTTCAGCAGAAACTCTAACTCCACACCACCATGTGAGTGCATTTGCTCCTTTCGCCTTACAATTTTCCCTCATCCTGCTGCTCATCCTCGTTCTGCTCGATCTATCTCGACAGCCATGGAGTGGTTTCGATCTTCTCTTTTCCTGTTTTTTGGCATGAGTTAGTTGAAAACAGGCACTGCTACAATGCCTTCTTCTCTTCTTTTCTCTTCTCTCTCTCTGGATTCTCGAACACCCCCTCTTAGTCCGAACTCTAAACCACCCCTCTCTGCCTAGTAATTACATGGGGAAGCGCACTTTAATTTAATTTAAATATCTAATTTTTAAATTTTTAATTATATTTTGCTTTGTGTAATTGATTGTGTGGTTTTTTTTTGTTCTTAAAAATCATAGTAAACCCAATTTTGGTGTTGATTTTTGGGTTGAATACTTGAATTATGGTGTTGATTTCTTGGTCGAACACTTGAATTACTCAATTGTAGGTAGGATACATCCAGTACAATCTTGTGTCCAAACTAATTGTTGGTGTCGGTGATGTACCATTTTATTCCACAAATTTTGCTTTGAATTTTTTTCTTTGAACTCCACACAACGTCTAAAAATGTCCCCGTTATACAGCAGGCTTTTGGGGCTCTTCTGGACAGCTACTCTGGGCTTCTGGGTGGCGAATCAGTGAGGCCAATTTGGCCCGCTATTGTAGTCTTCCTTCCACCATCGAGTTGTCTTCTTAGTGTGGCTGCTGAATCAGTGAGGCTTTTCTTTTGCTTTCTGTTTGTTAAGCACAAACTCTAACTCCACACCACCGTGTGAGTGGCTTTGCCCCTTTCTCCTTCCAATTTTCCCTCATCCTCCTGCTCATCTTGCTCCCGCTCGATCTATCTCGACAACCATGGAGTGGTTTCGATCTTCTTTCTTCCTGTTTTTCGGCCTGAGTTGGTTGCAAACAGGCACTGCTACAGTGCCTTCTTCTCTTCTTTTCTGTTCTCTCTCTCTAGATTCTCTAACACCCCTCTCTGCCTAGTAATTCCATAGGGAAGAGCTCTTTAATTTAATTCAAATGTCTGAGTTTTAAATTTGTTATTATATTTTGCTTTGTGTAATTGATTGTGTGGGGTTCTTTTTTTGTTCTTCAAAATCGTAGGGAACCAAATTTTGGTGTTGATGTTTGGGTTGAATTACGGTGTTGATTTTTGGGATGGCTACTTGAATTACTCGAATGGAGAAGGACACATCAGGTACAATTTCGTGTCCAAACTAATTGTGGGTGTTGGTGATGTACAATTTTATTCCACGAATTTTGCTTATGAATTTTTTTCTTTGAACTCCATACGACGCCTAAAACTATCCCCGTTGTACAGCAGGCTTTTGGGGATCTTCTGGTCAGGTACTCTGGGCTTCTGGGTGGTGAATCAGCGAGTCCAATTTGGGGATTGAGGCCCCCTGTTGCATTTTACATTCCCGTTTCAAGTGGTCTTCTTAGTGTGGCTGGTGAATCAGTGAGGCTCGTCTTTTCCTTTTTGTTTGTTCAGCACAAATTCTAACTCCACACCACCACGTAAGTGCCTTTGCTCCTTTCTCGTTCCAATTTTCCCTCATCCACATACTCATCCTCCTTCTGCTCGATCTATCTCAACAGCCATGGAGTGGTTTCGATCTTCTCTTTTCCTGTTTTTTGGTCGGAGTTGATTGCAAACAGGCACTGCTACAGTGCCTTCTTCTTTTCTTTTCTCTTCTC
>JACYFF010031954.1:55310744-55331965 GCA_017589665.1 Selenicereus undatus
GGATTCTCGAACACCCTCTCTTACTCCAAACTCTAAACCACCCCTCTCTGCTTAGTAAATCCACGGGAAGAGCCCTTTAATTTAATTTAAACGTCTGAGCATTAAATTTTTAGTTATATTTTGCTTTGTGTAATTGATTGTGTGGTTTTTTTTTGTTCTTGAAAATCGTAGTGAACCCAATTTTGGTGTTGATTTTTAGCTTGAATACTTGAATTACGATGTTGATTTATGGGTCGAATACTTGAATTACTCGATTGGAGGGAGGATACATCCAGTACAATCTTGTGTCCAAACTAATTGTGGGAGTTGGCGATGTACAATTTTATTCCACAAATTTTGCTTTTGAATTTTTTTTCTTTGAACTCCATACAAGGTCTAAAAATGTAACCGTTATGTAGATGGCTTTCTGGGCTCTTCTGGTCAGCTACTCTGGGCTTCTGGGTGGCGAATCAGCGAGGCCAGTTTGGGGCTGGAGGCCCCCTGTTGCATTTTCCTTTCCCCTTTCGAGTTGTCTTCTTAGTGTGGCTGGTGAATCGGTGAGGCTCTTCCTTTGCTTTCTGTTTGTTCAGCACAAACTCTAACTCCACACCACCATGTAAGTGCCTTTGCTCCTTTCTCCTTCCAATTTTCCCTTATCCTCATGCGCGTCCTCCTTCTGCTCGATCTATCTTGATAGCCAAGGAGTGGTTTCGATCTTCTCTTTTCCTGTTTTATACCCTGAGTTGGTCAGAAATAGGCACTGCTACAGTGCCTTGTTCTCTTCATTTCTCCTCTCTCTCTGGATTCTCAAACACCCCCTCTTACTCCAAACTCTAAACCACCCCTCTCTGCCTAGTAATTCCATGGGGAAGAGCCCTTTAACTTTTAACTTTTTAATTATATTTTTCTTTTTCTGATTGATTGTGTGGGGTTCCTTTTTTTCTTCTTCAAAATCATAGTGAACCAAAATTTTGGTGTTGATTTTTGGGTTGAATACTTGAATTACGGTGTTGATTTCTGGGTTGAATACTTGAATTACTCGAATGGAGAAAAGATACATCAGGTTCAATTTAACTAATTGTGGGTGTTGGTGATGTACAATTTTATTGCATGAATTTTTCTTCTGAATTTTTTTCACTGAACTCCATGCGAGGTCTAAAAACATCCCCGTTATGCAGCAGGCTTTTGAGGATCTTCTGGTCAGGTACTCTGGGCTTCTAGGTGGTGAATCAGCGAGGCCAATTTGGGGATTGAGGCCTGCTAGATTTATGAGTCTACTTCCACAAGAGGGGGGGTGAATTGTGGTGTCTGATTTTCGCGTTATAAGTAATAAACACCCTGACTGAGGTTGTTCTCAGATGACGAACACCCTATTGACTTGTTTGCAGGGGGTGTTTTCAGATATTGCAAATACGAAAATCACCAAGATAAATGCGGAATTAAAGCACACATAATTTTTACGTGGAAAACACCTCTAGCCCAACTGAGGTGTGAAAAACCACGACCTACCTCGTGTAGGCTTTTAACCACTTCACCATAACCGGGCTTAACTCGTTACAAATGTAACACACCTTGTTACAACTTGCAACCACGTAATCTCCTTCTCAAGGCAGATTACACCACGTCCAAATCTCACCAGATTGGACACGTCCAAAGTCCACACGACTAGGACACACTCACTCACTTTTGACTGATCTGAGATCAAGGTCAAAAACACCTTACTGGGGTGCTTCTCACTAAGCAAATGTAAGGTACAAATGAAGATCCTATTATGCCAATATATTGAAGGCTTGCTTTAAACACAACTTGAACTGGTTTTTCTTTTCTCAAGTGAAGCTCAAAAATTTTTTTCACTAGAAAAACCTCTTTTGAAATTTTGCCTTTTGGGAATGTTGTGTTTCAAGATTTCCTTTTTGCTTTCTTCTCTCTATAGCTCAGTATGTGTCTCATTTTCAGTGAAAACAGAGCTGTTTTTAACCATAAATTCCAACGGTCAAAAACCAAGGAGAGGAAAGGAAATCACCTAAGTCTGGAAGGTGATTTTTCAAGAGAAAAAACTCCCAACGGCTAGTGATAAAACATTTCCCAAAATCTAAGGGATTTGTTATCTTAAGAGATAACCTTTATCTCCTTATAGCCGTGGGTAAGCTTTAAGTAAGGCAACCAGAAATGTTTAGCATTTTAAAAACTTTATCACATCCGAAGATATGGGCGGAGAAAATCTTCCAATTTTGGCAAATCTCCCAAAATCTATTTTCCCAAATCTCCCATAATATATTCAAGAAATATATTTTCCAGAAGAATAACATTTGAAAATATTCTGGAGATTTTGGCCAACCGAAATAATAATTTCAAGGATAATCGGGTTTGGCCACTTTAGGTCAGAAACACCCTAGGCACCCTGTTTGCAGGGTTGTTCGCAGTCTGGTGTTCTGAAGCACTTAGCGCAAATACCGATTCAAGAGATGTTTAAAAAGCTTTTTCAATATTGGCATATTAACAAGAGTCTAAATAAATAAAGCCTATATACCCAAGACTTCTTGTTTGAATCTTGTCCAAGATCTGTAGAGCTGCTGTGAACATCAAGGCTACCTTGTTTGCTGGGGTGGTTCTTTGCATCGCTAGAGAAGCTGCTGGGAACATCAAGGCTACCTTGTTTGTTGGAGTTGTTCTTTGCATTGCTGGAAGAGCTGCTGTGAACATGCCTTACAACCAACTGTAAGATGGCGTTCTTGACTTAATGTAGAATCACCAATTTAAAACCTGTTTTAAGGACTTGTTCTCACATGTAGCAAACCAGTTAACACAGTAAAGATTACAAACACCAGTTAGGCCTGTTTGCAGATCATGTTTGAAGCAACACTACTGGGACACATTTTTACACTTGGATTTGTTATCATCAAAACTTGAATATAAAAACTCAACAAATTCCCCCTTTTTGATGATGACAAACCAAGTGACCATATTGACAAAACAACCAGAAAATGACTGCTGATAGGGATTCACGTAAGTCAAGAGCAAGTCAAGAACAGGTTGGTCAGTTCAGATTCATACATGTCAATGTCAATAGGTATCACCTCTTTTTCTTCCCCCTTTTGGCATCATTAAAAAGCAATAATAACAAATATATAGGAGAAGGAATAACAAGCAAGAGAAACTGCAAATAGGATTTTCATTAATCAGCCAAGCAGTACAATAAAAAAACAGAAACAGCCTAGACAATCAGGGAGCAGGGGGTGGTTTCATCTGCAGGGGAGGAATACTAGGGGCAAGGGTGGATAGAAGAGCAAGTAAGTCTGCATGACGCTTAGCAGAGAGGGCTTGTTCTTCAGCAAGAGCAGCCTTGACAGCGGAGAGCTCATCCTTGAGGCGAGCATTGTCCTCAAGAACAGCCTCTACCTTGGTGGATGGTTGCTCAGAAACAGGTGGTCGAGGTGGTCGACGACCCTGTTTGGAACCGGACCCTTCCCCAAACTCAAAGCCACACCCTAGCGGAGTGTCAATCCGAATTGCATCTATTACTTGGGCCTCCACTCGCCGTGTGAGCATTATTCCAAAGTGCTCAAACACCCTTGTCAGCAGAAACCCATATCCGAGATCATGAGCCCGGGTGGTGTTCGCAATTGGCCCAATGTGGCGAATCATGATTGCCGGAAGATTGATGGGTTCCTCCCTGTCCAATAAGTCGACCAGGCACTAATCAAAAAGGTCGGCTGAGTTTCTCCCTTGACCCCTTGGAATCACGTTCTTAATGACGAACATGAAAAGGAGTTGGTGGGGAGGAATCAGATCACCCTTTTTGACAGAGCAGGGTGTTCTCAGACCCTGTTTGTGACTTAGGCGTTTGGACACTTCCAGGAGCCTGGCTTGTTCCATGGCTGTTTTGTCTTCCCTCACATACACAGCAAAACCTTGTGAGGGCACTCCCAGAATTTTCCCAAGTGTGGGCGCATCGACCCTGATGCCTTGCCCATTTACAGAACTTGTCACCATCCCTTCGGTGACTCTGCAGTTGGCGTAGAATTCAGCCAACTCAGGCACAGAACACCCCAACTGGGTGTTTGCAAACAACTCAAGCCAGCCTTGGGCTCGAAGCTTGGTCAAAAACACCCCCAGACCCTGTTCCTCAAAAAAACTGACAGACACTACCTTCCCCCTGACAACATTGCGCTTAAGCAACTGCGCATGTTTGTCAGACATAGGGGAGAGAGTGGACTGCTTTGGGCGTTTGGAGGCAGGAACAGAGGTAGTAGCTTTTGGTAGTGGGGTTGTTCTTGGTTTTCTTTTGAGGGGTGGTTTTGCAGGAGAAGACTTCACAGCAGGTTTAGTGGTTGTTTTTGGAGGGGCTTGATCTTCAGAGGACTCAGAAAACACCGGTGTCCCCTATTTGAAGGTGGTGTCTTCAGAGTCAGAACTCGAGAACCCTTCAGTAGAAGAGGAGATCTCTTCGACAATAGGAACAGAGGGTTTAGAGGTTCTGAGGGTTGATTTGAGGACAATTCTCGCATACTTGCGAGGAGGTTGAGACGGAGGTTCTGAGGGGCGAGACCTTAGTTGTGGTCGTGTTCTTGGCGTTCGAGTGCGCCTAGCCACCATATTTACCCTTTTCCTCTTCTCTCCAGTTTGAGAGTTGAGAGGAACAGAGTCATCCCCAACAATGGTTTCTGGGTTCTCCAAGAATTGGTCTTGGAGACCCGAAGAGCCAGCACATGCTGCAGAAGGAATGGGACAAGGGATTGTTCCCACATACACCATTAATTCCCAACCAAAGGGGTAGGGAATATCATTGAACCCAAGCCCAACACTTTTGAGGTTTAGCTGAGTGAGATACCCGAAGCTTTTGTGGATAATTGGGCGAGGAGGGGACGAAATTGAGAGTATACTCATGTTCTTACTCTTAGAGATTGATGAAGAAACAGGTTTGGGAGCCATTATCACAAGGAGGATTTACGGGTTTTAGGAGGTTTTTTGCTAGGGTTTGAAAGCAAGAACAGAGGAGAGAGAGAGAGCAAGATGAAGAGGACAGACGCACGCAAGGCAGTTTTTTTTAAAACTCCTCACCTGTCATGAAGGGTTACTTAGGGAACACCTAGAATTTTAGCAGGCAGCAATCAATAAAAGCAATGAAGACATACCTGTTCGAGCCGCCTGTTCTTGAGCATGCTTTTCTCATCCCAAGGTCTGTCATGATTACTCTTTCTCCATCTCCCAAGACAGCAGTACATAATCATGAGAGTACACAAACTACATATATTCGCTAAGCACAGACCACAAAAAAAAATTACAAACAAGAGAGAAGAACAGGTATTATAGGGTGTTTTTCGTCAGTTTGATCTACCTCTGAGAACAGGTGTTCTCAGGGTGTTTTCACCAACCCCAGTTCCAGTCTGTTTCTCTCAAACTGATCTCTAGCTAGTGCCTTAGTGAATATATCAGCAATCTGTTTTCCCGTTGAACAAAAATTCATAGAAATTAAGCCTTTTTCCACATTATCTCTTAGGAAATGATGTCGAATGTCAATATGTTTTGTCCTTTTGTGTTGACAAGGGTTTTTGGCAATGTTAATAGCGCTAGTATTATCACAAAAAATAGGAATGCGTCCAGTGTCAACACAAAAATCCTTGAGTTGTTGTCGTATCCACAACAATTGAGCACAACATGAGGCTGCCGCCACATATTCTGCTTCAGCTGTGGACATGGCAACTGAATGTTGCTTCTTGGTAGCCCAAGATACCAAACAAGGTCCAAGAAGGTGAGCCATACCTGAGGCACTCTTTCTATCAACTAAGAAACCTGCATAATCAGCGTCAGCATATCCAACAAGATCAAGATTGCAACCTTTAGGGTACCATAGAGATAAATCAGGTGTATGCTTTAAATATCTTAGTATCCGTTTAACAGCCTTAAGGTGAGTCTCTTTAGGATTAGACTGAAAATGGGCACATAAACCAACACTAAAAACAATATCCGGTCTACTAGCAGTTAGGTATAGGAGTGACCCAATCATGCCCCTATAGAGTTTTTCCTCAACTGAGGGACTCACATCGTCCATAACCAATTTGGTTGAAGGAGAAATGGGCGTGTCTATGGGTTTGGCTGACTCCATCCCAAAACGCTTAAGTAGCTCCTTGATATACTTTTGTTGATGGATCATGGTGCCGTTTGGAGTTTGCTTGATTTGTAAGCCTAAGAAAAAGTTAAGCTCACCCATCATGCTCATCTCAAACTCACTCCTCATCATATTTGAAAATTCATGGCATAAATCATGATGAGTTGCACCAAATATAATGTCATCTACATATATTTGGACGATTAATAAATGTTCCCCCTTACATTTTAGAAACAAGGTATTATCTACCTTGCCTCTTCTAAAATCATTTTCAAGTAAAAAGTTTGACAATCGTTCATACCAAGCTCTTGGAGCTTGTTTTAAACCATAAAGCGCTTTGTCAAGTTTAAAAACATGATTTGGAAAATCACCATTTTCAAAACCAGGGGGTTGTTTGACATACACCTCTTCTTTAAGGTATCCATTTAGGAATGCACTTTTCACATCCATTTGATATAGCTTGATCTCCATATGAGCTGCAAAGGCTATTAAGATTCGGATAGCCTCAATTCTTGCAACCGGTGCAAAGGTTTCTTCATAGTCGATTCCTTCTTCTTGATTGTATCCTTGAACCACCAGCCTTGCCTTGTTCCTAGTGACTGTTCCTGACTCATCTAGTTTGTTTCGGAACACCCACTTGGTTCCAATGATTGTTCTTTCTGCAGGTTTAGGAACAAGGTGCCATACTTTGTTTCTTTCAAATTGGTGAAGTTCTTCTTGCATAGCCGTGATCCAATCTGAATCTGCAAGGGCCTCATTCACACTTTTTGGCTCAATGTTAGAAAGAAACGCATAGAAAGCACAAAAATTCTTAAGTTTAGATCTAGTTTGCACTCCAGTATTAATATCTGACAAGATCTTATCAAGAGGGTGCGAACTATGGTGCTTCCATGATCTTGGATTAATTGGATTCACATACCCATGTTCTGGTCGTATAGGATCAGGTTCAAGAACACCCCCTGATCCTGTTTCAACGCCTGTTTGCAAGCTGGTTCCTGAGGAACATGGTTCCGAACAGGGTTCAATGGTGTTTCCCCCTGTTTGGTATTCACTTTGCATGCTGTTTTGAGGAACACCTTCTGTACCTGTTTTCTCCAAGGTGTTCTCACCTGGTTTCTCATGGATCAACAATTCTTTTTGGGCAAGACCTAATTCAAACTCTTCTTCCTGTGCATCATTCTTATTCACAGTATTAGTTTCATCAAAAAGCACATGCACACTTTCCTCAACACACAAGGTTCTTTTGTTAAAGACTTTGTATGCCTTGCTGTGAGAAGAATAACCAATAAATATTGCCTCATCACTCCTAGGATCGAACTTTCCCAAGGCATCCTTTCCATTATTATGCACAAAACATTTACAACCAAAAGTTCTCAAGTGCATAATATTAGGTTTTCTGCCTTTGAAGAGTTCATAAGGAGTTTTGTTCAACATGGGTCTGATCATACATCTATTCATAATATAGCACGATGTGTTCAAAGCTTCTGCCCAAAAGTTCGTAGGAAGACCACTAGCAACAAGCATTGTTCTAGTCATATCTTCTAGGGTATGATTTTTACGCTCAACCACCCCATTCTATTGGGGTGTTCTTGGAGCCGAGAAGTTGTGATCAACACCATGCATATTACAAAAATTTGTAAAATTTACATTTTCAAATTCAGTACCATGATCAGACCTCAAGCTAACCAATGAGTGTCCTACTCTCTTTTCAACCCTTTTTTGAAAAGCAATAAAGTTTTCAAACGTTTCATCCTTGGAAGCCAAGAACAGGGTCCAAGTAAATCGAGAGTAGTCATCCACTATGACAAGCACATACCTCTTCCCACCTCTACTTACTATCCTCATGGGACCACATAGATCAATGTGTAATAATTCAAGAGGTCGGGTAGTGCTTACATACTTTTTAGATTTTAAGGAAGATCTGACTTGTTTTCCTTTTGCACAAGCTTCACATACCTTGTCATCATTATACTTGATGGAAGGTAGTCCAACAACCAAGTCCTTGGAAACAAGTTTGTTTAGCAAGGACAAGCTTGCATGACCTAGTCTCTTGTGCCATAGCATTATATCATCATTTAATGCATTTAAACAAGTCAGATTATTTTGGGGAAGAGTGGAAATACTAACTTTATAAACATTTTGACATCGCTTCCCCCTCAACACAACATCTCCTGTGTCGTCATCCACAACCAAGCAACGTGTTTTTGAAAACAGTACTAGGTTGTTCTTGTCACACAGTTGGGACACACTTAGCAAATTGTGCTTTAACCCATCAACTAAGTGCACATTATCAATTGAGTGGGAGAGAGTTTTACCAATATTACCTATACCGACAATTGTCCCAGACTTGCCGTTTCCAAATGCTACACTCCCACCATTTAGAGTTGTAAGTGAGAGAAAATTTGATCTTTCACCAGTCATGTGCCGTGAACACCCACTATCGACATACCACAACTGCTTGTTTTCAAGGGTGTTTGTGGGGTTGTTCATAAGGTTGTTTTCTCTCACTTCAGCCTGCAAAACAAATCAGGGGTTAGTTTTGGGAACCCAGATCCACTTGGGTCCCATTCTTTTAGACAAATAAATCTCATCTTTTCTAATCGAGATTTGTTTCACATGCTTTTCATTCTTTTTATTGGCATGTTTTCTTAAAGGGCAGGTGTATCTATAATGACCCGTTTTACCACAATGAAAGCAAACGATGTTTTCAGGTAATCCAACATACTTCCTATTTACAGGATAAACGGTCCGTTTAGGCTTATAACCAAGTCCCTTTTTGTTTCGACTGTGGTGAGTGTTTAACCAATTAAGGGCTTGTGAGGACTTGTTCCAACGCTTGGTCGTGACAAGTTCGGTTTCCAGATTTTCTATATTAACATGCAAGCTCTTGTTCTCTTTGAGCAAGTCTTCAACCATTCCTTCCACCTCAAAGAGTTTTTCTTCCACTCGAGTATAATCTCCTTCTTTTATAAAGAGATTTTCTTTGAGCATGTTAATATTTTCATGTAAACCAAGTTTTTCATTTTTAAGAATTTCATTTTCAAGCTCTAGGTCACGAACTTCTCTTTTTAGATCAGCACAGGTGTCTATCACATTATATAGAAATTCTTCTAAAGTAGCTTTGTTAAGACCATGTACCTTGTTCTTGAGATCTGTGAAGCTGATTGTTGATTCATCATCTGAATCTGAGTCAGTTTGTGCCATCAGTGCTACGACCTCTTCTTCAGCTTCAGATTCTCCTTCATCTTCAGAGGAATCTCCCCAAGCAGCCAGCATAGCTTTCGAGAATCGCTTGCCCAGATTGTTGACAGGGTGTTTTCGACCCTGTTTTCGAGGTTGTTCGGGCATCAGATCTTCTCGAAGCAGAGGGCAGTTTTTGACTAAGTGATCTGGTTTGCCGCACTTGAAACACCCTGTGAGTTGTTCTTTGGGGGTGTTTCTGGACTTACTGAAGTCTTTTCTTTTGTTGCTTTCCTTGACCTTTTTGAAGAATTTCATGAATTTTCTGGTCATTAGGGCCATGTCTTCATTTTCAAGGTCAGAGTCAGTGTCCTCATGTGCTTTCAAGGCAAGCCCACGATCCTTCTTTTGCTCCTCTTTCTGTTGTGAGTTCTTTCTGAGTTCATAGGTTTGGAGATTACCAATCAACTCGTCAAGGGTGATTTTGTTCATGTCTTTAGCCTCTTGGATGGCTGTCACTTTGGCCTCCCACGTACGAGGTAGAATTCTAAGGATCTTCCTCACCAACTCTTTAGTGGTGAAGGATTTTCCCAAGGATTTTAACTCGTTCGTTATGTGGGTAAACCGTGTATACATATCCATTATAGTCTCACGATCACTCATATCAAACAACTCATATTGTCGCATAAGTAGCTCAATTCTAGATTGTTTAACTTGACTCGTACCTTCATGAGCAACTTGCAAGGCGTTCCAGATAGCTTGGACTGATTCACACTCAGAGATGCGAGTGTATTCATCGGGTCCTAGGCCAAAATAGAGTAGCTTCTTGGCCTTTGCATTTTTCTCCATTTTCTTGTAATCTTCAGAGTCAAAATCTTTCGGTTCCTTGGAAACTTTCTTGCCATCTTCAAGTATTTTTTAGGGAACAAGGGGCCCGTTCTTGATGAGCATCCATAACTCATAGTCTTCTGCCTGAATGTAGTTCTCCATCCTGTTCTTCCACCAACTATAATGTTGGCCGTTGAAATAGGGTGGACGAGTGATGGATTGTCCTTCAAGAATGCCTTGTGGTGTACTCATTTTCAGAATCTCTCAAGGTGTTAGCCTTGTTGTGAGAGAACCTGCTCTGATACCACTTGTTAGATTTATGAGTCTACTTCCACAAGAGGGGGGTGAATTGTGGTGTCTGATTTTCGTGTTATAAGTAATAAACACCCTGACTGAGGTTGTTCTCAGATGACGAACACCCTGTTGACTTGTTTGCAGGGGGTGTTTTCAGATATTGCAAATACGAAAATCACCAAGATAAATGCGGAATTAAAGAACACACAATTTTTACGTGGAAAACACCTCTAGCCCAACTGAGGTGTGAAAAACCACAACCTACCTCGTGTAGGCTTTTAACCACTTCACTATAACCGGGCTTAACTTGTTACAAATGTAACACACCTTGTTACAACTTGCAACCACGTAATCTCCTTCTCAAGGCAGATTACACCACGTCCAAATCTCACCAGATTGGACACGTCCAAAGTCCACACGACTAGGACACACTCACTCACTTTTGACTGATCTGAGATCAAGGTCAAAAACACCTTACTGGGGTGCTTCTCACTAAGCAGATGTAAGGTACAAATGAAGATCCTATTATGCCAATATATTGAAGGCTTGCTTTAAACACAACTTGAACTGGTTTTTCTTTTCTCAAGTGAAGCTCAAAAATTCTTTTCACTAGAAAAACCTCTTTTGAAATTTTGCCTTTTGGGAGTGTTGTGTTTCAAGATTTCCTTTTTGCTTTCTTCTCTCTATAGCTCAGTATGTGTCTCCTTTTCAGTGAAAACGGAGCTGTTTTTAACCATAAATTCCAACGGTCAAAAACCAAGGAGAGGAAAGGAAATCACCTAAGTTTGGAAGGTGATTTTTCAAGAGAAAAAACTCCCAACGGCTAGTGATAAAACATTTCCCAAAATCTAAGGGATTTGTTATCTTAAGAGATAACCTTTATCTCCTTATAGTCGTGGGTAAGCTTTAAGTAAGGCAACCAGAAATCTTTAGCATTTTAAAAACTTTATCACATCCGAAGATATGGGCGGAGAAAATCTTCCAATTTTGGCAAATCTCCCAAAATATATTTTCCCAAATCTCCCATAATATATTCAAGAAATATATTTTCCAGAAGAATAACATTTGAAAATATTCTAGAGATTTTGACCAACCGAAATAATAATTTCAAGGATAATCTGGTATGGCCACTTTAGGTCAGAAACACCCTAGGCACCCTGTTTGCAGGGTTGTTCGCAGTCTGGTGTTCTGAAGCACTTAGAGCAAATACCGATTCAAGAGATGTTTAAAAAGCTTTTTCAATATTGGCATATTAACAAGAGTCTAAATAAATAAAGCCTATATACCCAAGACTTCTTGTTTGAATCTTGTCCAAGATCCGTAGAGCTGCTGTGAACATCAAGGCTACCTTGTTTGCTGGGGTTGTTCTTTGCATCGCTAGAGAAGCTGCTGGGAACATCAAGGCTACCTTGTTTGTTGGAGTTGTTCTTTGCATTGCTAGAAGAGTCGCTGTGAACATGCCTTACAACCAACTGTAAGATGGCGTTCTTAACTTAATGTAGAATCACCAATTTAAAACCTGTTTTAAGGACTTGTTCTCACATGTAGCAAACCAGTTAACACAGTAAAGATTACAAACACCAGTTAGGCCTGTTTGCAGATCATGTTTGGAGCAACACTACTGGGACACATTTTTACACTTGGATTTGTTATCATCAAAACTTGAATATAATAACTCAACAAGGCCCCCCGTTGCATTTTACCTTTCTCCTTCGAGTTGTCTTCTTAGTGTGGCTGGTGAATGAGTGAGACTCGTCTTTTGCTTTCTGTTTGTTCAACACAAACTCTAACTCCACACCACCATGTAAGTGCCTTTGTTACTTTCTCCCTCCAATTTTCCCTTATCCACCTGCTCATCCTCCTTTCGCTCGATCTATCTCGACAGCCATTGAGTGGTTTCGATCTTCTCTTTTCCTGTATTTTGGCCTGAGTTGGTTGCAAACAGGCACAACTATAGTGCCTTCTTCTCTTCTTTTCACTTCTCTCTCTCTGGATTCTCGAACACCCCCTCCAACTCCGAACTCTAAACCACCCCTCTATGCCTAGTAAATCCATAGGGAAGAGCCCTTTAATTCAGTTTAACTGTCTGAGTATTAAATTTCTAATTATATTTTGCTTTGTGTAATTGATTGTGTTGGTTTTTTTTTTCGTTCATGAAAATCGTAGTGAACCCAATTTTGGTGTTGATTTTTTGGTTGAATAGTTGAATTACGATGTCGATTTCTGGGTCGAATACTTAAAATACTCGAATGGAGGAAGGAGACATCTTGTACAAACTTGTGTCCAAACTAATTGTGGGTGTTGGTGATGTACAATTTTATTTCCCATATTTTGCTTTTGAATTTTTTTCTTTGAACTCCATACAAGGTCTATAAATGTCCCCGTTATGCAGCAGCCTTTTGGGCCTCTTCTGGTTAGCTACTCTGGGCTTATAGGTGGCGAATCAGCGAGGCCAATTTTGGGCTGGAGGCCCCCTGTTGCATTTTTCTTTCCTCTTTCGAGTTGTCTTATTAGTGTGGCTGGGGAATCAGTGAGGCTCTTTCTTTGCTTTTTGTTTGTTCAGCAGAAACTCTAACTCCACACCACCATATAAGTGCCTTTGCTCCTTTCTCCTTCCAATTTTCCCTCATCATGCAGCTCATTATCGTTCTGCTCGATCTGTCTCGACAGCCATGGAGTGGTTTGGATCTTCTCTTTTCCTGCTGTTTGGCCTGAGTTGGTTGCAAACAGGCAATGCTCCAGTGCCTTGTACTCTTCTTTTCTCTTCTCTCTCTCTGGATTCTAAACCACCCCTTTTTGCTCCAAACTCTAAACCACCCCTCTCTGCCTAGTAATTCCATGGGGAAGAGCCCTTTAATTTAATTTGAATGTCTGAGTTTTAAATTTTTAATTATATTTTTCTTTTTGTGATTGATTGCGTGGGGTTCTTTTTTTGTTCTTAGAAATCATAGTGAACCAAATTTTGGTGTTGATTTTTGGGTTGAATACTTTACTTACTGTGTTGATTTCTGGGTTGAATACTTGAATTACTCGAATGGAGGAAAGATACATCAGGTACAATTTTTTGTCCAAACTAATTGTGGGTGTTGGTGATGTACAATTTTATTCCACGAATTTTGGTTCTGAACTTTTTTCTTTGAACTCCATACAAGGTCTAAAAACATCCCCGTTATGCAGCAGGCTTTTGGGGATCTTCTGGTCAGGTACTCTGGGCTTCTAGGTGGTGAATCAGCGAGGCCAATTTCGGGTTGAAGCCCCCTGTTGCGTTTTACCTTTCTCTTTCGAGTTGTCTTCTTAGTGTGGTTGGTGAGTGAGTGAGGCTCGTCTTTTGCTTTCTGTTTGTTCAGCACAAACTCTAACTCCACACCACCATGTAAGTGCCTTTGCTCTTTTCTCCTTCCAATTTTCCCTCATGCTGCTGCTCATCCTCCTTCTGCTCGATCTATCTCGACAGGCATGGAGTGGTTTCGATCTTCTATTTTCCTATTTTTTTGCCTGAGTTGGTTGCAAACAGTCACTGCTACAGTGCCTTCTTCTCTTCTTTTCTCTTATCTCTCCCTGGATTCTCGAACACCCTCTCTTACTCCAAACTCTAAACCACCCCTCTCTGCTTAGTAAATCCACGGGAAGAGCCCTTTAATTTAATTTAAACGTCTGAGCATTAAATTTTTAGTTATATTTTGCTTTGTGTAATTGATTGTGTGGTTTTTTTTTGTTCTTGAAAATCGTAGTGAACCCAATTTTGGTGTTGATTTTTGGGTTGAATACTTGAATTACGGTGTTGATTTCTGGGTTGAATACTTGAATTACTCGATTGGAGGGAGGATACATCCAGTACAATCTTGTGTCCAAACTGATTGTGGGTGTTGGTGATGTACAATTTTATTCCATAAATTTTGCTTTTGAGTTTTTTTCTTTAAACTCCATACAAGGTCTAAAAATGTCCCCATTATGCAGCAGGCTTTCGGGGCTCTTCTGGTCAGCTACTCTGGGCTTCTGGGTGGCGAATCAGCAAGGCCAATTTAGGGCTGGAGGGCCCCTGTTGTATTTTCCTTTACCCTTTCGAGTTGTCTTCTTAGCGTGGCTGGTGAATCGGTGAGGATCTTCAGCACAAACTCTAACTCCACACCACCATGTAAGTGCCTTTGCTCCTTTCTCCTTCCAATTTTCCCTCATCCTCCTACTTGTCCTCTTTCTGCTCGATCTATCTTGATAGCTAAGGAGTGGTTTCGATCTTCTCTTTTCCTGTTCTATAGCCTGAGTTGGTTGCCAATAGGCACTGCTACAGTGCGTTGTTCTTTTCTCTTCTCCTCTCTCTCTCTGGATTGTCAAACACCCCCTCTTACTCCAAACTCTAAACCAACCCTTTCTACCTAGTAATTCCATGGGGAAGAGCCATTTAATTTAATTTAAATGTATGAGTTTTAAAATTTCATTATATTTTGCTTTGTTTAATTGATTATGTGGGGTTCTTTTTATTGTTCTTCAAAATCATAGTGAACCAAATTTTGGTCTTGATTTTTCGGTTGAATACTTGAATTACGGTGCTGATTTCTGGGTTGAATACTTGAATTAGTTGAATGGAGGAAAGATACATCAGGTACAATTTTGTGTCCAAACTAATTGTGGGTGTTGGAGATTTACAATTTTATTCGACGAATTTTGCTTCTGAATTTTTTTCTTTAAACTCCATACGAGGTCTAAAAACATCCCTTTTTTGCAGTGGGCTTTTGGGGACCTTCTGGTCAGGTACTCTGGGCTTCTAGGTGGTGAATCAGCGAGGCCAATTTGGGGATTGAGGCCCCCTGTTGCATTTTACATTTCTCTTTCGAGTTGTCTTCTTAGTGTGGCTGGTGAATGAGTGAGGCTCGTCTTTTGCTTTCTGTTTGTTCAGCACAAACTGTGACTCCACACCACCATGTAAGTGCCTTTGCTGCCTTCTCCCTCAAATTTCCCCATATCCACCTGCTCATCATCCTTTCGCTCGATCTATCTCGACAGCCATTGAGTGGTTTCGATCTTCTCTTTTCCAGTATTTTGGCATGAGTTGGTTGTCAATAGGCACTGCTACAGTGTCTTCTTCTCTTCTTTTCTCTTATCTCTCTCTAGATTCTTGAACACCCTCTCTTACTCCAAACTCTAAACCACCCCCCTCTGCCTGGTAAATCCATAAGGAAGAGCCCTTTAATTTAGTTTAAATGTCTGAGTATGAAATTTTTAATTATATTTTGCTTTGTGTAATTGATTGTGTGGGGTCTTTTTTTCATTTTTGAAAATCGTAGTAAACCCAATTTTGGTGTTGATTTTTGGGTTGAATACTTGAATTACGGTGTTGATTTCTAGGTCGAATACTTAAATTACTCGAATGGAGGAAGGATAACATCCAGTACAATCTTGTGTCCAAACTAATTGTGGGTGTTGGTGATGTACAATTTTATTCCACAAATTTTGCTTTTGAATTTTTTTCTTTAAACTCCGTACAAGGTCTAAAAATGTCCCCGTTATGCAGCAGGCTTTTGGGGCTCTTCTGGACAGCTACTCTGGGCTTCTGGGTGGCGAATCAGCGAGGCCAATTTTGGGGTGGAGGCCCTCTATTGCATTTTTCTTTCCTCTTTCGAGTTGTCTTCGTACTGTGGCTGGTGAATCAGTGAAGCTCTTCCTTTGCTTTCTGTTTGTTCAGCAGAAACTCTAACTCCACACCACCATGTAAGTGCCTTTGCTCCTTCCTCCTTCCAATTTTCCCTCATCCTGCTACTCATCCTCCTTCCGCTCGATCTGTATCGACAGCCATGGAGTGGCTTCCATCTTCTCTTTGCCTTCTTCTTGGCATGAGTTGGTTGCAAACAGGCACTGCTAGAGTGCCTTCTTCTCTTCTTTTCTCTTCTCTCTCTCTGCATTCTCGAACACCCCTCTTACTCCAAACTCTAAACCACCCCTCTCTGCCTAGTGATTCCATAGGGAGGAGCCCTTTAATTTAATTTAAATGTCCGAGTTTTAAATTTTTAATTATATTTTGCTTTGTGTAATTGATTGTGTGGTTTTTTTTTGTTCTTCAAAATCGTAGTGAATACTTAAATTGCGGTGTTGATTTCTGGGTTAAATACTAGAATTACTCGAATGGAGGAAGGTTACATCCGGTATAATTTTGTGTCCAAGTTAATTGTGGGTGTTGGTGATGTACAACTTTATTCCACGAATTTTGCTTCTGAATTTTTTTCTGTGAACTCCATACAAGGTCGAAAGACGACCGCGTTATGGAGCATTCTTTTGGTGCTCTTCTTGTCAGGCACTCTGCGCTACTGGGTGGCGAATTAGCGATGCCAATTCGGCCCCTAGTTGTTTTTTTCCTTCCACTATCGAGTTGTCTTCTTAAAGTGGCTGGTGAATCAGTGAGGCTCTTCTTTTGCTTTCTGTTTGTTCAGGACAAACTCTAACTCCACACAACCATGTGAGTGCCTTTGCTCCTTTCTCCTTCATATTTTCCGTCATCCTCCTGCTCATCCTCCACCCGCTCGATCTCTCTTGACAGCCATGGAGTGGTTTCGAGCTTTTTTTTTCCAGTTTTTCGGCTTGAGCTGGTTGCAAACAAGCACTGCTATAGTGCCTTCTTCTCTTCTTTTCTCTTCTCTCTCCCTGGATTCTCGAACACACCTCTCTGGCTAGTAATTCCATAGGGAAGAGCCCTTTAATTTAATTTAAATGTCTGAGTTCTAAATTTTTAATTATATTTTGTTTTGTGTAATTGATTGTGTGGTTGTTTTCTTTTTTTGTTCTTCAATATTGCAGTGAACCAAATTTTCGTGTTGATTTTTTGGTTGAATGCTTGAATTACGCTGTTGATTTCTGGGTTGAATAGTTGAACTACTTGAATGGAGGAAGGATACATCAGGTACAATTTTATGTCCAAAGTAATTGTGGGTGTTGGTGATGTACAATTTTATCCCACAAATTTTGCTTCTGAATTTTTTTCTTTGAACTCCATACGAGGTCTAAAAACACCCCAATTATGCAGCAGGCTTTTGGGGATTTTCTGGTCAGGTACTCTAGGCTTCTGGGTTGTGAATCAACGAGCCCAATTTGGGGATTGAGGCCTCCTGTTGCATTTTACCTTCCTCTTTCAGGTTGTCTTCTTAGTGTGGCTGGTGAATCAGTGAGGCTCGTCTTTTTCTTCTGTTTGTTCAGCAGAAACTCTAACTCTACTCCGCCATGTAAGTGCCTTTGCTCCTTTCTCCTTCAATTTTTCCCTCCTCCTGCTGCTCATCCTCCTTCCGCTCGATCTATCTCGACAGCCACGGAGTGGTTTCGATCTTCTCTTTTCTTGTTTTTTGGCCAGAGCTAGTAGCAAACAGGCACTGCTACAATGCCTTCTTCTCTTCTTTTCTCTTCTCTCTCTTCGAATTCTCGAACACCCCTCTTACTCCAAACTCTAAACCACCTCTATCTGCCTACTAATTCCATGGGAAAGAGCCCTTTAATTTAATTTAAATGTATGAGTTTTAAAATTCTAATTATATTTTGCTTTGTGTAATTGATTATGCGGTTTATTTTTTCTTCTTGAAAATCATAGTGAAACAAACTTTTGGTGCTGATTTCTGGGTTGAAAACTTGAATTACGGTCTAAAAAAATCACCATTATGTAGCAGCCTTTTGGGGCCCTTCTAGTCAGGTACTCTGGGCTTCTGGGTGGTGAATCAGCGAGGCAAATTCGGGGCTGGAGTCCCCCTGTTGCATTTTTCCTTCCTCTTTCGAGTTGTCTTCTTGGTGTGGCAGGTGAATCAGTGAGGCTCTTCTTTTGCTTTCTGTTTGTTCAGCACAAACTGTAACTCCACACCACCATGTAAGTGCCTTTGCTCCTTTTTCCTTCCAATTTTCCCTCATCCTGCTGCTCACCCTCCTTCCGCTCGATCTATCGCGACAGCCATGGAGTGGTTTCGATCTTCTCTTTTCCTTTTCTTTGGCCTGAGTTGGTTGCAAATAGGCACTGCTACAGTGCCTTCTTCTCTTCTTTTCTCTTCTCTCTCTCTGGATTCTGAAACACCCTCTTTTACTCCAAACTCTAAAACACCCCTCTCTGCGTAGCAAATCCATACGGAAGAGCCCTTTAATTTATTTTAAGTGTCAGAGTATTAAATTTTTAATTACATTTTTCTTTGTGTAATTGATTGTGTGGGGTTTTTTTTTGCGTTCCTGAAAATCGTGGTGAACCCAATTTTTGGTGTTGATTTTTGGGTTGAATACTTGAATTACGGTGTTGATTTCTGGGATGAATACTTGAATTATTCGAATGGAGGAAGGATACATCAGGTTCAATTTTTTGTCCAAAGTAATTGTGGGTGTTGGTGATGTACAATTTTATTCCACAAATTTTGCTGCTGAATTTTTTTCTTTGAACTCCATACGAGGTCTAAAAACATCCCCGATATGCAGCAGGCTTTTGGGATCTTCTGGTCAGGTACTCTGGGCTTCTAGGTGGTTAATCAGCGAGGCCAATCTGCGGATTGAGGCCCCCTGTTGCATTTTACCTTTCTCTTTTGAGTTGTCTTCTTAGTGTGGCTGGTGAATGAGTGAGCCTCATCTTTTGCTTTCTATTTGTTCAGCACAATCTCTAACTCCACACCACCATGTAAGTGCCTTTCCTGCTTTCTCCCTCTAATTTTCCCTTATCCACCTGCTCATCCTCCTTCCGCTCAATCTATCTCGACAGCCATTGGGTGGTTTCCATCTTCTCTTTTCCTGTTTTTTGGCCTAAGTTGGTTGCAAACAGGCACTGCCACAGTGCCTTCTTCTCTTCATTTCTCATCTCTCTCTCTGGATTCTCGAACACCCCCTCTTACTCCAAACTCTAAACCACCCCTCTGTGCCTAGTAATTCAATGGGGAAGAGCCCTTTAATTTAATTTAAATGTATGAGTTTTAAAATTTTCATTACATTTTGCTTTGTGTAATTGATTGTGCGGTTTTTTTTTTCTTCTTCAAAATCGTAGAGAAACTAATTTTTGGTGCTGATTTCTGGGTTGAAAACTTGAATTACGGTCTAAAAACATCGCCATTATGTACCAGCCTTTTGGGGCCCTTCTAGTCAGGTACTCTGGGCTTCTGGGTGGTGAATCAGCGACGCCAATTCGGGGCTGGGGGCCCCCTGTTGCATTTTTCCTTCCTCTTTCGAGTTGTCTTCTTAGTGTGGTTGGTGAATCAGTGAGGCTCTTCTTTTGCTTTCTGTTTGTTCAGCACAAACTGTAACTCCACACCACCATGTAAGTGCCTTTGCTCCTTTTTCGTTCCAATTTTCCCTCATCCTGCTGCTCACCCTACTTCCGCTCGATCTATCTCGACAGCCATGGAGTGGTTTCGATCTTCTCTTGTCCTTTTTTTTGGCCTTAGTTGGTTGCAAACAGGCACTGCTATAGTGCCTTCTTCTCTTCCTTTCTCTTCTCTCTCTCTGGATTCTCGAACACCCTATTTTACTCCAAAGTCTAAACCACCCTTCTCTGCCTAGCAAATCCATACGAAAGAGCCCTTTAATTTATTTTAAATGTTTGAGTATTAAATTTTTAATTACATTTTTCCTTGTGTAATTTATTGTGTGGGATTTTTTTTCGTTCCTGAAAATCGTAGTCAACCCAATTTTTGGTGTTGATTTTTGGGTAGAATACTTGAATTACGGTGTTGATTTCTGGGATGAATACTTGAATTACTCGAATGGCGGAAGGATACATCAGGTACAATTTTTTGTCCAAAGTAATAGTGGGTGTTGGTGATTTACAATTTTATTCCACAAATTTTGCTACTGAATTTTTTTCTTTGAACTCCATACGAGGTCTAAAAGCATCCCCGTTATGCAGCAGGCTTTTGAGGATCTTTTGGTCAGGTACTCTAGGTTTCTAGGTGGTCAATCAGTGAGGCCAATTTGGGGATTGAGGCCCCCTGTTGCATTTTACCTTTCTCTTTCGAGTTGTCTTCTTAGTGTGGCTGGTGAATCAGTGAGGCTCGTCTTTTGCTTTCTGTTTGTTCAGCACAAACTGTAACTCCACACCACCATGTAAGTGCCTTTGCTCCTTTTTCCCTCCAATTTTCCCTCATCCTGCTGCTCATCCTGCTTCCGCTCGATCTATCTTGACAGCCATGGAGTGGTTTCGATCTTCTCTTTTCTTTCTTTTTGGCCTCAGTTGGTTGCTAACAGGCACTGCTACAGTGCCTTCTTCTCTTCTTTTCTCTTCTCTCTCTCTGGATTCTCGAACACCCTCTTTTACTCCATACTCTAAACCACCCCTCTCTCCCTAGCAAATCCATATGGAAGAGCCCTTCATTGTGTAATTTTTAAATGTCTGAGTATTAAATTTTTAATTACATTTTTCATTGTGTAATTGATTGTGTGGGGTTTTTTTTCGTTCCTGAAAATCGTAGTGCACCCAATTTTTGGTGTTGATTTTTGGGTTGAATAGTTGAATTAGGGTGTTGATTTCTGGGTCGAATACTTAAATTATTCGAATGGAGGAAGGTTACATGCAGTACAATCTTGTGTCCAAACTAATTGTGGGTGTTGGTGATGTACAATTTTATTCCACAATTTTTGCTTTTGAATTTTTTTCTTTCAACTCCAGACAAGGTCTAAAAATGTCCCCGTTATGCAGCAGGCTTTTGGCGCTCTTCTGGTCAGCTATTCTGGGCTTCTGGGTGGCGAATCAGCGAGGCGAATTTTGGGATGGAGGCCCTCTATTGCATTTTTCTTTCCTCTTTCGAGTTGTCTTCTTAGTGTGGCTGGTGAATCAGTGAAGCTCCTCCTTTGCTTTCTTTTTGTTCAGCAGAAACTCGAACTCCACACCACCATGTAA
>JACYFF010031954.1:55331975-55352700 GCA_017589665.1 Selenicereus undatus
AGGTACAATTTTGTGTCCAAAGTAATTGTGGGTGTTGGTGATGTACAATTTTATTCCACAAATTTTGCTTCTGAATTTTTTTCTTTGAACTCCATACGAGGGGATCTTCTGGTCAGGTGCTCTAGGCTTCTGGGTTGCGAATCAGCGAGCCCAATTTGGGGATTGAGGCCTCCTGTTGCATTTTACCTTCCTCTTTCAGGTTGTCTTCTTAGTGTGGCTGGTGAATCAGTGAGGCTCGTCTTTTTCTTTCTGTTTGTTCAGCACAAACTCTAACTCTACTCCACGATGTAAGTGCCTTTGCTCCTCTCTCCTTCAAAATTTCCCTCATCCTGCTGCTCATTCTCCTTCTGCTCGATATATCTCGACAGCCATGGAGTGGTTTCGATCGTCTCTTTTCCTATTTTTTGGCCAGAGCTAGTTGCAAACAGGCACTGCTACAATGCCTTCTTCTCTTTTTTTCTCTTTTCTCTCTCTGAATTCTCGAACACCTCCTCTTACTCCAAACTCTAAAACACCCCTATCTGCCTAGTAATTCCATAGGGAAGAGCCCTTTAATTTAATTTAAATGTATGAGTTTTAAAATTTTCATTATATTTTGCTTTATGTAATTGATTGTGCGGTTTTTTTTCCTTCTTGAAAATCGTAGTGAAACCAATTTTTGGTGCTGATTTCTGGGTTGAAAACTTGAATTACGTTCTAAAAACATCGCCATTATGTAGCAGCCTTTTGGGGCCCTTCTAGTCAGGTACTCTGGGCTTCTGGGTGGTGAATCAACGAGGCAAATTCGGGGCTGGAGGCCCCCTGTTACATTTTTCCTTCCTCTTTCGAGTTGTCTTCTTAGTGTGGCTGGTGAATAAGTGAGGCTCTTCTTTTGCTTTCTGTTCGTTCAGCACAAACTGTAACTCCACACCACCATGTAAGTGCCTTTGCTCCTTTTTCCTTCCGATTTTCCCTCATCCTGCTGCTCATCCTCCTTCCGCTCGATCTATCTCGACAGCCATGGAGTGGTTTCGATCTTCCCTTTTCCTTTTTTTTGGCCTGAGTTGGTTGCAAACCGGCACTGCTATAGTGCCTTCTTCTCTTCTTTTCTCTTCTCTCTCTCTGGATTCTCCAACACCTTCTTTTACTCCAAACTCTAAACCACCCCTCTCTGCCTAGCAAATCCATATGGAAGAGCCCTTTAATTTAATTTAAGTGTCTGAGTATTAAATTTTTAATTACATTTTTCTTTGTGTAATTTATTGTGTGGGGCTTTTTTTTCGTTCTTAAAAATCGTAGTGAACCCAATTTTTGGTGTTGATTTTTGGGTTGAATACTTGAATTACGGTGTTGATTTCTGGGATGAATACTTGAATTACTCGAACGGAGGAAGGATACATCAGGTACAATTTTTTGTCCAAAGTAATTGTGGGTGTTGGTGATGTACAATTTTATTCCACAATTTTTGCTTTTGAATTTTTTTGTTTCAACTCCCGACAAGGTCGAAAAATGTCCCCGTCATGCAGCACGCTTTTGGGGCTCTTCTGGTCGGCTACTCTGGGCTTCTGGGTGGCGAATCAGCGAGGCCAATTATGGGCTGGAGGCCCTCCATTGCATTTTTCTTTCCTCTTTCGAGTTGTCTTCTTAGTGTGGCTGGTGAATCAGTGAAGCTCTTCCTCTGCTTTCTGTTTCTTCAGCAGAAACTCTAACTCCACACCACCATGTAAGTGCCTTTGGTGCTTTCTCCATCCAATTTTCCCTCATCTTGCTGCTCATCCTCCTTCCGCTCGATCTGTCTCGACAGCCATGGAGTGGTTTCGATCTTCTCTTTTCCTACTTTTTAGCCTGAGTTGGTTGCAAACAGGCAGTGCTACAGTGCCTTCTTCTCTTCTTTTCTCTTCTCTCTCTCTGGATGCTCGAACACCCTATTTTACTCCAAACTCTAAACCACCCCTCTCTGCCTAGCAAATCCATGCGGAAGAGCCCTTTAATTTAATTTAAATGTCTGAGTATTAAATTTTTAATTATACTTTGCTTTGTGTAATTGATTGTGTGGGGTTTTTTTTTCGTTCTTGAAAATCGTAGTGAACCCAATTTTGGTGTTGATTTTTGTGTTAAATAGTTGAATTACGGTGTTGATTTCTGGGTCGAATACTTAAATTACACGAATGGAGGAAGGATACACCCAGTACAATCTTGTGTCCAAACTAATTGTGGGTGTTGGTGATGTACAATTTTATTCCACAAATTTTGCTTTTGACTTTTTTTCTTTCAACTCCATACAAGGTCTAACATGTCCCCGTTATGCAGCAGGCTTTTGGGGCTCTTCTGGTCAGCTACTCTGGGCTTCTGGGTGGCGAATCAGCGAGGCGAATTTTCGGCTGGAGGCCCTCTATTGCATTTTTCCTTCCTATTTCGAGTTGCCTTCTTAGTGTGGCTGGTGAATCAGTGAAGCTCTTCCTTTGCTTTTTGTTTGTTCAGCAAAAACTCTAACTCCACACCACCATGTAAGTGCCTTTGGTCCTTTCTCCCTCCAATTTTCCCTTATCGTGTTGCTCATTTTCCATCCGCTCGATCTATCTCGACGGCCATGGAGTGGTTTCGATCTTCTCTTTTCCTCCCTTTTGGCCTGAGTTGATTGCAAACAGGCACTGCTACAGTGCCTTCTTCTCTTCTTTTCTCTTCTCTCTCTCTGGATTCTCGAACACCCTCTTTTACTCCAAACTGTAAACCACCCCTCTCTGCCTAGCAAATCCATACGGAAGAGCCCTTTAATTTAATTTAAATGTCTGAGTATTAAATTTTTAATTACATTTTGGTTTGTGTAATTGATTGTGTGGGCTTTTTTTTTCATTCTTGAAAATCGTAGTGAACCCAATTTTTGGTGTTGATTTTTGGGTTGAATACTTGAATTACGGTGTTGATTTCTGGGATGAATGCTTGAATTACTCGAATGGAGGAAAGATACATCAGGTACAATTTTTTGTCCAAAGTAATTGTGGGTGTTGGTGATGTACAATTTTACTCCACAAATTTTGCTGCTGAATTATTTTCTTTGAACTCCATACGAGGTCTAAAAACATCCCCGTTCTGCAGCAGGCTTTTGGGGATCTTCTGGTCAGGTACTCTGGGCTTCTAGGTGGTGAATCAGCGAAGCCAATTTGGGAGTTGAGGCCCCCTGTTGCATTTTACCTTTCTCTTTCGAGTTGTCTTCTTATTGTGGCTGGTGTATCGGTGAGGCTCATACTTTGCCTTCTGTTTGTTTAGTAGAAACTCTAACTCCACACCACCATGTAAGTGCCTTTGCTCGTTTCTCTTTCCAATTTTCCCTCATCCTGCTGCTCATACTCCCTTCGCTCGATCTGTCTCGAAAACCATGGAGTGGTTTTGATCTTCTCTTTTCCTGCTTTTTGGCCTGAGTTGGTTGCAAACAGGCACTCCTACAGTGCCTTCTTCTCTTCTTTTCTCTTCTCTCTCTCTTGATTCTCGAACACCCTCTCTTAATCCAAACTCTAAACCACCCCTCTCTGCCTAGTAAATCCATGGGGAAGAGCCCTTTAATTTAATTTAAACGTCTGAGTATTAAATTTTTAATTATATTTTGATTTGTGTAATTGATTGTGTGGAGTTTTTTTTCGTTCTTGAAAATCGTCGTGAACCCAAATTTGGTGTTGATTTTTGGGTTGAATAGTTGAATAACGGTGTTGATTTCTAGGTCAAATACTTAAATTACTCGAATGGAGGAAGGATACATCCAGTACAATCTTGTGTCCAAACTAATTGTGGGTGTTGGTGATGTACAATTTTATTCCACAAATTTTGTTTTTGAATGTTTTTCTTTAAACTCCATACAAGGTCTAACATGTCCCCGTTATGTAGCAGGCTTTTGGGGCTCTTGTGGTCAGCTACTCTGGGATTCTAGGTGGCGAATCAGCGAGGCCAATTCTTGGCTGGAGGCCCCCTGTTGCATTTTTCTTTCCTCTTTCGAGTTGTCTTCTTAGTGTGGCTGGTGAATAAGTGAGGCTCATCCTTTGCTTTCTGTTTGTTTAGCAGAAACTCTAACTCCACACCACCATGTAAGTGCCTTTGCTCCTATCTCCTTCCAATTTTCCCTCATCCTGCTGCTCATCCTTCTTCCGCTCCATCTGTCTCGACAACCATGGAGTGGTTTCGATCCTCCCTTTTCCTGCTTTTTGGCCTCAGTTGATTGCAAAAAGGCACTGCTACAGTGCCTTCTTGTCTTCTTTTCTCTTTTCTCTCTCTGGATTCTCGAACACCCCCTCTGACTCCAGACTCTAAACCACCCCTCTCCTCCTAGTAATTCCATGGGGAAGAGCCCTTTAATTTAATTTAAATGTCTATGTTTTAAATTTTTAATTATATTTTGCTTTGTGTAATTGATTGTGTGGTTTTTTTTTTGTTCTTGAAAATCGTAGTGAACGTAATTTTGGCGTTGATTTTTCCATTGAATACTTAAATTACGGCGTTGATTTCTGGCTCAAATACTTGAATTACTCGAATGGAGGAAGGTTACATCCAGTATAATTTTGTGTCCAAATTAATTGTGGGTGTTGGTGATCTACAACTTTATTCCACGAATTTTGCTTCTGAATTTTTTTTTGTGACCTCCGTACAAATTCGAAAAACGACCCCGTTATGCATCATTCTTTTGGGGCTCTTCCGGTCAGGTGCTATGCGCTTCTGGGTGGCGAATCAGCGATGCCAATTCGGCCCCCTGTTGCATTTTTCCTTCCACTATCAAGTTGTCTTCTTAGTGTGGCTGGTGAATCAGTGTGGCTCTTCTTTTGCTTTCTGTTTGTTCAGCACAAACTCTAACTCCACACCACCATGTGAGTGCCTTTGCTCCTTTCTCCTTCATATTTTCCCTCATCCTCCTGCTCATCTTCCTCCCGCTCGATCTCTCTTGACAGCCATGGAGTGGTTTCGATCTTCTTTTTTCCTGTTTTTCGGCTTGAGCTGGTTGCAAACAGGCATTGCTACAGTGCCTTCTTCTCTTCTTTTCTCTTCTCCCTCCCTGGATTCTCGAACACCCCTCTCTGGCTAGTAATTCCATAGGCAAGAGCCCTTTAATTTAATTTAAATGTCTGAGTTTTAAATTTTTAATAATATTTTGCTTTGTGTGGTTGATTGTGTGGTTGTTTTTTTTTTGTTCTTCAATATTGTAGTGAACCAAATTTTCGTGTTGATTTTTTGGTTGAATGCTTGAGTTTCGATGTTGATTTCTGGGTTGAATATTCGAACTACTCGAATGGAGGAAGGATACATCAGGTACAATTTTGTGTCCAAAGTAATTGTTGGTGTTGGTGATGTACAATTTTATTCCACAAATTTTGCTTCTGAATTTTTTTCTTTGAACTCCATACGAGGGGATCTTCTGGTCAGGTGCTCTAGGCTTCTGGGTTGCGAATCAGCGAGCCCAATTTGGGGATTGAGGCCTCCTGTTGCATTTTACCTTCCTCTTTCAGGTTGTCTTCTTAGTGTGGCTGGTGAATCAGTGAGGCTCGTCTTTTTCTTTCTGTTTGTTAAGCACAAACTCTAACTCTACTCCACCATGTAAGTTCCTTTGCTCCTTTCTCCTTCAAATTTTCCCTTATTCTGCTGCTCATCCTCCTTCCGCTCGATCTATCTCCAAAGCCATGGAGTGGTTTCGATCTTCTCTTTTCTTGTTTTTTGGCCAGAGCTAGTTGCAAACAGGCATTGCTACAATTCCTTCTTCTCTTCTTTTCTCTTCTCTCTCTCTGAATTCTCGAACACCCCCTCTTACTCCAAACTCTAAACCACCCCTCTCTGCCTAGTAATTCCATGGGGAAGAGCCCTTTAATTTAATTTAATTTAAATGTATGAGTTTTAAAATTTTCATTATATTGCTTTATATAATTGATTGTGCGGTTTTTTTTTCTTTCAAAATCGTAGTGAAACCAATTTTTAGTGCTGATTTCTATGTTGAAAACTTGAATTATGATCTAAAAATGTCCCCGTTATGCAGCAGGCTTTTGGGGCACTTCTGGTAAGCTACTCCGGCCTTCTGGCTGGCGAATCAGCGAGGCCAATCTGGGGCTGGAGGCTCCTTATTGCATTTTCCTTTCCTCTTTTGAGTTGTCTTCTTATTGTGGCTGGTGAGTCAGTGAGGCTCTTCCTTTGCTTTCTGTTTGTTCAACACAAACTCTAATTCCACTCCACCATGTAAGTGCCTTTGCTCCTTTCTCCTTGCAATTTTCCCCCCATCTTGCTTCTCATCCAACTTCCGCTCGATCTATCTCGACAGCCATGGAGTGGTTTCGATCTTCTCGTTTCCTGCGTTTTGGCCTGAGTTGGTTGCAAACAGGCACTGCTACTGTGCCTTCTTCTCTTCTTTTCTCTTCTCTCTCTCTGAATTCTTGAACACCCCCTCTTACTCTAAACTCTAAACCACCCCTTACTGCCTACTAATTCCATGGGGAAGAGCCCTTTAATTTAATTTAAAGGTCTGAGTTTTAAATTTTTAATTATATTTTGATTTGTGTAATTGATTGTGTGGTTTTTTTTGGTTCTTGAAAATCGTAGTGAACGCAATTTTGGTGTTGACTTTTGGGTTGAATGCTTAAATTACGGTGTTGATTTCTTGGTTGAATACTTCAATTACTCGAATGGAGGAAGGTTACATCCAGTATAATTTTGTGTCCAAATTAATTGTTGGTGTTGGTGATGTACAATTTTATTAACCGAATTTTGCTTCTGAATTTTTTTCTTTGAACTCCATACAAGGTCGAAAAACGACCCCGTTATGCAGCAGGCTTTTGGGGATCTTCTGGTCAGCTACTCTGGGCTTCTGGGTGGCGAATCAGCGATGCCAATTCGGCCCCCTGTTGCATTTTTCCTTCCACTATCGAGTTGTCTTCTTGGTGTGGCTGGTGAATCAGTGAGGCTCTGGTTTTGCTTTCTGTTTGTTCAGCACAAACTCTAACTCCACAACACCATGTGAGTGCCTTTGCTCCTTTCTCCTTCCAATTTTCCCTCATCCTCCTACTGATCTTCCTCTCGCTCGATCTCTCTCGACAGCCATGGAGTGGTTTCGATCATCTTTTTTACTGTTTTTCTGCCTAACTTGGTTGCGAACAGGCACTGCTATAGTGCCTTATTCTCTTCTTTTCTCTTCTCTCTCTGGATTCTCGAACACCTCTCTCTTCTTAGTAATTCCATTGGGAAGAGCCCTTTAATTTAATTTAAATGTCTGAGTTTTAAATTTTTAATTATATTTTCCTTTGGTGTTGATTTTTGGGTTGAATGCTTGAATTACGGTCTTGATTTCTAGGTTGAATACTTGAATTACTCGAATGGAGGAAGGATACATCAGGTACAATTTCGTGTCCAAAGTAATTGTGGGTGTTTGTGTGGTACAACTTTATTCGACGAATTTTGTTTTTGCATTTTTTTCTTTGAACTCCATACGAGGTCTAAAAACATCCCCGTTATGCAGCAGGCTTCTGGGGATCTTTGGTCAAGTACTCTAGGCTTCTGGGTTCTGAATCAGCGAGCCCAATTTGGGGATTGAGGCCCCCTGTTGCATTTTACCTTACTCTTTCAAGTTGTCTTCTTAGTGTGGCTGGTGAATAAGTGAGGCTCATCTTTGGCTTTCTGTTTGTTCAGCACAAACTCTAACTCTACACCTCCATGTAAGTGCCTTTGCTCCTTTCTCCTTCTGATTTTCCCTCATCCTCCTGCTCATCCTCCTTCCGCTTGTTCTATCTCGACACCCATGGAGTGGTTTCGATCTTTTCCTTGCCTGTTTTATAGCTTGAGTTGGTTGCACACAGGCACTGCTACAGTGCCTTCTTCTCTTCTTTTCTCCTCTCTCGCTCTGGATTCTCGAACACCCCCTCTTTGTCTAAACTCCAAACCACCCCTCTTTGCCTGGTAATTCCATAGGGAAGAGCCCTTTAATTTAATTTAAATGTCTAAGTTTTAAATTTTTCATTATATTTTGCTTTTTTTAATTGATTGTCTGGTTTTTTTTTTCTTCTTGAAACTCGTCGTGAAACCAATTTTTGGTATTGATTTCTGGGTTGAAAACTTGAATTAATGTCTAAAAACGTCGCCGTTATGTAGCAGGCTTTTGGGGCTCTTCTAGTGAGGTACTCTGGGCTTCTGGGTGGTGAATCAGCCAGGCCAATTTCAGGTTGGAGGGCCCCTGTTGCACTTTTCCTTCCTCTTTTGAGTTGTCTTCTTAGTGTGGCTGGTGAATCAGTGAGGCTCTTCTTTTGCTTTCTATTTGTTCGGCTCAAACTCTAACTCCACCCCACCATGTAAGTGCCTTTGCTCCTTTCTCCATCCAATTTTCCCTCATCCTGTTGCTCGTCCTCTTTCCGCTCGATCTATCTCGACAGCCATGGAGTGGTTTTGATCTTCCCTTTTCCTTTTCTTTGCCTGAGTTGGTTGCGAACATGCACAGTTACAGTGCCTTCTTCTATTCTTTTCTCTTCTCTCTCTTTGGATTCTTTAACACCCTCTCTTACTCCAAACTCTAAACCAGTGAGGCACAACTACGACTTGGAGGTCCCCTGTTGCATTTTTCTTTCCTCTTTCGAGTTGTCTTCTTAGTGTGGTTGGTGAATCAGTGAGGCTCTTCCTTTTCTTTTTGTTTGTTCAGCAGAAACTCTAACTCCACACCACCATGTAAGTGCCTTTGTTCCTTTCTCCTTCAAATTTTACCTCATCCTACTGCTCATCCTCGTTTCGCTCGATCTATCTCGATAGCGATCGAGTGGTTTCGATCTTCTCTTTTCCTGTTTTTTGGCCTGACTTGGTTGCAAACAAGCACTGCTACAGTGCCTTCTTCTCTTCTTTTCCCTTCTCTCTCTGTGGATTCTCGAACACCCCTCTCTACCTAGTAATTCCATTGGGAAGAGCCATTTAAATTAATTTAAATGTCTGAGTTTTAAATTTTAATCTATATTTTGCTTTGTGTAATTGATTGTGTGGGTTTTTTTTTGTTCTTCAAAATCGTAGTGAACCAAATTGTGGTGTTGATTTGTGGGTTGAATACTTGAATTACGGTGTTTATTTCCGGGGTGAATACTTGAACTCCATACGAGCTCTAAAAACATCCCGTTATGTAGCAGACTTTTGGGGATCTTCTAGTTACGTACTCTAGGCTTCCGGGTGGTGAATCAGCGAGGCCAATTTGGGGATTGAGGCCCCCTATTGCATTTTGCCTTCCTCTTTCGAGTTGTCTTCTTAGTGTGGCTAGTGAATTAGTGAGGCTCTTCTTTTGCTTTCTGTTTGTTCAGCACAAACTCTAACTCCACACCACCATGTAAGTGCCTTTGCTCCTTTCACCTTCCAATTTTCCCTCATCCTCCTGCTCATCCTCCTTCCGCTCGATCTATCTCGACAGCCATGGAGTGGTTTTGATCTTCTCTTTTCCGGTTTTATAGCCTGAGTTGGTTACAAACAAGCACCGCTACAGTTCCTTCTTCTCTAAACACCCCTTCTTACTCCACACTCTAAACCACCGCTATCTCCCTAGTAAATCCAAGGGGAAGAGCCCGTTGATTTAATTTAAATGTTTGAGTTTTAAATTTTTAATTATATTTTGATTTGTGCAATTGATTGTGTGGTTTTTTTTTTTTCTGGGAAATCGTAGTGAACCCAATTTTGGTGTTGATTTTTGGGTTGAGTACTTAAATTACGGTGTTGATTTCTGGGTTGAATACTTGAATTACTCAAATAGACGAAGGGTGCATCAGGTACAATTTTTTGTCCAAACTAATTGTGGGTGTTGGTGATGTACAATTTTATTCCGTGAATTTTGCTTGTGAATTTTTTTCTTTCAACTCCATACGACGTCTAAAAACATCCCCGTTATGAAGCAGCCTTTTGGGGATCTTTTGGTCAGGTACTCTGGGCTTCTGGGTGGTGAATGAACGAGGCCAATTTCAGGATCGAGGCCCCCTGTTGCATTTTACCTTCCTCTTTTGAGTTGTCTTCTTAGTGTGGCTGGTGAATCAGTGAGGCTCTTCTTTTGTTTTCTGTTTGTTAAGCACAAACTCTAACTCCACACCATCATGTGAGTGCCTTTGCTCCTTTCTTCTTCTAATTTTCCCTCATCCTCCAGCTCATCCTCCTTTCGCTTGATCTATCTCGACAGCCATGGAGTGGTTTTGATATTCTCTTTTCCTGTTTTATAGCCTGAGTTGGTTTCAAACAGGCACTGCTAAGGTGCCTTATTCTCTTCTTTTCTCCTATCTCTCTTTGGATTCTCGAACACCCTCTCTTACTCCAAACATTAAACCACCACTCTTTTCCTAGTAAATCCATGGGGAAGAGCCCGTTAATTTAATTTAAATGTTTGAGTTTTAAATTTTTAATTACATTTTGATTTGTGTAATTGATTGTGTGGTTTTTTTTTGTTCTGGAAAATCATGGTGAACCCAATTTTGGTGTTGATTTTTGGGTTGAATTACGGTGTTGATTTCTGGGTTGAATACTTGAATTACTCGAATGGACGAAGGGTGCATTAGGTACAATTTTGTGTCCAAACTAATTGTGGGTGTTGGTGATGTACAATTTTCTTCCACGAATTTTGCTTCTGAATTTTTTTCTTGTAACTCCATACGAGGTCAAAAAACATCCCCGTTATGCAGCAGGCTTTTGGGGATCTTTTGGTCTGGTACTCTGGGCTTCTGGGTGGTGAATCAGCGAGGCCAATTTCGGGATTGAGGCCCCCTGTTGCATTTTACCTTCCTCTTTCGAGTTGTCTTCTTAGTGTGGCTGGTGAATCAGTGAGGCTCTACTTTTGCTTTCTATTTGTTCAGCACAAACTCTAACTCCACACCACCATGTGAGTGCCTTTGCTCCTTTCTCCTTCTAATTTTCCCTCATCCTCCTTCCGCTCGATCTATCTCGACAGGCATGGAGTGGTTTCGATCTTCTCTTTCCCTATTTTATAGCCTGAGTTGGTTTCGAACAGGCACTGCTAAAGTGCCTTGTTCTCTTCTTTCCTCCTCTCTCTCTCTGTGGATTCTCGAACACCCTCTCTTACTCCAAACTCTAAACCACCCCTCTCTGCCTAGTAAATCCATGGAGAAGAGCACGTTAATTTAATCTACATGTCTCAGTATTAAATTTTTAATTATATTTTGCTTTGTGTAGTTGATTGTGTGGTTTTTTTTTGTTCTTTAAAATCGTAGTGAACCCAATTTTGGTGTTGATTTTTGGGTTAAATACTTGAATTACGGTGTTGATTTCTTGATCGAATACTTGAATTACTTGAATGGAGGAAGGATACATCAAGTACAATCTTGTGTCCAAACTAATTGTGGGTGTTGGTGATGTACAATTTTATTCCACAAATTTTGCGTTTGAATTTTTTTCTTTGAACTCCATACAAGGTTTAAAAGAGTCCCCGTTATGCAGCAGGCTTTTAGAGCTCTTCTGGTCAGCTACACTGGGCTTCTGGGTGGCGAATCAACGAGGCCAATTTGCGGTTGGAGGCCCCCTGTTGCATTTTCCTTTCCTCTTTCGAGTTGTCTTCTTAGTGTGGCTGCTGAATCAGTAAGGCTCTTACTTTGCTTTCTGTTTGTTCAGCACAAACTCTAACTCCAGCCCACCGTGTAAGTGCCTTTGCTCCTTTCTCCTTCCAATTTTCCCTTATCCTCCTGCTCATCCTTCTTACGCTTGATCTATCTTGACAGCCATGGAGTGGTTTCGATCTTCTCTTTTCTAGTTTTTTAGCTTGAGTTGGTTGCAAATAGGCACTGCTACAGTGCCTACTTCTCTTCTTTTCTCTTCTCTCTCTTTGGATTCTCGAACACCCCCTCTGACACCAAACTCTAAGCCACCCTTCTATGCCTAGAAATTCCATGGGGAAGAGCCCTTTAATTTAAGTTAAATGTCCGATTTTTAAATTTTTAATCATATATTTGCTTTATGTAATTGACTGTGTAGGTTTTTTTTTGTTCTTGAAAATCATTGTGAACCCAATGTTGGTGTTGATTTTTGGGTTGAACACTTGAATTACAATGTTGATTTCTGGGTCGAATACTTGAATTACTCGAGTGGAGGAAGGATACATCCAGTACAGTCTTGTGTCGAAACTAATTGTGGGTGTTAGTGATGTACAGTTTTATTCCACAAATTCTGCTTTTGAATTTTTTTCTTTGAAGTCCATACAAGGTCGAAAAACGACCCCTGTATGCAGCAGGCTTTTAGGGCTCTTCTGGTAAGCTACTCTGGGCTTCTTAGTGGCGAACCAGGGAGGCCAATTTGCGGCTGGAGGCCCCCTGATGCATTTTGCTTTCCTCATTCGAGTTGTCTTCTTACTGTGGCTGGTGAATCAGTGAGGCTCTTCCTTTGTTTTCTGTTTGTTCAGCAGAAGCTCTAACTCCACGCCACCATGTAAGTGCGTTTGCTCCTTTCTCCTTGAAATTTTCCCTCATCCTGTTGCTCATCCTCCTTCCGCTCGATCTATCTCCACAACCATGCAGTGGTTTCGGACTTCTCTTTTCCTGTTTTTTGGCCTGAGTTGGTGGCAAACAGGCACTGCTACAGTGCCTTCTTCTCTTCTTTTCTCTTCTGTCTCTTTGGATTCTCGAACACCGCTCTCTGCCTAGTAATTAAATTGGGAAGAGCCATTTAATTTAATTTAAATGTCTGAGTTTTAAATTTTAATCTATATTTTGCTTTGTGTATTTGATTGTGTGGGGTTTTTTTTTTGTTCTTTAAAATCGTAGTGAACCAAATTTTGGGGTTGATTTTTGGGTTGAATACTTGAATTACGGTGTTGATTTCTGGGTTGAGTACTTGAATTACTCGAACGGAGGAAGGATACATCAGGTAAAATTTTGTGTCCAAACTAATTGTGGGTGTTAGTGATGTACAATTTTATTCCACGAATTTTGCTCTTGAATTTTTTTCTTTGAGCTCCACACAAGGTCTAAAAACGTCACCGTTATGCAGCAGGCTTTTGGGGCTCTTCTGGTTAGGTACTCTGGGCTTCTGTGTGGCGAATCAGCGAGGCCAATTTGGGGCAGGAGGGCCCCTGTTGCATTTTTCCTTCCTCTTTCGAGTTGTCTTCTTAGTGTGGCTGGTGAATCAGTAAGGCTCTTCTTTTACTTTCTCCTTGTTCAACACAAACTCTAACTCCACACCACCATGTAAGTGCCCTTGCTCCTTTCTCCTTTCATTTTTCCATCATCCTCCTGCTCATCCTCCTTCCGCTCGATCTATGTCGACACCCTTGGAGTGGTTTCGATCTTCTCTTCTCCTGTTTTATAGCCTGAGTTGGTTTCAAACAGGCACTGCTAAAGTGCGTTGTTCTCTTCTTTTCTCCTCCCTCTCTTTGGATTCTCTAACACCCTCTCTTACGCCAAACTCAAAACCACCCCTCTCTGCCTAGTATTTCCATGGGAAGAGCCCTTTAATTTAATTTAAATGTCTGAGTTTTAAATTTTTAATTATATTTTGCTTTGTGTAATTGATTGTGTTGGATTTTTATTTTGTTCTAGAAAATCGTAGTGAAACCAATTTTTGGAGTTGATTTTTGGGTTGAAAACTTGAATTACGGTCTAAAAACGTCGTCGTTATGTGGCAGGCTTTTGGTGCACTTCTAGTCAAGTACTTTGGGCTTCTCGATGGTGAATCAGCGAGGCTAATTTGGGACTGCAGGCCCCCAGTTGCATTTTTCCTTCCTCTTTCGAGTTGTCCTCTTAGTGTGGCTGTGAATCAGTGAGGCTCTTCTTTTGCTTTCTGTTTGTTCAGCACAAACGCTAACTCCACACCACCATGTAAGTGCCTTTGCTCCTTTCTCCTTCCAATTTTCCCTTATCCTCTTGCTCATCCTTCTTACGCTTGATCTATCTCGACAGCCATGGAGTGGTTTCGATCTTCTCTTTTCCAGTTTTTTGGCTTGAGTTGGTTGCAAATAGGCACTGCTACAGTGCCTACTTCTCTTCTTTTCTCTTCTCTCTCTCTGGATTCTCGTACACCCTCTCTTACTCCAAACTCTAAACCATCCCTCTCTGCTTAGTAAATCCATGGGGAAGAGCCCTTTAATTTAATTTAATTTAAATGTCTGAGTATTAACTTTTTAATTATACTTTGGTTTGTGTAATTGATTGCGTGGTTTTTTTTTGTTCTTAAAAATCGTGGTGAACCCAATTTTGGTGTTGATTTTTGGGTTGAATACTTGGATTACGGTGCTGATTTCTGGGTCGAACACTTGAATTACTCGAATGGAGGACGGATACATCCAGTACAATCTTGTGTCCAAACTAATTGTGGGTGTTGGTGATGTATAAGTTTATTCCACAGAGTTTGCTTTGGAATTTTTTTCTTTGAACTACATACAATGTCTAAAAATGTCCCGGTTATGCAACAAGCTTTTGGGGCTCTTCTGGTCAGCTACTCTGGGCTTCTGGGTGGCGAATCAGCAAGGCCAAATTGGGGTCGGACGCCCCCTATTGCTTTTTTCCTTACACTTTCGAGTTGTCTTCTAAATGTGGCTCATGAATCAGTGAGGCCCTTCCTTTGGTTTCTGTTTGTTCAGCAGAAAGTCTAACTCCACACCACCTTGCAAGTGCCTTTGCTCCTTTCTCCTTCAAATTCTCCCTCATCCTCCTACACATGCTCCTTCCGCTAAATCTATCTCGACAGACATGCAGTGGATTTGATCTTCTCTTTTCTTGTTTTATAGCCTAAGTTGGTTGCAAACAGGCACTACTACAGTGTCGTGTTCTCTTCTTTTCTCCTCTCCTTTTTTGGATTCTCAAACACGACCTCTTACTCTAAACTCTAAACGACCCCTCTGTGCCTAGTAATTCCATGGGGAAGAGCCCTTTAATTTAAATTAAATGTCTAAGTTTCAAATTTTTAATTATATTTTGCTTTGTGTAATTGATTGTGTGGTTTTTTTTTGTTCTTGAAAATCGTTGTGAACCTAATTTGGTGTTGATTTTTGGGTTGAATACTTATATTACAGTGTTGATTCCTGGGTTGAATACTTGAATTACTCGAATGGAGGAAGGATACATCCAGTACAATTTTGTGTCCAAATTAATTATGGGTGATGGTGATGTACAATTTTATTCCACGAATTTTGCTTCTGAATTTTTTTCGTTGAACTCCATACAAGGTCGAAAAACGACCCCTTTATGCAGCAGGCTTTTGGGGCTCTTCTGGTCAGGTACTCTGGCACTCTGGGTGGCGAATCAACGAGGCCAAATTGCGGCCGGAGGCCCACTGTTGCTTTTTTCCTTCCACTTTCGAGTTGTCTGCTTAGTGTGGCTGGTGAATCAATGAGGCTCTTCTTTTGCTTTCTGTTTGTTCAGCACAAACTCTAACTCTACACCACCATGTGAGTGTCTGTGCTCCTTTCTCCTTCCAATTTTCCCTCATCCTCCTCCTCATCTTCCTCCTGCTCAATCTATCTCGACATCCATGGAGTGGTTTTGATATTCTGTTTTCCTATTTTTCGGCCTGAGTTGGTTGCAAACAGGCACTGCTACAGTGCCTACTTCTCTTCTTTTCTCTTCTGTCTCTCTAGATTCTCGACCACCCCTCTCTGCATAGTAATTCCATAGGGAAGAGCCCTTTAATTTAATTTAAATGTCCGAGTTTTAAATTTTGAATTATATTTTGCTTTGCGTAATTGATTGTGTGTGTGTTTTTTTTGTTCTACAAAATCGTAGTGAACCAAATTTTTGGTGTCGATTTTTGGGTTGAACACTTTAATTACGGCGTTGATTTCTGGGTTTAACACTTGAATTACTCAAATGGAGGAAGGATACATCAGGTAACATTTTGTGTCCAAACTAATTGTGGGTGTTGGTGATGTACAATTTTATTCCACGAATTTTGCTTCTGAATTTTTTTCTTTGAACGCTAGACGAGGTCTAAAAACATCCCCGTTATGCAGCAGGCTTTTGGGGCTCTTCTGGCCAACTACTCTAGGCTTCTGCATGGTGAATCAGCGAGGCCAATTTGGGGATTGAGGCCCCCTGTTGCATTTTACCTTCCTCTTTCGAGTTGTCTTCTTAGTGTGGTCGGTGAATCAGTGAGGCTCTTCTTTTGCTTTTTGTTTGTTCAGCACAAACTCTAACCAGACACCACCATGTGAGTGCCTTTGCTCCTTTCGCCTTCCAATTTTCCCTCATCCTCCTACTCATCTTCCTCTCGCTCGATCTCTTTTGACAGCCATAGAGTGGTTTCGATCTTCTTTTTTCCTGTTTTTCGGCCCGAGTTGGTTGCAAACAGGCACTACTATTGTGCCTTCTTCCCTTCTTTTCTCTTCTCTCTCTCTGGATTCTCGAACACCCCTATCTGCCCAGTAATTTTATAGGGAAGAGCGCTTTAATTTAATTTAAATGTCTGAGTTTTAAATTTTCAATTATATTTTCCTTTCCGTAATTGATTGTGTGGGGTTTTTTTAATTCTTGAAAATCGTAGTGAACTAAATTTTGGTGTTGATTTTTGGGTTGAATGCTTGAATTACAGTGTTGACTTCTGGGTTGAATACTTGAATTACTCGAATAGAGGAAGGATACATCAGGTACAATTTTGTGTCCAAACTAATTACTGGTGTTGATGATGTACAATTTTATTCCACGAATTTTGCTTCTGAAGTTTTTTTCTTTTAACTCCATACGAGGTCTAAAAACATCCCCGTTATGTGGTAGGCTTTTGGGGATCTTCTGGTCAGGTACTCTGGGCTTCTGGGTGGTGAATTAGCGAGCCCAATTTGGGGATTGAGGCCCCCTCTTGCATTTTATCTTCCTCTTTCGTGTTGTCTTCTTAGTGTGGCTCGTGAATCAGTGATCCTCTTCTTTTGCTTTTTCTTTGTTCAGCACAAACTCCAACTCGACAACACCACGTAAGTGCCTTTGCTCCTTTCTCCTTCCAATTTTCCATCATCCTCCTATTCATCCTCCTTCCGCTCATTCTATCTCGACAACCATGGAGTGGTTTTGATCTTCTCTTTTCCTGCTTTATAGCCTAAGTTGGTTGCAAACAGGCACTACTACAATGTCGTGTTCTCTTCTTTTCCCCTCTGCCTTTCTGGATTCTCAAACACCCCCTCTTACTCCAAACACCAAACCACCCCTCTCTACCTAGTAATTCCGTAAGGAATAGCCTTTGAATTTAATTTAAATGTCTGAGTTTTAAATTTTTTATTATATTTTTCTTTGTGTAGTTGATGATGTGGTTTTTCTTTGTTCTTGAAAATGGTAGTGAACCCAATTTTGGTGTTGATTTTTGGGTTGAATACTTAAATTACAGTGTTGATTTCTGGGTTCAATACTTGAATTACTCGAATGGAGGAAGGATACATCCAGTACAATTTTGTGTCCCAATTAATTGTGGGTGTTAGTGATGTACAATTTTATTCCACCAATTTTGCTTCTGAATTTTTTTCTTTGAACTCCATAAAAGGTCAAAAAACGACCTCGATACGCAGCAGGCTTTTGGGGCTATTCTGGTCAGGCACTCTGGGATTCTGGGTAGCGAATCAACAAGGCCAATTTGGGTTGCATTCTTCCTTCCACTTTCGAGTTGTCTTCTTAGTGTGGCTGGTGAATCAGTGAGGCTCTTCTTTTGTTTTCTATTTGTTCAGCACAAACTCTAACTCTACGCCACCATGTGAGTCCCTGTGCTCCTTTCTCCTTCCAATTTTCCCTCATCCCCCTGCTCATCTTCCTCCCGCTCAATCTATCTCGACATCCATGGAGTGGTTTTCATCTTCTATTTTCCTGTTTTTCGGCCTGAGTTGGTTGCAAACAGGCACTCCTACAGTGCCTACTTCTCTTCTCTCTCTCTGGATTCTCGAACACCCCTCTCTGCCTAGTAATTCCATAGAGAAGAGCCCTTTAATTTAATTTAAATGTCCGAGTTTTAAATTTTGAATTATATTTTGCTTTGCGTAATTGAATGAGTGTGTGTTTTTTTTGTTCTTCAAAATCCTACTGAGCCAAATTTTTGGGTTGAATACTTTACTTACGGTGTTGATTTCTGGGTTTAATACTTGAATTACTCGAATGGAGGAAGGATACATTAGGTAACATTTTGTGTCCAAACTAATTGTGGGTGTTGGTGATGTACAATTTTATTCCACGAATTTTGCTTATGATTTTTTTCTTTGAACTCCAGGCGAGGTATAAAAATATCCCCATTGTGGAGCAGGCTTTTGGGGCTCTTCTGGTCATGTACTCTGAGCTTCTGGCTGGTGAATCAGGGAGGCCAATTTGGGGATTGAGGCCCCCTGTTGCACTTTACCTTCCACTTTCGAGTTGTCTTCCTAGTGTGGCTGGTGAATCAGTGTGGCTCTTCTTTTGCTTTCTGTTTGTTCAACACAAACTCTAACCAGACACCACCATGTGAGTGCCTTTGCTCCTTTCTCCTTCCAATTTTCCCTCCTCCTCCTACTCATCTTCCTCCCGCTCGATCTCTCTCGACAGCCATAGAGTTGTTTCGATCTTCTTTCTTCCTGTTTTTCGGCCCGAGCTGGTTGCAAACAGGCACTGCTATAGTGCCTTCTTCCCTTCTTTTCTCTTCGCTCTGTCTGGATTCTAGAACACCCCTCTCTGCGCAGTAATTCCATAAGGAAGAGCGCTTTAATTTAATTTAAATGTCTGAGTTTTAAATTTCCAATTATATTTTCCTTTCCGTAATTGATTGTGTGGGGTTTTTTTTTATTCTTCAAAATCGTAGTGAGCCAAATTTTTGTGTTGATTTTTGGGTTGAATGCTTGAATTGCGGTGTTGATTTCTAGGTTGAATACTTCAATTACTCGAATGGAGGAAGGATACATCATGTACAATTTTGTGTCCAAACTAATTGCTGGTTTTGGTGATGTACAGTTTTATTCCACGAATTTTGCTTCTGAATTTTTTTCTTTTAACTCCATACGAGGTCTAAAAACATCCCCGTTATGCGGCAGGCTTTTGGGGATCTTCTGGTCAGGTACTCTGGGCTTTTGGGTGGTGAATTAGCGAGCCCAATTTGGGGATTGAGGCCCCCTCTTGCATTTTACCTTCCTCTTTCGAGTTGTCTTCTTAGTGTGGCTCGCGAATCAGTGATCCTCTTCTTTTGCTTTTTCTTTGTTCAGCACAACCTCCAACTCGACAACACCATGTAAGTGCCTTTGCTCCTTTCTCCTTCCAATTTTCCCTCATCCTCCTATTCATCCTCCTTCCGCTCATTCTATCTCGACAGCCATGGAGTGGTTTTGATCTTCTCTTTTCCTGCTTTATAGCCTAAGTTGGTTTCAAACAGGCACTGCTACAATGTCGTGTTCTCTTCTATTCCCCTCTCGCTTTCTGGATTCTCAAGCACCCCCTCTTACTCCAAACTCTAAACCACCCCTCTCTACCTAGTAATTCCATAAGGAAGAGCCTTTTAATTTAATTTGAATGTCTGAGTTTTAAATTTTTTAGTATATTTTGCTTTGTGTAATTGATTATGTGGTTTCTCTTTGTTCTTGAAAATGGTAGTGAACCCAATTTTGGTGTTGATTTTTGGGTTGAATACATAAATTACAGTGTTGATTTCTGGGTTGAATACTTGAATTACTCGAATGGAGGAAGGATACATCCAGTACAATTTTGTGCCCCAATTAATTGTGGGTGTTAGTGATGTACAATTTTATTCCACCAATCTTGCTTCGAAATATTTTTCTTTGAACTCCATACAAGGTCAAAAAACGACCTCGATACAGAGCAGGCTTTAGGGGCTCTTCTTTCGACTTGTCTTCTTAGTGTGGCCGGTGAATCAGTGAGGCTCTTCTTTTGCTTTCTGTTTGTTCAGCACAAACTCTAACTCTACGCCACCATGTGAGTGCCTGTGCTCCTTTCTCTTTCCAATTTTCCCTCATCCTCCTGCTCATCTTCCTCCCACTCAATCTATCTCAACATCCATGGAGTGGTTTTGATCTTCTATTTTGCTGTTTTTCTGCCTTAGTTGGTTCCAAACAGGCACTCCTACAGTGCCTACTTCTCTTCTTTTCTTTGTTCTCTCTCTGGATTCTCGAACACCCCTCTCTGCCTAGTAATTCCATAGGGAAGAGCCCTTTAATTTAATTTAAATGTCCAAGTTTTAAATTTTGAATTATATTTTGCTATGCGTAATTGATTGTGTGTGTGTTTTTTTGTTCTTCAAAATCCTACAGAACCAAATTTTTGGTGTCGATTTTTGGGTTGCATACTTTACTAACAGTGTTGATTTCTGGGTTTAATACTTGAATTACTGGAATGGAGGAATGAAACATCAGGTAACATTTTGAATCCAAACTAATTGTGGGTGTTGGTGATGTACAATTTTATTCCACGAATTTTGCTTCTGAATTTTTTCTTTGAACTCCAGACGAGGTATAAAAAGATCCCCGTTATGTAGCAGGCTTTTTGGGCTCTTCTGGTCATGTACTCTGAGCTTCTGGGTGGTGAATCAGCGAGGCCAATTTGGGGATTGAGGCCCCCTGTTGCATTTTACCTTCCTCTTTCGAGTTGTCTTCTTAGTGTGGCTGGTGAATCAGTGTGGCTCTTCTTTTGCTTTCTGTTTGTTCAGCACAAACTCTAACAAGACACCACCATGTGAGTGCCTTTGCTCCTTTCTCCTTCCAATTTTCCCTCCTCCTCCTACTCATCTTCCTCCCGCTCGATCTCTCTCGACAGCCATAGAGTGGTTTCGATCTTCTTTTTTCCTGTTTTTCAGCCCGAGTTGGTTGCAAACAGGCACTGCTATAGTGCCTTCTTCTCTT
>JACYFF010031954.1:55388369-55398719 GCA_017589665.1 Selenicereus undatus
CAAGTAATTCCACAGGGAAGAGCCATTTAATTTAATTTAAATGTCCAAATTTTAAATTTTAATCTATATCTTGCTTTGTGTAATTGATTGTGTGGGTTTTTTTTTGTTCTTCTAAATCGTAGTGAGCCAAATTTTGGTGCTGATTTCTAGGTCGAATACTTGAATTACAGGAATGGAGGAAGGATACATCCAGAACAATCTTGTGTCCAAACTAATTGTGGGTGTTGGTGATGTACAATTGTATTCCACAAATTTTGCATTTGAATTTTTTTTTTGAACTCCATACAAGGCTAAAAAAGTCCCCGTTATGCAACAGGGTTTTGGGGCTCTTCTGGTCAGGCACTCTGGGCTTGTGCGTGGCGAATCAGCGAGGCCAATTTGGGGATTGAGGCCCCCTGTATCATTTTACCTTTCTTTTTCAAGTCGTCTTCTTAGTGTGGTTGGTGAATCAGTGACGCTCTTCTTTTGGTTTCTGTTTGTTCAGCACAAACTCTAACTCCACAACACCATGTAAGTGCCTTTGCTCCTTTCTCCTTCCACTTTTCCCTCATCCTGCTGCTCATCCTCTTTTCGCTCGATGTATCTCGACAGCCATGGAGTGGTTCCGATCTTCTTTTTTCCCTTTTCTTGCCTGAGTTGGTTGTAAACAGGCACAGCTACTTTTAGATCTTAGAGTATCCTACCACAAGAGGGGGGGGGGGAATTGTGGTGTCTGTTTTTCGCGTTATATATGACAAACACCTCTGTGACTTGTTTGCAGAGGGTGTTTTCATATGTGGCAAGAGCGAAAATTATCAAGATAGATGCGGAAATTAAAGCACACACAATTTTCACGTGGAAAACACCTCTAGCCCAACTGAGGTGTGAAAAACCACGACCTACCTCGTGTAGGATTTAACCACTTCACTAAACCGGGCTTAACACGTTACAATTGTAACACACCTTGTTACAACCTTGCAACCACATAATCTCCTTCTCAAGGCAGATTACACCACGTCCAAATCTCACCAGATTGGACACGTCCAAAGTCCACACGACTAGGACACACTCACTCACTTTTGACTGATCTGAGATCAAGGTCAAAAACACCTTACTGGGGGGCTTCTCACTAAGCAGATGTAAGGTACAAATGAAGATCCTATTATGCCAATGGTTTGAAAACTCAATTTAACACAGCTTGTCACGGTTTTCTTTGCGAATTGAAGCCCAAGAAATCTTTTCTTACTTTTGAGTAAAAACCGGGTTTTCAGAAATTTTTCTTTTTACCACACTGTGTTTTCTCAATGTCTGTTGTGTCTACCAAATGGGAGAGAAGAGCTAAGCTTTTAACCAAGAAAATCAACGGTAAAGAAATCAAGGAAGTTGCTGAGAATCTGCCAAGTATGGTATCAAAGGAGATTTCCAAGCAAAGGATTTTCCAAACGGCTAGCGGATAAGAAATATCCAAAATAAAAGGGATTTGTTTCTAAAAGATAAAAACTTATCCTCTCGTTTGAAATAGCCGTGGAGAATTTCAAATAAGGAACTAGAAATCTCAACTTTGAAATTTGAATAAATCACTTCCTAAAATATCGGTGATAAAGATCTTTTACTTTTGGAAAATATTTAGCAACACAATTTTGGCAAATCTCCCATAATAACTCGTATCTCAAAAATATCCTATCCTGGGATTTTAAGAAAGTATTTTAGAGCTTTTGGCCAGCCGAAATAAATTTTTCCAAAATAATCGAGCATAGCCGTTTCTGTTCAGAAACAGCCTAGGCACCCTGTTTGCAGGGTTGTTCGCAACTGGTGTTCTGAAGCGCTTAGCGCAACTGCCGATTCAAGAGGTGTTTAAAATGATGTTTTCAATATTGGCATATTAACAAGAGTCTAAATAAATAAATAAAACCTATATACACAAGACTTCTTGTTTTGAACCGGTCATCTTGTCCAAGACTTGTAGAGTTGTTGTGAACACCAAGACTACCTTGTTTGCTGGAGTTGTTCTTTGCATTGCTAGAAGAGCTGTTGTGAACATGCCTTACAACCAACTGTGAGATGGCGTTCTTAACTTAATGTAGAATCACCAATTTAAAACCTGTTTTAAGGACTTGTTCTCACACGTAGCAAACCAGTTAACACAGTAAAGATTACGAACACCAGTTTAGGCCTGTTTGCAGATCATGTTTGGAGCAACATTACTTGGACACATTTTTACACTTGGATTTGTTATCATCAAAACTTACATATAATAACTCAACAAATTCCCCCTTTTTGATGATGACAAACCAAGTGACCATATTGACAAAACAACCAGAAAATGACTGCTGATAGGGATTCACGTAAGTCAAGAGCAAGTCAAGAACAGGTTGGTCAGTTCAGATTCATACATGATAATGTCAATAGGTATCACCTCTTTTTCTTCCCCCTTTTGGCATTATTAAAAAGCAATAATAACAAATATAAAGGAGAAGGAATAACAAGCAAGAGAAACTGCAAATGGGATTTTCATTAATCAGCCAAGCAGTACAATAAAAAAAAAAACAAGACAGAAACAGCCTAGACAATCAGGGAGCAGGGGGTGGTTTCGTCTGCAGGGGAGGAATACTAGGGGCAAGGGTGGATAGAAGAGTAAGTAAGTCTGCATGACGCTTAGCAGAGAGGGCTTGTTCTTCAGCAAGAGCAGCCTTGACAGCGGAGAGCTCATCCTTGAGGCGAGCATTGTCCTCAAGAACAGCCTCTACCTTGGTGGATGGTTGCTCAGAAACAGGTGGTCGAGGTGGTCGACGACCCTGTTTGGAACCGGACCCTTCCCCAAACTCAAAGCCACACCCTAGCAGAGTGTCAATCCCAATTGCATCTATTACTTGGGCCTCCACTCGTCGTGTGAGCACTATTCCAAAGTGCTCAAACACCCTTGTCAGTAGAAACCCATATCCGAGATCATAAGCCCGGGTGGTGTTCGAAATTCGCCCAATGTGGCGAATCATGATTGCCGGAAGATTGATGGGTTCCTCCCTGTCCAATAAGTCGACCAGGCACTGATCAAAAAGGTCGGCTGAGTTTCTCCCTTGACCCCTTGGAATCACGTTCTTAATGACGAACATGAAAAGGAGTTGGTGGGGAGGAATCAGATCACCCTTTTTGACAGAGCAGGGTGTTCTCAGACCCTGTTTGTGACTTAGGCGTTTGGACACCTCCAGGAGCCTGGCTTGTTCCATGGCTGTTTTGTCTTCCCTCACATACAAAGCAAAACCTTGTGAGGACACTCCCAGAATTTTCCCAAGTGTGGGCGCATCGACCCTGATGCCTTGCCCATTCACAGAACTTGTCACCATCCCTTTGGTGACTCTGCAGTTGGTGTAAAATTTAGCCAACTCAGGCACAGAACGCCCCAACTGGGTGTTTGCAAACAACTCAAGCCAGCCTTGGGCTCGAAGCTTGGTCAAAAACACCCCCAGACCCTGTTCCTCAAAAAAACTGACAGACACTACCTTCCCCCTGACAACATTGCGCTTAATCAACTGCGCATGTTTGTCAGACATAGGAGAGAGAGTGGACTGCTTTGGGCGTTTGGAGGCAGGAACAGAGGTAGTAGCTTTTGGTAGGGGGGCTGTTCTTGGTTTTCTTTTGAGGGGTGGTTTTGCAGGAGAAGACTTCACAGCAGGTTTAGTGGTTGTTTTTGGAGGGGCTTGATCTTCAGAGGACTCAGAAAACACCGGTGTCCCCTGTTTGAAGGTGGTGTCTTCAGAGTCAGAACTCGAGAACCCTTCAGCAGAAGAGGAGATCTCTTTGACAATAGGAACGGAGGGTTTAGAGGTTCTGGGGGTTGATTTGAAGGCAATTCTCGCAGACTTGCGAGGAGGTTGAGAAGGAGGTGAAGAGGGAGTTAGAGAGGGGCGAGACCTTGGTTGTGGTCGTGTTCTTGGCGTTCGAGTGCGCCTAGCCACCATCTTTACCCTTTTCCTCTTCTCTCCAGTTTGAGAGTCGAGAGGAACAGAGTCATCCCCAACAATGGTTTCTGGGTTCTCCAAGAATTGGTCTTGGAGACCCGAAGAGCCAGCACATGCTGCAGAAGGAATGGGACAAGGGATTGTTCCCACATACACCATTAATTCCCAACCAAAGGGGTAGGGAATATCATTCAACCTAAGCCCAATACTTTTGAGGTTTAGCTGAGTGAGATACCCGAAGGTTTTGTGGATAATTGGGCGAGGAGGAGACGGAATTGAGAGTATACTCATGTTGTTACTCTTAGAGATTGATGAAGAAACAGGTTTGGGAGCCATTATCGCAAGGAGGATTTTCGGGTTTTGGGGGGTTTTTGCTAGGGTTTGAAAGCAAGAACAGAGGAGAGAGAGAGAGCAAGATGAAGAGCACAGACGCACACAAGGCAGTTTTTAAACTCCTCACCTGTCACGAAGGGTTACCTAGGGAACACCTAGAATTTTAGCAGGCAGCAATCAATAATAGCAATTAAGACATACCTGTTCGAGCCGCCTGTTCTTGAGCATGCTTTTCTCATCCCAAAGTCTGTCATGATTACTCTTTCTCCATCTCCCAAGACAGTAGTACATAATCATGAGAGTACATAGACTACATATATTCGCTAAGCACAGACCACAAAAAAAATTACAAACAAGAGAGAAGAACAGGTATTATAGGGTGTTTTTCGTCAGTTTGATCTACCTCTGAGAACAGGTGTTCTCAGGGTGTTTTCACCAACCCCAGTTCCAGTATGTTTCTCTCAAACTGATCTCTAGCTAGTGCCTTAGTGAATATATCAGCAATCTGTTTTTCCGTTGAGCAAAAATTCATAGAAATTAAGCCTTTTTCCACATTATCTCTTAGGAAATGATGTCGAATGTCAATATGTTTTGTCCTTTTGTGTTGACAAGGGTTTTTGGCAATGTTAATAGCGCTAGTATTATCACAAAAAATAGGAATGCGTCCAGTGTCAACACAAAAATCCTTGAGTTGTTGTCGTATCCACAACAACTGAGCACAACATGAGGCTGCCGCCATATATTCTGCTTCAGCTGTGGACATGGCAACTGAATGTTGCTTCTTGGTAACCCAAGATACCAAACAAGGTCCAAGAAAGTGAGCCATACCTGAGGTACTCTTTCTATCAACTAGGAAACCTGCATAATCAGCGTCAGCATATCCAACAAGATCAAGATTGCAACCTTTAGGGTACCATAGAGATAAATCAGGTGTATGCTTTAAATATCTTAGTATCCGTTTAACAGCTTTAAGGTGAGTCTCTTTAGGATTAGACTGAAAACGGGCACATAAACCAACACTAAAAACAATATCCGGTCTACTAGCAGTTAGGTATAGGAGTGACCCAATCATGCCCCTATAGAGTTTCTCCTCAACTGAGGAACTCCCATCATCCATAACCAACTTGGTTGAAGGAGAAATGGGAGTGTCTATGGGTTTGGCCGACTCCATCCCAAAACGCTTAAGTAGCTCCTTGATATACTTTTGTTGATGGATCATGGTGCCGTTTGGAGTTTGCTTGATTTGTAAGCCCAAGAAGAAATTAAGCTCACCCATCATGCTCATATCAAACTCACTCCTCATCATATTTGAAAATTCATGGCATAAATCATGATGAGTTGCACCAAATATAATGTCATCTACATATATTTGGACGATTAATAAATGTTCCCCCTTAGATTTTAGAAACAAGGTATTATCTACCTTGCCTCTTCTAAAATCATTTTCAAGTAAAAAGTTTGACAATCGTTCATACCAAGCTCTTGGAGCTTGTTTTAAACCATAAAGCGCTTTGTCAAGTTTATAAACATGATTTGGAAAATCACCATTTTCAAAACCAGGGGGTTGTTTGACATACACCTCTTCTTTAAGGTATCCATTTAGGAATGCACTTTTCACATCCATTTGATATAGCTTGATCTCCATATGAGCTGCAAAGGCTATTAAGATTCGGATAGCCTCAATTCTTACAACTGGTGCAAAGGTTTCTTCATAGTCGATTCCTTCTTCTTGATTGTATCCTTGAACCACCAGCCTTGCCTTGTTCCTAGTGACTGTTCCTGGCTCATCTAGTTTGTTTCGGAACACCCACTTGGTTCCAATGATTGTTCTTTCTGCAGGTTTAGGAACAAGGTGCCATACTTTGTTTCTTTCAAATTGGTGAAGCTCTTCTTGCATAGCCGTGATCCAATCTGAATCTGCAAGGGCCTCATTCACACTTTTTGGCTCAATGTTAGAAAGAAACGCATAGAAAGCACTGAAATTCTTAAGTTTAGATCTAGTTTGCACTCCAGTATTAATATCTGACAAGATTTAATCAAGAGGATGCGAACTATGGTGCTTCCATGATCTTGAATTGATTAGATTCACAGACCCATGTTCTGGTCGTATAGGATCAGGTTCAAGAACACCTCCTGATCCTGTTTCAGCGCCTGTTTGCAAGCTGGTTCCTGAGGGATATGGTTCCGAACAGGGTTCAATGGTGTTTCCCCCTGTCTGGTATTCACTTTGCATGCTGTTTTGAGGAACACCTTCTGTACCTGTTTTCTCCAAGGTGTTCTCACCTGGTTTCTCATGGTTCAACAATTCCTTTTGGACAAGACCTAATTCAAACTCTTCTTCCTGTGCATAATTCTTATTCACAGTATTAGTTTCATCAAAAAGCACATGCACACTTTCCTCAACACACAAGGTTCTTTTGTTAAAGACTTTGTATGCCTTGCTGTGAGAAGAATAACCAATAAATATTGCCTCATCACTCCTAGGATCAACTTTCCCAAAGCATCTTTCCCATTATTATGCACAAAACACTTACAACCAAAAGTTCTCAAGTGCATAATATTAGGTTTTCTGCCTTTGAAGAGTTCATAAGGAGTTTTGTTCAACATGGGTCTGATCATACATCTATTCATAATATAGCACGATGTGTTCAAAGCTTCTGCCCAAAAGTTCCTAGGAAGACCACTAGCAACAAGCATTGTTCTAGTCATATCTTCTAGGGTACGATTTTTACGCTCAACCACCCCATTCTGTTGGGGTGTTCTTGGAGCCGAGAAGTTGTGATCAACACCATGCATATTACAAAAATTTGTAAAATTTATATTTTCAAATTCAGTACCATGATCAGACCTCAAGCTAACCAATGAGTGTCCTACTCTCTTTTCAACCCTTTTTAGAAAAGCAATAAAGTTTTCAAACGTTTCATCCTTGGAAGCCAAGAATAGGGTCCAAGTAAATCGAGAGTAGTCATCCACTATGACAAGCACATACCTCTTCCCACCTCTACTTACTATCCTCATGGGACCACATAGATCAATGTGTAATAATTCAAGAGGTCGGGTAGTGCTTACATACTTTTTAGACTTTAAAGAAGATCTGACTTGTTTTCCTTTTGCACAAGCTTCACATACCTTGTCATCATTATACTTGATGGAAGGTAGTCCAACAACCAAATCCTTGGAAACAAGTTTATTTAACAAGGACAGGCTTGCATGACCTAGTCTCTTGTGCCATAGCATTATATCATCATTTAATGCATTTAAACAAGTCAGATTATTTTGGGGAAGAGTGGAAATACTAACTTTATAAACATTTTGACATCGCTTCCCCCTCAACACAACATCTCCTGTGTCGTCATTCACAACCAAGCAACGTGTTTTTGAAAACAGTACTAGGTTGTTCTTGTCACACAGTTGGGACACACTTAGCAAATTGTGCTTTAACCCATCAACTAAGTGCACATTATCAATTGAGTGGGAGAGAGTTTTACCAATATTACCTATACCGACAATTGTCCCAGATTTGCCGTTTCCAAATGCTACACTCCCACCATTTAGAGCTGTAAGTGAGAGAAAGTTTGATTCTTTTCCAGTCATATGCCGCGAACACCCACTATCAACATACCACAACTGCTTGTTTTCAAGGGTGTTTGTGGGGTTGTTCGTAAGGTTGTTTTCTCTCACTTCAGCCTGCAAAACAAATCACGGGTTAGTTTTGGGAACCCAGATCCACTTGGGTCCCATTCTTTTAGACAAATAAATCTCATCTTTTCTAATCCAGATTTGTTTCACATGCTTTTCATTCTTTTCATTGGCATGTTTTCTTAAAGGGCAGGTGTATCTATAATGACCCGTTTTCCCACAATGAAAGCAAACAATATTTTCATGTAATCCAACATACTTCCTATGTATGGGATAAACGGTCCGTTTAGGTTTATAACCAAGTCCCTTTTTGTTTCGACTGTGGTGAGTGTTTAACCAATCAAGGGCTTGTGAGGACTTGTTCCAACGCTTGGTCGTGGCAAGTTCGGTTTTCAGTTTTTCTATATTAGCATGCAAGCTCTTGTTCTCTTTGAGCAAGTCTTCAACCATTCCTTCCACCTCAAAGAGGTTTTCTTCCACTCGAGTATAATCTCCTTCTTTTATAAAGAGATTTTCTTTGAGCATGTTAATATTTTCATGTAAACCAAATTTTTCATTTTTAAGAATTTCATTTTCAAGCTCTAGGTCACGAACTTCTCTTTTTAGATCAGCACAGGTGTCTATCACATTATATAGAAGTTCCTCTAAAGTAGCTTTGTTAAGACCATGTACCTTGTTCTTGAGATCTGAGAGGCTGATTGTTGATTCATCACTTGAATCTGAATCACTTTGTGCCATCAGTGCTACGACCTCTTCTTCAGCTTTAGATTCTCCTTCATCTTCAGAGGAATCTCCCCAAGCAGCCAGCATAGCTTTCGAGAATCGCTTGCCCAGACTGTTGACAGGGTGTTTTCGACCCTGTTTTCGAGGTTGTTCGGGCATCTGATCTTCTCGAAGCAGAGGGCAGTTTTTGACTAAGTGATCTGGTTTGCCGCACTTGAAACACCCTATAGGTTGATCTTTGGGGGTGTTTCTGGACTTACTGAATTCTTTTCTTTTGTTGTTTTCCTTGACCTTTTTGAAGAATTTCTTGAATTTTCTGGACATTAGGGCCATATCTTCATCTTCAAGGTCAGAGTCAGTGTCCTCATGTGCTTTCAAGGCAAGCCCACGATCCTTCTTTTGCTCCTCTTTCTGTTGTGAGTTTTTTCGGAGTTCATAGGTTTGGAGATTACCAATCAACTCGTCAAGGGTGATTTTGTTCATGTCTTTAGCCTCTTGGATGGCTGTCACTTTGGCTTCCCACATACGAGGTAAAATTCTGAGGATTTTCCTCACCAACTCTTCAGTGGTGAAAGACTTTCCCAGAGATTTTAATTCGTTTGTGATGTGGGTAAACCGTGTGTACATATCTATCACGGTTTCACGATCACCCATATCAAACAACTCGTATTGTCGCATAAGTAGCTCAATTCTAGATTGTTTAACTTGACTCGTACCTTCATGAGCAACTTGCAGGGCGTTCCAGATAGCTTGGGCTGATTCACACTCAGAGATGCGAGTGTATTCATCTGGACCTAGGCCGAAATATAATAGCTTCTTGGCCTTAGCATTCTTTTCCATTTTCTTATAATCTTCAGCATCAAACTCTTTGGGTTCCTTGGAAACTTTCTTGCCATCTTCAAGTATTTTGTAGGGAACAAGAGGCCCGTTCTTGATGAGCATCCATAACTCATAGTCTTCTGCTTGAATGTAGTTCTCCATCCTGTTCTTCCACCAACTATAATGTTGGCCGTTGAAATAGGGTGGACGAGTGATGGATTTTCCTTCAAGAATGCCTTGTGGTGTACTCATTTTCAGAATCTCTCAAGGTGTTAGCCTTGTTGTGAGAAGACCTGCTCTGATACCACTTGTTAGATCTTAGAGTATCCTACCACAAGAGGGGGGGTGAATTGTGGTGTCTATTTTTCGCGTTATATATGACAAACACCTCTGTGACTTGTTTGCAGAGGGTGTTTTCAGATGTAGCAAGAGCGAAAATTATCAAGATAGATGCGGAAATTAAAGCACACACAATTTTCACGTGCAAAACACCTCTAGCCCAACTGAGGTGTGAAAAACCACGACCTACCTCGTGTAGGATTTAACCACTTCACTAAACCGGGCTTAACACGTTACAATTGTAACACACCTTGTTACAACCTTGCAACCACATAATCTTCTTCTCAAGGCAGATTACACCACGTCCAAATCTCACCAGATTGGACACGTCCAAAGTCCACACGACTAGGACACACTCATTCACTTTTGACTGATCTGAGATCAAGGTCAAAAACACCTTACTGGGGTGCTTCTCGCTAAGCAGATGTAAGGTACAAATGAAGATCCTATTATGCCAATGGTTTGAAAACTCAATTTAACACAGCTTGTCACGGTTTTCTTTACGAATTGAAGCTCAAGAAATCTTTTCTTACTTTTGAGTAAAAACCGGGTTTTCAGAAAT
>JACYFF010031954.1:55432400-55447725 GCA_017589665.1 Selenicereus undatus
GTAAGTGCCTTTGGTCCTTTCTCCTTGTAATTTTCTGTCATCTTGCTGCTCATCGTCCGTCCGCTCGATCTCTCTCGACAGCCATGGAGTCGTTTCGATCATCTCTTTTTCTGTTTTTTGGCGTGAGTTGGTTGCAAACAGGCACTGCTATAGTGCCTTCTTCTTTTCTTTTCTCTTCTCTCTCTCTGGATTCTCGAACACCCCCTTTAACTCTAAACTCTAAACCTCCCCTCTCTGCCTAGTAATTCCATAAGGAAGAGCCCTTTAATTTAATTTAAATGTCTGAGTTTTAAATTTTTAATTATATTTTGCTTTGTGTGATTGATTGTGTGGGTTTTTTATTCTTCTTAAAAATCATAGCGAACCTAATTTTCGTGATGATTTTTAGGTGGAATACTTGAATTACGTTGACGATTTCTCAAGTGAATACATGAATTACTCGAATGGTGGAAGATACATCCCCTATAATTTTGTGTCCAAACTAGTTCTGGGTGTTGGTGATGTAAAATTTTATTCCACGAATTTTGCTTCTGAATTTTTTTCTTTGAATTCCATACAAGGTCTAAAAATGTCCCCGTTACGCAGCAGGCTTTTTGGGCTCTTCTGGTCAGGTACTCTAGGCTTTTGGGTGGCGAATTAGCGAAGCCAATTTGGGGCTGGAGGCCCCCTATTGCATTTTTCCTTCCTCTTTTGAGCACTCATCTTAGTGTGGCTGGTGCATAACTGAGGGTCTTCTTTTGCTTTCGGTTTGTTCAGCACAAACTTTAACTCCACACCACCATGTAAGTGCCTTAGCTCCTTTCTCCTAGCAATTTTCCCTCATCCTACTGCTCATCGTCCTTCCGCTCGATCTATCTGGACAGCCATGGAGTGGTTTCGATCTTCTCTTTTCTTGTTTTTTTGCCTGAGTTGGTTGCAAACAGGCACTACTACAGTGCCTAGTTCTTTTCTTTTCTCTTCTTTCTGTCTGGATTCTCGAACACCCCCTCTTACTCCAAACTCTATACCTCCCCTCTCCGCCTAGTAATTCCGTAAGGAAGAGCCCTTTAATTCAATTTTAATGTCTGAGTTTTAAATTTTTAATTATATTTTCCTTTGTGTAATTGATTTGTGTGGGTTTTTTTTTTCTTGAAAATCATAGTGAACCCAATTTTTGTGTTGATTTCTGGGTTGAATACTTGAATTACAGTGACGATTTCTCGGTGGAATACATGAATTACTCGAATGGTGGAAGGATATATCCAGTACAATTTTGAGTCCAAACTAATTGTGGGCGTTTTGATGATGTACAAATTTATTCCACGAATTTTGCTTCTGAATTTTTTTCTTTGAACTCCATACGAGGTCTAAAAACGTCCCCATTATGCAGGAGGCTTTTGGGGCTCATCTGGTCTGGCACTTTGCGCTTCTGGGTGGCGAATTAGCGAGGCCAATTTGGAGATGGAGGCCCCTGTGTCATTTTCCCTTCCTCTTTCGTGTTGCCTTCTTAGTGTGGCTGGTGAATCAATGAGGCTCTTCTTTTGCTTTCTGTTTGTACAGCATAAACTCTAACTCCGCACCACCATGTTAGTGCCTTTTCTCCTTTCTCCTTTCAATTTTCCCTCATCCTCCTTCCGCTCGATCTATCTCGACACCCATGGAGTGGTTTCGATCTTCTCTTTTCTTGTTTTTGGGCCTGAGTTGGTTGCAAACAGGAACTGCTACAGTGCCTTCTTCTCTTCTTTTGTCTTCCCTTTCTCTGGACACTCGAACACCCCTCGTACTCCCAACTCTAAACCACCCCTCTCTGCCTAGTAATTCCAGGTGGAAAAGCCCTTTAATTTAATTTAAATGTTTTAGTTTTAAATTTTTATTTATATTTTGCTTTGTGTAATTGACTATGCGGCTTTTGTTTGGTTCTTGAAAATCGTGGTGAACCCATTTTTGGTGCTGAATTCTAGGTTGAAAACTTGAATTGCCGTGTTGATGTATGGGTTTAATACTTCAATTACCCGAATGGACGAAGGATACATCCAGTACAATTTTGTGTCCAAAGTAATTATGGGTGTTCGTGATGTACAATTTTATTCAACAAATTTTGCTTCTGAATTTTTTTCTTTGAACTCCATATGAGGTCTAAAAACGTCCCCGTTATGTAGCAGGCTTTTTGGGCTCTTTTGGTCAGGTACTCTCGGCTTCTTGGTGTCGAATTGGCAAGGCCAATTTTAGGCTGGAGGCCTCCTGTTGCATTTTTCCTTCCTCTTTCGAGTTGTCTTCTTAGTGTGGCTGGTGAATCAGTGAGGCTCTTGTTTTGCTTTCTGTTTGTTCAGCACAAACTCTAACTCCACACCACCATGTAAGTGCCTTTGCCCCTTTCTCCTTCCAATTTTCCCTTATCCTGCTGCTCATCCTCCTCCCGCTCGATCTATCTCGACAGCCATGGAGTGGTTTCGACCTTCTCTATTCCTTTTTTTTACCAGAGTTGGTTGCAAACAGGCACTGCTACAGTGCCTTCTTCTCTTCTCTCTCTCTTGATTCTCGAACACCCCTTCTTAGTCCAAACTCTAAACCTCCCCTCTCTGCCTACTAATTCTATGGGGAAGAGCCCTTTAATTCAATTTCAATGTCTGAGTTTTAAATTTTTAATTATATTTTGCTTTGTGTAATTGAATGTGTGGGTTTTTTTTTTGTTCTTGCGAATCGTAGTGAACCAAATTTTCGTGTTGATTTTTGGGTTGAATACTTGAATTGCGGTGAAGATTTCTCGGTTGAATACATGAATTATTCGAATGGTGGAAGGATACATCCAGTATAATTTTGTGTCCAAATTAATTGTGGGTGTTTTGCTGATGTACAAATTTATTCCACAAATTTTGCTTTTGAATTTTTTTTCTTTGAACTCCATACAGGGTCTAAAAACATCCCCATTATGCAGGAGGCTTTTGGGGCTCATCTGGTCAGGTACTCCAGGCTTCTGGGTGGTGAATCAGCGAGGCCATTTTGGAAATGGAGGCCCCCTGTTGCATTTTTCAATCCTCTTTCGAGTTGTCTTCTTAGTGTTTTTGGTGAATCAGTGAGGGTCTTCTTTTGCTTTCTGTTTGTTCAGCACAAACTCTTACTCCACACCACCATGTAACTGCCTTTGCTCATTTCTCCTTTCAATTTTTGCTCCTGCTTATCCTTCTTCCACTCGATCTATCTCGACTGTCATGGAGTGGTTTCGATCTTCTCTTTTCCTATTTTTGGGCCTGACTTTGTTGCAAACAGGTATTGCTATAGTGCCTTCTTCTCTTATTTTCTCTTCCCTTTCTCTGGATTCTTGAACACCCCCTCGAAGTCCAAACTCTAAACCACCCCTCTCTGCCTAGTAATTCAGAAAGGAAGAGCCCTTTAATTTAATTTAAATGTCGGAGTTTTGAATTTTTAATTGTATTTTGCTTTGTGTAATCGATTATGTTGGTTTTTTTTTGTTCTTAAAAATCGTAGTGAACCCAATTTTGCTGTTGGTTTTTGGGTTGAATACTTGAATTACGGTGTTCATTTCTGGGTTGAATACTTGAATTACTTGAGTGGAGGAAGGATACATGTAATAGTCCGACCCTCAAATTCTGTTTATTAATTTCATGTCATTAATCCATGTGATTGAATTCATTTCAACCACATCATTTCTTTTCATATTTCCACCTCTTTATTATTCTCATTAACGGGGCCCTTACTTTACAATTCAGAGATTCTTCTCGTCAATTTTAGAAATTGAGTTAGGCCTTGATATTTAAGAAATTAATGTTGAAAATCCTTTTTCATGGCATCACAACCATTTATTTCAAATTTGTAAAAAAAAAAAAAATTTAAAAAAAAAAAAAAAAATTTTCAGAAACGCACTCGGTTTCCATTTTTCGCTAAACCCGAGCTCGTTTAAAGCCGATTTCGATGCAACAAGACTTGACCTTTATTTGATTAACTAATCCTCTTAATTAAGCCTAATCCAAGCATGACAACCTTGACTTTTCTACTTAATTTGCAGCCATGTATTAAGGGAGGATATAAATTAAAAAAAACAAGGCTTTATCTTTCATTTTCCACCAAGTGTCTTTCTCTCTCCTCCCACCCCTCTCTCTCTCTACACGGCTGGGCAGCCTCTTCACCACCATATTAGCCACCTTTAAACCCCTAAAAAAACCACCAAACATCCACCCCCAACCACCCCTCTTACTCCCTCTAGCATCAAGGATCATCTTAACCTCTTTTGGCTAGCACAAAGTGAGTGTTCTTGCACTTCTATGGTGATTTTGTTTTTGATCTTTGATCTAGTTGGGTTTTGTTCTTTATTTTGGTTATATTAATGATGGATTAAGCTATTTTTGTGGTTTTAAGAATCATCTTGTTAAGGGTTTATGGTGGGGTTGAGTTTGGACAAAGTTAGGGTTAGGGTTTCATGTTGAGGTATGCAAGTTTCTTGTTCAAGTGATAATTATGGCTTGATTTCTCCATGTTTTTGCCTACCTCTTAATGTATTGAAGTTTAATATGGCTTTTATGATGTGTTGGAATGTTGTGAGGGGATTCAAGTTGACCCAAAGTTAGGGTTTTGTCCATAAATGCATGGTTTGGACCAAAAGTTGTGTTAACCTAGAAATATGTGTTTATGTGCTTGGAAAGTAAGCTTTGTTGGATATATATATGAATTGAAGTTGAGTGTGGTGATGTTGTATGTGGTTGGGACATACCAAAGTGTGTTATACACTCTTAAGAAAGAGTTTGAGTTGAGGTTTGGTGTTAAAAGGGAAGTAACAACTAAAAGAAGTGCTGCTGAAATTTTCAGTGAAACAGGACGAGCTTTGAAACAAAACTGGTAATGATCGGCCAGGCCAAAAATTCTGATATTTTGTGGGTAGATAGGTCTGGATGTTGGCTTTAAAATGACTCTTGAATCACCTTAATCCGATGTCTGTGGAGGAAGTTATGGCTATTTTACTGGAACCTGTGCAGGGTGGACAGAATGGTTGTTTTTTTTACCAAAACCTGACATGTTGTTGTTCTGACCCTATTTTATGAAACCTGTCATAGGAATCTGGTTATGTGCCCTTCAGGAAAGTTTTAGAGGACTTCCTAAGCTATTTATATTGGGGTCTTACGTCTCGGTTGGAGGTCGGGAGTATAAGTTGTGGATTATTAATTCCGTACCTCGTCATAAACCCTACCCTCTAAACTTGCCGCCGTGCTTCAACTCAGAATTTTCATACTTTATTTAGCTTTACCAATTTCATAAGCCTTTTCTTTTAACTGATTCACACAAATTCTTTATAAGTCTTCGCCATTTAAGGGTATTCATTGTACTAATTTTATGTCGGTAATGATTTTGAACAGCATCAAGGCCTAAGCTCTCATCCTCTCCATTTTAGTCATCTATTTAATCTGTGAACTAACTTTTAAAGACCTCAGGTACGTTCATTGACTGTATCTTTAGAAATCAGCACGTATTTATCGAAATTATAATGTTTTGGTAAGTACATCAATGAATCAATTGAACCAGTGATTTATCACATAATTAGTGACCCCATCAGTTATCAGTTACAGGGCTTTGCCCTTCAGTTATCCGCGCGGCTTCAGGTCAGGTCTTCCGGTCGGCTTGGCAGGTGTACACCTATACATAGATCGTAACAGTTACTAAGGGGTGTACTAACAGATAATAATTGGCAATTTAGTTTTATATATATCTCACCCCCTGTTTTAAAGTCAAATTGAATTTCAAAGCGGGCCCTCATACTTTCTTTCCACTGAATGTTTATCAGTACAGGGATGCACGTATTGAGCTTTGGCTCACAATTCGAAATGCTTTTATGTTTTGTTTTAGGAAAATGCTCAGTGAACCGCTCTCAGGCGGGCAGGGAAGCGGAAGGTGATAATTAATTCAGGACCGCCCCTTTGATTGGTGGATAAAAGTGTTATGACAATTTTATGCCTTCTTGTGATGTTTTTGGAGTCCCAGATGTACATTTGAGATGCAATATGTATTTTAATGTTATATTTGTAAGCTTAAGTTGTGCTATGTCTGATGTAACCCTGGGATTTTAGAATCGATCTCGTGTTGTTATTAAAGGTTTCTAATGCTCATGAATGACCTCTAAGGTTGTACTTTGATTTTATGGTTCAACTTTCATATTTTAGAGATGCCTTGTCCTTACGGACGGCGGTAACGCCCATCCATGGAGATCTTAATGGTCAGCTATGATTTATCTATTATTGGGGCGTTACAATACATCCAGTACAATTTTGTCTCCAAGCTAATTGTGGGTGTTGGTGATGTACAATTTTATTCCACAAATTTTCCTTTTGAATTTTTTTCTTTGAGCTCCATACAATGTCCAAACACACATCCCCGTTATGCATCACGATTTTGGGGCTCTTCTAGTCAGGTACTCTAGGCTTCTGGGTGGCAAATCAGCGAGGCCAATTTGGGGATGGAGGCCCCCTATTGCATTTTTCCTTCCTCTTCCGATTCGTGTTCTTAATGTGGCTGGTGAATCAGTGAGGGTCTTCTTTTGCTTTCTGTTTGTTTAGCACAAACTTTAACTCCACAACACCATGTACGTGCCTTTCCTCCTTTCTCCTTTTAATTTTCCCTCATCCTCCTGCTCATCCTCCTTCCACTAGCACAATCTTCTTCTCTTTTCCTGTTTTTTGCCTGAGTTGGTTGCGAACAGGCACTGCTGGAGTGCCTCCTTCCCTTCTTTTCTCTTTTCTCTCTCTGGATTCGCAAACACCCCCTCTAACTCCGAACTCTAAACCACCCCTTTCTGCCCAGTAATTCCAGAAGGAAGAGCCCTTTAATTTAATATAAATGACTGAGGTTTAAAATTTTAATTACATTTTGCTTTGTGTAATTGATTATGTGGGTTTTTTTTTTGTTCTTAAAAATCGTAGAGAACCCAATTTTGGACTTGATTTTTTGGTTGAATATTTGAATTATGATGTCGATTTCTCAGATGAAAACATGAATTACTCGAATGGTGGAAGGATACATCCAGTCCAATTTTGTGTCCAAACTAATTGTGGGTGTTCGTGTTGTACAATTTTATTCCACGAATTTTGCTTCTGAATTTTTTTCTTTGAACTCCATACAAGGTCTAAAAACGTCCCCCTCATGCAGCAGGCTTTTAGGGCTCTTCTGGTCATGTACTCTAGGCATCTGGGTGGCGAATTAGCGAGGCTAATTTGGAAATGGAGGCCCCCTGTTGCATTTTTCCTTCCTCTTTCGAGTTGTCTTCTTAGTGTTGCTGGTGAATCAGTGAGGGTCTTCTTTTGCTCTCTGTTTGTTCAGCACAAACTCTTACCCCTCACCACCATATAACTGCCTTAGCCCATTTCTCCTTTCAATTTTCCCTCATGCTCCTTCTTATCCTCCTTCCACTCGATCTATCTCGACTGTCATGGGGTGGTTTTGATCTTCTCTTTTCCTATTTTTGGGCCTGAGTTTGTTGCAAACAAGTATTGCTACAGTGCCTTCTTCTCTTATTTTCTCTTCTGTTTCTCTGGATTCTTGAACACCCCCTCTAAGTCCAAACTCTAAACCACCCCTCTCTGCCAAGTAATTCCAGAAGGAAGAGCCCTTTAATTTAAGTTAAATGTATGAGTTTTAAATTTTTAATTGTATTTTGCTGTGTGTAATTGATTATGTTGGTTTTTTTTTGTTCTTAAAAATCGTACTGAACCCAATTTTGCTGTTGATTTTGGGGTTGAATACTTGAATTACGGTGTTGATTTCTGGGTTGAATACTTGAATTACTCGAGGGGAGGAAGGATACATCGAGTACAATTTTTTGTCCAAGCTAATTGTGGGTGTTGGTGATGTACAATTTTATTCCACGAATTTTGCTTTTCAATTTTTTTCTTTGAGCTCCATACAAGGTCCAAAAACATCCCCGTTATGTAGCAGGCTTTTGGGGCTCTTCTGGTCAGGTACTCTAGGCCAATTTGGGGCTGGAGGCCCCTTGCTGCATTTTTCCTTCCTCTTTCAAGTTGTCTTCTTAGTGTGGCTGGTGAATCAGTGAGCCTCTTCTTTTGCTTTCTGTTTGCTCAGCACAAACTCTAACTCCACACCACCACATAAGTGCCTTTTCTCCTTTCTCCTTTCAATTTTCCCTCATCTTGCTGCTCATGCTCCTTCTGCTCGATCTATCTCGGTAGCCATGGAGTTGATTCGATCTTCTCTTTTCCTGTTTTTTTGCCTGAGTTAGTTGCAAACGGGCACTGCTACAGTGCCTTCTTCTCTTCTTTTCTCTTCTCTCTCTTTGGATTCTCGAACACCCCCTCTTACTCCAAAATCTATACCACCCCTCTCTGCCTAGTAATTCCAGAAGGAAAAGCCCTTTAATTTAATTTAAATGTCTAAGTTTTGAATTTTTAATTATATTTTGCTTTGTGTAATTGATTATGCTGTTTTTTTTGTTCTTGAAAATCGTAGTGAACACAATTTTAGTGATGTTTTTTAGGTTGAAGACTTTAATTACGGTGTTGATTTCTGGGTTGAATACTTGAATTACTCGAACGGAGGAATGATACATCCAATATAATTTGGTGTCCAAACTAATTGTGGGTGTTGGTGATCTACAATTTTATTCGACGATTTTTGCCTCTGAATTTTTTTCTTTGAACTTCATATAAGGTCTAAAAACATCCCCGTTATGCAGCAGGCCATTGGGGTTCTACTGGTCAGGTACTCTGGGCTTCTGGGTGACGAATCAACGAGGCCAATTTTGGGCTGGAGGCCCCCTGTTGCATTTTACCTTCCTCTTTCCTGTTGTCTTCTTAGTGTGGCTGGTGAATCAGTGAGGCTCTTCTTTTGCTTTCTGTTTGTTCAGCACAAACTCTTACTCCACACCACCATGCAAGTGCCTTTGCTCCTTTCTCCTTCCAATTTTTTCTCATCCTCCTGCTCATGCTCCTTCTGCTTGATCTATCTCGACAGCCATAGAGCGGTTTCGGTTTTCTCTTTTCCTTTTTTTTGGCCTGAGTTGGTTGCAAACAGGCGTTGCTACAGTGCCATCTTCTCTTCTTCTCTCTTCTCTCTCTTTGGACTCTCGAACACCCCCTCGTACTCCAAACTCTAAACCACCCCTCTCTGCGTAGTAATTCCCTGGGAAAAGCCCTTTAATTTAATTTAAATGTCCGTGTTTTCAATTTTTAATTATATTTTGCTTTGTGCAATTGATTATGCGGTTTTTTTTATTCTTGAAAAGCATAGTGAACCCAATTTTGGTGTTGTCTAGGCTGAAAACTTAAATTAGGGTGTTGATTTCTGGGTTGAATACTTGAATTGCTCGAATGGAGGAAAGAGACATCCAGTATAATTTTCTATTCAAACTAATTGTGGGTGGTTGTGATGTAAAATTTTATTCCACAAATTTTGCTTTTGAATTTTTTTCTTTGAACTCCATACAATGTCTAAAAGCGTCCCCGTAATGCAGCAGGCTTTTAGGGCTCTTCTGGTCATGTTCTCTGGGCTTCTCGGTGGTGAATCAGTAAGGGCAATTTGCGGCTGGAGGCCCCCTGTTGTATTTTTCCTTCCTCTTTCGAATTGTCTTCTTAGTGTGGCTGGTGAATCAGTGAGGGTCTTCTTTTGCTTTCTATTTGTTCAGCACGAACTCCAACTCGACACCACCATGTAAGCGCCTTTACTCCTTTCTGCTTTCAATTTTCCCTCATCCTCCTTCCACTCGATCTATCTTGACAGCCATGGACTGGTTTAGATCTTCTCTTTTCCTATTTTTTGGCTGAGTTGGTTGGAAACAGGCACTGCTACAGTGTCGTCTTCTCTTCTTTTCTCTTCTCTCTCTTTGGATTCCTCTTACTCCAAACTCTAAACCACCCCTCTCTGCCTAGTAATTCCAGAAGGAAGAGCCCTTTAATTTAATTTAAAAGTCTGAGTTTTAAATTTTTAATTATATTTTACTTTGTGTAATTAACTGTGTGGGTTTTTTTTTTGTTCTTAAAAATCGTAGTGAACCTAATATTAATGTTGATTTTTGGATTGAGGTCTTGAATTACGGTGTTGATTTCTGGGTTGAATACTTGAATTACTCGAAATAAGGAAGAATACATCCAGTACAATTTTGTTCCCAAACTAATTGTCCGTGTTGGTCATGTACAATTTTGTTCCACGGATTTTGCTTCCGAATTTTTTTCTTCGAACTACATACAAGGTCTAAAAGCGTCCCCGTTATGGAGTAGGCTTTTGGGCCTCTCTAGTCATGTACTCTAGGCTTCTGGGTGGCGAATCAGCGAGGCCAATTTGCGGCTGGGGGCCCCCTGTTGCATTTTTCCTTCCTCTTTTGAGTTGTCTTCTTAGTGTGGCTGGTGAATCAGTGAGAGTCTTCTTTTGTTTTCTGTTTGTTCAGCACAAACTCTAACTCCACACTAGCATGTAAATGCCTTTGCTCCTTTCTCCTTCCAATTTACCCTCATCCTCTTGCTCAACCTCCTTCCCCTCGATCTATCGCAACAGCCATGGAGTGGTTTCGATCTCCTCTGCTCCTGTTTTTTGGCCAGAGTTGGTTTCAAACAGGCACTGCTACAGTGCCTTCTTCTCTTCTTTTCTCTTCTGTCTCTCTGGATTCTTGACCACCCCCTCCTACTCCAAACTCTAAACCACCCCTCTCTACTTAGTAATTTCATGGGGAAGAGCCCTTTAATTTAATTTAAATGTCTGAGCATTAAATTTTTAATTATATTTTTCTTTGTGGAATTGATTGTGTGGTTTTCTTTTTGTTCTTGAAAATTATAGAGAATTTAATTTTCGTGTTGTTTTTTGGGTTGAATACTAGAATTATGGTTTTGATTTCTGGGCTGAATACTCGAATTACTCGAATGGAGGAAGGATACAACGAGTACAATTTTGTGTCCAAACTAATTGCGGGTGTTGGTGATGTACAATTTTATTCCACGAATTTTGCTTCTGAATTTTTTTCTTTGAACTCCGTACAAGGTCTAATAATGTCCCCGTTATGCAGCAGGCTTTTGGGGCTCTTCTTGTCAGGTACTCTGGGCTTCAGGGAGGCAAATCAGCAAGGCCAATCTGGGGCTAGAGGCCCCCTATTGCATTTTTCCTTCCTCTTTCGAGTCGTGTTCTTAGTGTGGTTGGTGAATCAGTGAGGCTCTTCTTTTGCCTTCAGTTTGTTCAACACAAACTCTAACTCTACACCACGACATAAGTGCCTTTGCTACTTTCTCCTTTGAATTTTCCCTTATCTTCCTGCTCATCGTCCTTCCGCTAGATCTATCTTGACACCAGCGGAGTGGTTTCGATCTTCTCTGTTCCTATTTTTTGGCCTCAGTTGGTTGCGAATAGGCACTGCTACAGTGCCTTATTCTCTTCTTTTCTCTTCTCTCTCTTTGGATTCTCGGACACCCCCTCTAACTCTGAACTCTAAACCACCCCTATCTGCCTAGTAACTCCAGATGGAAGAGCCCTTTAATTTAATTTAAATGTTTGAGTTTTAAATTCTTAATTATATTTTGCTTTGTGTAATTGATTGTATAGGTTTTTTTTTCTTAAAAATCGTTGTGAACCCAATTTTGGAGTTGATTTTTGGGTAGAATACTTGAATTACGATTTTCATTTCTCGGTTGAAAACATGACTTACTCGAATGGTGGAAGGATACATCCAGTACAATTTTGTGTCAAAACTAATTGTGGGTGTTTGTGATGTACAATTTTATTCCACGAATTTTGCTTCTGAATTTTATTCTTTGAACTCCATACAAGGTCTAAAAACGTCCCCGTTACGCAGCAGGCTTTTGGGGCGCTTCTGGTCAGGTACTTTGGGCTTCTGGGTGGCGAATCAGCAAGGTCAATTTGGGGATGGAGGCCCCCTGTTGCATTTTTCCTTCCTCTTTCGAGTTGTCTTCTTAGTGTGGCTGGTGAATTAGTGAGGGTCTTCTTTTGCTTTTTGTTTGTTCAGCACAAACTTTAACTCCACACCACCATGTAAGTGCCTTTGCTCCTTTCTCCTTGCAATTTTCCCTCATCCTGCTGCTCACCCTCCTTCCGCTCGATCTATCTCGACAGCCATGGAGTGGTTTTGATCTTCTCTTTTCCTGTTTTTTGGCCTTAGTTGGTTGTAAACTCTAACTCCAGTGCCTTCCTCTCTTCTTTTCTCTTCTCACTCTCTTGATTCTCGAACACCCCCTCTAACTCCAAACTCTAAACCTCCCCTCTCTACCTAGTAATTCCATAAGGAAGAGCCCTTTATATTTTGCTTTGTGTGATTGATTGTGTGGGTTTTTTTTTGTTCTTGAGAAGCGTAGTAAACCTAATTTTCGTGTTTATTTTTGGGTTGAATACTTCAATCACGGTGAAGATTTATCGGTTGAATACATGAATTATCGAATGGTGGAAGGATACATCCAGTACAATTTTGTGTCCAAACTAATTGTGGGCATTGGTGATGTAAAATTTTATTCCACGAATTTTGCTTCTAAATTTTTTTCTTTGAACTACATACATGGTCTAAAAACGTCCCCGTTATGCAACAGAATTTTGGGGCCCTTCTGGTCGGGCACTCTGGTCTTCTGGGTTGTGAATCAGCAAGGCCAATTTGGGGTTGGAGGCCCCCTGTTGCATTTTTCCTTCCTCTTTTGACTTGTCTTCTCAGTGTGGCTGGTGAATCAGTGAGGGTCTTCTTTTGCTTTCTATTTCTTCAGCACAAACTCGAACTCCACACCATCATGTAAGTGCCTTTGCTCCTTTCTCCTTCCAATTTTCCCTCATCCTCTTGCTCAACCTCCTTCCGCTCGATCTATCACGACAGCCGTGTAGTGGTTTCGATCTCCTCTTTTCCTGTTTTTGGCCTGAGTTTGTTGCAAACAGGCACTGCTACAGTGCCTTCTTCTCTTCTTTTCTCTTCTGTTTCTCTGGTTTCTCGAACACCCCCTCTTACTCCAATCTCTAAACCACCCCTCTCTGCCTATTAATTCCATGGGGAAGAGCCCTTTAATTTAATTTAAATGTCTAAGCATTAAATTTTTAATTATATTTTTCTTTGTGTAATTGAGTGTGTGGTTTTTTTTTCTTGAAAATCGTAGTGAATTTAATTTTGGTGTTGATTTTTGGGTTGAATAGTACAATTACGGAGTTGATTTTTGGGATGAATACTTTAATTAATCGAATGGAGGAAGGATACAACGAGTACAATTTTGTGTCCAAACTAATTGTGGGTGTTGGTGATTTACAATTTTACTCCACCAATTTTGCTTCTGAATTTTTTTATTTCAACTCCATACAAGGTCTAAAAATGTCCCGGTTATGCAACACGCTTTTGGGGCTCTTCTGGTCAGGTATTCTGGGCCTCTGCGTGGCGAATCAGCAAGGCCAATTTGGGGCTGGAGGCCCCCTATTGCATTTTTCCTTCCTCTTTCGAGGATTCTTCTTAGTGTGGCTGGTGAATCAGTGAGGCTCTTCTTTTGCTTTCAGTCTGTTCAGCACATACTCTAGCTCCACACCACCACGTAAGTGCCTTTACTTCTTTCTCCTTTGAATTTTCCCTCATCCTCCTTCCGCTCGATCTATCTCGACACCAGTGGAGTGCTTTCGATCTTCTCTTTTCCTGTTTTTTTGCCTGAGTTGGTTGCAAATAGCCACTGCTGCCGTGCGTTCTTCTCTTCTTTCCTCTTCCCTCTCTCTGGATTCTCGAACACCCCCTCATTGTCCCAACTCTAAACCACCCCTCTCTACCTAGTAATTCCATGGGGAAAGCCCTTTAATTTAATTTAAGTGTATGATTTTTAAATTTTTAATTATATTTTGCTTTACGTAATTGATTATGCGGTTTTTTTTGTTCTTTAAAATCGTAATGAACGCAATTTTGCTCTAGATTTCTAGGTTGAAAACTTGAATTACGGTGTTGATTTCTGGGTTGAATACTTGAATTACTCGAACGGAGGAAGGACACAACCATTATAATTTTGTGTCCAAGCTAATTGTGGGTGTTGGTGATGTACAATTTGATTCCACGAATTTTACTTCTGAATTTTTTTCTTTGAACTCCATACAAGATCTAAAAACATCCCCCTTATGCAGCAGGCTTTCGGGGCTCTTCTGGTCAGGTACTCTGGTCTTCTGGGTGGCGAATCAGCAAGGCCAATTTGGGGCTGAAGGCCCCCTATCGCATTTTTCCTTCCTCTTTCGAGTTGTCTTCTTAGTGTTGCTGGTGAATCAGTGAGCGTGTTCTTTTGCCTTTTGTTTGTTCAGCACAAACTCTAACTTCACACCACCATGTAAGTGCCTTTGCTCCTTTCTCCTTCCAATTTCCCCTCATCCTCCTTCCGGTGGATCTATCTCAACAGCCATGGAGTGATTTCGATCTTCTCCTTTCCTGTTTTTTGGCATGAGTTGGATGCAAACAGGCACTGCTACAGTGCCTTTTTCTCTTCTTGTCTCTTCTGTCTCTCTGGATTCTCGAACAGCCCCTCTAACCCCGAACTCTGAACCACCCCTCTCTGGAAGAACCCTTTAATTTAATCTAAATGTCTGAGTTTTAAATTTTTAATTATATTTTGCTTTGTGTAATTGATTGTGTTGGGTTTTTTTTTTAGTTCTTGAAAATCGTGGTGAACCCAATTTTCGTGTTGTTTTTTGGGTTGAATGCTTGAATTACGGTGTTGATTTCTAGGTTGAATACTTGAATTACTCGAATGGAGGAAGGATACAACCAGTCCAATTTTGTGTCGAAACTAATTATGGGTGTTGGTGATGTACAATTTTATTTGACGAATTTTGCTTCTGAATTTTTTTCTCTCAACTCCATATAAGGTCAAAAAACGTCCCCGTTATGTAGCAAGGTCTTGGGGCTCTTTTTGGTCAGGTACACTAGGGTTCTGGTTGGCGAACTAGCGAGGCCAATTTGGGGCTGCAGACCCCCTGTTACATTTTTCCCTCCTTTTTCGAGTTGTTTTCTTAGGGTGGCAGGTGAATCAGTAAGGGTCTTCTTTTGCTTTCTGTTTGTTCAGCAAAAACTGTAACTCCACACCACCATGCAAGTGCCTTTGCTCCTTTCTCCTTTCAATTTTCCCTCATTCTCCTGCTCATCCTCCTTCTGCTCGATCTATCTCGACACCCATGGAGTGGTTTCGATCTTCTCTTTTCCTGTTTTTTTGCCTGAGTTGATTGCAAACAGGCACTGCTACCGTGCCTTCTTCTCTTCTTTTGTCTTCTCTCTCTCTGGATCCTCAAACACCTCCTCGTACTCCCAACTCTAAACCACCCCTCTCTGCCTAGTAAGTCCATGGGGAAAAGCCCTTTATTTTAATTTAAATGTCTGAGTTTTAAATTTTTAATTATATTTTGCTTT
>JACYFF010031954.1:55479029-55491546 GCA_017589665.1 Selenicereus undatus
TACTTGAATGGTGGGAGGATACATCCAGTACAATTTTGTGTCCAAACTAATTGTTGGTGTTGGTCATTTAGAATTTTATTCCACGAATTTTGCTCCTGAATTTTTTTCTTTGAACTCCATAAAAGGTCTAAAAACGTGCCCATTATGCAGCAGTCTTTTGGGGCACTTCTGGACAGGTACTCTGGGCTTCTTGGTCGCGAATCAACGATGCCAATTTGGGGCTGCAGGCCCCCTCTTGCGTTTTCACTTCCTTTTTCGAGTTGTCTTCTTAGTGTGGTTGGTGAGTCAGTGAGGCCCTTCTCTTGCTTTCTTTTTGTTCAACACAAACTCTAACTCCACACCACCATGTAAGTGCCTTTGCTCCTTTCTCCCTTCAATTTTCCCTCATCCTGTTTCTCATCCTCCTTCCGCTCGATCTATCTCGACACCTATCGAGTGGTTTCGATATTCTCTTTTCTTGTTTTTTGGCCTGACTTGGTTCAAAAAGGCACTGCTACAGTGCATTCTTCTCTTCTTTTCTCTTCTCTCTCTCTGGATTCTCGAACACCCCTTCGTACTCCCAACTGTAAACCACCCCTCTCTGCCTAGTCATTCCACGGGGGAAAAGCCCTGTTTGTTTTTTTTTTTTTTTAAGTCGTAGTGAACCCAACTTTGGTGTAGATTCCTGGGTTGAAAACTTGAATTACGGTGTTTATTTCAGGGTTGAATACTTGAATTACTCGAATGGAGGAAGGATACATCCAGTATAATTTTGTGTCCAAACTAATTGTGGGTGTTGGTGATGTACAATTTTATTCAACAAATTTTGCTTCTGAATTTTTTTCTTTGAACTCCATAAAAGGTCTAAAAACGTGCCCCTTATGCAACAGGCTTTTGGGGTTGTTCTATTCAGGTACTCTGGGTTTCTGGGTGGCGAATCAGCGAGGCAAATTTGGGGCTCGAGGCCCCCTCTTGCATTTTCCCTTCCTCTTTCGCGTTTTCTTCTTAGTGTGGCTGGTGAATCAGTGAGGGTCTTCTTTCGCTTTCTGTTTGTTCGGCAAAAACTCTAACTCCACACCACCATGTAAGTGCCTTTGCCCCTTCCTCCTTTCAGTTTTCCCTCATCCTACTGCTCATCCTTCTTTCGCTCGATCTATCTCGACACCCAAGGAGTGGTTTCGATCTTCTCTTTTCCTGTTTTTTTGCCTGAGTTGGTTGCAAACAGGCACTGCTGCAGTGCCTTCTTCTCTTCTTCTCTCTTCTCTCGCTCCGGAATCTTGAACACCCCCTCTTACTCCAAACTCCAAACCTCCCCTCTCTGCTTGGTAATTCCATATGGAAGAGCCCTTTAATATAACTGAAATGTATGAGTTTTAAATTTTTAATTATATTTTGCTTTGTGTAATTGATTGTGTGGGGTTTTTTTTGTCCTTGAAAATCGTAGTGAACCCAATTTTCGTGTTGATTTTTGGGTTCAATACTTGAATTCCAGTGAAGATTTCTCGGTTGAATACATGAATTACTTGAATGGTGGGAGGATACATCCAGTACAATTTTGTGTCCAAACCAATTGTTGGTGTTGGTCATGTACAATTTTATTCCACGAATTTTGCTCCTGAATTTTTTTCTTTGAACTCCATAAAAGGTCTTAAAACGTGCCCCTTATGCAGCAGTCTTTTGGGGCACTTCTGGTCAGGTACTATGGGCTTCTGGGTGGCGAATCAACGAGGCCAATTTGGGGCTGGAGGCCCCCTCTTGCATTTTCCCTTCCTTTTTCGAGTTGTCTTCTTAGTGTGGCTGGTGAATCAGTGAGGCCCTTCTGTTGCTTTCTTTTTGTTCAACACAAACTCTAACTCCACACCGCCATGTTAGTGCCTTTGCTCCTTTCTCCTTTCAATTTTCCCTCATCCTGTTTCTCATCCTCCTTTGTGGCTGGTGAATCAGTGAGGCCCTTCTGTTGCTTTCTTTTTGTTCAACACAAACTCTAACTCCACACCGCCATGTTAGTGCCTTTGCTCCTTTCTCCTTTCAATTTTCCCTCATCCTGTTTCTCATCCTCCTTCCGCTCGATCTATCTCGACACCCATGGAGTGGTTTCAATATTCTTTTTTCCTGTTTTTTGGCCTGAGTGGGTTCAAACAGGCATTGCTACAGTGCATTCTTCTCTTCTTTTCTCTTCCCTCTCTCTGGATTCTCGAACACCCCCTCGTACTCCCAACTCTAAACCACCCCTCTCTGCCTAGTGATTCCATGGGGAAAAGCCCTTTAATTTAATTTAAATGTATGCCTTTTAAATTTTTAATTATATTTTGCTTTGTGCAACCGATTATGCTATTTGTTTTTTATTCTTGAAAGTCGTAGTGAACCCAACTTTGGTGTAGATTCCTGGGTTGAAAACTTGAATTATGGTGTTTATTTCATGGTTGAATACTTGAATTACTCGAATGGAGGAAGCATACATCTAATATAATTTTGTGTCCAAACTAATTGTGGGTGTTGGTGATATACAATTTTATTCAACAAATTTTGCTTCTGAATTTTTTTCTTTGAACTCCATAAAAGGTGTAAAAACGTGCCCCTGATGCAGCAGGCTTTTGGGGTTGTTTTGTTCAGGTACTCTGCGCTTCTGGGTGGCGACTCAGCGAGGCCAATTTGGGGCTGGAGGCCCCCTCTTGCATTTTCCCTTCCTCTTTCGTGTTGTCTTCTTAGTGTGGCTGGTGAATCAGTGAGGGTCTTCTTTTGCTTTTTGTTTGTTCGGCAAAAATTGTAACTCCACACCACCCTGTAAGTGCCTTTGCTCCTTTCTCCTTTCAATTTTCCCTCATCCTGCTGCTCATCCTTCTTTCACTCGATCTATCTCGACACCCAAGGAGTGGTTTTGGACCATCTCTTTTCCTATTTTTTGGCCCGAGTTGGTTGCAAACAGGCACTGCTGCAGTGCCTTCTTTTCTTCTTCTCTCTTCTCTAACTCCGGAATCTCGAACACGCCCTCTTACTCAAAACTCCAAACCTCCCCTCTCTGCCTAGTAATTCCATATGGAAGAGCCCCTTAATTTAATTGAAATGTATGGGTTTTAAATTTTTTATTATATTTTGCTATGTGTAATTGGTTGTGTGGGGGTTATTTTTGCCCTTGAAAATCGTAGTGAACCCAATTTTCATGTTGATTTATTGGTTGAATACTTCAATTGCGGTGAAGATTTCTCGGTTGAATACATGAATTACTTGAATGGTTGAAGGATACAACGAGTACAATTTTTTTTCCAAACTAATTGTTGGTGTTGGTCATGTACAATTGTATTCCATGAATTTTGCTCCGGAATTTCTTTCTTTGAACTCCATACAAGGTCTAAAAACGTAACCGTTATGCAGCAGGCTTTTGGGGATCTTCTTGTTAGGTACTCTGCGCTTCTGGGTGGCGAATCAGCGAGGCCAATTTGGGGCTGGACGCCCCCTATTACATTTTTCCTTCCTCTTTCGAGTTGTGTTCTTAATGTGGCTGGTGAATCAATGAGGCTCTTCTTTTGCTTTCTTTTTGTTCAACACAAACTCTAACTCCACACCACCATGTAAGTGCCTTTGCTCCTTTCTCCTTTCAATTTTCCCTCATCCTGTTTCTCATCCTCCTTCCGCTAGATCTATCTCGACACCAATGAAGTCGTTTCGATCTTCTCTTTTCCTGTTTTTTGGCCTGAGTTGGTTGCAAACAGGCACTGCTACAGTGCGTTCTTCTCTTCTTTTCTCTTCTCTCTCTCTGGATTCTCGAACACCCCCTCTTACTCCCAACTCTAAACCACCCCTTTCTGCCTAGTAATTCCATGGTGAAGAGCCCTTTAATTTAATTTAAATGTCTGAGTTTTAAATTTTTAATTATATTTTCCTTCTTGTGAATATTGTGTTGTGTTTTTTTTTTAGTTTTTCAAAATCGTAGTGAACCCAATTTCCGTGTTGATTTTTGGGTTGAATGCTTGAGTTACGGTGAAGATTTCTCGGTTGAATACATGAATTACTCGAATTTTGGAAGGATACATCCAGTGCAACGTTGTGTCCAAATTAATTGTGGGTGTTGGTGATGTACTATTTTATTGATCGAATTTCACTCCTGAATTTTTTTCTTCTGGTTTTCATTCATCCAAAAGGTCTAAAAACGTGCCCCTTATGCAGCAGGCTTTTGGGGCTCTTCTGGTCAGGTACTTTGAGTTTTGGGGTCGCAAATCAGCGAGGCCAATTTGGGGCAGGAGGCGCCCTATTGCATTTTTCCTTTCTCTTTCAAGTTGTCTTCTTAGTGTGGCTAGTGAATCAGTGAGGGTCTGCTTTTGCTTTCTGTTTGTTCAGCACGAACTCCAACTCCACACAACCATCTAAGGGCCTTTGGTCCATTCTCCCTTCAATTTTTCGTCATCCTCTAGCATATCCTCCTTCCGCTCGATCTATCTCGATACCCATGGAGTGGTTTCGATCTTTTCTTTTCCAGTTTTTTGGCCTGAGTTGGTTGCAAACAGGCACTGCTACAGTGCGTTCTTCCCTTCTTTTCTCTTCTCTCTCTCTGCATTCACGAACACCCTCACTTACTCTAAACTCTAAACTACCCCTCTCTGCCTAGTAACTCCGTGGGGAAGAGCCCTTTAATTTAATTTAAATGTCTGAGTTTTAAATTTTTAATTGTATTTTGCTTTGTGTGATTGATTGTGTTGGGTTTTTTTTAGTTCTTCAAAATCCTAGTGAACCCAATTTTCGTGTTGATTTTTGGTTTGAATACATCGATTACGGTGAAGATTTCTCGGTTGAATACATGAATTACTCGAATGGTGGAAGGATACATCCAGTACAATTTTGTGTCCAAACTAATTGTTGGTGTTGGTCATGTACAATTTTATTCCACGAATTTTGCTCCTGAATTTTTTTCTTTGAACTCCATACAAGGTCTAAAAATGTCACCGTTATGCAGCAGGCTTTTGGGGCTCTTCTGGTTGGGTACCCTGGGCTTCTGGGTGGCGAATAAGCAAGGCCAATTTGGGGCTGGAGGCCCCCTATTGCCTTTTTCCTTCCTCTTTGGAGTTGTGTTCTTAGTGTGGTTGGAGAATCGGTGAGGGTCTTCTTTTTCTTTCTCTTTGTTCAGCACAAACTCTATCTCCACACCACCATGTAAGTGCCTTTGCTTCTTTCTCCTTTCAAATTTCCCTCATGCTCCTGCTTATCCTCCTTTCGCTCGATCTATCTCGACAACCCATGGAGTGGTTTCGATCTTCTCTTTTCCTGTTTTTTGGCCTGAGTTCGTTGCAAACAGGCACTGCTATAGCACCTTGTTCTCTTCTTTTCTCTTTTCTCTCTCTGGATTCTCGAACACCCCTCTTACTCCAAACTCTAAACCACCCCTCTCTGCCTAGTAATTCCATGGTGAAGAGCCCTTTAATTTAATTAAATGTCTGAGTTTTAATTTTTTAATTATATTTTGCTTTGTGTAATTGATTGTGTTGGGTGGTTTTTTTTGAGTTCTTCAAAATCGTAGTGCACCCAATTTTCGTGATGATTTTTGGGTTGAATACTTGAATTACGGTGAAGATTTCTCGGTTGAATACATGAATTACTTGAATGGTTGAATGATACATCCAGTACAATTTTGTTTCCAAACTAATTGCGGGTGTTGGCAATGTACAGTTTTATTCCAAGAATTTTGCTTCTGAATTTTTTTCTTTGAACTCCATACAAGGTCTGAAAACATCCCCGTTATGTAGCAGGCCTTTGGGGCTCTTCTAGTCAGGTACTCGAGGCTTCTGGGTGCTGAATTGGCGAGGCCAATTTGGGGCCGGATGCCCCCCGTTGCATTTTCCCTTCCTCTTTCGAGTTGTCTTCTTAGAGTGGCTGGTGAATCAGCGAGGGTCTTCTTTTGCTTTCTGTTTGTTCAACACAAACTCTAACTCCACACCACCATGTAAGTGCCTTTGCTCCTTTTTCCTTTCAATTTTCCCTCATCCTCCTTTCGCTCGATCTATCTCGACAGCCATGGAGTAGTTTCGATCTTCTCTTTTCCTGTTTTTTGGCCTGAGTTGGTTGCAAACAGGTACTGCTATAGTGCGTTCCTCTCTTCTTTTCTCTTCTCTCTCTCTAGATTCACGAACACCCCCACTTACTCCAAACTCTAAACCACCCCTCTCTGCCTAGGAATTATAAGCACCCCTCTCTGCCTAGTAATTCCTTGTGGAAGAGCCCTTGAATTTAATTTAAATCTCTGAGTTTTAAATTTTTAATTATATTTTGCTTTGTGTAATTGATTGTGCTGGGTTTTTTTTAGTTCTTGAAAATCGTAGTGAACCTAATTTTCATGTTGATTTTTTGGTGGAATGCTTGAATTACGACAAAGATTTCTCGGTTGAATACATAAATTACTCGAATGGTGGAAGGATACATCCAGTACAATTTTGTGTCCATCCTAATTGTGGGTGTTGGTGATGTACAATTTTATTCCAAGAATTTTAATTATGAATTTTTTTCTTTGAACTCCATACAATGTCAAAAAACATCCTTGTTATGCAGCAGGCCTTTGGGGTTCTTCTGGCCAGGTACTCTGGGCTTCTGGGTGGCGAATCGGTGAGGCCAATTTGGGGCTTGAGGCTCCCTGTTGCATTTTTCCTTGCCCTTTCGAGTTGTCTTCTTAGTGTGGCTGGTGAATCAGTGAGGCTCTTCTTTTGCTTTCTATTTGTTCAACACAAAATCTAACTCCTCACCACCATGTAAGTGCCTTTGCTCCTTTCTCCTTTCAATTTTTCCTAATCCTCCTGCTCATCCTCCTTCTGCTCGATCTATCTCGACGTCCATGGAGTGGTTTCGATATTCTCTTTTCCTGTTTTTTGGCTTGAGTTGCTTGCAAACAGGCACTACTCAAGTGTGTTCTTCTCTTCTTTTCTCTTCTCTCTCTGTGGATTCTCGAACACCCCCTCATACTCCCAACTCTAAACCACCCCTCTCTAGCTAGTAATCCCTCTCTACCTAGCAATTCCACGGGGAAAAGCCCTTTAGTTTAGTTTAATTATCTGAGTTTTGCTTTCTGTTTGTTAAACACAAACTCTAACTCCACACCACCACGTAAGTGCCTTTACTCCTTTCTCCTTTCAATTTTCCCTCATCCTCCTGCTCATCCTCCTTCTGCTCGATCTATCTCGATAGCCATGGAGTGGTTTCGATCTTCTCTTTTCCTATTTTTTAGCATGAGTTGCTTGCAAACAGGCACTGTTACAGTGCGTTCTTATGTTCTTTTCTGTTCTCTCTCTCTGGATTCTCGAACACCCCCTCGTACTCCCAACTCTAAACCACTCCTCTCTGCCTAGTAATTCCGTGGGGAAAAGCCCTTTAATTTTATTTAAATGTCTGAGTTTTAAATTTTTAATTATATTTTGCTTTGTGTAATTGATTATGCTGTTGTTTTTTTAATTCTTGAAAGTCATAGTGAACCCAATTTTTGTGTAGATTTCTGGGTCGAAAACATGAATTACGGTGTTGATTTCTGGGTTGAATACTTGAATTACTCAAATGGAGGAAGGATACATCCAGTATAATTTTATGTCCAAACTAATTGTGGGTGGTTGTGATGTACATTTTTATTCCACAAATTTTGCTTCTGAATTTTTTTCTTTGAACTCCACATAAGGTCTAAACACGTGCCCGTTATGCAGCAGGCTTTTGGGGCTCTTCTGGTCAGGTACTCTGGCCTTCTGGATGACGAATAAGCGAAGCACATTTGGGGCTAGAGCGCCCCTGTTGCATTTTTCCTTCCTCTTTCGAGTTGTCTTCTTAGTGTGGCAGGAGAATTAGTGAGGCTCTTTCTTTGCTTTCTGTTTCTTCAGCATAAACTCTAAGTCCACACCACCATGTAAATGCCTTTGCTCCTTTCTCCTTTCAATTTTCCCTCATCCTTCTGCATATACTCCTTCCGCTTGATCTATCTCGACAGCCATGGAGTGGTTTCGATCTTCTCTTTTCCTGTTTTTTGGCCTGACTTGGTTGCAAACAGGCACTGCTATAGTGTGTTCTTCTCTTGTTTTCTCTTCTCTCACTCGGGACTCAGGAAAACCCCCACTTACTCCAAAGTCTAAACCACCCCTCTCAGCCTAGTAATTCCTTGAGGAAGAGCCCTTTAATTTAATTTAAATGTCTGAGTTTTAAATTTTTAATTATATTTTGCTTTGTGTAGTTGATTGTGTTGGGTTCTTTTTTAGTTCTTGAAAATCGTAGTGAGCCCAATTTTCATGTTGATTTTTGGGTTGAATACTTGAATTACGGCGAAGATTTCTCGGTTGAATACATGAACTACTCGAATGGTGGAAGGATACATCCAGTACAATGTTTTGTCCAAACTAATTGTGGGTGTTGGTGATGTACAATTTTATTCCAGGAATTTTGCTTCTGAATTTTTTTCTTTGAACTCCGTCCAAGGTCTAAAAATGTACCCGTTATGTAGCAGGCCTTTGGGGCTCTCCTGGTCAGGTACTCTGGGCTTCTAGGTGGCAAATCGACGAGGCCAATTTGGGGCTGGAGGCCCCCTGTTGCATTTTTCCATCGTCTTTCGAGTTGTCTTCTTAGTGTGGCTGGTGAATCAGTGAGGCTCTTCTTTTCCTTTCTGTTTGTTCAACACAAACTCTAACTCCTCTCCACAATGTAAGTGCCTTTGCTCCTTTCTCCTTTCAATTTTTCCTAATCCTCTTCCTCATCCTCCTTCCGCTCGATCTATCTCGACATCCATGGAGTGGTTTCGATCTTCTCCTTTCCTGTTTTTTGGCCTGAGTTGCTTGCAAACTGGCACTAATCAAGTGCGTTGTTCTCTTCTTTTTTCTTCTCTCTCTGTGGATTCTCGAACACCCCCTCATACTCCCGACTCTAAACCACCCCTTTCTGGCTAGTAATCCCTCTCCGCCTAGCAATTCCACAGGAAAAAGCCCTTTAATTTAATTTAATTGTCTGAGTTTTAAATTTTTAATTATATTTTGTTTTGTGTAATTAATTATGCGGTTTTTTTTGTTCGTGAAAATCGTAGTGAACCCAATTTTGGCGTAGATTTTAGATCGAAAACATGAAATACGGTGTTGATTTCTGGTTGAATACTTGAATTACTCGAATGGAGGAAGGATGCATCTAGTTTAATTTTGTGTCCAAACTAATTGTCGGTGTTGGTGGTGTACAATTTTATTCCACGACTTTTTCTCATGAATTTTTTTCTTTGAACTCCATACAATGTCTGAAAACGTCCCCATTGTGCAGACGACATTTGGGGCTCTTCTGGTCAGGTACTCTCGGCTTCTGGGCGGCGAATCAGCGAGGCCAATTTGGGGCTGGAGGGCCCTTATTGCATTTTTCCTTCCTCTTTCAAGTTGTCTTGTTAGTGTGGCTGGTGAATCAGTGAGGGTCTTCTTTTGCTTTCTGTTTGTTCAGCACAAACTCTAACTCCAACACACTATGTAAGTGCATTTGCTCCTTTCTCCTTTCAATTTTCCCTCATCCTCCTTCTGCTCGATCTATCTCGACACCCATGGAGTGGTTTCGATCTTCTCTTTTCCTGTTTTTGGCCTGAGTTGGTTGCAAGCAGCCACTCTTACAGTGCATTCTTTTCTTCTTTTCTCTTCTTTCTCTAGATACACGAACACCCCCAGTTACTCCAAACTCTAAACCGCCCCTCTCTACCTAGTAATTCTAAGGGGAAGATCCCTTTAATTTAACTTGAATGTCTGAGTTTTAAATTTTTAATTATATTTTGCTTTGTGTAATTGATTGTGTTGGTTTTTTTTAGTTCTTGAAAATCGTAGTGAGCCCAATTTTCATGTTGATTTTTGGGTTGAATACTTGAATTACGGCGAAGATTTCTCGGTTGAATACATGAACCACTCGAATGGTGGAAGGATACATCCAGTACAATTTTTTGTCCAAACTAATTGTGGGTGTTGGTGATGTACAATTTTATTCCAGGAATTGTGCTTCCGATTTTTTTTCTTTGAACTCCATACAAGGTCTGAAAATGTAGCCGTTATGTAGCAGGCCTTTGGGGCTCTTGTGGTCAGGTACTCTTGGCGTCTAGGTGGCGAATCGACGAGGCCAATTTGGGGCTAGAGGCCCCCTGTTGCAGTTTTCCTTCCTCTTTCGAGTTGTCTTCTTAGTGTGGCTGGTGAATCAGTGACGCTCTCCTTTTGCTTTCTGTTTGTTCAACACAAACTCTAACTCCACACCACCATGTAAGTGCCTTTGCTCCTTTCTCCTCTTCAATTTTCCCTAATCCTCCTGCTCATCCTCCTTCTAGTCGATCTATCTCGACGGCCATGGAGTGGTTTCGATCTTCTCTTTTCCTGTTTTTTGGTATGAGTTGCTTGGAAACAGGCACTGCTACAGTGCGTTCTTCACTTCTTTTCTCTTCTCTCTCTCTGGATTCTCGAACACCCCCTCGCACTCCCAACTCTAAACGACCCCTCTTTGCCTAGTAATTCCATGGGGAAAAGCCCTTTAATTTAATTTAAATGTCGTAGTTTTAAATTTTTCATTATATTTTGCTTTGTGTAATTGATTATGCGGTTTGTTTTTGTTCTTGAAAATCGTAGTGAACCCAATTTTGACGTAGATTTCGGGGTCGAAAACTTGAATTACGGTGTTGATTTCTGGGTTGAATACTTTAATTACTTGAATGAAGGAAGGATGCAACCAGTATAATTTTGTATCCAAACTAATTGTGGGTGTTGGTGATGTACAATTTTATTCCACGAATTTTGCTTCTGAATTTTTTTCTTTGAACTCCATACAAGGTCTGAAAATATCCCCGTCATGCGCCACGCCTTTGGGGCTCTTCTGATTAGGTACTCTGGGCTTCTAGGTGGCGAATCAGCAAGGCCAATTTGGGGCTGGAGGCCCCCTATTGCATTTTTCCTTCCTCTTTCGAGTTGTGTTCTTAGTGTGGCTGGAGAATCGGTGAGGGTCTTCTTTTGCTTTTAGTTTGTTTAGCACAAACTCTATCTCCACACCACCATGTAAGTGCCTTTGCTTCTTTCTCCTTTCAATTTTCCATCATGCCCCTGCTTATCCTCCTTTCGCTCGATCTATCTCGACACCCATGGAGTGGTTTCGATCTTCTCTTTTCCTGTTTTTGGGCCTGAGTTCGTTGCAAACAGGCACTGCTATAGCGCCTTGTTCTCTTCTTTTCTCTTTTCTCTCTCTTGATTCTCGAACACCCCCTCTTACTCCAAACTCTAAACCACCCCTCTCTGCCTAGTAATTCCATGGTGAAGAGCCCTTTAATTTAATTTAAATGTCTGAGTTTTAATTTTTTAATTATATTTTGCTTTGTGTAATTGATTGTGTTGGGTGGTTTTTTTTTAGTTCTTCAAAATCGTAGTGCACCCAATTTTCGTGATGATTTTTGTGTTGAATACTTGAATTACGGTGAAGATTTCTCGGTTGAATACATGAATTACTTGAATGGTGGAATGATACATCCAGTACAATTTTGTGCCCAAACTAATTACGGGTGTTGGTGATGTACAATTTTATTCCAAGAATTTTGCTTCTGAATTTTTTTCTTTGAACTCCATACAAGGTCTAAAAACATCCCCGTTATGTAGCAGGCCTTTGGGGCTCTTCTGGTCAGGTACTCGAGGCTTCTGGGTGGCGAATCGGCAAGGCCAATTTGGGGCTGGATGCCCCCTGTTGCATTTTCCCTTTCTGTTTCGAGTTGTCTTCTTAGTGTGGCTGGTGAATCAGCGAGGGTCTTCTTTTTCTTTCTGTTTGATCAGCACAAACTCTAACTCCACACCACCATGTAAGTGCCTTTGCTCCTTTCTCCTTTCAATTTTCCCTCATCCTCCTGCTCATCCTCTTTTCGCTCGATCTATCTCGACAGCCATGGAGTGGTTTCGACCTTCTCTTTTCCTGTTTTTTGGACTGAGTTGGTTGCAAACAGGTACTGCTACAGTGCGTTCTTCTCTTCTTTTCTCTTCTCTCTCTCTAGATTCACAAACACCCCCACTTACTCCAAACTCTAAACCACCCCTCTGTGCCTAGGAATTATATGTGGAAGAGCCCTTGAATTTAATTTAAATCTCTGAGTTTTAAATTTTTAATTATATTTTGCTTTGTGTAATTGATTGTGTTGGGTTTTTTTAGTTCTTGAAAATTGTAGTGAACCTAATTTTCATGTTGATTTTTGGGTGGAATACTTGAATTACGACAAAGATTTCTCGGTTGAATACATAAATTACTCGGATGGTGGAAGGATACATCCAGTTAAATTTTGTGTCCAACCTAATTATGGGTGTTGGTGATGTACAATTTTATTCCAAGAATTTTAGTTATGAATTCTTTTCTTTGAACTCCATACAATGTCAAAAAACATCCCCATTATGCAGCAGTCCTTTGGGGTTCTTCTGGTCAGGTACTCTGGCTTCTGGGTGGCGAATCGGTGAGGCCAATTTGGGGCTCGAGGCCCCCTGTTGCATTTTTCCTTCCTCTTTCGAGTTGTTTTCTTAGTGTGGCTGGTGAATCAGTGAGGGTCTTCTTTTGCTTTCTGTTT
>JACYFF010031954.1:55497474-55509670 GCA_017589665.1 Selenicereus undatus
AAGGTGACCTTGGTGCTCACGGCATCTATACAGATCTTGGACAAGATGACTAGTTCAAAACAAGAAGTCTTGGGTACATAGGCTTTATTTATTTAGACTCTTGTTAATATGCCAATATTGAAAAAGCTTTTTAAACATCTCTTGAATCGGTATTCGTGCTAAAGTGCTTCAGAACACCAGACTGCGAACAACCCTGCAAACAGGGTGCCTAGGGTGTTTCTGACCTGAAGTGGCCATACCCGATTATGTTTGGAAAAAAAAATTATTTCGGTTGGCCAAAATCTCCAGAATATTTTCAAATGTTATTCTTCTGAAAAAAAAATATTTCTTGAATATTTTATAGGAGATTTGGGAAAATAGATTTTGGGAGATTTGCCAAAATTGGAAGATTTTTTTTCTGCCCATATCTTCGGATGTGATAAAGTTTTTAAAATGCTAAAGATTTCTAGTTGCCTTACTTAAAGCTAACCCACGGCTATAAGGAGATAAAGGTTATCTCTTAAGATAACAAATCCCTTAGATTTTGGGAAATGTTTTATCACTAGCCATTGGGAGTTTTTTTTTCTCTTGAAAAATCACCTTCCAAACTTAGGTGATTTCCTTTCCTCTCCTTGGTTCTTGACCGTTGGAATTTCTGGTTAAAAACAGCTTTGTTTTCACAGAGATATAGAGACATACTGAGCAATAGAGAGAAGAAAGCAAAAAGAAATCTTGAAACGCAACATTCCCAAAAGGCAAAATTTGAAAAGAGGTTTTTCTAGTGAAAAGAATTTCTGAGCTTCACTTGAGAAAAGAAAAACCAGTTCAAGTTGTGTTTAAAGCAAGTTTTCAATATATTGGCATAATAGGATCTTCATTTGTACCTTACATCTGCTTAGTGAGAAGCACCCCAGTAAGGTGTTCTTGACCTTGATCTCAGATCAGTCAAAAGTGAGTGAGTGTGTCGTAGTCGTGTGGACTTTGGACGTGTCCAATCTGGTGAGATTTGGACGTGGTGTAATCTGCCTTGAGAAGGAGATTACGTGGTTGCAAGGTTGTAACAAGGTGTGTTGCAATTGTAACGTGTTAAGCCCGGTTTAGTGAAGTGGTTAAATCCTACACGAGGTAGGTCGTGGTTTTTCACACCTCAGTTGGGCTAGAGGTGTTTTCCACGTGAAAAATTGTGTGTGCTTTAATTTCCGCATCTATCTTGATAATTTTCGCTCTTGCTACATCTGAAAACACCCTCTGCAAACAAGTCACAGAGGTGTTTGTCATATATAACGCGAAAATCAGACACCACAATTCACCCCCCCTCTTGTGGTAGGATACTCTAAGATCTAACAAGTGGTATCAGAGCAGGTTCTCTCACAACAAGGCTAACACCTTGAGAGATTCTGAAGATGAGTACACCACAAGGAATTCTTGAAGGGTAATCCATCACTCGTCTACCCTATTTCAACGGCCAACATTATAGTTGGTGGAAGAATAGGATGGAGTACTATATTCAGGTAGAAGATTATGAGTTATGGATGCTCATCAAGAACGGGCCCCTTGTTCCCACCAAGGTGCTTAAAGATGGCAAGATGATTCCCAAGGAACCCAAAGAGTTTGATGCTGAAGATTATAAGAAAATGGAAAAGAATGCTAAGGCCAAGAAGCTATTATATTTCGGCCTAGGACCCGATGAATACACTCGCATCTCTGAGTGTGAATCAGCCCAAGCTATCTGGAACGCCTTGCAAGTTGCTCATGAAGGTACGAGTCAAGTTAAACAATCTAGAATTGAGCTACTTATGCGACAATATGAGTTGTTTGATATGGGTGATCGTGAGACTATAATGGATATGTATACACGGTTTACCCACATAACGAACGAGCTAAAATCCTTGGGAAAATCCTTCACCACTGAAGAGTTGGTGAGGAAGATCCTTAGAATTCTACCTCGTACGTGGGAGGCCAAAGTAACAGCCATTCAAGAGGCTAAAGACATGAACAAAATCACCCTTGACGAGTTGATTGGTAATCTCCAAACCTATGAACTCCGAAAAAACTCACAATAGAAAGAGGAGCAAAAGAAGGATCGTGGGCTTGCCTTAAAAGCACATGAGGACACTGACTCTGACCTTGAAGATGAAGATATGGCCCTAATGTCCAGAAAATTCAAGAAATTCTTCAAAAAGGTCAACAACAAAAGAAAAGAATTCAGTAAGTCCAGAAACACCCCTAAAGATCAACCTATAGGGTGTTTCAAGTGCGGCAAACCAAATCACTTAGTCAAAAACTGCCCTCTGCTTCAAGAAGATCTGATGCCTGAACATCCCCGAAAATAGGGTCGAAAACACCCTGTAAACAATCTGGGCAAGCGATTCTCGAAAGCTATGCTGGCTGCTTGGGGAGATTCCTCTGAAGATGAAGGAGAATCTGAAGCTGAAGAAGAGGTTGTAGCACTAATGGCACAAAGTGATTCAGATTCAACTGATGAATCAACAATCAGCCTCTCAGATCTCAAGAACAAGGTACATGGTCTTAACAAAGCTACTTTAGAAGAACTTCTATATAATGTGTTAGACACCTGTGCTGATCTAAAAAGAGAAGTTCGTGACCTAAAGCTTGAAAATGAAATTCTTAAAAATGAAAAACTTGGTTTACATGAAAATATTAACATGCTCAAAGAAAATCTCTTTATAAAAGAAGGAGATTATACTCGAGTGGAAGAAAAACTCTTTGAGGTGGAAGGAATGGTTGAAGACTTGCTCAAAGAGAACAAGAGCTTGCATGCTAATATAGAAAAAGTGGAAACCGAACTTGCCACGACCAAGCGTTGGAACAAGTCCTCACAAGCCCTTGATTGGTTAAACACTCACCATAGTCGAAACAAAAAGGGACTTGGATATAAGCCTAGACGGACCGTTTATCCCAAACATAGGAAGTATGTTGGATTACCTGAAAATATTGTTTGCTTTCATTGTGGGAAAACGGGTCATTATAGATACACCTGCCCCTTAAGAAAACATGCCAATGAAAAGAATGAAAGGTATGTGAAACAAATCTGGATTAGAAAAGATGAGCTTTACATGTCTAAAGAAATGGGACCCAAGTGGATCTGGGTTCCCAAAACTAACCAGTGATTTGTTTTGCAGGCTGAAGTGAGAGAAAACAACCTTACGAACAACCCCACAAACACCCTTGAAAACAAGCAGTTGTGGTATGTCAATAGCGGGTGTTCACGGCATATGACTGGAAAAGAATCAAACTTTCTCTCACTTACAGCTTTGAATGGTGGGAGTGTAGCATTTGGAAACGGCAAATCTGGGACAATTGTCGGTATAGGTAATATTGGTAAAATTCTCTCCCACTCAATTGATAATGTGCACTTAGTTGATGGGTTAAAGCACAATTTGCTAAGTGTGTCCCAACTGTGTGACAAGAACAACCTAGTGCTGTTTTCAAAAACACGTTGCTTGGTTGTGAATGATGACACAGGAGATGTTGTGTTGAGGGGGAAGCGATGTCAAAATGTTTATAAAGTTAGTATTTCCACTCTTCCCCAAAATAATCTGACTTGTTTAAATGCATTAAATGATGATATAATGCTATGGCACAAGAGACTAGGTCATGCAAGCCTGTCCTTGCTAAACAAACTTGTTTCCAAGGATTTGGTTGTTGGACTACCTCCCATCAAGTATAATGATGATAAGGTATGTGAAGCTTGTGCAAAAGGAAAACGAGTCAGATCTTCTTTAAAATCTAAAAAGTGTGTAAGCACCACCCGACCTCTTGAGTTATTGCATATTGATCTATGCGGTCCCATGAGGATAGCTAGTAGAGGTGGGAAAAGGTATGTGCTTGTAATAGTGGATGATTACTCTCGATTCACTTGGACCCTGTTCTTAACCTCTAAGGATGAAACTTTTGAGAATTTTATTGCCCTTCTCAAAAGGATTGAAAAGAGAGTAGGACACACATTAGTTAGCTTGAGGTCTGATCATGGTACAGAATTTGAAAATGCAAGCTTTACAAAATTTTGTAATGAACAAGGTGTTGATCAAAACTTCTCAGCCCCAAGAACACCCCAGCAGAATGGGGTGGTTGAACGAAAAAATCGTACCTTAGAAGACATGACCAGAACAATGCTCATTGCTAGTAGTCTTCCTAAGAACTTTTGGGCAGAAGCCTTGAACACATCATGTTACATTATAAACAGATGCATGATTAGACCCATTTTGAACAAAACTCCTTATGAACTTCTTAAAGGCAGGAAACCCAACATTATGCATCTAAGAACATTTGGTTGTAGATGTTTCGTGCATAACAACGGGAAGAATGCCTTAGGAAAGTTTGACCCTAGGAGTGATGAGGAAATATTTCTTGGTTATTCCTCTCACAGTAAGGCATACAAAGTCTTTAACAAACGAACCCTGTGTGTTGAGGAAAGTGTGCAGGTGTTTTTTGATGAATCTAACTCCTTGAATGAGAGTAATGCACAGGATGAAGAGTTTGAATTAGGTCTTGTCCAAAAGGAGCTGTTAAATCAAGAAAAACATGGTAAGAACACCCTGAAGGAAACAGGTACAGAAGCTGTTCCTTAAAGCGATAGTCAAGGTGAGCTCCAAACAGGGGGAAACACCGTTGAACCCTGTTCGGAACCATGTTCTTCAGGAACCAGCTTGCAAACAGGTGCAGAAACAGGATCAGGAGGTGTTCATGAGCCTGATCCTACACACACTTCAGTTAGAACAAAACATGTGGTTGTGGATCCAATTAATCCAAGATCATGGAAGCACCATAGTTCGCACCCTCTTGATCAAATCTTGTCAGATATTAATACTGGAGTGCAAACTAGATCTAAACTTAAGAATTTTTGTGCTTTCTATGCTTTTCTTTCTAACATTGAGCCAAAGAGTGTAAATGAAGCTCTTGCAGATTCAGATTGGATTGCGGCTATGCAAGAAGAGCTTCATCAATTTGAAAGAAACAAAGTGTGGCACCTTGTACCTAAACCTACAGACAGAACAATCATTGGAACCAAGTGGGTGTTCCGAAATAAGCTGGATGAGTCAGGAAGAGTCACTAGGAACAAGGCAAGGCTGGTGGTTCAAGGGTACAATCAAGAAGAAGGGATTGATTACGAAGAAACCTTTGCACCCGTTGCTAGAATTGAGGCTATTCGAATCTTAATAGCCTTTGCAGCTCATATGGAGATCAAGCTATATCAAATGGATGTTAAAAGTGCATTCCTCAATGGATACCTTAAAGAAGAGGTGTATGACAAACAACCCCCTGGTTTTGAAAATGGTGATTTCCCAAATCATGTTTTTAAACTTGACAAAGCACTTTATGGTTTAAAACAAGCTCCAAGAGCTTGGTATGAACGGTTGTCAAGCTTTTTACTTGAAAATGATTTTAGAAGAGGTAAGGTAGACAATACCTTGTTTCTGAAATCTAAGGGGGAACATCTATTGATCGTCCAAATATATGTAGATGACATTATATTTGGTGCAACTCATCATGATTTATGCCATGAATTTTCAAATATGATGAGGAGTGAGTTTGAGATGAGCATGATGGGTGAGCTTAACTTTTTCTTAGGCTTACAAATCAAGCAAACTCCAAACGGCACCATGATCCATCAACAAAAGTATATCAAGGAGATACTTAAGCGTTTTAGGATGGAGTCGGCCAAACCCATAGACACTCCTATTTCTCCTTCAACCAAATTGGTTATGGATGATGGGAGTCCCTCAGTTGAGGAAAAATTCTATAGGGGCATGATTGGGTCACTCTTATACCTAACCGCTAGTAGACCGGATATCGTTTTTAGTGTTGGTTTATGTGCCCGTTTTCAGTCTAGTCCTAAAGAGACTCATCTTAAGGCTGTTAAACGGATACTAAGATATTTAAAACATACACCTGATTTATCTCTATGGTACCCTAAAGGTTGCAATCTTGATCTTGTTGGATATGCTGACGCTGATTATGCAGGTTTCCTAGTTGATAGAAAGAGTACCTCAGGTATGGCTCACTTTCTTGGACCTTCTTTGGTATCTTGGGCTACCAAGAAGCAACATTCAGTTGCCATGTCCACAGCTGAAGCAGAATATGTGGCGGCAGCCTCATGTTGTGCTCAGTTGTTGTGGATACGACAACAACTCAAGGATTTTTGTGTTGACACTGGATGTATTCCTATTTTTTGTGATAACACAAGTGCTATTAATATTGCCAAAAATCCATGTCAACACAAAAGGAAAAAACATAATGTGGAAAAAGGCTTAATTTCTATGAATTTTTGCTCAACGGAAAAACAGATTGCTGATATATTCACTAAGGCACTAGCTCGAGATCAGTTTGAGAGAAATAGACTGGAACTGGGGTTGGTGAAAACACCCTGAGAACACCTTTTCTCAGAGGTAGATCAAGCTGTCGAAAAACACCCTATAATACCTGTTCTTCTTTCTTGTTTCTAATGTTTGTGGTCTGTGCTTAGCGAATATGTGTAGTCTGTGTACTCTCATGATTATGTACTGCTGTCTTGGGAGATGGAGAAAGAGTAATCATGACAGACCTTGGAATGAGAAAAGCATGCTCAAGAACAGGCGGCTCGAACAGGTATGCCTTAATTGCTTTTATTGATTGCTGCCTGCTAAAATTCCAGGTGTTCCCTAGGTAACCCTTCGTGACAGGTGAGGAGTTTAAAAACTGCCTTGCGTGCGTCTGTCCTCTTCATCTTGCTCTCTCTCTCTCCTTTGTTCTTGCTTTCAAACCCTAGCCAAAACCTCCGAAAATCCTCCTTGCGATAATGGCTCTCAAACCTGTTTCTTGCAACTTGAGTTTACTCTTAATTTCGTCTCCTCCTCGCACAATTATTCACAAAACCTTCGGGTATCTCACTCAACTAAACCTCAGCAGTGTTGGGCTTGGGTTGAATGATATTCCCTACCCCTTTGGTTGGGAATTAATGGTGTATGTGGGAACAATCCCCTGTCCCATTCCCTCTACAGCATGTGCTGACTCTTCGGGTCTCCAAGACCAATTCTTGGAGAACCCAGAAACCATTGTTGGGGATGACTCTGTTCCTCTCGACTCTCAAACTAGAGAGAAGAGGAAAAGGGTTAAGATGGTGGCTAGGCGCACTCGAACGCCAAGAACACGACCACAACCAAGGTCTCGCCCCTCTCTAACTCCCTCTTCACCTCCTTCTCAACCTCCTCGCAAGTCTGCAAGAATTATCTTCAAATCAACTCCCAGAGCCTCTAAACCCTCCGTTCCTATTGTCGAAGAGATCTCCTCTTCTACTGAAGGGTCCTCGAGTTCTGACTCTGAAGACACCACCTTCAAACATGGGACACCGGTGTTCTCTGAGTCCTCTGAAGATCAAGCCCCTCCAAAAACAACCACTAAACCTGCTGTGAAGTCTTCTCCAGCAAAACCACCCCTCAAAAGAAAACCAAGAACAGCCCTCCTACCAAAAGCGACTACCTCTGTTCCTGCCTCCGAATGCCCAAAGCAGTCCTCTCCCTGTCCTATGTCTGACAAACATGCGCAGTTGCTTAAACGCAATGTTGTCAGGGGGAAGGTAGTGTCTGTCAGTTTTTTTGAGGAACAGGGTCTGGGGGTGTTTTTGACCAAGCTTCGAGCCCAAGGCTGGCTTGAGCTGTTTGCAAACACCCAATTGGGGTGTTCTGTGCCTGAATTGGCTGAATTTTACGCCAACTGCAGAGTCACCGAAGGGATGGTGACAAGTTCTGTGAATGGGCAAGGCATCAGGGTCGATGCGCCCACACTTGGGAAAATTCTGGGAGTACCCTCACAAGGTTTTGCTGTGTATGTGAGGGAAGACAAAACAGCCATGGAACAAGCCAGGCTCCTGGAAGTGTCCAAACGCCTAAGTCACAAACAGGGTCTGAGAACACCCTGCTCTGTCAAAAAGGGTGATCTGATCCCTCCCCACCAACTCCTTTTCATGTTCGTCATTAAGAACGTGATTCCAAGGGGTCAAGGGAGAAACTCAGCCGACCTTTTTGATCAGTGCCTGATCGACTTATTGGACAGGGAGGAACCCATCAATCTTCCGGCAATCATGATTCGCCACATTGGGCGAATTGCGAACACCACCCGGGCTCATGATCTCGGATATGGGTTTCTGCTGACAAGGGTGTTTGAGCACTTTGGCATAGTGCTCACAAGGCGAGTGGCTGCCCAAGTAATAGATGCAATTGGGATTGACACTCTGCTAGGGTGTGGCTTTAAGTTTGGGGAAGGGTCCGGTTCCAAACAGGGTCGTCGACCACCTGTTTCTGAGCAACCATCCACCAAGGTAGAGGTTGTTCTTGAGGACAATGCACGCCTCAAGGATAAGCTCTCCGCTGTCAAGGCTGCTCTTGCTGAAGAACAAGCCCTCTCTGCTAAGCGTCATGCAGACTTGCTTGCTCTTCTATCCTCCCTTGCTCCTAGTATTCCTCCCCTACAGACGAAACCACCCCCTGCTCCCTGATTGTATAGGCTGTTTCTGTTTCTGTTTTTTCCTCTTTCTCATTGTACTGCTTTGCTCTTTAATGAAATATCCTTTTGCAGTTTCTCTTGCTTGTTATTCCGTCTCCTTTATACTTGTTATTGGTGCTTTTTAATGATGCCAAAAGGGGGAAGAAAAAGAGTGAAAAAGAGGTGATACCTATTGACATTGACAACATTCTAGGTGATACCTATTGACATTGACAACATGTGAGAATCTGACCTGACCAACCTGCTCTTGACTTGCTCTTGACTTACGTGAATCCCTATCAGCAGTCTTTTTCTAGTTGTTTTGTCAATATGGTCACTTGGTTTGTCATCATCAAAAAGGGGGAATTTGTTGAGTTTTTATATTCAAGTTTTGATGATAACAAATCCAAGTGTAAAAATGTGTCCAAGTAGTGTTGCTCCAAACATGATCTGCAAACAGGCCTAACTGGTGTTTGTAATCTTTACTGTATTAACCGGTTTGCTACATGTGAGAACAAGCCTCTAAAACAGGTTTTTGGGTGATTCTACATTAAGTCAAGAACGCCATCTCACAGCTGGTTGTAAGGCATGTTCCCAGCAGCTTCTCTAGCGATGCAAAGAACAACCCCAGCAAACAAGGTAGCCTTGATGTTCACAGCAGCTCTACGGATCTTGGACAAAGATTCAAAACAAGAAGTCTTCGGTATATAGGCTTTATTTATTTAGACTCTTGTTAATATGCCAATATTGAAAAAGCTTTTTAAACATCTCTTGAATCGGTATTTGCGCTAAGTGGTTCAGAACACCAGACTGCGAACAACCCTGCAAACAGGGTGCCTAGGGTGTTTCTGACCTAAAGTGGCCATACCCGGTTATCCTTGAAATTATTATTTCGGTTGGCCAAAATCTCCAAAATATTTTCAAATGTTATTCTTCTGGGAAATATATTTCTTGATTATACTATGGGAGATTTAGGAAAATAGATTTTGGGAGATTTGCCAAAATTAGAAGATTTTCTCTGCCCATATCTTCGGATGTGATAAAGTTTTTAAAATTGCTAAAGATTTCTGGTTGCCTTGCTTAAAGCTTACCCACGGCTATAAGGAGATAAAGGTTATCTCTTAAGATAACAAATCCCTTAGATTTTGGGAAATATTTTATCACTAGCCGTTGGGAGTTTTGTTTTGAAAAATCACCTTCCAAACTTAGGTGATTTCCTTTCCTCTCCTTGGTTTTTGACCGTTGGAATTTATGGTTAAAAACAGCTTCGTTTTCACTTAAACACATACAGAAACACATACTGAGATATAGAGGGAAGAAAGCAAAAAAGAAATCTTGAAACACAACATTCCCAAAAGGCAAAATTTCAAAAGAGGTTTTTCTAGTGAAAAAACTTTCTGAGCTTCACTTGAGAAAAGAAAAACCAGTTCAAGTTGTGTTTAAAGCAAGCTTTCAATATATTGGCATAATAGGAACTTCATTGTACCTTACATCTACTTAGTCAGAAGCACCCCAGTAAGGTGTTTTCAACCCTGATCTTGGATCAGAAAAGTGAGTGAGTGGTCCTAAGTCGCGTGGACTTTGGACGTGTCCAATCTAGTGAGATTTGGACGTGGTGTAATCTGCCTTGAGAAGGAGATTACGTGGTTGCAAGTTGTAACAAGGTGTGTTACATTTGTAACGAGTTAAGCCCGGTTATAGTGAAGTGGTTAAAAGCCTACACGAGGTAGGTCGTGGTTTTTCACACCTCAGTTGGGCTAGAGGTGTTTTCCACGTAAAAATTATGTGTGCTTTAATTCCGCATTTATCTTGGTGATTTTCGTATTTGCAATATCTGAAAACACCCCCTGCAAACAAGTCAACAGGGTGTTCGTCATCTGAGAACAACCTCAGTCAGGGTGTTTGTCATATATAACGCGAAAATCAGACACCACAATTCACCCCCCCCTCTTGTGGAAGTATACTCTAAGATCTAACAGTTAGAGTTTGTGATGAAAAAACAGAAAGCAAAAGAAGAGCCTCACTGATTCACCAGCCACACTAAGAAGACAATTTGAAAGTGGAAGGAGAAATGCAACAACGGCCCTCCAGCCCCAAATTGGCCTCGCTGATTCCCCCCCCAGAAGCCCAGAGTACCTGACCGGAAGTGCCCCAAAAGCCTGCTGTATAACGGTGACATTTTTAGACCTTGTATGGAGTTCAAAGAAAAAAATTCAGGGGCAAAATTCGTGTAATAAAGTTGTACATCACCAATACCCACAATTAGTTTGGACACAAAATTGTACTGGATGTATCGTTCCTCCATTCGAGTAATTCAAGTATTCAACCCAGAAATCAACACCGTAATTCAAGTTTTGGACCTAGAAATCAACACCAAAATTGGGTTCCCTACGATTTTGAAAAAAAAAAAACAGCGTAATCATTTACACAAAGCAAAATATAATTAAAAATTTCAAACTCAGACATTTAAATTAAATTAAAGGGCTTTTCCCTATGGAGTTACCAGGCAGAGAGGGGTGGTCTAGAGTTGGGAGTACGAGGGGGTGTTCGAGTATCCAGAGAGAGAGAAGAGAAAAGAATAGAATAACGCACTGTAGCAGTGCCTGTTTGCAACCAAGTCATGCCAAAAAAAAGGAAAAGAGTATATCAAAACCACTCCATGCGTGTCGAGATAGATCGAGTAGAAGGAGGATGAGCAGGAGGATGAGGGAAAATTGAAAGGAGAAAGGAGCAAGGGCACTTAGATGGTGGTGTGGAGTTAGTGTTTGTGTTGAAAAACAGAAAGCAAAAGAAGAGCCTCACTGATTCACCAGCCACACTACGAAGACAATTTGAAAGAGGAAGGAAAAATGTAACAGGGGCCCTCCAGCCCTAAATTGGCCTCGCTGATTCGCCACCCAGAAGCCCAGAGTACCTGACCAGAAGAGCCCCAAAAGCCTGCTGCATAACGGTGAGATTTTTAGACCTTGTATGGAGTTCAAAGAAAAAAGTTCAGGGGCCAAATTCGTGGAATAAAGTTGTACATCACCAACACCCTCAATTAGTTTGGACACAAAATTGTACTGGATGTATCCTTCCTCCATTCGGGTAATTCAAGTATTCAACCCAGAAATCAACACCATAATTCAAGTTTTCAACCTAGAAATCAACACCAAAATTGGGTTCCCTACGATTTTCAAGAACAAAAAAAAACAGCGAAATCACTTACACAAAGCAAAATATAATTACAAATTTAAAACTCAGACATTTAAATTAAATTAAAGGGTTTTTCCCCATGGAGTTACTAGGTAGAGAGGGGGTGGTTTAGAGTTGGGAGTACGAGGGGGTGTTCGAGAATCCAGAGACAGAGAAGAGAAAAGAAGAGAAGAACGCACTGTAGCAGTGCCTGTTTGCAACCAAGTCAGGCCAAAAAAAAGGAAAAGAGTATATCAAAACTACTCCATGCGTGTCGAGATAGATCGAGCAGAAGCAGGATGAGCAGGAAGATGAGGGAAAATTGAAAGGAGAAAGGAGCAAGGGCACTTACATGGTGGTGTGGAGTTAGAGTTTTTGTTGAAAAAATAGAAAGCAAAAGAAGAGCCTCACTGATTCACCAACCACACTAAGAAGACAATTTGAAAGTGGAAGGAAAAATGCAACAGGGGCCCTCCAGCCCCAAATTGGCCTCGCTGATTCGCCACCCAGAAGCCTAGAGTACCTGACCAGAAGAGCCCCAAAAGCCTGCTGCATAACGGTG
>JACYFF010031954.1:55534539-55551719 GCA_017589665.1 Selenicereus undatus
TCCACACCACCATGTAAGTGCCTTTGCTCCTTTCTCCTTCCAATTTTCCCTCATCCTCCTTCTGCTCAATCCATCTCGACAGGCATGGATTGGTTTCGATCTTCTCTTTTCCTATTTGTTGGCGTGAGTTGGTTGCAAACAGGGACTGTTACGGTGCCTTCTTCTCTTCTTTTCTCTTCTCTCTCTCTGGATTCTCGAACGTCCCCTCTTACTCCAAACTCTAAACCACCCCTCTCTAACTAGTAATTCCATTGGGAAGAGCCCTTTAATTTAATTGAAATGTCTGAGTTTTAAATTTTTAATTGTTTTTTTGTTTGTGTAATTGATTGTGTTCTTGAAAATCGTAGTGAACCCAATTTTCGTGTTGATTTTTTGGTTCAATAGTTGAATTACGGTGTTGATTTTTTGGTTGAATACTTGAATTACTTGAATGGAGGAGGGATATGACCAGTACAATTTTGTGTCCAAACTAATTGTGGGACTTGGTGATGTTCAATTTTATTCCACGAATTTTGCTTCTGATTTTTTTTCTTTGAACTCCATACAAGGTCTAAAAATGTCCCCGTTATGCAGCAGGCTTTTGTGGCTTTTCTGTACAGGTACTCTAGGCTTCTGGGTGGTGAATCAGCGAGGCCAATTTGGGGCTGGAGGCCCCCTGTTGCATTTTGCCTTCCTCTTTCGAGTTGTCTTCTTAGCGTGGCTGGTGAATCAGTGAGACTCTTCTTTTGCTTTTTGTTTGTTCAGCACAAACTCTAACTCCACACCACCATGTAAGTGCCTTTGCTCCTTTCTCATTTCAATTTTCCCTCATCCTCCTGCTCATCCACCTTCCCACCAATCTATCTCGACAGCCATGGAGGTTTCGATCTTCTCTTTTCCTGTTTTTTGGCCTGAGTTGGTTGCAAACAGGCACTACTACAGTGCCTTCTACTCTGCTTTTTCTCTTCTCTCTCTCTGGATTCTCGAACCCCCCCTCTCACTCCAAACTCTAAACCTCCAATCTCAGCCCAGTAATTCCATAAGGAAGAGATCTTTAATTTAATTTAAATGTCTGAGTTTTAAATTTTTAATTATATTTTGCTTTGTGTAATTAATTATGCGGTTTTTTTTCGTTCTTCGAAATCGTAGTGAACCAAATTTTCGTGTTGATTTTTGGGTTGAGCACTTGAATTACGGTGTCGATTTCTGGGTTGAATACTTGAATTACTCGAATGGAAGAAGGATATATCCAGTATAATTGTTGAGTGGTTTTGAGGGGGGTGGAAAGATAACTATAGAAAAGAGACCTCAAATACTCGATTGTGAGTCATGGTACTTAAGAGTCGGTCCACAGGGAAGACGTTGAGATTATGGTCATTTAAACAAAGTGATTAAACCTAATATTAACTATGCTGAGTGATATTAATCAAAGAGTACTAATACCTCAAAATAACTAAGCTCATCTACTAAACCACTTATTTCTACTAAATCAACTAAAGCATTACAACTCAGCTAACAACCTTATTCAAACAGTATCACCTCAAAAGCATGAATGATAGTTCATGCTAATGAAATTTATCAGATTTGCAAAGCTAACTCAACTATAACAACGAAATTGAGCTTGAGCAATCATTCAACCAAATCAAAGTTAACTTATTAAACCAGTAAACTAAATCAACAGTGCTAAACAGAGGCAATCAGAACAACCAGAGCAAACTTAACGAGTAACAACAGGGCACAAAACCACGCTTAAGACAGGGGAAGGGTAAAACGCAACATTGAAACAATAGGATTGAAACAAAACGAAGGTAACAGGGCAGATGAATACTCCCAAGAGCTGTGAATCCCAAAATGCAACCATCGAATGACCCAAAAACAACCATTCGATTCGAACCAAAACGCAAGCATCGAATCCGAACGCAGCTATGCGAATAAACCAACAATAGGGGAGAGGGGAACCGAATTCGAACAGGAAAAGGGGAAGAACACGAATGAAATTGCTCAAAATTGCAACCAAATAAACCCAAGGATTCTCACAATTACAACCGAAAATTCAAAAACTAAATTCAAAAACACGAGAAGCTGAAATCGAAACTCTAAAATGCGAAATCAAAAACCCTAATCTGAAAATCAAATACGCAATTGGAATGAAAAGCGAAATTAAACTAAACCTAAAAGAAATTAAACCTAATCTACTCCTAATTACCTAGAAAACTACCTAAAATTACCTAAAAAAAAAACTCGAACCTACTTCAGTGGCGTCGCCTCCTTGCTTTATACTCGACCTCCTTCAAATCTCGACCCTTCGTTTGGTGATGTGCTGGCGGTAGATGAGGGTGGTTACGATGTTGATGTCGTGGCGTGTGCAGCGTGAAGGAAGGGTGGTTGGATGGGTTTCGGGTTTGGGAAGTAAAGTCGTGGGATTGGGGTTTCTGGTTTCGGGGTTTGGGTTTACTGTGGGCGAGGGTGATGTGCTGGAAGAGAGAGAGAGATGATGAGGAAGAGAGAGAGAGGAGCGAGCGAGATGGCAGAATGGAATGGGCATGGAGGATGCAGGGTCGGTCGAAAGGATTCGAGGGTCTTGGAATGGTGAGGGAAGAAGCAGGGGATTTCTCTGGGTTTGGGGCTCTGGGACATCGAAGAAATGAGGAGAAAGAGAGTGAGTTAAGGGGTGGGGGTTAGGCGAAGTCACGTGCAGCGCACATGAGTTGGGGAAAGGCTGGACCGGTTCAACTTGCCTTGGACCGGTTCGGTTTTTTTTTCCTTTAATTTCTGGACCGGTTCAACTTTGTTTTTGGGCCGGTTCAGCTCAATTTAGCTCGGTTCTTCAATTCTCGACATTTTCTCCATTTTTTCACCATTTTTGGGCCCTTTTTCGCATTTATTAAAAATCTGCAAAATAAAATAAAATAAGTTAAAAACCTTAAAAATATTATTAAAACGAGCATAAAGCCGGTGAAAAAGTACCTTAAAAATAGCACATTTTTAGCTCAAACAAATACTCCCACACCAAGATTTTGCTCGTCCTCGAGTAAAATAAACTAAACTAACTAAAAGAAAATGAAAAATAAGGAAAGAAAATCCTAACTTACTGTCGTAGGAATCACGATTGCATTTAGCGTATGCAACAAGCCCTTTAAACCCCTTGGACTCCCAAATGGACGAGTGAGGTCTCGTGAGGGTTTCAAAGTGAAATACCCACAAAATTATTGAAAAATAAAAGAAAATCTTTTTGGGTTTTTCTCAAAACTAATATGTACAGAACTCGGGAAACATATACACAACTCCTAATCAGCTAAATCACCCATATACTCAATTATTGACTTGTATATACATAAAATGTACTTCAAAGCCCTCTACATCTAAATGACATCAAAAGACTGATTTTTCACCCCATTGAACATCAAGATTTTGAATCCATCCCGGTGTTTGTGTGCAAGTGTATCATCATCCCCAGGACTCAGATTTACTAGAACAGACTCAATCCCACTTAGTTGACATAACTACATTATTATTATACTGACTTTGGAAGCAAGCTTTCCCAGTACCAATATTGCCTCAAAGGGTAACACCCAGTAGCACGTGCCTCAAAGGGTCCTAGTGGCGCATGCCGCAAAGGGATACTTGTCATTCCAAATTTTATTCTTTTTTTATTTATACTACAATTTTTTTGCAATTTTTTTTTCAAAGTAATCATGCCACAAGCTAGTGGGAGAATCATTCATGGAAACCTAAGACCTGAAGATAATGATGAAGGAATAAACAATGACTGGATTACACAACCCATAATGAACAGCTGGAGTTAGAATCAGGGCTTAGAATACCAGATTTGAGGTTAGAGACTTTTCACGCACATCCTACTCATATACAAGCTAATAAACAACGCATAAGGGATTCAAACTAATCAGAAATAGTACAAATGTTCCCAAAAACAACAAAAATCATCAAAAAATTTTGAAAAAAAAAGGTGGCACCTCACCCCCACACCAAAACTTCACAATGTCCTCATTGTGGAAACTAAGGCGCTAAAAAGCAAGCTCATAAGCTATACAACCGCAAATCCTAAAATATATACAACTAGGACACAAGGAAAAACAAAAACAAAAACAAAAACAAAACAAAACAGACACATATTCACAAAAGCCAAGAAAAACGAAATCACAAAAGAAAGCCAAAAATGAAACTAAAACCAAATAAAACCGAAATGAAAATGAAAATCAAAACTAAAAGCAAAGGAAACACCCATATTTACAAAAACAAAACCAAAACAAAAATCAAAGACCTACTAAATTGCAACCTAAACCAAAAGAAATCTAAAACAGAATAAAAGAAAAGAAAAACAAAAATGAAACAAAAATGACATTACTAAACAAAAATGGAATCAAAGGAAAAACTAAAACATGTTAAGCTAAAGAAACGAAATGAAACATAAGAAACACCCTAGATATTCACAATTAACAAGTATTTACAAAACCTAATATATACAACTAAGTACGAAAAGGAAGAAAAGAAAATAAAAAGAAAAGAAGGGTGGAACGATCATACCAGGTTGGATACAGGTTGTACCCAAACTATAAAGCTTACGGAGCATCAGCCACTCCATATTAAGCTGAAAAAGTGCTACTCAAATCAAAACTCGTTAGAGCACGCAACAGCTTATCAAACACGGATGCCCAACTCTCAATAGGATAGCAACTTTGGAAAAAAGTGAGTTGGAACCAGATTGAGTACATCCACATAATAAATAAAGCACAGGTAAGGGCCCGTTTCAACTTATCAAACAATGGGGCCCAATTAAGAAAGAAATGAACGTACTCAGAATAAGCCAGAAGTGAGATCATTGGCCTAGAAACTATATTAGCATGAACGAGCAATTTAGGCCAAAGAGAGGATGCGAATTTCACAACTCTGTTAATATCATAAAGCACCAGAGTCTGCTCTAAAGTAAAATTCTTAGTAACAATGATCTCATACTCAACAGATTCAGACTTGCCAGATTCAAAAAGGAAGTCAGTTTGGATGGAATCAAAAGAAAATCACTCATAATCAGCACAGAAACCATCATTAGAACTTCCATGGGTCTCGAACTCACAAGAAAAAGATTCATGCTCTACATGCAGAATATTATCATCTAATTCAAACATAGTGAGTTCCGGTATCTCATCATGCAACTCCTGTGAAACATCTTTCGAATCATCCAAATCATGAAACTCTACTACAGGTATGATGCTAATTTCTAACTCACTATCAGAAGCAAATTGTTCATTAGTGACATTTTCAGGTGAGCTAGTGCAGGGTGCAAGATCTGAGGATAGAGACTTAGGGAGGTCACTTTCTTGTTCTAAGCTAGGCAAACACATGTTTTCATTCAAATCAAGCCTAGTAGAATAGGAAGGTGCAAAATCATCAGTAAGACTAACTGCAGGTTTAGGAGATCCTAACCTAGAGTCAGGCTTACTATAAGTCTTTCTATTTTGATTAAAACATTGAGAATATTCAGCAATTCTCAATTTCATGGTCTCTATCATTTGATAAGTCATATCATCAATTTTCTTTTCAAGTCTTGCACAGGCAGCACGATAAGGACACGTAGAAACATCATGATAAGGAGATTCACAATAATCACACAGCACAGGAGGCATATAAGAATAAGATGGGTCATATGGGTTTAGAAAATGATCTTGAGGGGAAGGATTAGCATAAAATGCAAACTCAGCATGAGTTGGGTACTTTAAGTTCATTTTAGCTTGTTCAAACTCGTAAGTGTACCAAGCTAAATTTTCAAAGAAATCCCAAACTTCATCTTGAGATCTAGACAACAATCCTAGCAAACCCCCTGGGCACATAGACTCAACATGACCACGAAATTCAGAATTTAGACCCAAAACAATGACCTCACAAATTTTCCATTTTTCAAAAGTTTGATGCAATTGAGCACGATAATCATTAAGTCACTATAAATAGCTCCAAAAAGGTTCATGCTCAAATTGCGGGAAATTAAAAACTAGCATTTTGAAAATTTTTAAAGTTTTCAAAGTTTTTTCAATTTTTTTAGGTTTTTGAAATTTCTAATTTTTTTTGGATTTCAAAATTTTCAAATGCTTTTGAATTTTTACACATTTTTCATTTTTTTGGATTTTTGAAGGTTTTTCAAATGTTTTTTTTTCCTGCACCAGTTCAACTTTGTTTTGGGGCCGGATCAGCTCAATTTAGCCCGGTTCTTCAATTCTCGACATTGTCCCCATTTTTTCACCATTTTTGGCCCCTTTTTCACATTTATTAAAAATCTGCAAAATAAAATAAAATCAGTTAAAAACCTGAAAATATTATTAAAACGAGCATAAAGCCGGTGAAAAAGTACCTTCAAAATAGCACATTTTTAGCTCAAACAATAATTGTTGTCCAAACTAATTGTGGGTGGTTGTGATGTACAATTTTATTCCATGAATTTTGCTTCTGAATTTTTTTCTTTGAACTCCATACAAGGTCTAAAAACGTCCCTGTTATGCCGCAGGCTTTTGGGGCTCTTCTAGTCAGGTGCTCTGGGCTTCTGGGTGGCGAATCGGCGAGGCCAATTTGGAGGTGGAGGCCCACTGTTGCATTTTTCCTTTCTCTTTCGAGTTGTCTTCTTAGTGTGACGGGTGAATAAGTGAGGCTCTTCTTTTCCTTTCTGTTTGTTCAGCACAAACTCTAACTCCACATCACCATCCAAGTGCCTTTGCTCCTTTCTCCTTACAATTTTCCCTCATCCTCCTGCTCATCCTCCTTCCGCTCAATCTATCTCGACGTCCATGGAGTGGTTTCGATCTTCTCTTTTCCTAGTTGTTGGCGTGAGCTGGTTGCAAACAGGCACTGCTACAGTGCCTTCTTCTCTTCTTTTCTCTTCTCTCTCTCTGGATTCTCGAACATCCCCTCTTACTCCAAACTCTAAACCTCCCCTCTCAGCCCAGTAATTCCATAAGGAAGAGATCTTTAATTTAATTTAAATGTCAAAGTTTTAAAATTTTAATTATATTTTGCTTTGTGTAATTGATTATGCGGTTGTTTTTTTAGTTCTTGAAAATCGTAGTGAACGCAATTTTCGTGTTGATTTTTGGGTCGAATGCTTGAAATACGGTGTCGATTTCGGGGTTGAATGCTTGAATTACTCGAATGGAGGAAGGATATATCCAGTATAATTCTTGTCCAAAATAATTGTGGGTGGTTGTGATGTACAATTTTAGTCCACAAATTGTGCTTCTGATTTTTTTTCTTTGAACTCCATACAAGGTCTAAAAATGTCCCCGTTATGCAGCAGGCTTTTAGGGATCTTCTGGTCAGGTACTCTGGGCTTCTGGGTGGCGAATCAGCGAGGCCAATTTGGGGGTGCAGGCCACTTGTTGTATTTTTCCTTTCTCTTTCGAGTTGTGTTCTTAGTGTAGCGGGTGAATAAGTGAGACTCTTCTATTGGTTTTTTTTTTGTTCAGCACAAACTCTAACTCCACTCCACCGTGTAAGTGCCTTTGCTCCTTTCTCCTTCAAATTTTTCCTCATCCTCCTCCTCATCCTCCTTTCGCTCAATCTATCTCAACGGCCATGGAGTGGTTTCGATCTTACCTTTTCCTGTTTGTTGGCGTGAGTTGGTTGCAAATGGGCACTGTTACGGTGTCTTCTTGTCTTCTTTTCTCTTCTCTCTCTCTGGATTCACGAACACCCCCTCTTACTCCAAACTCTAAACCTCCCCTGTCAGCCCAGTAATTCCATAAGGAAGAGATCTTTAATTTAATTTAAATGTCTGAGTTTCAAATTTTTAATTATATTTTGCTTTGTGTAATTGATTGTGCGGTTTTTTTTTAGTTCTTGAAAATCGTAGTGAACACAATTTTCGTGTTGATTTTCGGGTTGAATGCTTGAATTACGGTGTCGATTTCTGGGTTGAATGCTTGAATTACTCGAATGGAGGAAGGATATATCCAATATAATTCATGTCCAAACTAATTGTGGTTGGTTGTGATGTACAATTTTAGTCCACAAATTGTGCTTCTGATTTTTTTTCTTTGAACTCTATACAAGGTCTAAAAACGTCCCCGTCATGCAGCAGGCTTTTAGGGATCTTCTGGTCAGGTACTCTGGGCTTCTGGGTGGTGAATCAGCGAGGCCAATTTGGGGGTGCAGGCCACTTGTTGCATTTTTTCTTTCTCTTTCGAGTTGTCTTCTTAGTGTAGTAGGTGAATAAGTGAGGCTCTTCTATTACTTTTTGTTTGTTCAGCACAAACTCTAACTCCACACCACCATGTATGTGCCTTTGCTTATTTTTCCTTCAAATTTTTCCTCATCCTCCTGCTCATCCTCCTTCCGCTCAATCTATCTCAACGGCCATGGAGTGGTTTCGATATTCCCTTTTCCTGTTTGTGGGCGTGAGTTGGTTGCAAACAGGCACTGCTAGAGTGCCTTCTTCTCTTCTTTTCTCTTCTCTCCCTCTGGATTCTCGAACACCCCCTCTTACTCCAAACTCTAAACCTCCCCTCTCAGCCCAGTAATTCCATAAGGAAGTGATCTTTAATTTAATTGAAATGTCTGAGTTTTAAGTTTTTAATTTTATTTTGCATTGTGTAATTGATTATACGGTTTTTTTTTGTTCTTGAAAAACGTAGTGAACGCAATTTTTGTGTTGATTTTTGGGTTGAATACTTAAATTACGGTGTCGATTTCTGGGTGGAATACTTGAATTAATCGAATGGAGGAAGGATATATCCAGCATAATTGTTGTCCAAACCAATTGTGGGTGTGCTAAGTCAAAAATCATGCATTATTTTTATAATTATTTCGAGTGTATTATATATATTATTTCGTTTAATTTGTTTTGTTTTATATATTTTCAGGGATAACGTTTATTAAATAAAGAGGAGAAGATATGATGTCGAAGTACGAGTTTTGCACGCTAGGCTATCAAGACGGGTCAAGAATAATAATTAATGGAAAATATTATTCCATAATTATTTAAATGGACTAGGGTTTCAAGAGTTGGCGAAAAACGAGAAGTCTTGGGGAAGAAGAAATCTAAGGAAGGAGGAGAAGAAAACCCAAGCCAAGCCTTCATCACCATCACAAACACTCCACAGCTCATCTTCTACATGATATAAATCTCCTCTTCCTCACAGCCAGGGAATATCATCAGCTTCAGCTCTCCCTCTCTGCCCCCTCATCAGCGTCTTCTTCATCTCCACAACAGCATCAACCCCTTCTTCCTCTTCATCCACGGCACACCTTCTTCCACGGCATCACCATCACCAGCATCATAACCATCGTCCCCATCATCACAACATCATCATCCTGATCATCGTTCATCACCTTCACGCCTCCCTCTCCATCATCACCTACCATCAGCATCCCCTTCTCTCTTCCTCATCGACAGCACCCATCATCTTCTCTTCCTCCACGCATCACCATTCGCTGCCCTCCCTCTCTACACATCACGATCATCATCATCGTTCATCAGCAACACCATCACGATCATCTTCATCGGCACTCACCTTCACGCAATTCACTCAACGTAGGCTTTGTTTTAATATTTTATTATTATTATTATTATTATTATTATTATTATTATTATTATTATTATTATTATTATTTGTAGTATTGTTATTATTATTAAGTTTTGTTTTATTTATTTGTGGTAGGTTTACTATTAAACATGAAATATTTAAGTGATAATTGTAATTTCAATTTTTACATGAGTGAGTAATTTTTTGTGCTTAGTGTAATCTTCTTGAAGCCATGCTAAATTAATAATTTTGAAACAAGTTTTGTGCTTTAATGCATAGTTTATTTCTATTCATGATTCTTTAGCGGTTAGTGTTTATCGTTTATGAAATTTGTATTAAATCAATTAGAATGCATGCTAGTTGATTAAATACGATTTCGATTGATAGTTTAGAAGATTGTAATACGTAAAAGTTATAATCTTTTAGGCCTAGGTATCACCCTAATTAATCATGGATGGCTCAAACCCATCTCTTTTAAGTAGGTAATTGCTTGAGATCTTAGTTAAATCGATTTGCTGGTAAATTGGTTACAAAGTGTTGAATGATGTGTTTCTAATTCTTCATGCTCTAGTTTGGTTAAATTTTTGCGCTGGTGTAAAGATTATCAAATTAGTAGGGTTTATATTAGGGCTGGACCTAAGTAAACTAAAATATAAGGAAAAACGGGGAAGAACCACTGGTGGATCTCTTCTACAGTTTAACTTATGAATGAAATTAACTTGTGTGTTAATGATAAATATTAATTTGCATGGTGGATTGAGATTATACTAAGCATCCTTCATAAATTTGATAGCTTTCGATTATTATTTGTTACTTAGAGTTAATTTGATTAGTTGTTAATTTTTGTTCTATTTTTATTAGCTTCAAAATAATTTCAATAAACCACCCCCCCCAAAAAGTATAGTATTTTAGGAGTGTCTAGGTAATTTTAGATAGCTTAGAATTTGATTTTTGGAGTGGTTATAATTTTAGATTGAGTTTTAGTATTTAATTACTGGTTTGTTTGAACTTAGACTAAAAATAGTTATTTTTGTTATTTTTCAGTTTTAATTAATTTCTAGGGTTTAGTAAGGGTCCTAGTCTGCTCATATTCAATTTCGTGATTTTTGGAAATTATTTAATAATTTTTGAGATTTATTTTGCAAAATTGATATGTGCAGGTTTTTAGGCAATTAATTCTGAAAATTTCGATTTTTTAATTTTAATTTACGATTATTAAGTATTTTTTGGTTCAGAAAGTTGTGTCCTAGAATTAGAGTGATTTTCTTAATCATTTTCGTATTTTTAGTCATCCAGATTATTTTATTTTTAATTTCAAATTCAATTTTCTGCTTGTTTATTCTGCAGTAATTTTCTGATTTAATCTTCCTGAAATTAATCTGATAATATTCTGAAGTTATAAACTTGTCCAGCTTAAGTATAATATTTTAGGTTACTGTTTGATAATTTTAATATTTATTTTTCTTATTATTAGTTGCTGTTTTGTGTTTTTATTAAAATTTCAGTTAATATTCTAATTTTATTTTTCTGGATTATTCAGGAAATATTTTTACTGTTTTATTTCCAGAATATGATTCATAATATTTAGGAGAGTTACTAGGTTTTTTTTTTATTTTTATTCATTATATTTTAATTGTTTTAGAATTATTAAAATTAGACTTAACAATTTGATTAGTAAAATCACTTAGGATTAAGCTAGCGATTTACAACAATCTTTCCTCGTGGATCGATCCTTACTTCCCTACGCTATAAAAATTATATAATAACCGAAGTAGTGGTTAAATTTGTAGCCCTCGACAGGCTTTACAAATTTTGGCGCCGTTGCCGGGGAAAGAAAATTAAATTGCTAGTTTATTTCTGTTTAATTTTACTACTTTCATTGTTTTGTTTTAACTTTATTATTTTATTTTGTAGGACTTCTTGTAGTGCATGAAATTAAGAAGTGGTAAGGACACTGGGAAAGTCGGGGATCAATCATTGAAAGTTGAAATCAAAGAGAGTCAGCCTGACCCAGTAAGTTTTAGGATTAAAAAGGTAGGCATGTCCACTCTACGAGAACTACCTGCCCCTAACTTAGAAACCCAACCCATGTCTATCACTTATGCTATTTTAGATAGACCTTTAAAATTAAAATCAGGATTTATTAATTTATTACCTAAGTTTCATGGATTAGCGGGAGAGGACCCCTATAGACACATTAGTGAATTCCTTATTACCTGTTCTGCTATGGTGCCTGAAGGAATTCCTGAGGACCAAATTAGACTAAGGGCCTTTCCTTTTTCTTTGCTTGGTAATGCAAAGGACTGGTTATATTATATGCCTGCTGGATCTTTTTCTACATGGAATGCATTGCATAAATCATTTCTAGAAACGTTTTTTCCTGCATCCCGTATTGGATCTATTAGAAAGGAAATATGTGGAATCAAACAAATGAATGGGGAAACTTTTTGTGAGTACTGGGAAAGATTTAATAAATTATGTGCTAGTTGTCCCCAACATCAAATAACTGAACAACTTTTGATTCAATATTTTTATGAGGGTTTACTTCCTATGGACCGTAATATGGTTGATGCTGCTAGTGGGGGGGGCTTTGGTTAATAAAACTCCAGCTGAAGCTAGAAATCTATTTAACTTGATGGCCCAAAACACTCAGCAGTTTGGTGCTAGAGACGCACAGGTTAAAAGAGTAAATGAGATAGGTTCTAGTTCATCTCTAGAAAATCAATTATCTCACATTACTGCTATGTTAAATAAGATTGTTACTGGGGGTATTCAAAAGGCAGTAGTATGTGGTATTTGTTGTCTAGAGGGGCACTCTACTGATGCATGTCCTACTTTACAAGAGGGTAATGTGAACGCTCTTTACTCTAACCAAAATCAAAGGAGGTATGATCCTTATTCAAATACTTATAATGAAGGTTGGAGGGACCACCCTAACCTTAGGTATGGGCCTAAACCTAACCCACCTGGTTTTGACCAACCCTCACGTCAACCTTCTAATCAAGATAGGACCAATTTCCTCCTAGAGCAAGTCCTTAAGAAAATGGATGATAGGTTCCAGAGTATGGAAACCACCCTTAAGCAAGTTCAAGAAAGACAAACAGCGACTGACACCATAGTGAGCAACTTGCAAGCTCAACTGCAAAATAGGTTACCATCTCAACCTTACCCTAACCCCAAGGAGAATGTTAGTGTCATAACACTTAGAAATGGGAAAGAGTTAAAGGAACCTATAAAGAAGAGAAAAGTGGAACCTGAGTTGGAAGTAAAAGGGGATGAATCAGAAGTAAATACAGAGTCTAATCAAAGTACTAAGGAAATAGGAGAGAAGAAAAAAGAACCTTATAAGCCCATTCCCCCTTTTCGTAGTAGATTTAGAAGCCCTACCTCAAAGGTAAATGAGGCCAACCAAGAGATCTTAGAGACATTTTGGAAGGTAGAGATCAACATACCTCTCCTTGATGCTATTAAACAGGTACCTCGTTATGCCAAGTTCTTAAAAGAGTTATGCACCACCAAGAGGAAGTTAGTTGGCAATGAGAAGATAAGTGTGGGGGAAAATGTGTCTGCTGTTTTTCAAAGAAAGCTTTCCCCTAAGTGTCAAGACCCTGGTGTGTTTTATGTTCCTTGCAAGATAGGAAACATTTGCTTTGACAAAGCTATGCTTGATTTAGGTTCCTCTATTAATGTTATGCCTAGATCTGTTTATGACAAACTGAACCTAGGTGAATTAAAGAAAACTGGCATAGTGATTCAATTAGCTGATAGGAGCAACACTTACCCTGATGGAGTGTTAGAAGATGTTTTAGTTCAAGTCAATGAACTAGTATTTCCTGCTGACTTTTATGTAATGAACATGGGTGAAGCATGTCATGATATTCCCATTTTGCTTGGCAGGCCTTTTTTAAAAACTGCTAAAACTAAGATAGACGTGCACGAAGGAGCACTAACCATGGAATTTGATGGTGAGATTATTAAGTTCAATATTTTTGATGCCATGCGATTTCCTTCTGATGTTAACTACTTATATGCACTTGATGTTTTTGATGAGTTATTTCAAGATATTTATGACTTGTCCCATGAGGATGAGTTATTCACTGTGCTTACCAAGAGTCTCGATTATACTGAGTCTGAGAAAGTGCCGTATCCTGTTAATGATAAGCTAGATGCAGTGATGAGTTCTTTATGTCATTTACAAGAGCATAATGGATATAACAAACTTGAATTATCTGAAAAGCATGCTAAGTTACTTCCCTCGAATATCTCACCCCCTACACTGGAATTGAAACCCTTACCTGAAAATTTAAAATATGCTTATTTAGGGGATAATGAGACCTTGCCTGTAATTATCTCTAGTGCACTCACCTTGGATCAGGAAGAAAAACTAATTAAAGTGCTTAGAGAACACAGTGAGGCTTTAGGGTGGACTTTAGTAGATCTCAAAGGCCTTAGCCCTACCTTGTGCTCACATACTATTACCTTAGAAAAAGATGCTAAGCCTAAGAGGGACCCTCAGAGGAGACTTAATCCACCTATGATGGAGGTAGTCCAAAAAGAAATTCTTAAGTGGTTAGATGCTGGGGTGATCTACCCCATTGCCGACTCTGCGTGGGTTAGCCCTATTCATGTGGTTCCTAAAAAGGGGGGACAACAGTAGTGAAAAATAATGAAGGAGAATTGATACCTACGAGAATTCAAAGTGGTTGGAGAGTGTGTATAGACTATAGAAAGCTTAACAAGGCCACTAAGAAGGACCATTTCCCATTACCTTTCATGGACCAAATGTTAGAGAGACTAGCTGGGAGGTCACATTATTGCTTTTTGGATGGCTATTCAGGTCCCCATAGCCCCTGTAGATCAGGAGAAGACTACCTTTACTTGTCCTTTTGGCACTTACGCTTTTAGACGTATGCCTTTTGGTTTATGTAATGCACCTGCTACCTTTCAAAGATGTATGATGAGTATCTTTTCTGATTTTATCACCAAGATTATGGAGGTTTTTATGGATGATTTTACTGTACATGGTGATTCATTTGATGAGTGCTTGCATCATCTTACTCTTGTACTTAGACGTTGCATTGAAACCAATTTGGTCTTGAATTTTGAAAAGTGCCATTTCATGGTAGAGCATGGGGTAGTACTGGGACATGTAGTGTCATCGAGGGGATTAGAGGTAGATAGAGCTAAAGTTGACATCATCCAGTCCCTACCCTATCCAAAGTGTGTGAAAGATGTACGATCATTCTTAGGACATGTCGGGTTCTATAGGAGGTTCATCAAAGACTTTTCTAAGATTGCTTCTCCTTTATGTGCCTTGCTTGCTAAAGATGTCCCTTTTGATTTTAATGATTGTTGTATGAGGGCTTTTGATAAATTGAAGTTAACACTGACTTCCCCTCCTATTGTGCAACCCCCAAACTGGGCCTTACCTTTTGAGTTAATGTGTGATGCTAGTGATAAGGCAGTGGGGGCAGTTCTAGGTCAAAGAGTTGGGAAGGTACCTCATGTAATATATTATGCTTCTAGAACTCTTGATCCTGCACAGTGTAACTACACCACTACAGAAAAGGAGATGTATGTTGTTGTTTTCGCCCTCGAAAAGTTCCGTCCTTATTTGTTAGGTGTTAAAATTACTGTTTATTCTGATCATTCTGCTCTCAAACACTTAATGGAAAAGAAAGATTCTAAGCCTAGGCTAATTAGATGGATGTTATTATTGCAAGAATTTCAACTAGAGATTAGAGATAAGCCTGGGGCTAAGAATTTAGTTGCTGACCATCTGAGTAGATTGGAAATAGGGGAAAGTGGTAGCCCTTTTACTGATTGTTTTCCTGATGAGACTTTGTATGCTATGACTAGTAGATTGCCTTGGTATGCTGATATCGTAAATTACATAGTCACCAAAACTTTTCCCATTGAATTGACTAGAGCTGAAAAAGAGAAAATAAGAGCTCAATCCAAATATTATGTTTGGGATGGGCCATATTTATGGAAGTTTTGTGGTGACCAGATTATAAGGCGATGTGTAGATGACAGTGAAATTCATTCTATTCTGACCTTCTGTCATTCTTCAGAAAGTGGGGGACACTTTGGACCTAAAAGAACATCACATAAAGTGCTTGAGTGTGGTTTTTATTGGCCCACTATTTCTAGTGATGCTTATGAATTCTGTAAAAGATGTGAAGTGTGTCAAAAGACTGGAAACTTAACAAGGAGGAATCAAATGCCTTTGTATAATATGTATGTTTGTGAAATTTTTGATATATGGGGCATTGATTTCATGGGACCCTTTCCCCCTTCTTTTGGATATAACTGTATTCTTGTGATTGTTGATTATGTATCCAAATGGGTAGAAGCTTTGGCCACTAGGACTGATGATGCTAAAACAGTGGTGAAACATGTCAAATCTCTAATCTTGCATAGATATGGAGTACCAAGAGCGATCATCAGTGATAGGGGAACTCATTTTTGTAACAGAACTCTAGGTGCCCTATTAGCTAAATATCATATAACTCATAAGGTATCTACTAGTTATCATCCCCAAACTAATGGCCAAGCTGAAATTTCCAATGAAGAGATTAAGGGAATCCTTGAAAAAGTAGTAAAGCCAGATAAGAAGGACTGGAGCCTTAGGCTGGAGGAGGCTCTTTGGGCTTACAGGACCGCATATAAGACTCCAATTGGTATGTCACCCTACAGGTTAGTCTTTGGAAAGCCGTGTCACATCCCTGTAGAAATAGAGCATAAATCATATTGGGCTATGAAGCAATGCAATCTTGATTATCAATTAGCAGGGAGAGAGCGTAAATTGCAGTTGCAGGAACTAGAAGAGATACGCTTAGAAGCCTATGACAATTCAGTCATCTATAAGGGTAAGGCCAAAGCATTTCGCGATGCCAAACTTATTAGGAAAGAATTTCAGGTAGGTGAGAAAGTGTTGTTATTCAACTCTAAACTGAGACTTTTTCCTGGTAAGTTAAACTCTAGGTGGTTAGGACCTTTTGAAGTAGTAAAGACTTACCCCCATGGTGCTGTAGAGATTAAATCCTTTGCTACTAACAAGATTTTTAAAGTTAATGGTCACAGGCTAAAGCATTTCTACGAAGGAGGCCAGGTATGTTTAATAGAAGAGATCCAACTTGAGGATCCATGAGCTTCATGAAGTCGAGCCAACGACTGTAAATAAAGGCGCTGGTTGGGAGGCAACCCAACATTTTCAGGGAAGTTCCTATTTACTTTTGCTTTTATTTTTCATTATTTCTTTCTCTTTGCATGCATTAGGGACACTGCATGAATTAAGTGTGGGGGGGTGCATCTTGCATTTAATTCCTGCAGTTTATATTCTTGAAAAAAAAAAGTAGAAAATCGAAAAAACAAAAAATTCTTTTCTTATAAATAATGCATGATATGAGTTTATGCTAGGCTTGCTTGGTTAGAAATTTTTTTTTTTAACTATTTTATAGTTTATTCTTTTATAAGTGAAACACTTATAAGCATGATAGTTGTCCTTTAGAGAAGTTTGAGTTGATCCTCATACATCTTTTTATTGAGTAACTCTCTTGATTATCCATCTTATTTGGTCATGTAATATATCCGATTCAGATGCAATAAAATTACCTGGCCCATCTCCTAGACTATTGAATTAGTTGAATAACTCATTAAAATTGTGATTTTACT
>JACYFF010031954.1:55552119-55577544 GCA_017589665.1 Selenicereus undatus
AATAAGATGAGAATGAATTATTTGCTCCAGCACCGCTATTCGGGTGAATGAAAGACAGGGAGTGTTTAAATTCTAAGACCCTATACGGGCCTCGAATATGTGCGCAATCGGAGTTTGAACAAAAGAAGAAGAGAAAAACAAATACAAGGCAAGTTTATGATCAAATTTAATGGAGTTATTCTACCTAGTTCAATTGTGTCTATAGCCAGACCATGCCAAAATTTTTCCATCTTAAATTCGTTTTCGACCTCTTGATTGGTGTATGCATAATCAAATAGAGATGGATAATTATTGACATTGTTACTTCATTATGAAAATGTTGTGAGACAAATGAATGAACTCTCTAAGGATAGTTAGATGTTTAGCATGTATTCACTTATTGAAGGAGAAACTAATTAATTCAGTAACACTGTTTTCCTAAAGCAAGCCAAAGCCCAGTATGAAAATCATAGTTATGCATGACTTTATAAGAAAGAAGGAGGGTAAGTTTTAGGTCGAGTCTAAGATTTCTTTGCACGAGGACGTCCAAAGTCTAAGTGTGGGGGAATTTGTTAAGTCAAAAATCATGCATTATTTTTATAATTATTTCGAGTATATTATATATATTATTTCGTTTAATTTGTTTTGTTTTATACATTTTCAGGAATAACATTTATTAAATAAAGAGGAGAAGATATGATGTCGAAGTACGAGTTTTGCACGCTAGGCTATCAAGACGGATCAAGAATAATAATTAATGGAAAATATTATTCCATAATTATTTAAATGGACTAGGGTTTCAAGAGTTGGTGAAAAACGAGAAGTCTTGGGGAAGAAGAAATCTAAGGAAGGAGGAGAAGAAAACCCAAGCCAAGCCTTCATCACCGTCACAAACACTCCACGGCTCATCTTCTTCATGATATAAATCTCCTCTTCCTCACAGCCAGGGAATATCATCAGCTTCAGCTCTCCCTCTCTGGCCCCCCATCAGCGTCTTCTTCATCTCCACAACAGCATCAGCCCCTTCTTCCTCTTCATCCACGGCACACCTTCTTCCACGGCATCACCATCACCAGCATCATAACCATCGTCCCCATCATCACAACATCATCATCCTGATCATCGTTCATCACCTTCACGCCTCCCTCTCCATCATCACCCACCATCAGCATCCCCTTCTCTCTTCCTCATCGACAACACCCATCATCTTCTCTTCCTCCACACATCACCATTCGCTGCCCTCCCTCTCTACACATCACGATCATCATCATCGTTCATCAGCAACACAATCACGATCATCTTCATCGTCACTCACCTTCACGCAATTCACTCAACGTAGGCTTTGTTTTAATATTTTATTATTATTATTATTATTATTATTATTATTATTTGTAGTATTGTTATTATTATTAAGTTTTGTTTTATTTATTTGTGGTAGGTTTACTATTAAACATGAAATATTTAAGTGATAATTGTAATTTCAATTTTTACACGAGTGAGTAATTTTTTGTGCTCAGTGTAATCTTCTTGAAGCCATGCTAAATTAATAATTTTGAAACAAGTTTTGTGCTTTAATGCATAGTTTATTTCTATTCATGTTTCTTTAGCGGTTAGTGTTTATCGTTTATGAAATTTGTGTTAAATCAATTAGAATGCATGCTAGTTGATTAAATACGATTTCGATTGATAGTTTAGAAGATTGTAATACGTAAAAGTTATAATCTTTTAGGCCTAGGTATCCCCCTAATTAATCATGGATGGCTCAAACCCATCTCTTTTAATTAGGTAATTGCTTGAGATCTTTGTTAAATCGATTTGCTGGTAAATTGGTTACAAAGTGTTGAATGATGTTTTTCTAATTCTTCATGCTCTAGTTTGGTTAAATTTTTGCGCTGGTGTAAAGATTATCAAATTAGTAGGGTTTATATTAGGGTTGGACCTAAGTAAACTAAAATATAAGGAAAAACGGGGAAGAACTGCTGGTGGATCTCTTCTATAGTTTAACTTATGAATGAAATTCACTTGTGTGTTAATGATAAATATTAATTTGCATGGTGGATTGAGATTATACTAAGCATCCTTCATAAATTTGATAACTTTCGAATATTATTTGTTACTTAGAGTTAATTTGAATAGTTGTTAATTTTTGTTCTATTTTTATTAGCTTCAAAATAATTTCAATCAACCACCCCCCCCCAAAGTATAGTATTTTAGGAGTGTCTAGGTAATTTTAGAGAGCTTAGAATTTGATTTTTGGAGTGATTATAATTTTAGATTGAGTTTTAGTATTTAATTACCGGTTTGTTTGAACTTAGACTAAAAATAGTTATTTTTGTTATTTTTCGGTTTTAATTAATTTCTAGGGTTTAGTAAGGGTCCTAGTCTGCTCATATTCAATTTCGTGATTTTTGGAAATTAGTTGATAATTTTTCAGATTTATTTTTCAAAATTGATATGTGCAGGTTTTTAGGCAATTAATTCTGAAAATTTCGATTTTTTAATTTTAATTTACGATTATTAAGTATTTTTTGGTTCAGAAAGTTGTGTCCTAGAATTAGAGTGATTTTCTTAATCATTTTCATATTTTTAGTCATCCAGATTATTTTATTTTTAATTTCAGATTCAATTTTCTGCTTGTTTATTCTGCAATAATTTTCTGATTTAATCTTCCTGAAATTAATCCGACAATATTCTGAAGTTATAAACCTGTCCAGCTTAAGTATAATATTTTAGGTTACTGTTTGATAATTTTAATATTTATTTTTCTGATTATTAGTTGCTGTTTTGTGTTTTTATTAAAATTTCAGTTAATATTCTGATTTTATTTTTCTGGATTATTCAGGAAATATTTTTACTGTTTTATTTCCAGAATATGATTCATAATATTTAGGAGAGTTATTAGGTTTTTTTTTATTTTTATTCATTAGATTTTAATTGTTTTAGAATTATTAAAATTAGACTTAACATGTTGATTAGTAAAATCACTTAGGATTAAGCTAGCGATTTACAACAATATTTCCTCATGGATCGATCCCTACTTCCCTACGCTATAAAAATTATATAATAACCGAAGTAGTGGTTAAATTTGTAGCCCTCGACAGGCTTTACAGGGTGGTTGTGATGTACAATTTTTGTCCACGAATTGTGCTTCTGAATTTTTTTCTTTGAACTCCACACAAGGTCTAAAAATGTCCCCGTTATGCAGCAGGCTTTTAGGGCTCTTCTGGTCAGGTACTCTGGGCTTCTAGGTGGTGAATCAGCGAGGCCAATTTGGGGGTGGAGGCCCCCTATTATATTTGTCCTTTCTCTTTCGAGTTGTCTTCTTAGTATGGCGGGTGAATAAGTGAGGCTCTTCTATTACTTTCTGTTTGTTCAACACAAACTCTAACTCCACGCCACCATGTAAGTGCCTTTGCTCCTTTCTCCTTCCAATTTTCCCTCATCCTCCTCCTTATCCTCCTTTCGCTCAATCTATCTCGACAGCCATTGAGCGGTTTTGATCTTCTCTTTTGCTATTTTTTAGCCTGAGTTGGTTGCAAATAGGCACTGCTAGAGTGCCTTCTTCTCTTCTTTTCTCTTCCCTCTCTCTGGATTCTCGAACACCCCTTCTTACTCCAAAGTCTAAACCACCCTTCTCTGACTAGTAATTCCAATGGGAAGTGCCCTTTAATTTAATTGAAATGTCTGAGTTTTAAATTTTTAAATATATTTTGGTTTGTGTAATTGACTGTGTTCTTGAAAATCGTAGTGAACCCAATTTTCGTGTTTATTTTTTGGTTCAATACTTGAATTACGGTTTTGATTTCTCGGTTGAATACTTGAATTACTCGAATGGAGGAGGGACATAACCAGTACAATTTTGTGTCCAAACTAATTGTGGGACTTGGTGATGTTCAACTTTATTCCACGAATTTTGCTTCTGATTTTTTTCTTTGAACTCCATACAAGGTCTAAAAATGTCCCCGTTATGCAGCAGGCTTTTGTGGCTTTTCTGTACAGGTACTCTGGGCTTCTGGGTGGTGAATCAGCGAGGCCAATTTGGGCCTGTTGCATTTTGCCTTTCTCTTTCGAGTTGTCTTCTTAGCGTGGCTGGTGAATCAGTGAGGCTCTTCTTTTGCTTTCTGTTTTTTTATCACAAACTCTAACTCCACACCACCATGTAAGTGCCTTTGCTCCTTTCTCCTTTCAATTTTCCCTCATCCTCCTCCTCATCCTCCTTCTGCTTAATCTATCTCGACGCCACGGAGTGGTTTCGATCTTCTCTTTTCCTATTTGTTGGCGTGAGTTGGTTGCAAACAGGCACTACTACGGTGCCTTCTTCTCTTCTTTTCTCTTCTCTCACTCTGGATTCTCGAACACCCCCTCTTAGTCCAAACTCTAAACCTCCCCTCTCAGCCCAGTAATTCCATGAGGAAGAGATCTTTAATTTAATTTAAATTTCTGAGTTTTAAATTTTTAATTATATTTTGCTTTGTGTAATTGATTATGCAGTTTTTTTTTGTTCTTGAAAATCGTACTGAACGCAATTTTCGTGTTGATTTTTGGGTTGAATGCTTGAATTACGGTGTCGATTTCTGGGTTGAATACGTGAATTACTCGAACGGAGGAAGAATATATCCAGTATAATTGTAGTCCAAACTAATTCTGGGTGCTTGCGATGTACAATTTTAGTCTACGAATTTTTCTTCTGAATTTTTTTCTTTGAACTCCATACAAGGTGTAAAAACGTCACCGTTATGCAACACGCTTTTGGGGCTCTTCTGCTCAGGTACTCTGGGCTTTTGGGTGGCGAATCAGCGAGGCCAATTTGCGGGTGGAGGCCCCCTGTTGCATTTTTCCTTTCTCTTTCGAGTTGTCTTCTTAGTGTGGCGGGTGAATAAGTGAGGCTCTTCTTTTGCTTTCTGTTTGTTCGGCACAAACTCTAACTCCACACCACCATGTAAGTGCCTTTGCTCCTTTCTCCTTCTTATTTTCCCTCATCCTCCTACTCATCCTCCTTCTGCTCAATCTATCTTGACGACCATGGAGTGGTTTCGGTCTTCACTTTTCCTATTTGTTGGCGTGAGTTGGCTGCAAACAGGCACTGCTATAGTGCCTTCTTCTCTTCTTTTCTCTTCTCTCTCTCTGGATTCTCAAACACCCCTTCTGACTCCAAACTCTAAAGCACCCCTCTCTGCCTAGTAATTACATGGGGAAGAGCCCTTTAATTTAATTTAATTTTGGTTCTGAATTTTTTTCTTTGAACTCCATACAAGGTTTTCAAACGTCCCTGTTATGCAGCAGCCTTTTAGGGCTCTTCTGGTCAGGAACTCTGGGCTTTTGGGTGGTGAATCAGCCAGGCCAATTTGGGGTTGGTGGCCCCCTATTGCATTTTTCCTTCCTCATTCGAGTTGTCTAGTTAGTGTGGCTAGTGAATCAGTGAGGCTCTTCTTTTGGTTTCTGTTTGTTCAGCACAAACTCTAACTCCACACCACCATGTAAGTGCCTTTGCTCCTTTCTCCTTCCAATTTTCAATCATCCTCCTACTCATCCTCCTTCCGCTTAATCTATCTCGATGACCATGGAGTGGTTTCGATCTTCTCTTTTCCTATTTGTTGGCGTCAGTTGGTTGCAAACAGGCACTGCTATAGTGCCTTCTTCTCTTCTTTTCTCTTCTCTCTCTCTGGATTCTCGAACATCCGTTCTGACTCCAAGCTCTAAAGCACCCCTCTCTACCTAGTAATTACATGGGGAAGAGCCCTTTAATTTAATTTAATTTTGCTTCGGAATTTTTTTCTTTGAACTCCATAGAAGGTCTAAAAATGTCCCCGTTAGGCAGCAGCCTTTTAGGGCTCTTCTGGTCAGGAACTCTGGGCTTTCTAGTGGCGAATCAGCAAGGCCAATTTGGGGCTGGTGGCCCCCTATTGCATTTTTCCTTCCTCATTCGAGTTGTCTAGTTAGTGTGGCTAGTGAATCAGTGAGCCTCTTCTTTTGTTTTCTGTTTGTTCAGCACAAACTCTAACTCCACACAACCATGTAAGTGCCTTTGCTCTTTTCCCCTATCAATTTTCCCTCATCCTCCTGCTCATCCCCCTTCCCATTGATCTATCTCGACAGCCATGGAGTGCTTTCAATCTGCTCTTTTCTTGTTTTTTGGCCTTAGTTGGTTGCAAAAAGGCACTACTATAGTGCCTTCTTCTCTTCTTTTTCTCTTCTCTCTCTTTGGATTCACGAGCAACCACTCGTACTCCCAACTCTAAACCACCCCTCTTTTTCTATTCATTCGATGGGGAAAACCCCTCTAATTTAATTTAAATGCTTGAGTTTTAAATTTTTAAATATATTTTGCCTTGTGTAATTGATTATGCAATTTTTTTTTGTTCTTGAAAAATGTAGTGAACCCAATTTTGGTGTTGCTTTCTAGGTTTAAAACTTGAATTACGGTGCTGATTTCTGGGTTGAATACTTGAATTACTCGAATGAAGGAAAGATACAACCAGTACGATTTGTGTCCAAACTAATTGTGGGTCTTGGTGATGTATAATTTTATTCCACGAATTTTGCTTCTGAATTTTTTTCTTTGAACTCCATACAAGGTCTAAAACGTCCCCGTTATGCAGCAGGCTTTTGGGCCTCTTCTGGTCAGGTACTCTGGGCTTCTGGGAGGCGAGTAATGAGGCAAGTTTGGGGCTTGTGGCCCCCTGTTGCATTTTGCCTCCCTATTTCGAGTTGTCTTCTTAGTGTGTCTGGTGAATCAGTCAGGCTCTTCTTTTGCTTTCTATTTGTTCAGCACAAACTCTAACTCCACACCACCATGTAAGTCCCTTTGCTCCTTTCTCCTTTAAATTTTCCCTCATCCTCCTGCTCATCCTCCTTCCCATCGATCCATCTCGACGGCCATGGAGTCGTTTCGATCTTCTCTTTTCCTGTTTCCTGGCCTGAGTTGGTTACAAATAGGCACCACTACAGTGCCCTCTTCTCTTCTATTTCTCTTCTCTCTCTTTGGATTCTCGAAGACCCTGTCGTACTCTAAACTCTAATCCACCCCTCTCTGCCTAGTAATTCCATGGGGAAAAGCCCTTTAATTTAATTTAAATGATTGAGTTTTAAATTTTTGATTATATTTTGCTTTGTGTAATTGATTACGCAGTTTTTTTTTTGTTCTTCAAAATCGTAGTGAACCCAATTTTCGTATTGATTTCTAGGTTGAAAACTTGAATTACTTGAATGGAGGAAGGATACATCCCGTATAATTTTGCGTCCAAACTAATTGTGGGTGGTTGTGATGTACAATTTTATTCCATGAATTTTGCTTCTGAATTTTTTCCTTGAACTCCATACAAGGACTAAAAACATCCCCGTTATGCAGCAGGCTTTTAAGGCTCTTCTGGTCAGGTACTCTGGGCTTCTGGGTGGCGAATCAGCGAGGCTAATTTGGCGGTGGAGGCCCCCTGTTGTATTTTTCCTTTCTCTTTCGAGTTGTCTTCTTAGTGTGGCTTGTGAATAAGTGAGGCTCTTCTTTTGCTTTCTGTTTGTCCAGCAAAACTCTAACTCCACACCACCATGTAAGTGCCTTTGCTCGTTTCTCCTTCCAATTTTCCCTCATCCTCATGCTCATCCTCCTTCCGCTCAATCTATCTCGATAGCCATGGACTGCATTCAATCTTCGCTTTTCGTGTTTTTTTGCCTGAGTGGGTTGCAAACAGGCACTGCTACAGTGTCTTCTTCTGTTCTTTTCTCTTCTCTCTCTCTCTTGATTCTCGAACACCCCTCTTACTCCAAACTCTAAACCTCCCATCTCTGCCTAATAATTTATATAAGGAAGAGATCTATAATTTAATTTAAACGTTTGAGTTTTAAATTTGTAATTATATTTTGCTTTGAGCAATTGATTATGTAGTTTTTTTTTTTGCTCCTGAAAATCGTAGTGAACCCAATTTTGGTGTTTATTTCTGGGCTGAAAAAATGAATTCCGGTGTTGATTTCTAGGTTGAATACTTGAATTACTCGAATGGAGGAAGGATACATCCAGTATAATTGTTGTCCAAACTAATTGTAGGTGGTTGTGATGTACAATTTTATTCCACAAATTTTGCTTCTGAATTTTTTTCTTTGGACTCCATACAAGGTCTAAAAACCTCCCCGTTATGCAGCAGGCTTTTGGGGCTCTTCTGGTCAAGTACTCTGGGCTTTTGGGTGGTTAATCATGAGGCCAATTTGGGGCTACAGGCCCCCTATTGCATTTTGCCTTCCTCTTTCCAGTTGTCTTCATAGTGTGGTTGGGGAATCAGTTAGGCTCTTCTTTTGCTTTCTATTTGTTCAGCAAGCTTTGAGGGCTCTTCTTGTCAGGCACTCTGGCCTTCTGGGTGGCGAATCAGCGAGGCCAATTTGGGGGTGGAGGCCCTCTGTTGCATTTTTTCTTTCTCTTTCGAGTTGTCTTCTTAGTGTGGCTGGTGAATAAGTGAGGCTCTTCTTTTGCTTTCTGGTTGTTCAGCACAAACTCTAACTCCACACCACCATGTAAGTGCCTTTGCTCCTTTCTCCTTCCAATTTTCCCTCATCCTCCTGCTCGTCCTCCTTCCGCTCAATTTATCTCGACAGCCATGGAGTGGTTTCGATCTTCTGTTTTCCTGTTTTTTGGCCTGAGTTGGTTGCAAACAGGCACTACTACAGTGCCTTCTTCTCTTCTTTTCTGTTCTCTCTCTCCAAACTCTAAACCTCCCCTCTTAGCCCAGTAATTCCATAAGGGCGAGATCTTTAATTTAATTTAAATGTTTGAGTTTTAAATTTTTAATTATATTTTGCTTTGTTTAATTGATTATGCGGTTTTTTTTGTTCTTGAAAATCATAGTGAACCCAATTATCGTGTTGATATTTCGGTTGAATACTTGAATTACGGTGTCGATTTCTGGGTTGAATACATGAATTAGTCGAATGGAGGAACGATATATCTAGTACAATTTTGTGTCCAAACTTATTGTTGGTGTCGTTGATGTACAATTTTATGCCACGAATTTTGCTTCTGAATTTTTTTTCTTTGAACTCCTTATAAGGTCTAAAAACGTACCTGTTATGCAGCAGGCTTTTGGGGGCTCTTCTGGTCAGGTATTCAAGGATTCAGGATGGCAAATCAGCGAGGCCAATTTGGGGGTGGAGGCCCCTTGTTACATTTTTCCATCCTCTTTCGAGTTGTCTTCTTAGTGTGGCTAGTGAATCAGTATTGGTCTTCTTTTGCTTTCTAATTGTTCGGCACAAACTCTAACTCCACAGCACCATCTAAGTGCCTTTCCTCCTTTCTCCTTCCAATTTTCCATCATCCTCCTGCTAATCCTCCTTTCGCTAGATATATCTTAACAGCCATGGAGTTGTTTCGATCTTCTCTTTTCCTGTTTTTTGGCCTGAGTTGGTTTCAAATAGGCACTACTACAGTGCCTTCTACTCTTCGTGTCTCTTCTCCTTATGTGGATTCTCGAACACCCCCTCGAACACCCAACTCTAAACCACCCCTCTCTACCTAGTAATTCCATGGGGAGAAGCCCTGTAATTTAATTTAAATGTCTGAGTTTGAAATTTTTAATTATATTTTGCTTCGTGTAATTGATTATGCGGTTCTTTTTTTGTTCTTGAAAATCATAGTGAACCAAATTTTGGTGTTGATTTCTAGGTTGAAAACTTAAATTACGGTGTTGATTTCTAGGTTGAATACTTGAATTACTCGAATGGAGGAAGGATACATCCACTCTACTTTGTGTCCAAACTAATTGTGGGTGTTGGTGATGTACAATTTTATTCCACGAATTTATTTTCTGAATTTGTTTCTTTGAACTGCATACAAGGTCTAAAAACGTCCCTGTTGTGCAGCAGGCTTTTAGGGCTCTTCTGGCCAGGTACTCTGGGCTTCTGGGTGGTGAATCAGCAAGGCCAATTTTGGGCTAGAGGCCCCCCGTTGCATTTTACCTTCCTCTTTCGAGTTGTCTTCTTAGTGCGGCTGGTGAATCAGTGAGCCTCATCTTTTGGTTTCTGTTTGTTCAGCACAAACTCTAACTCCACACCGCAGTGTAAGTGCCTTTGCTCCTTTGCCCTTTCAATTTTCCCTTATCCTCCTGCTCATCCTCCTTCCCATCGATCTATCTCAACAGCCATGGAGTGGTTTCGATCTTCACTTTTCCTGTTTTTTGTCCTGAGTTGGTTGCAAATAGGCACTACTACAGTGCCTTCTTCTCTTCTTTTCTCTTCTCTCTCTGTGGATTCTTGAACACCCCCTCGTTCTCCCAACTATAAACCACTCCTCTATGCCTAGTAATTCCATGGGGCAAAGGCCTTTAATTCAATTTAAATGTGCGAGTTTTAAATGTTTAATTATATTTTGCTTTGTGTAATTGATTACGCGGTTTTTATTTCGATCTTGAAAATCGTGGTGAACCCAATTTTGGTGTTGATTTCTAGGTTGAAAACTTGAATTACGGTGTTGATTTCTGGGTTGAATACTTGAATTAGTGGAATGGAGGAAGGATACATCCAGTACAATTTTGTGTCGAAACTAATTGTGGGTCTTGGTGATGTAAAATTTTATCCCACGAATTTTGCTTCTAATTTTTTTTCTTTGAACTCCATACAAGTTCTAAAAACATCCCCGTTATGCAGCAAGCTTTTGGGGCTCTTCTTGTCAGGCTCTCTGTGCTTCTGGGTGGCGAATCAGCGAGGCCAATTTGGGGGTGGAGGCCCTCTGTTGCATTTTTTCTCTCTCTTTCGAGTTGTCTTCTTAGTGTGGCTGGTGAAAAAGTGAGGCTCTTCTTTTGTTTTCTGGTTGTTCAGCGCAAACTCTAACTCCACACCACCATGTAAGTGCCTTTGCTCCTTTCTCCTTCAAATTTTCCCTCATGCTCCTGCTCATAGTGAACCCAATTTCCGTGTTGGATTTTGGGTTGAATACTTGAATTACGGTGTCGATTTCTGGGTTGAATACTTGAGTTACTCAAATGGAGGAAGGATACATCCAGTACAATTTTATTCCATGAATTTTGCTTTTGAATTTTTTTCTTTGAACTCCATACAGGGTCTAAAAACGTCCCGTTATGCAACAGGCTTTTGGGGCTCTTTTGGTCTGGAACTCTGGGCTTTCTGGGTGGCGAATCAACGAGGCCAATTTGGGGGTGGAGGCCCCCTGTTGCATTTTTCCTTCCTCTTTCGAGTTGTCTTCTTAGTGTGGCTGGTGAATCAGTATGGCTCTTCTTTTGCTTTTTGTTTGTTCAGCACAAACTCTAACTCCACACCACCATGTATGTGCCTTTCCTCCTTTCTTCTTTCAATTTTCCCTCATCCTCGTTCTCATCCTCCTTCCCATCGATCTATCTCGACAGCCACGGAGTGGCTTCGATCTTCTCTTTTCCTATTTTTTGGCCTTGGTTGGTTGTAAACAGGCACTACTACAGTGACTTCTTCTCTTCTTTTCTCTTCTCTCTCTTTGGATTCTCGAACACCCCCTCGTACTCCTAACTCTAAACCACCCCTCTCTGCCTAGTAATTCCATGGGGAAAAGGCCTTTAATTCAATTTAAATGTCCGAGCTTTAAATTTTTAATTATTTTTTGCTTCATGTAATCGATTATGCGGTTTTCTTTTTGTTCTTGAAAATCGTAGTGAACCCAATTTTGGTGTTGATTTCTAGGTTGAAAACTTGAATTGCGGTGTTGATTTCTGGGTTAAATACTTGAACTACTGGAATGGAGGAAGGATACATCCAGTACAATTTTGTGTCCAAACTAATTGTTGGTATTGGTGATGTACAATTTTATTCCATGAATTTTGCTTTTGAATTTTTTTCTTTGAACTCCATACAAGGTCTAAAAACGTCCCCGTTATGCAGTAGGATTTTGAGGCTCTTCTGCTCAAGTACTCTGGGCTTCTGGGTGGCGAATCAACGAGGCCAATTCAGGGCTGGAGGCCCCCTGCTGCATTTTTCCTTCCTCTTTCGAGTTGTCTTCTTAGAGTGGTTGCTGAATTAGTAAAGGTGTTCTTTTGCTTTCTGATTGTTCAGAACAAACTCTAACTCCACACCACCATGTAAGTGCCTCTGCTCCTTTCTCCTTCCAATTTTCTCTCATCCTCCTCCTTACCTTCCTTCCGCTCAATCTATCTCGACAGCCATGGAGTGATTTCGATCTTCTCTTTTCCTATTTTTTTGCCTTAGTTGGTTGCAAAAAGGCACTACTACAGTGCCTTCTTCTCTTCTTTTCACTTCTCTCTCTCTGGATTCTAAAACACCCCCTCGTACTACCAACTCTAAACCACCCCTCTCTGCCTAGTAATTCCATGAGGGAAAACCCTTTAATTTAATTTAAATCTCTGTGTTTTAAATTTTTATTTATATTTTGGTTTGTGTAATTGATTACGTGGTTTTTTTTTTCTTGAAAATCATAGTGAACCCCATTTTGGTGTTGATTTCTAGGTTGAAAACTTGAATTACGGTGTTGATTTCTGGGTTGAATAGTTGAATTACTAGAATGGAGGAAGGATAAATCTAGTACAATTTTGTGCCCAAACTAATTGTGGGTGTTGGTGCGCTACAATTTTATTCCACGAATTTTGCTTCTGAATTTTTTTTATTTGAACTCCATACAATGTCTAAAAACGTCCCCGTTATGCAGTAGGCTTTTGGGGATCTTCTGGTCAGGTACTATGGGCTTCTCGGTGGCAAATCAGCGAGGCCAATTTAGGGCTGGAGGCCCCTTGTTGCATTTTTCCTTGCTTTTTCGAGTTATCTTCTTAGTGTGACTAGTGAATCAGTAAGGGTCTTCTTTTGCTTTCTGATTGTCCAGAACAAACTCTAACTCCACGCCGCCATTTAAGTGCCTTTGCTCCTTTCTCCTTTCAATTTTCCCTCATCCTCCTCCTCATTCTCCTTCCGCTCGATCAATCTCGACAGTCATGGAGAGGTTTCGATCATCTCTTTTCCTGTTTTTTGGCCTCAGTTGGTTGCAAGCAGGGACTGCTGCAGTGCCTTCTTCTCTTCTTTTCTCTCTTCTCTCCCTAGATTCTCGAACAGCCCCTCGGACTCCAAACTCTATACAACGTCTAAAAACGTCCCCGTTATGCAGCAGGCTTTTGGGGCTCTCCTAGTTAGGTAGTCTGGGCTTCTGGGTAGCGAATCAACGACGCCAATTTGGGGCTTGAGGCCCCCAGTTGCATTTTTCCTTCCTCTTTCGAGTTGTCTTCTTAGTGTGGCTAGTGAATCAGTGAGGCTCTTCTTTTGCTTTCTGTTTGTTTAGCACAACCTCTAACTCCACACCACCAAGTTAGTGCCTTTGCTCCTTTGTCCTTTCAATTTTCCCTCATCCTCCTGCTCATCCTCCTTCCCATCGATCTATCTCGACATCCATGGAGCGGTTTCGATCTTCTCTTTTCCTGTTTTTTGGCCTGAGTTGGTTGCAAACAGGCACCACTACGGTGCCTTCTTCCCTTCTTTTCTCTTCTCCCTCTTTGGATTCTCAAATACCCCCTCGTACTCCCTACTCTAAACCACCCATCTCTGCCTAGTAATTCCATGGGGCAAACCCCTCTAATTTAATTTAAATGTCTGGGTTTTAAATTTTTAGTTATATTTTACTTTGTGTAATTGATTACGCGGTTTTTTTTTCTTGAAAATCGTAGTGGACCCAATTTTGGTGTTGATTTCTAGGTTGAAAAGTTCAATTACGGTGTTGATTTATGGGTTGAATACCTGAATTACTGGAACGGAGGAAGGATACATTTAGTACAATTTTGTGTCCAAACTAATTGTGGGTGTTGGAGATGTACAATTTTATTCTACGAATTTTGCTTCTCAATTTTTTTCTTTGAAATCCGTACAAGGTCTAAAAACGTCGTCGTTATGCAGTAGGCATTTGGGGCTCTTCTGGTCAGGTACTCTGGGCTTCTGGGTGGCGAATCAGCGAGGCCAATTTGGGGCTGGAGGCCCCCTGTTGTATTTTTCCTTCCTCTTTCGAGTTGTCTTCTTAGTGTGGCTGGTGAATCAGTAAGGGTCTTCTTTTGCTTTCTTATTGTTCAGCACAAACTCTAACTCGACACCACCATGTAAGTGCCTTTGCTCCTTTCCCCTTACAATTTTCCCTCATCCTCCCGCTCATCCTCCTTATGCTTGATCTATCTCGATAGCCATAGAGTGGTTTCGATCTTCTCTTTTGCTGTTTTTTGGCCTGAATAGGTTGCAAACAGGGACTACTACAGTCCCTGTTTCTCTTCTTTTCACTTCTCTCTCTCTCTGGATTCCCGAGCACCCCCTCGTTCTCCAAACTCTAAACCACCCCTCTCTGCCTAGAAATTCCATCGGAAAAGTCCTTTAATTTAATTTAAATGTCTGAGTTTTTAATTTTTAATTATATTTTGCTTTGTGTAATTGATTTTACGATTTTTTTTTGTTCTTGAAAATCATAGTGAACCCAATTTTCGTGTTGATTTTTGGGTTGAACACTTGAATTACAGTGTCAATTTCTGGGTTGAATACTTGAGTTACTCGAATGGAGGAAGGACACATCTAGTACAATTTTTGTCCAAACTAATTATGGGTGTTGGTGATGTACAATTTTATTCCACGAATTTTGCTTCTGAATTTTTTTCTTTGAACTCCATACATGGTCTAAAAACGTCACCGTTATGCAGCAGGCTTTTGGGGCTCTTCTGGTCAGGTACTCTGGGCTTCTGGGTGGCGAATCAGCAGGGCCAATTCGGGGCTGGAGGCCCCCTGTTGCATTTTTCCTTCCTCTTCCGAGTTGTCTTCTTAGCAAAACGCGTGAATTAGTGAGCCTCTTCTATTGCTTTTTGTTTGTTCAACACAAACTCTAACTCCGCACCATCATGTAAGTGCCTTTGCTCCTTTCTCCTTCTAATTTTCCCTCATCCTCCTAGTCATCCTCCTTCCGCTCGATCTATCTCGACGGCCGTGCAGTGGTTTCGATCTTCTTATTTCCTATTTTTTGGCCTGAGTTGGTTGCAAACAGGCACTGCTACAGTGGCTTCTTCTCTTTTTTCCTCTTCTCTCTCTCTAGATTCTCGAACACTCCCTCTTACTCCAAACTCTAAAACACCCCTCGCTGCCCAGTAATTCTATGGTGAAGAGCCCTTTAATTTAATTTAAATGTATGCGTTTTAAATTTTTAATTATATTTTGGTTTGTGCAATTGATTGTGTGGTTTTTTTTTTGTTCTTGAAAATCATAGTGAACCCAATTTTCGCGTTGATTTTTGGGTTGAATACTGGAATTACGGTGTTGATTTCTAGGTTGAATACTTGAATTACTCAAATGGAGGAAGGATACAACGAGTACAATTTTGTGTCCAAACTAATTGTTGGGGTTGGTGATGTACAATTTTATTCCACAAATTTTACTTCTGAATTCTTTTCTTTCAACTCCATACAAGGTCCAAAAACGTCCCCGTTATGCGACATGCTTTTGGGGTTCTTCTGGTCAGGTACTCTGGGCTTTCTGGGTAGCGAATCAGCGAGGCCAATTTGGGGTTGGAGGCCCCCTGTTGCATTTTTCCTTCCTCTTTCAAGTTGTCTTCTTAGTGTGGCTGGTGAATCAGTGAGGCTCTTCTTTTGCTTTTTGTTTGTTCAACACAAACTCTAACTCCACACCACCATGTAAGTGCCTCTGTTCCTTTCTCCTTCCAATTTTCCCTTATCCTCCTCCTTACCTTCCTTCCGCTCGATCTATCTCGACAGCCATGCAGTGGTTTCGATCTTCTTTTTTCCTGCTTTTTGGCCTTAGTTAGTTGCAAAAAGGCACTACTATAGTGCCTTCTTCTCTTGTTTTCTCTTCTCTCTCTCTGGATTCTCAAACACCCCCTCGTACTACCGACTCTAAACCACCCCTCTCTGCCTAGTAATTCCATGGGGAAAAGCCCTTTAATTTAATTTAAATCTCTGTGTTTTAAATTTTCATTATATTTTCCTTTGTGTAATTGATTACGCGGTTTTTTTTTGTTCTTGAAAATCGTAGTGAACCCCATTTTGGTGTTGATTTCTAGGTTGAAAAGTTGAATTACGGTGTTGATTTCTGGGTTGAATACTTGAATTACTGGAATAGAGGAAGGATACATCTAGTACAATTTTGTGCCCAAACTAATTGTGGGTGTTGGTGGGCTACAATTTTATTCCATCAATTTTGCTTCTGATTTTTTTTTTAACTCCATACAAGGTCTAAAAACGTCCCCGTTATGCAACAGGCTTTTGGGGCTCTTCTAGTCAGGTACTCTGGGCTTCTGGGTGGCGAATCAGCGAAGCCAATTTGCGGGTGGAGGCCCCCTGTTGCATTTTTCCTTTCTCTTTGGAGTTGTCTTCTTAGTGTGGCTGGTGAATAAGTGAGGCTCTTCTTTTGCTTTCTGTTTGTTCAGCAAAACTCTAACTCCACACCACCATGTAAGCACCTTTGCTCCTTTCTCCTTCCAATCTTCCCTCATCCTCCTGCTCATCCTCCTTCTGCTCAATCCATGTTGACAGCCTTGGAGTGGATTCGATCTTCTCTTTTCATGTTTTTTTGCCTAAGTGGGTTTCAAATAGGCACTGCTACAGTGCCTTCTTCTGTTCTTTTCTCTTCTCTCTCTCTCTTGATTCTCGAACACCCCCTCTTACTCCAAACTCTAAACCTCCCCTCTCTGCCTAGTAATTTGCATAAGGAAGAGTTCTTTAATTTAATTTAAATGTCTGAGTTTGAATTGAGTATACAGTTTTTTTTCTCCTGAAAATCGTAGTGAACCCAATTTTGCTGTTGATTTCTAGGTTGAAAACTCTAATTACGGTGTTGATTTCTGGGTTGAATACTTGAATTACTCGAATGGAGAAAGGATACATCCAGTATAATTGTTGTCCAAACTAATTTTGGGTGGTTGTGACGTACAATTTTATTCCACGAATTTTGCTTCTGAATTTTTTTCTTTCAACTCCAAACAAGGTCTAAAAATGTCCCCGTTATGCAGCAGGCTTTTGGGGCTCTTCTGGTCAGGTACTCTAGGCTTCTGGGTGGCGAATCAACGAGGCCAATTTGGGGGTGGAGGCCCTCTGTTGCATTTTTCCTTTCTTTTTTGAGTTGTCTTCTTGCTATGGCGGGTGAATAAGTGAGGCTCTTATTTTGCTTTCTATTTGGTGAGCGCAAACTCTAACTCTACACCACCACGTAAATGCCTTTGCTCCTTTGTCCTTCTAATTTTCCTTCATCCTCCTACTCATCCTCATTTTGCTCAATCTATCTCGACTGCCATGGAGTGCTTTCGATCTTCTCTTTTCCTATTTTTGGCCTGAGTTGGTTGTAAACAGGCACTACTACAGTGCCTTCTCCTCTTCTTTTCTTTTCTCTCTCTGGATTCTCGAACACCCCCTCTTACTCCAAACTCTAAACCGCCCCTTCTCTACCTAGTAATTGCATGGGGAAGAGCCCTTTAATTTAATTTAAAAGTCTGAGTTTTAAATTTTTAATTATATTTTGGTTTGTGTAATTGATTGTGTCGTTTTTTTTTGTTCTTGAAAATCATAGTGAACCAAATTTTCAAGGTGATTTCTAGGTTGAAAACTTGAATTACGGTGTTGATTTCTGGGTTGAATACTTGAATTACTCGAATGGAGGAAGGATACATCCAGTATAATTGTTGTCCAAACTAATTGTGGGTTGTTGTGATGTCCAATTTTATACCACGAATTTTGCTTCTGAATTTTTTTCTTTGAACTCCAAACAAGGTTTAAAAATGTCCCCGTTATGCAGCATGCTTTTAAGGCTCTTCTGGTCAGGTACTTTCGGCTTCTGGGTGGCGAATCAGCGAGGCTAATTTGCGGGTGGAGGCCCCCTGTTGCATTTTTCCTTTCTCTTTCGAGTTTTCTTCTTAGTGTGGCCGGTGAATAAGTGAGGCTCTTCTTTTGCTTTCTGTTTGTTCAGCGCAAACTCTAACTCCACACCACCATGTAAGTGCCTTTGCTCCTTTCTCCTTCCAATTTTCCCTCATCCTCCGGCTCATCCTCCTTCCGCTCAATCTATCTCGACAGCCATGGAGTGGTTTCTATCTTCTCTTTTCCTGTTTTTTGGCCTGAGTTTGTTGCAAATAGGCACTACTACAGTGCCTTCTTCTCTTCTTTTCTCTTCTCTCTCTCTGAAATCTCGAAAACCCCCTCTTACTCCAAACTCTAAACCACACCTCTCTGCCTAGTAATTGCATGGGGAAGAGCCCTTTAATTTAATTTAAATGTATGAGTTTTAAAATTTTTAATTATATTTTGGTTTGTGTAATTGATTGTGTGGTTTATTTTTGTTCTTGAAAATTGTAGTGAACCTAATTTTCGAGTTGATTTCTAGGTTGAAAACTTGAATTACGGTGTTGATTTCTGAGTTGAATACTTGAATTACTCGAATGGAGGAAGGATACATCCAGTATAATTGTTGTCCAAACTAATTGTGGGTGGTTGTGATGTATAATTTTAATCCACGAATTTTGCTTTTGAATTTTTTTCTTTGAACTCCAAAACAAGGTCTAAAAATGTCACCGTTATGCAGCAGGCTTTTGGGGCTCTTCTGGTCAGGTACTCTGGCCTTCTGGGTGGCGAATGAGCGAGGCCAATTTGGGGGTGGAGGCCCCCAGTTGCATTTTTCCTTTCTCTTTCGAGTTTTCTTCTTAGCGTGACCGGTAAATAACTGAGGCTCTTCTTTTGCTTTCTGTTTGTTTAGCACAAACTCTAACTCCACACCACCATGTAAGTGCCTTTGCTGCTTTCTCCTTCCAATTTTCCCTCATCCTCCTGCTCATCCTCCTTCTGCTCAATCTATCCAGACAGCCATGGAGTGGTTTTGATCTTCTCTTTTCCTTTTTTTTTTGGCCTGAGTTGGTTGCAAACAGACACTCCTACAGTGCCTTCTTCTCTTCTTTTCTCTTCTCTCCCTCTGAATTCTCGAACACCCCCTCGTACTCCAAACTCTAAACCTCCCCTCTCAAACCACTAATTCCATAAGGAAGAGATCTTTAATTTAATTTAAATGTCTGAGTTCGAAACTTTGTGTAAATGATTGTGCGGTTTTTTTTTGTTCTTGAAAATCGTAGTGAACCCAATTTTCGTGTTGATTTTTGGGTTGAATACTTGAATTACGGTGTCGATTTCTGGGTTGAATACTTGAATTACTCGAATGGGGGAAGGATACATCCAGTACAATTTTGTCTCCAAACTTATTGCGGGTGTTGGTGATGTACAATTTTATTCCACGAACTTTGCTTCTGAATTTTTTTCTTTGAACTCCATACAAGGTCTAAAAACGTCCCCGTTATGCGGCAGACTTTGTGGGCTCTTCTGGTCAGGTACTCTGGGCTTCTGGGTGGCAAATCAGCATGGCCAATTCGGGGCTGGAGGCCCCCTGTTGCATTTTTCCCTTCTCTTTCGAGTTGTCATCTTAGTGTGCTGGGTGAATAAATGAGGCTCTTCTTTTGCTTTTTGCTTGTTCAGCACAAACTCTAACTCCACAGCACCGTGTAAGTGCCTTTGCTCCTTTCTCCTTCCAATTTTTGCTCATCCTGCAGCTCATCCTCCTTCCGCTCAATCTATCTCGACAGCCATGGAGTAGTTTCGATCTTCTCTTTTCCTATTTTCTGGCCTGAGTTGGTTGCAAACAGGCACTGCTACAATGCCTTCTTCTCTTCTTTTGTCTTTTCTCTCTCTGGATTCTCGTGTTGATTGTTGGGTTGAACACTTGAATTACGGTGTTGATTTCTGGGTTGAATACTTGAATTACTCGAATGGAGGAAGGATACAAGCAGTATAGTTTTGTGTCCAAACTAATTGTGGGTGTTGGTGATGTACAATTTTATTCCACGAATTTTGCTTCTAAATTTTTTTCTTTGAACTACATACAAGGTCTAAAAACATCCCCGTTATGCAGCAGGCTTTTGGGGCTCTTTTGGTTAGGTATTCTAGGCTTCTGGGTGGCGAATCAACAAGGGCAACTTGGGGTTGGAGGCTCAATGTTGCATTTCTCCTTCCTCTTTCGAGTTGTCTTCTTAGTGTGGCTGGTGAATCAGTAATGGTCTTCTTTTGCTTTCTGTTTGTTCAACACAAACTCTAACACCACAAAACCATGTAAGTGCCTTTCCTCCTTTCTTCTTTCAATTTTCCCTCATCCTGCTTCCCATCGATCTATCTCGACAGCCATGGAGTGGTTTCGATCTTCTCTTTTCCTGTTTTTTTGCCTTAGTTGGTTGCAAACAGGCACTACTACAGTGCCTTCTTCTCTTCTTTTCTCTTCTCTCTCTTTGGATTCTCGAACACCCCGTCGTACTCCCAACTCTAAACCACCCCTCTCTACCTAGTAACTCCATGGCGAAAAGGCCTTTAATTCAATTTAAATGTCTGTGATTTAAATTTTTAATTATTTTTTGCCTTGTGTAATTGATTATGCGGTTTTCTTTTTGTTCTTGAAAATTGTAGTGAACCCAATTTTGGTGTTGATTTCTCGGTTAAAAACTTGAATTACGGTGTTGAATTCTGGGTTGAATACTTTAATTACTTGAATGAAGGAAGGATACATCCAGTACAATTTTGTGTCCAAACTAATTGTGGGTGTTGGTGATGTAATATTTTATTCCACGAATTTTGCCTTTGAATTTTTTTCTTTGAACTCCATACAAGGTCTAAAAACGTCCCCGTTATGTAGAAAGCTTTTGGGGCTCTTCTGGTCAGGTACTCTGGCCTTATGGGTCGCGAATCAACGAGGCCATTTCAGGGCTGGAGGCCCCCTGTTGCATTTTTCCTTCCTCTTCCGAGTTGTCTTCTTAGTGTGGCTGGTGAATCAGTAAGGGTGTTCTTTTGCTTTCTGATTGTTCAGCAGAAACCCTAACTCCACACCACCATGTAAGTGCCTTTGCTCCTTTCTCTTTCCAATTTTCCCTCATCCCCCTCCTTACCTTCCTTCCGCTCGATCCATCTCGACAGCCATGGAGTGGTTTCAATCTTCTCTTTTCCTGTTTGTTGGCCTTAGTTGGTTGCAAAAAGGCACTACTACAATGCCTTATTCTCTTGTTTTCTCTTCTCTCTCTCTGGATTCTCAAACACCCCCTTGTACTGCGAACTCTAAACCACCCCTCTCTGCCTAGTAATTCCATGGGGAAAAGGCCTTTAATTTAATTTAAATGTCTGTGTTTTAAATTTTTAATTATATTTTGCGTTATGTAATTGATTACGCGGTTTTTTTTTGTTCTTGAAAATCGTAGTGAACCCCATTTTGGTGTTCATTTCTAGGTTGAAAACTTGAATTACGGTGTTGATTTCTGGGTTGAATACTTGAATTACTGGAACGGAGGAAGGATACATCTAGTACAATTTTGTGCCCAAACTAATTGTGGGTGTTGGTGGGCTCCAATTTTATTCCACGAATTTTGCTTCTGAATTTTTTTCTTTGAACTCCATACAAGGTCTAAAAACATCCCCGTTATGCAGCAGGCTTTTGGGGCTCTTCTGCTCAGGTACTCTGGGCTTCTGGGTGTCGAATCAGCGAGGCCAATTTTGGGCTGGAGGCCCCCTGTTGCATTTTTCCTTTCTCTTTCGAGTTATCTTCTTAGTGTGACCGGTGAATCAGTAAGGGTCTTCTTTTGCTTTCTAATTGTTTAGAACAAAGTCTAACTCCACACCGCCATGTAAGTGCCTTTGCTCCTTTCTCCTTTCAATTTTCCCTCATCCTCCTGCTCATTCTCCTTCCGCTCGATCAATCTCGATAGTCACGGAGAGGTTTGGATCATCTCTTTTCCTGTTTTTTGGCCTGAGTTGGTTGCAAACAGGCACTGCTGCACTGCCTTCTTCCCTTGTTTTCTCTCTTCTCTCTCTAGATTCTCGAACAACCCCCCGCACTCTAAACTCTAAACCGCCCCTCTCTGCCTAGTAACTCCATGGGGAAGAGTCGTTTAATTTAATTTAATTGTCTGAGTTTTAAATTTTTAATTATATTTTGGTTTGTGTAATTGATTGTGTGGTTTTTTTTGTTCTTGAAAATCGTAGTGAACCCAATTTTCGTGTTGATTTTTGGGTTGAATACTTAAATTACGGTATTCATTTCTAGGTTGAATACTTGAATTACTCGAATGGAGGAAGGATACAACCAGTACAATTTTGTGTCCAAACTAATTGTGGGTGTTGGTGATGTACAATTTTATTCCATGAATTTTGCTTCTGAATTTTTTTCTTTGAACTCCATACAACGTCCAAAAACGTCCCTGTTATGCAGCAGGCTTTCGGGGCTCTTCTGGTTAGGTAGTCTGGGCTTCTGGGTGGCGAATCAGCGATGCTAATTTGGGGCTTGAGGCCCCCTGTTGCATTTTTCCTTCCTCTTTCGAGTCGTCCTCTTAGTGTGGCTGGTGAATCAGTGAGGCTCTTCCTTTGCTTTCTATTTGTTTAGCACAAACTCTAACTCCACACCACCAAGTAACTGCCTTTGCTCCTTTGTCCTTTCCATTTTCCCTCATCCTCCTGCTCATCCTCCTTCCCATCGATCTATCTCGACGTCCATGGAGCGATTTTGATCTTCTCTTTTCCTGTTTTTTTGCCTGAGTTGGTTGCAAACAGGCACTACTACAGTGCCTTCTTCTCTTCTTTTCTCTTCTCTCTCTTTGGATTCTCGAATACCCCCTCGTACTCCCTACTCTAAACCACCCATCTCTGCCTAGTAATTCCATGGGGCAAACTCGTTTAATTTAATTTAAATGTCTGAGGTTTAAATTTTTAGTTATATTTTGCTTTGTATAATTGATTACGTGGTTTTTTTTTGTTCTTGAAAATCATAGTGAACCCAATTTTGGTGTTGATTTCTAGGTTGAAAAGTTGAATTACGGGGTTGATTTCTGGGTTGAATACCTGAATTACTGGAACGGTGGAAGGATACATTTAGTATAATTTTGTGTCCAAACTAATTGTGGGTGTTGGTGATGTACAATTTTATTCAACGAATTTTGCTTCTCAATTTTTTTCTTTGAACTCCATACAAGGTCTAAAAATGTCGTCGTTATGCAGTAGGCGTTTGGGGCTCTTCTGCTCTGGTACTCTGGACTTCTGGGTGGCGAATCAGCGAGGCCAATTTGGCGCTGGAGGCCCCTTGTTGCATTTTTCCTTCCTCTTTCGAGTTGTCTTCTTATTAGGGCTGGTGAATCAGTAAGGGTCTTCCTTTGCTCTCTGATTGTTCAGCACAAACTTTAACTCCAGACCACCATGTAAGTGCCTTTCCTCCTTTCCCCTTCCAATTTTCCCTCATCCTCCCGCTCATCCTCCTTCTGCTTGATCTATCTCGATAGCCATGGAGTGGTTTCGATCTTCTCTTTTGCTGTTTTTTGGCCTGAGTAGGTTGCAAACAGGCACTACTACAGTGCCTGTTTCTCTTCTTTTCACTTCTCTCTCTCTCTGGATTCTCGAGCACCCCCTCATTCTCCATACTCTAAACCACCCCTCTCTGCTAAGTAATTCCTTGGGGAAAAGCCCTTTAATTTAATTTAAATGTCTGAGTTTTTAATTTTTAATTATATTTCTCTTTGTGTAAATTATTATACGGTTTTTTTTGTTCTTGAAAATTATAGTGAACCCAATTTTCGTGTTGATTTTTGGGTTAAACACCTGAATTACAGTGTCGATTTCTGGGTTGAATACTTGAGTTACTCGATTGGAGGAAGGACACATCCAGTACAATTTTGTGTCCAAACTAATTGTGGGTGTTGGTGATAAGCAATTTTATTCCACGAATTTTGCTTCTGAATTTTTTTCATTGAACTCCATAGAAGGTCTAAAAACGTCGCCGTTATGCAGCAGGCTTTTGGGGCTCTTCTGGTTAGGTACTCTGGGCTTTTGGGTGGCGAATCAGCAGGGCCAATTCGGGCCTGGAGGCCCCCTGTTGCATTTTTCGTTCCTCTATTGAGTTGTGTTCTTAGCATAACAGGTGAATCAATGAGCCTCCTCTTTTGCTTTCTGTTTGCTCAATTTTTGTGTTGATTTTTGGGTTGAATACTTGAATTACGGTGTCGATTTCTGGGTTGAATACTTGAATTACTCTAATGGATGAAGGATACATCCAGTACAATTTTGTGCCCAAACTAATTGTGGGTGTTGGTGATGTACAATTTTATTCCCCGAATTTTGCTTCTGAATTTTTTTTTCTTTCAACAGCATACAAGGTCTAAAAACGTCCCCGTTATGCAGCAGGCTGTTGGGGCTCTTCTAGTCAGCTACTCTGGGCGTCTGGGTGGCAAATCGGCAAGGCCAATTCGGGGCTGGAGGCCCCCTGTTGCATTTTTCCCTCCTTTTTTTAGCTGTCTTCTTAGTCTGGCGGGTGAATCAGTGAGGCTCTTCTTTAGCTTTCTGTTTGTTCAGCACAAACTCTAACTCCACACCACCATGTAAGTGCCTTTGCTCTTTTCCCCTTCCAATTTCCCCTCATCCTCCTGCTCATTTTCCTTCCGCCCGATCTATCTCGACAACCATGGAGTGGTTTCGATCTTCTCTTTTCTAGTTTTTTGGCCTAAGTTGGTTGCAAACAGGTAGCTCTACAGTGCCTTGTTCTCTTCTTTTCTCCTCTCTGTCTCCGGATTCTCAAACACCCCCTTTTACTCAAAACTCTAAACCTCCCCTCTCTGCCTAGTAATTCCATAGGGAAGAGATCTTTAATTTAATTGAAATGTCTGAGTTTTAAATTTTTAATTACATTTTGCTTTGTGCAATTGATTGTGTGGGTTTTTGTTTTTTTTTTGTTCTTGAAAATCGTAGTGAACCCAATTTTCATGTTGAATTTTTGTTTCGAGACTTGAATTGCGGTGTCGATTACTGGGTTGAATACTTGAATTACTCAAATGGAGGAAGGATACATCCAGCACAATTTTGTGTCCAAACTAACTGTGGGGGCTGGTGATGTACAATTTTATTCCACAAATTTTGCTTCTGAATTTTTTTCTTTGAACTCGATACAAGGTCTCAAAACGTCCACGTTATGCAGCAGGCTTTTGGGGCTCTTCTGGTCACATACTCTGGGCTTCTGGGTGGCGAATCAGCAAGGCCAATTCGGGGCTGGAGGGCCCCTGTTGCATTTTTCCCTCCTCTGTCGGGTTGTCTTCTTAGTGTGGCGGGTGAATAAGTGATCCTGTTCTTTAGCTTTCTGTTTGTTCAGCACAAACTCTAACACCACACCACCATGTAAGTGCCTTTGCTCCTTTCTCCGTCCAATTTTCCCTCATGCTCCAGCTCATCCTCCTTCCGCTCGATCTATCTCGACAGCCATGGAGTGGTTTCGATCTTCTCTTTTCCTGTTTTTTGGCTTGAGTTGGTTGCAAACAGGCACTGTTAGAGTGCCTTGTTCTCTTCTTTTCTCCTCTCTCTCTCTGGATTCTCGAACACCCCCTCTTACTCCAAGCTCTGAACCTCTCATCTCTGCATAGTAATTCCATAAGGAAGAGATCTTTAATTTAATTTAAATGTCTGA
>JACYFF010031954.1:55636547-55669939 GCA_017589665.1 Selenicereus undatus
CAATTTTTGGCGCCGTTGCCGGGGAATTACGGTGGGATTTGGTCATTTTCTTATATTTTTAGTTGCTTTCATACTTGTTTTGTTTAGTTGATACTTTGCTTAGTTGTTATTTACTTAGTCTATCCCTGTTTAGGCTTTAGTTTTGAATCAATTGTTACTTTTCTTTTGGTGTCATTTTTGTTTTCATTAGTTTAGCCCTTTTTGAAAACCACTCAAAAATCCAAAAACAGTTGGGAAAAAAAAAACATTTGACTTAGGAGTGAATCCAAAAACATTTGAAAAAGGTTGTGAAGTGTTAAGTCAAAAATCATGCATGATTTTTATAATTATTTCGAGTATATTATGTATATTATTTCGTTTCATTGGTTTTGTCTTATATATTTTTTTTAAGGGTTAGTATCAATTTAATAAAGATGAGAAGAGAGGACGTCGAAGCTCGGGAATTACAAGTTTGGCTATAAAGACGGTCCAAAAATAAAAATTATGGAGAACATTATTTCCATAATTATTTAATTTGGCTAGGGTTGCAAAAGTTGAAGAGAGTTAGAAGTCTTGAAGGAGATAAGGAAGAGGCGAAGAGGAAAACCCTAAAGAAAGAATAAACCTTCCCCATGCTATATAATCCCACGCCTAACAACCCTCCTTCATCACCATATCAGCTTCTTCATTCATCACCATCATCATCTCCCTCCATAAAATCCCACGGCTCCCTCTTCTAAAAACCATTCAGCCACGCAGCTATTCTTCCTCATATCCCGCAGCTTCATCTTCCATCATCACAACTCACAGCATCAGCATCCTCTCCTCTCCTCCCTCTTCTCATCAGCCCCTTTCCTTCTTTCTCTTCACCCCACGCTGCCCTCACCGTCTTCACCATCTTCTTCACATCATCAAGCAACTCTCTTTCTTCTTCACGCCACCTTATCACCATCCCCTCTTCACGCATCATACTCATCAGCACCCCCACGCCATCTTCAATCTCCTCCCCATCAATCTTCATCTCCTTCGAGCCATCTCACCATCATCACGCTTCCAACCCCACGGCAGCCATCACACACACCCATCTCACCAACATCACGCCTCATCTCAGCCCATCTCCAGTACACGCTTTTATGCCACCCTTTCTTCTCCTCACTATAAATCATCATCATTCACATCTAAAATCAGCACAACAACCATCCTCACGATCATCATCATCATCATGTTCAACCCCCACACCTTCATGCCATCCTCTCTTCTTTCTATTTTTATTTTAATTTTTTTTTGGTGTTTAGTTTATTATTAAACATGAAATATTTGAGCTATTATTGTAATTTTATTTTTAATATGAGTGAGTAATTTTCTTGTGCTGAGTATAATCTTCTTGAAGCCATGCTAAATTAATTATTTTGAAACAAGTTTTGTGCTTTAATGCCTAGTCGATTTCTATTCATGATTCTATAGCGATTAGTGTTTATCGTTTATGAAATATGTGTTAAATCGATTAGAATGCATGCTAGTTGATTAAATACAATTTCGATTGATAGTTCATAAGATTATAATACGTAAAAGTTATAATCTTTTAGGCCTAGGTATCACCCTAATTAATCATGGATGGCTCAAACCCATCTCTTTTAATTAGGTAATCGCTTTAGATCTTTGTTAAATCGATTTGCTGGTAAATTGCTTACAAAGTGTTAAATGATGTTTTTCTAATTCTTAATGCTCTAATTTGGTTAAATTTTTGCGTTGGTGTAAAGATTATCAAATTAGTAGGGTTTATATTAGGGCTGGACCTAAGTAAACTAAAATCTAAGGAAAAACGGGGAAGAACCGCTGGTGGATATCTTCTACAGTTTAACTCATGAATTAAATTAACTTGTGTGTTAATGATAAATATTAATTTGCATGGTGGATTGAGATTATACTAAGTATCTTTCATAAATTTGATAATTTTTGATTATTATTTGTTGCGTAGAGTTAATTTGATTTGTTTGTTAATTCTTGTTTTATTTTTACTAGCTTAAATATAATTTCAATCAAACCCCCCCCCCAAAAGTATAGTCTTTAGGAGTGTCTAGGTAATTTTAGATAGCTTAGAGTTTGATTTTTGGAGTGGTTATAATTTTAGATTGAGTTTTAGTATTTAATTACCGGTTTGTTTGAACTTAGACTAAAAATAGTTATTTTTGTTATTTTTCGATTTTAATTAATTCCTAGGGTTTATTAAGGGTCCTAGTCTGCTCATATTCAATTTCGTGATTTTTGGAAATTATTTGATAATTTTTCAGATTTATTTTGCGAAATTGATATGTGCAGGTTTTTAGGCAGTTAATTCTGAAAATTTCGGTTTTAAATTTTAATTTACGATTATTAGGTATTTTTAGGCCCATAAATTTGTGTCCTAGAATTAGGGTAATTTTCTTTATTATTTTCGTATTTTTATTTGCGCAGAATATCTTATTTACAATTTCAGATTTATTATTCTGTTTAATTATTCTGCCGTAATTGACTGATTTAATTTTCCTGAAATCAATCAGAAATTATTCTGAAGATATATGCTTATAAAGTTGAAGAATATTAGTTTAGGTTACTGTTTGTTATTTTTAATATTTATTTTCTGATTACTATCTGCTGTTTTGATTTTTAATTAGAATTTCAGTTAATATTCTGATTTTATTTTTCTGGGTTATTTAGGAAATCTTTTTACTGTTTTATTTCCAGAATATGACTCATAATATTTAGGAGCATCATTGGGTATTTTTCTAGATTTTTATTCATTAGGTTATAATTATTTTAGAATTATTAAGATTAGACTTAACAAGTTGATTAGTAAAATCACTTAGGATTAAGCTAGCGATTTACAACAATCTTTCCTCGTGGATCGATCCCTACTTCCCTACGCTATAAAAATAATTTAATAACCGAAGTAGTGGTTAAATTTGTAGCCCTCGACAGGCTTTACATGAAGGTTGGATATGCATGACCAGTTGGATTAGGGACCCCGAAAGTGGACGATTAAGAAGGAGTGAATCTGAGCCTGACTTAGTACCTGAAATTGATCATCAACTTGACTTAGGAGAAATGGCACAAGAAAGAACTTTGAGCGATATTTTCTATCCTCCTAGAACTGCTTTGCCATCGTGTTTTGTTGTGCCTGTTCTTCCACCTAATGTCACCTTCGAATTGAAACCTCATTACACCCAGATGCTCCCTAAATTCGCAGGTTTAGAGGATGCTTATCTGTTTTTAAGGGAATTCGAAGAAGTATGTTCTATGATGCAGTTTCCTAATGTTCCCATTGATGTTGTACGAATGAAATTAATTCCTTTTGCTTTGCGAGATTCTGCTAAAAGATGGATGTATGGCTTAACTGCTAATTATGTGACTTCTTGGGATGATTTTGTGAAATTGTTCCTAAGAAAGTATTTTCCTAATGCCAAAACTGTCAAGCTAAGGCATGAAATCAATTAGTTTGTGCAACTTGATACGGAATCATTTTGGAAATATTTGGATAGATTTAAGACCTTATTGGCTCAATGTCCTCACCATGGTCTAGACCAAACTCGTTTATGTCAAATTGTATATGAAGGACTTGACCAACAAAGTAGGACCATGGTAGAATCCATGTGTCAGGGGGGTTTTCTCTCTAAAAACACTGCAAGTGCTTGGGAGTTTCTAGAGGACTTGGCTGAAAAAAACCATATAGTGGGAAACCGCTTGCGATGGCAGCCTAAATTCTATGGTAGTAAGGGGTGGTTTACATACAATCTCTGATGTGAGTCACTTAGAGTCTAAGATAGCTGCCTTAGAAAACATGTTGAAGGGATTATCTCCCCAGTTGTCCTCACTATCTCAGACTTCTACAGTGTCTTGTTCACATTGTCAAGCTTTAGACCATTCACTGAGTGCTTGTCCTTATTTTGCTCATCAATTAACAACTGAACAAGAACAAGCAAGTATGGTGATACAGAGACCAAAGAATGACCCGTACTCCCCTTATTTTAACCTAGGGTGGAGGAATCACCCTAATATGTCATGGGCTAGTGGACCTAATGCCGTTGTACATAATTCTCAACTAGGGATGTTTTATGGAAATAATTTCCAGCCTTCGGCTCAATCTCCACAGTCTTTTCCAAGACCCACTGCCCCTAGACCTCCACCAACTGTAGCTCAAATGCATCCCCCTCCTGGTTATACTGAACTTGACAGGAAAATTAATAATGTGGAGAGAATGATTAATGCTAATAATGCTAACATGGAAAAAATCATGAGAATAATGACTGAACAGTTCTCCCAGTTAGTATCATCTTCTAGGGAACCAGGTACTTTTCCAAGTCAACCTGAAGTGAACCCTAAGAGTCATACCCCTTCCCCTTCTAGTGGCATTAATGAGTCAGTAAGAATACTGAATACGGTTATTTCTCTCCGTTCTGGTCGAGAGATTGATAACCAAGTGAGGAACCCTGATGAACCTTGTAGGTATCCTCATCAATTCTTTCAGAATTCTTCCCCATCATCTGCACAAGAGACTGGTTCTTCTAATGGGTCAGGAGATGCTCCTGATAGTGTTCCCAATGCATCTAAGAGTCCTTCCTCTTCACCACCCTCCGAGGAAGAGGAACTTCAAGAAAAAGACTCTTCTGATTCAGTTAAAGATTCACCTTCTAAAAGCCCTTCCTTTCCTCCTTCCTCCTCGTCTCAAAAAATGCAGATGCCTTTACCCCCTTTCCCTCATAGATTGAAGAAAAAAGATCAGGGCAATATTGAGAAGATAAGGGAAACCTTCTCTCAAGTCAAGATCAATATTCCCTTACTTGATGCGATTGAGGAGATGCCTCCTTATGCCAGATTTTTAAAGGATTTGTGTACTACAAAAAAGGCAACCAGTGTACCTAAGAAGGCATTTCTGACTTCTGGAGCTAACTCCATCCTTTCCCAGATACCAGCAAAGTGTAAGGACCCCGGTTGCCCTACTGTGTCCATAGTCATAGGGGACCAGCTCATTCATAGAGCATTGCTTGATTTAGGGGCTAGTGTGAACTTGATTCCCTTTGCTAAGTATGAAAGGTTAGAATTGGGTGAATTGAAACCTACCAGGATGGTCATTCAGTTGGCTGATAGATCCACTAGAATCCCTCGGGGGATAGTTGTGGATGTATTGATTAGAGTGGGTGACTTCATCTACCCAGTGGACTTCGTGGTGATTGAAACTGAAAAGGGAATACCTAGTCTTACCAGTCAGATCCCTGTGATTCTAGGGTGTCCATTTTTAGCTACTGCTAATGCCCTTATTAACTGTCGAAATGGTATGATGAGACTCTCTTTTGGTAATATGACTGTGGAAGTAAATGTTTTTAACATGCAAAGACAGCCGTCAGGATTTGATGATATGGACTTTTCTACTCTTAATTGGATAGAGAATCCTATGTTTGATGATTTGGATGATGCAATTGTTACTGAGTATGAGTCATTTCTGATGAATGATAATCCTGTGTATGATATGTTTGAATTTGATGACTTATGCTCTGATGTTGATTACTTACTCACTGTTACATCTGAATCTGCTGATGGATCTGTTTTCCCCACTGTTATTGAATTGAAACCCCTCCCCGATTCTCTTAAGTATGCATTTTTGGGGCCCGATGAATCCTTACCTGTTATTATAGCTTCTGACTTGGATCGGGACCAAGAAAATAAACTCATTTGTTTGCTTAGGGAGAGTAAGGAATCGTTGGGATGGACTTTAGGGGATATTAAGGGGATAAGTCCTTCTGTGGTGCAACATAGAATCCATCTAGAGGACCATGTTCAGCCTTACCGAGATCGACAAAGGCGTTTGAATCCTACTCTTCAGGAAGTGGTCAAGAGGGAGGTTTTGAAATGGTTAGATCATGGGATCATTTACCCAATATTTGATAGTGAATGGGTTAGTCCTGTTCAAGTCGTTCCTAAAAAGACCGACATCACTGTAATTAGGAATGATAAGAATGAATTAATCCCTACTAGAGTTCAATTTGGGTGGCGAGTGTGTATAGATTATAGAAAATTGAATGTTGCCACCAGGAAAGACCATTTCCCCCTTCCCTTCTTATACCAGATGCTAGAAAGGTTAGATGGATATTCCTTCTATTGCTTCCTGGATGGATATTCTGGCCATACTCAGATCCCAATTGCTCCTGAGGATCAGGAGAAGACCACTTTCACTTGCCCATTTGGGACATATGCTTTCAGAAGAATGCCTTTCGGACTGTGTAATGCCCCTGCTACCTTTCAAAGATGCATGATTTCCATTTTCTCAGATTTGATTGAGCAATGCATGGAAATTTTTATGGATGATTTCTCTGTGTTTGGATCTTCTTTTGATCATTGCTTATATAATTTGGGAAAAGTTTTAGAAAGGTGTAGGGAGAAAAATTTGACTTTAAATTGGGCGAAATGTCACTTTATGGTTAAGAAAGGTATAGTCTTAGGTCATATTATTTCCAAAGATGGAATTGAGGTGGACAAAGCTAAGACTGACCTGATCATCAATCTTCCCCCTCCCAAAAGTGTGAAAGAAGTTAGGTCCTTTCTTGGACATGTAGGCTTTTATCGACGATTCATTAAAGATTTCAGTAAAATTGCCAAGCCTTTGTCCAATTTGTTAGCTAAAGATGTGCCATTTAACTTTTCTGAAGCATGTCATGAGGCATTTTCTAAGCTTGAATAGGTCCTTACTTCTGCTCCTGTCATTCATCCTCCTATTTGGGGAGAATCTTTCGAATTAATGTGTGATGCATTGGATTTTGCTCTTGGGGTTGTACTTGGACAACGCATTGATAGAAAACCCCATGTGATTTATTATGCAAGTCATACATTGAATGATGCCCAATTGAATTACACTGTTACTAAAAAGGAATTTTTGGCTGTTGTCTTTGGTTTTGAAAAGTTCAGACCATATCTGATTGGTTTCCATTTGATTGTTTACACTGACCACTCAGCCCTTAAGCACCTTCTCTCTGAAAAGGATGCTAAACCTAGACTTATAAGATGGATTACGCTTTTACAGGAATTTGATTGTGAAATCAAGGATAGAAAAGGGTCTGAAAACCTTGAAGCAGATCACTTGTCTAGGATTACCTATGAGAGTGAGTCTAGTGTTTCTGAATGTTTCCCTGATGAGCAACTGTATGCTGTGCATCCTAATCCATGGTATGCTGATATTGTCAACTATTTGGTTACCAATAGGATTCCTGAGGGATGGACCAAGCATGACAAGGATAGATTCTTTCACCTGGTTAAGTTTTTCGTTTGGGATGACCCTTATCTGTTCAAATACTGTTCTGACCAAGTTTTTAGATGGTGCATACCCGACCATGAAGTGAGGAATGTACTGTCTTTTTGTCATGACCAAGCTTGTGGGGTGCATTTTAGTGGGAAGAAAACAGCTGCCAAGATTCTTCAATCCGACTTTTATTGGCCAACTTTGTTTAAGGATGCCATTGAATTCTGCAAGAGTTGTCCCAGATGTCAGCAATTAGGCAAGATAACCAGGAAAGACATGATGCCATTGAATCCCATTATTGTAGTGGAAGTTTTTGATGTATAGGGTATTGATTTCATGGGACCATTTCCAATATCTTTTGGGAATGAGTACATTTTATTGGCGGTGGATTAAGTATATAAGTGGGTGGAAGCCATTCCCTCTCGGACTAATGACACTCGACTTGTGGTGAAATTTCTTAGGGAAAATATCTTTGCTCGCTTTGGCATGCCCCGGGCTCTCATTAGTGACCAGGGTACTCATTTTAATAATAGATCTTTTGATGCCTTGCTTAGAAGATATTCGATAATCCATAGACTGGCTACCCCGTACCACCCTCAAACAAGCGGCCAAGTTGAAGTTTCCAATCGGCAGATAAAACAGATCCTGGAGAAAACTGTGAGTAGGCATAGGAAAGATTGGGCCGATAAGTTGATAGATGCTCTCTGGGCCTATAGGACAACGTATAAGACTCCCCTCGGCATGTCCCCTTACAGAGTAGTTTATGGTAAGCCTTGCCATCTACCTGTAGAATTAGAGCACCGAGCTTGGTGGGCTATTAAGAAGCTCAACTATGATTTGACTGAGGCGGGAGACTTGAGACGACTGCAATTGAGTGAACTTGATGAAATCAGGGCGGAAGCATATGAGAGTTCTCGATCTTCTAAGGAGAGGGCAAAGTTGTTTCATGATCAAAATGTTTTGAGAAAAGAATTTGCCCCGGGAATGAAAGTACTTTTGTATGACTCTCGGCTTCACTTATTTCCAGGGAAATTAAGGTCCCGCTGGACGGGCCCTTATGTTATCTCTCATATTTTTCCCTATGATGCAGTCCAGATTCAGGATTTGCATACTGGTGCCCTGTTTAAAGTCAACAGCCAGCGGTTGAAACCATTTCTCGAGCTGCCGACCCAAGAGGATGTGGAGTGTCTGATGCTCCATGACCCAGGCCCTAATCCGTGACTGACTGAGATCTGAGATAGTTTGGGTGTAACCTGCACCCAACCTGGTTTGCTAGAAACTCTTTTTCTTCTCTCTCTTTTCTTCTCTTTTTTTCTTCTTTCTTGTATAGTTTACTATTTTCCTTATGCTTCTTTGATTTTAGTTTTGATTTTTATTTTGTTTTGTTTTGTTGTTAGTTTTGTTTTTGTTTTTGGTCGTGTTGTATATATTCTAGGTTTTACGGTTGTATAGTTTATAAGCTTGCTTTTTAGCACCTTAGTTCTCCCAATGAGGACATTGTGAAGTTTTGGTGTGGGAGTGATGTGCCATTTTTGAAAATTTTTTTTGTTGTTTTTGGGGGGCATTTGTATCTTTTCTAATTAGTTTGAATCCCCTGTGCTTTAGTTGTTAGTTTGTATATAAATAGGATGTACATGATAAGTCTTTAACTTCGAATGTGATATTCTAAGCCCTGATGCTAAACCCCAGTTGTTCATTAAAGGTTGTGTTATCCAGTCCTTGTTATCCTTTCATCATTATCTTTAGGTTTTAGGTTTCCATGAATGATTCTCCCACTGGCTTGAAGACATGATTACTTTGGAAAAAATGGAAAAAAAATTGAAAAAAAATTGTATTATAAATAAAGAAAAAGAATAAAATTTGGAATGACAAGTATCCCTTTGACGCATGCGCCACTGCTACCCTTTGAGGCACGTGCTACTGAGTGTTACCCTTTGAGGCAATATTGCTACTGGGAAAGCTTGCTTCCAAAGTCATGATAGGAATAATGTAGTTGTGTTGGCTAAGTGGGATTGAGTCTATTCTGGTAAATCTGAGTCCTGGAGATGATGATACACTTGCACACAAACACCGGGATGGATTCAAAATCTGGATGATCAATGGGGTGAAAAATTAGTGTTTTGATGTCATTTAGAGGTAAAGGGCTTTGAAGTACATTTTGTGTATATATAGGTTAATAACTGAGTACATGGGTGATTTAGCTGATTAGGATTTGTGCATATGTTTCCCGAGTTTTGTAAATACCAGTTTTTGAGAAAACCCAAAAATATTTTCTTTTATTTTTGAATAATTTTGTGGGTATTTTCATTTGGAAACCCTCACGAGACCTCACTCGTCCACTTGGGAGTCCAAGGGGTTTAAAGGGCTTGTTGCATACGCTAAATGCAACCGTGATTCCTACGACAGTGAGTTAGGATTTTCTTTTCTTTTATTTTCTTTTAGTTAGCTTAGTTTATTTTAATCGAGGACGAGCAAAATCTTGGTGTGATAGTATTTGTTTGAGCTAAAAATGTGATATTTTTAAGGTACTTTTTCACCGATTTTAGGCTCGTTTCAATAATATTTTTAAGGTTTTTAATTGATTTTATTTTATTTTGTAGATTTTGAATAAATGCGGAAAAAGGGCTTAAATATGGCGGAAAGTGCAAGAAAAATAGAAGAAGGGTCGGAGGTTGAAGAATCGGGCCAAATTCCAGAAAAAAACCGACCAAAGAAAGAAGGAAGAAAAAAAAAACCAGACCGATCCAGCTGAACCGGACCTGCCGGTTCGACCAACCCTTCGTCTTTCTCTCTCCTCTTTCAGTCTTCCCCTGCCATTTTCTCTCTCCCCGACCCTCGACCCAGAAAACCCTTAGAAACCCTTACCGAGAAACCCTCATCGCCATTCCCACCTCATCTCCTTTCTCTCTCTACCCCGCTCTCTCTCCTCCAGCACGACACCCTCTACCCACGGTTTTCCCCAAAATCGAAACCACCAACTCACCCACCACCTCTGACAACCACCAAGCCACGTCCCACCTTCGCTGGCCTCATCTTAGTCGTCCACCTCACACAACCGCCATCATCTTCACCATCACCACCCGTCAACCACGCTCCAAACGCCAGCAAGGCACTTTGCTGACCCTCCATCCACCGTCCACGCATCACCACAAGTCAACGGTCCAGATTGACGCGGATCGGGTATAAATGGAGTGGCGATATCCATTGAGGAGAGCAGATTAGGAGGTTTAATTTCGTGTTCTAAAGCTTAATTTCCAGTTTTTTTCGCAGTTAAATTTCTAATTTTCGCAGTTAGGGTTTATGTTAGTGAGTTGCAATTTGATGTAATTCGGTCTCAATTTTCGTGATTCTCAAGTGTAATTCAAACCCCTGAGCCCTTTTTATGAGAATTTTGTTCAAATTACTGAGGAATTTTAGCGTTCGTTTATTTCCTCCTTTTCCCCTGTTTTCGGTTCTGTTCATGCGTGTGCTTGAACGACCGAAAATGGCGATTCATCCATTGCTGAGTTGGGTTGAACTGCAAAGTAATGAGGCCTAGACTAGTTGTTAGTGCACCCCCCCTCCCTTTCCCCTATTCTATCTCTGCCTTGGACGTTCTGTGCTGGTGATGTTCTGACTCTGCCCTCTTCCTGGTGTTCTGATGGCTGCAAGTGTGGAGCCACGTTTTGATATGCAAGCTTTTGGGTAATCTCGTTCCTATTGTTTCCTGCTGCTGCTTTTTGTCTTCTTTGAGTTAGCTTGCAAGTTTAGTTTTAGAGTTTGTTTCGTTTTCTTTTCAATTCCAGTTTCTCATGTTAGCATCTAGATTCGATGTTTTGAGTTAGGATTTTAAGTTTTTTTTCGTGCTCTGTTTTGATTCTGTATGCCCCTTCCCTGTTGCTCAATTGTTTTGCTAGGATAATTCGATCTTGTTTGGTTGCTCAATTAGTTTAGGTTCCATTTAGTTTAGTTTATTCACTTTTAATGACCCTAATCAAACGTTTTTCTCTGCGGACCGACCCTCTAAGTATTACAATGATATTGTATGCTTGAGGTTTAAATTCAGTTTAATTTACATTTCCTAAAAAAAACCCTCAACAACACCCCCTCGTACTCCCAACTCTATACCACCCCTCTCTTGCTAGTAATTCCATGGAGAAAAGCCCTTTAATTTAATTTGAATGTATGAGTTTTAAATTTTTAATTATATTTTCCTTTGTGTAATTGATTATACGGTATTTTTTTGTTCTTGTAAATTGTGGTGAAGCCAATTTTGGTGTTGATTTCTAGGTTGAAAACTTAAATTACGTTGTTGATTTCTAGGTTGAATACTTAAATTACTCGAATGGAGGAAGGATACATCCAATATAATTTTGTGTCCAAAGTAATTATGGGTGTTGGTGATGTACAATTTTATTCCACTGATTTTGCTTCTGAATTTTTTTCTTTAAACTCCATCCAAGGTCTTAAATCATCCTCGTTATGCAGCAGGCTTTTAGGGCTCTTCTGGTCAGGTACTCTGGGCTTCTGGGTGGTGAATCAGCAAGGCCAATTTTAGGCTGGAGGCCCCTGTTGCATTTTACCTTCCTCTTTCGAGTTGTCTTCTTAGCGTGGCGGGTGAATCAGTGAGGCTCTTCTTTAGCTTTCTGTTTGTTCAGCAGAAACTCTATCTCCACACCACCATGTAAGTGCCTTTACTCCTTTCACCTTCTAATTTTCCCTCATCCTCCTGCCCATCATCCTTCCACTCGCTCTATGTCGACAGCCGTGCAGTCCTTCCGATCTTCTCTTTTCCTGTTTTTTGGCCGGAGTTGGTTGCAAACAGGCACTGCTACAGTGCCTTCTTCTCTTCTTTTCTCTTCTCTCTCTCTAGATTCTTGAACACCCCCTCTTACTCTAAACTCTAAACCTCGCCTCCCTGCCTAGTAATTCCATAAGGATGAGATCTTTAATTTATTTTAAATATCTGAGTTTTAAATTTTTAATTATATTTTGCTTCGTGCAATTGATTATGCGGTTATTTTTTGTTCTTCAAAATCATAGTGAACCCAATTTTCGTGTTGATTTTTGGGTTGAATACTTGAATTACTCGAATGGAGGAAGGAAACATCCAGTACAATTTTGTGTCCAAACTAATTGTGGGTGTTGGTGACGTACAATTTTATTCCACGAATTTTGCTTCTGAATTTTTTTCTTTGAACTGCATACAAGGTCTAAAAACGTCCCTGTTATGCAACAGGCTTTTGAGGCTCTTCTGGTCAGGTACTCTGGGCTTCTGGGTGGCGAATCAGTGAGGCCAATTTGGGGCTAGAGGCCCCCTGTTGCATTTTTCCTTTCTCTTTCGAGTTGTCCTTTTAGTGTGCCAGTTGAATCAGTGAGGCTCTTCTTTTGCATTCTGTTTATTCAGCACAAACTCTAACTCCACACCACCATGTAAGTGCCATTGCTGCTTTCTCCTTGTATTTTTCCCTCATCCTCCTTCTGCTCGATCTATCTCGATAGCCATGCAGTCGTTTCGATCTTCTCTTTTCCTGTTTTTTGGCCTGAGTTGGTTGCAAACAGGCACTGCTACACTGGCTCCATCTCTTCTCTTCTCTTCTCTCTGTAGATTCTGGAACAGCCCATTTTACTCCAAACTCTAAACCACCCCTCTCTGTCTAGTAATTCCATGGGGAAGAGCCCTTTAATTTAATTTAAATGTCCGAGTTTTAAATTTTAAATTTTGTTTTGCTTTGTGTAATTGATTGTTTGATTTATTTATTTTTTCTTCTTGACAATCGTAGTGAAGCCAATTTTGTTGTTTATTTCTAGGTTGAAAACTTGAACTACGGTGTCGATTTCTAGGTTGAATACTTGAATTACTCGAATGGAGGAAGAATACTTCAAGCACAATTTTGTGTCCAAACTAATTGTGGGGTTTGGTGATGTACAATTTTATTCCACGAATTTTGCTTCTGAATTTTTTTCTTTGAACTCCATACAAGGTATAAAAACGTCCCTATTATACAACAGGCTTTTGGGGCTCCTCCGGTCAGGTGCTCTGGGCTTTTGGGTGGTGAATCAGTGACGCCAATTTGGGGCTAGAGGCCCCCTGTTGCATTTTTCCTTCCACTTTCGAGTTGTCTTCTTAGTGTGGCTGGTGAACTAGTAACGCTCTTCTTTTGCTTTTTCTTTTTTCAGCACAAACTCTAACTCCACACCACCATGTAAGTGCCTTTGCTTCTATATCCTTTCAATTTTTCCTCATCCTCCTGGTCATCGTCCTTGCACTCGATCTATCTCGACAGCCGTGGAGTGGTTTCGATTTTCTCTCTTCCTGTTTTTTGGCATCTGTTGGTTGCAAATAGGCACTGCCACAATGCCTTCTTCTCTTCTTTTCTCTTCTCTCTCTCTAGATTCTCGAACACGCCCTCATACTCCAAACTCTAAACCACCCCTCTCTGTCTAGTATTTCCATGGGGAAGAGCCTTTTAATTTAATTTAAATGTTTGAGTGTTAAATTTTTAATTATATTTTGCTTTTTGTAATCGATCGTGTGGTTTTTCTTTTTTGTTCTTGAAAATGGTAGTGAACCCAATTTTGGTGTTGATTTCTGGGTTGAACGCTTGAATTACGATGTTGATTTCTGGGTTGAATACTTGAATTACTTGACTGGAGGAAGGATACATCTAGTACAATTTTGTGTCCAAACTAATTGTGGGTCTTGGTGATGTACAAGTTTATTCCATGAATTTTGCTTCTGAATTTTTTTCTTTGAACTCCATACAAGGTCTAAAAACGACCCTGTTATGCAGCAGGCTTTTGGGGCTCTTCTAGTCTTGTATTCTGGGCTTAAGGGTGGCGAATCAGCGAGGCCAATTTGGAGCTGGACGCCCCCTGTTGCATTTTACCTTCCTCTTTCGTGTTGTCTTCTTAGTGTGGCTGGTGAATCAGGGAGGCCCTCCTTTTGTTTTCTCTTTATTCAGCACAAACTCTAACTCCACACCACCATATGAGTGCCTTTGCTCCTTTCTCCTTCAAATTTTCCCTCATCCTCCTTCCGCTTGATCTATCTCGATAGCCATGTACTGGTTTCGATCTTCTCTTTTTCTGTTGTTTGGCCTAAGTTGGTTGCAAACAACCACTGCTACAGTGCCTCCTTCACTTCTTTTCTCTTTTCTCTCTCTGGATTCTAGAACACTCCCTCTTACTAGAAACTCTAAACCACCCCTCTCTGTCTAGTAATTCCATGGGGCAGAGCCCTTTAATTTAATTTAAATGTCTGAGTTTTAAATTTTTAATTATATTTTGCTTTGTGTAATTGATTGTGTGGTTTTTTTTCTGTTCTTAAAAATCGTAGTGAAGCCAATTTTGGTGTTGATTTCTCGGTTGAAAACTTGAATTACGGTGTCGATTTCTGGGTTGAATTCTTGAATTACTCGAATGGAGGAAGAATATACCCAGCACAATTTTGTGTCCAAACTAATTATGGGTGTTAGTGATGTACAATTTTATTCCACGAATTTTGCTTGTAAGTTTTTTTCTTTGAACTCCATACAAGGTCTAAAAACGTCCCCGTCATGCAGCAGGCTTTTTGGCTCTACCTGTCAGGTACTCTGGGCTTTTGGGTGGTGAATCATAGAGGCCAATTTGGGGTAGAGGCAACCTGTTGCATTTTTCCATCCACTTTCAAGTTGTCTTCTTAGTGTGGCTGGTCAATCAGTGAGGCTCTTCTTTTGCTTTTTGTTTGTTCAGCACAAACTCTAACTCCACACCACCTTGTAAGTGCCTTTGCGCCTTTCTACTTCCAATTTTCCCTCGTCCTCCTGCTCATCCTCCTTCTGCTTGATCTATCTCGACAGCCATGGAGTCGTTTCGATCTTCTCTTTTGCTGTTTTTTGGTATGAGTAATTACATGCGGAAGAGCCCTTTACTTTAATTTAAATGTCTGAGTTTTAAATTTTTAATTATATTTTGCTTGGCGTAATTGATTGGGTGTTTTTTTTTCTTCAAAATCATAGTGAACCCAATTTTGGTGTTGATTTTTGGGTTGAAGACTTGAATTACGGTGTTGATTTCTGGGTTGAATACTTGAATTACACGAATGGACGAAGGATACATCCAGTACAATTTTGTGTCCAAACTAATTGTGGGTGTTGGTGATGTACAATTTTATTGAACGAATTTTGCTTCTGAATTTTTTTCTTTGAACTCCATACAAGGTCTAAAAACGTCCCCGTTATGCAGCACGCTTTTGGGGCTCTTCTAGTCAGGTACTTTGGGCTTATGGGTGGCGAATCAACAAGGCCAATTTGGGGCTGGAGGCCCGCTATTGCATTTTTCCTTCCTCTTTCGAGTTGTCTTCTTAGTGTAGCTTGTGAAAAAGTGAGGATCTTCTTTTGCTTTTTGTTTGTTCAGCTCAAACTCTAACTCCACTCCACCATGTAAGTGCCCTTGCTCCTTTCTCCTTCCAATTTTCCCTCATCCTCCTTCCACTCGATCTGTCTCGACAACCATAGAGTGGTTTCGTTCTTCTCTTGTCCTGTTTTTTGGCCTGAGTTGGTTGCAAACAGGCCCTGCTATAGTGCCTTCTTCTCTTCTTTTCTCTTCTCTCTCTCTGGATTCTCGAACACCCCTTCTTACTCAAAACTCTAAACCACCTCTCTCTGTCGAGTAATTCCATAGGGAAGAGCCCTTTAATTTAATTTAAATGTCTGAGTTTTTAATTTTTAATTGTATTTTGGCTTGTGTAATTGATTGTGCGGTTTTTTTTTGTTGTCCTTGAAAATTGTTGTGGACCCAATTTTGGTGTTGATTTCTAGATTGAAAACTTGGATTACGGTGTCGTTTTCTGGGTTGAATTCTTGAATTACTCGAATGGAGGAAGAATACATCCAGTACAATTTTTTGTCTAAGCTAATTATGCGTGTTAGTGATGTACAATTTTACTCCATGAATTTTGCTTCGGAATTTTTTTCTTTGAACTCTGCACAAGGTCTAAAAACGTCCCCGTTATGTAGCAGGCTTTTGGTGTTCTTCTAGTCTGGTACTCTGGGCTTCAGGGTGGTGAATTAGCGAGGCCAATTTGCAGCTGGCGGCCCTCTGTTGCATTCTACCTTCCTCTTTCGAGTTGTCTTCTTAGTGCGACTGGTGAATCAGTGAGGCTCTTCTTTTGCTTTCTGTTTGTTCAGCACAAACTCTAACTCCACACCACCCTGTAAGTGCCTTTGCGCCTTTCTCCTTCAAATTTTCCCTCGTCCTCCTACTCATCCTCCTTCCACTCAATCTATCTCGACTGCCATGGAGTGGTTTCGATCTTCTCTTTTCCTGTTCTTGGGCCTGAGTAATTCCATGGGGAAGAGCCCTTTAATTTTATTTAAATGTCTATATTTTAAATTTTTAATTATATTTTGCTTTGAGTAATCGATTGTGTGGTTTTTTTTTGTTCTTCAAAATCGTAGTGAACCCAATTTGGGTGTTGATTTCTGGGTTGAACACTTCAATTATGGTTCTGATTTATGGGTTGAGTACTTGAATTACTCGAATGGAGGAAGGATACACCCAGTACAATTTTGTGTCCAAACTAATTGTGGGTGTTGGTGATGTACAATTTTATTCCATGAATTTTGCCTTTGAATTTTTTTCTTTGAACTCCATACAAGGTCTAAAAACGTCCTCGTTATGCAGCACGCTTTTGGGGCTTTTCTGGTCAGGTACTCTAGGCTTCTGGGTGGCGAATCAACGAGGCCAACTTGGGGCTGGAGGCCCCCTGTTGCATTTTCCTTCCTCTTTCGAGTTGTCTTCTTAGTGTGGCTTGTGAATAAGTGAGGCTCTTCTTTTGCTTTCTGGTTGTTCAGCACAAACTCTAACTCCACACCACCATGTAAGTGCCTTTGCTCCTTTCTCCTTTCAAGTTTCCCTCGTCCTCCTTCCACTCGATCTATCTCGACATCCTTGGAGTGGTTTCGATCTTCTCTTATCCTGTTTTTTTGCCTGAGTTGGTTGAAAACAGGCACTGCTACAGTGCCTTCTTCTCCCATTTTCTCTTGTCTCTCTTTGGATTCTCGAGCAACCCTTCTCACTCCAAACTCTAAACCACCCCTCTCTACCTAGTAATTCCATGGGGAAGAGCCATTTAATTTAATTTAAATGTCTGTGTTTTAAATTTTTAATTATATTTTGCTTTGTGTAGTTGATTATATGGCTTTTTTTTTGTGTTCTTGAAAATCATAGTTAACACAATTTTTGTGTTGCTTTCTGGGTTGAACACTTGAATTGCGATGTTGATTTCTGGGTTGAAAACTTGAATTACTTGAATGGAGGAAGGATACATCCAGTACAATTTTGTGTCCAAACTAATTATGGGTGTTGGTGATGTACAATTCTATTCCGCGAATTTTGGTTCTGAATTTTTTTCTTTGAACTCCATAAAAGGTCTAAAAACCACCGCCTTATGCAGCAGGCTTTTAGGGCTCTTCTTGTCTGGTACTCTTGGCTTCAGGGTGGCGAATCAGCCAGGCCAATTTGGAGCTGGACGCCCCCTGTTACATTTTACCTTCCTCTTTCGAGTTGTCTTCTTAGTGTGGCTGGTGAATCAGTGAGGCTCTTCTTTTGCTTTCTGTTTGTTTAGCTCAAACTCTGGCTCCACACCTGCATGTAAGTGCCTTTGCTCCTTTCTCCTTCCAATTTTCCCACATCCGCCTTCCACTCGATCTATCTCTACAGCCATGGAGTGGTTTTGATCTTCTCTCTGGATTCTTGAATACCTCCTCTTACTCCAAACTCTAAACCACCCCTCTCTGCCCAGTAATTCCATGGAGAAGGGCCCTTTAATTTAATTTAAATGTCTGAGTTTTAAATTTTTAGTTATATTTTCCTTTGTGTAATTAATTATATGGTTTTTTTTGTGTTCTTGAAAATCGTAGTGAACACAATTTTGGTGTTGATTTCTGGGTTGAACACTTGAATTACGATGTTGATTTCTGGGCTGAATACTTGAATTACTCGACTGGAGGAAGGATACATCCAGTACAATTTTGTGTCAAAACTAAATGTTGGTGTTAGTGATGTACAATTTTATTCCATGAATTTTGCTTCTGAATTTTTTTCTTTGAACTCAATACAAGGTCTAAAAACCAGCTCGTTATGCAGGAGGCTTTTAGGGCTCTTCTTGTCTGGCACTCTTAGCTTTAGGATGGCGAATTAGAGAGTCCAATTTGGAGCTGGAGGCCCCCTGTTGCATTTTACCTTCCTCTTTCCAGTTGTCTTCTTAGTGTAGCTGGTGAATCAGTGAGGCTCTTCTTTTGCCTTCTATTTATTCAGCACAAACTCTAACTCCACACCACCATGTAAGTGCCTTTGCTCCTTTCTCCTACCAATTTTCCCCCATCCTCCTGCTCATCCTCCTTCCGCTCGATCTATCTCGATAGCGATCGAGTGGTTTCGATCTTGTCCTTTCCCGTTTTTTGGCCTGAGTTGGTTGCAAACAGGCACTGCTACAGTGCCTCCTTCTCTTCTTTTCTCTTCTCTCTCCCGGGATTTTCGAACACCCGCTCCTACTCCAAACTCTAAACCACCCCTCTCTGTCTAGTAATTCCTTGGCGAAGAGCCCTTTAATTTAATTTAAATCTCTGAGTTTGAAATTTTTAATCATATTTTGCTTTGAGCAAATGATTGTGCGGGCTTTTTTTTGTTCCTAAAAATTGTAGTGAACCCAATTTTGGTGTTGATTTCTGGGTTGAATACTTGAATTACAGCGTTGATTTCTAGGTTAAATACTTGAATTACTTGAATGGAGTAAGGATACATCCAGTACAATTTTGTGTCCAAACTAATTGTGGGTGTTGGTGATGTACAATTTTATTCCACGAATTTTGCTTGTGAATTTTTTTCTTTGAACTCCATACAAGGTCAAAAGCATCCCTGTTATGCAGCACGCTTTTGGGGCTCTTCTGGTCAGGTAGTCTAAGCTTCTGGGTGGTGAATCAGCGAGGCCAATTTGGGGCTGGAGGCCCCCTACTGCATTTTTCCATCCTCTTTCGAGTTGTCTTCTTAGTGTGGCTTGTGAATCAGTGAGGCTCTTCTTCTGCTTTCTGGTTTCTCGGCACAAACTCTTACTGCACACCACCATGTAAGTGCCTTTGCTCCTTTCTCCTTTCAACTTTCCCTCATCCTCCTGTAGCTCGATCTACCTCAACAGCCATGTAGTGCTTTCGATTTTCTCTTTTCCTTTTTTTTGGCCTGAGTTGGTTGCAAACAGGCACAGCTGCAGTGCCTTCTTCTCTTCTTTTCTCTTCTCTCTCTCTGGATTCTTGAACACCCCCTCTTACTCCAAACTCTAAACTAGCCCCCTCTGCCTAGTAATTCCATGGGAAAGAGCCCTTTAATTTAATTTAAATGTATGAGTTTTAAATTTTTAATTATATTTTGCTTTGTGTAATTGATTGTATGGCTTTTTCTTGTGTTCTTGAAAACCGTAGTAAATGCAATTTTGGTGTTGATTTCAAGGTTGAATACTTGAATCATGGTGTTGATTTCGAGGTTGAATACTTGAATTACTTGAATGGAGGAAGGATACATCCATTACAATTTTGTGTCCAAACTAATTGTGGGTGTCGGTGATGTACAGTTTTATTCCACGAATTTTGCTTCTGAATTTTTTTCTTCGATCTCCATACAAGGTATAACAACGACCCTGGTTTGCAACAGGCTTTTGGCAATCTTCTGGTCAGGTACTCTGGGCTTCAGGGTGGCGAATCAGCGAGGCCAATTTGGGGCTTGACGCCCCCTGTTGCATTTTAGCCTCCTCTTTCAAGTTGTCTTCTTAGTGTGGCTTGTGAATCAGTGAGGCTCTTCTTTTGCTTTCTGTTTGTTCAGCACAAACTCTAACTCCACACCACCATGTAAGTGCCTTTGCTCCTTTCTCCATTCAATTTTCTCTCATCCACCTGCTCATCCTCCTTCCGCTCGATCTATCTCGATAGCCATGGAGTGGTTTCGACTTTCACTTTTCCTCTTTTGTGGCGTGAGTTGGTTGCAAACAGGCACTGCTACAGTGCCTTCTTCTCTTCTTTTCTCTTCTCTCTCTCTGGATTCTCGAACACCCCTACTTACTCGAAACTCTTAACCAACCCTCTCTGCCCAGTAATTCCATGGTGAAGAGCCCTTTAATTTAATTTAAATGTCTGAGTTTTAAATTTCTAATTATATTTTCCTTTGTGTAATTGATTGTGTGGCTTTTTTTGTTTTCTTGAAAATCGTAGTGAACCCAATTTTGGTGTTGATTTCTAGGTTGAACACTTGAATCACAGTGTTGATTTCTAGGTTGAATACTTGAATTACTCGAATGGAGGAAGGATACATCTAGTACAATTTTGTGTCCAAACTAATTTTGGGTGTTGGTGATGTACAATTTTATTCCACGAATTTTGCTTCTGAATTTTTTTCTTTGAACTCCGTACAAGGTATAAAAACGTCTTCGTTATGCAGCACGCTTTTGGGGCTCTTCTGGTTAGGTACTTTGGACCTATGGGTGCCAAATCAGCGAGGCCAATTTGGGGCTGGAGGCCCCCTGTTTCGTTTTTTCTTCCTCTTTCTAGTTGTCTTCTTAGTGTGGCTTGTGAATTAGTGAGGCTCCTCTTTTGCTTTCTGGTTGTTCAGCTCAAACTATAACTCCACACCACCATGTAAGTGCCTTTGCTCCTTTATCCTTCGAATTTTCCCTCATCCTCCTTCCGCCTGATCTATCTCGACAGTAATGGATTGGTTTTGATCATCTCTTGTCCTGTTTTTTAGCCTGATTTGGTTGCAAACAGGCACTGCTACAGTGCCTTCTTCTCTTCTTTTCTCTTCTCTCTCTCTGGATTCTCGAACACCCCTCTCACTCGAAACTCTAAACCACCCCTCTCTGTCTAGTAATTCCATGGGAAGAGCCCTTTAATCTAATTTAATTGTCTAAGTTTTAAATTTTTAATTATATTTTGCCTCGTGTAATTTATTATGTGGTTTTTTTTTTTGGTTCTTGAAAATCGTTGTGGACCCAAATTCGGTGTTGATTTCTAGCTTGAAAACTTGAATTACGGTGTCATTTTCTGGGTTGAATTCTTGAATTACTCGAATAGTGGAAGAATACATCCAGTACAATTTTGTGTCTAAACTAATTGTGCGTGTTGGTGATGCACAATTTTATTCCCTGAATTTTGCTACTGAATTTTTTTCCTTGAACTCCACACAAGGTCTAAAAACGTCCTCGTGATGCAGCAGGTTTTGGTGCTCTTCTGGTCTGGTTCCCTGGGCTTCAGGGTGGCGAATCAGCGAGGCCAATTTGGGGCTGGAGGCCCCCTGTTGCATTTTACCTTCCTCTTCCGAGTTGTCTTCTTATTGCGGCCGGTGAATCAGTGAGCCTCTTCTTTTGCTTTCTATTTGTTCAGCGCAAACTCTAAATCCACACCACCTTGTAAGTGCCTTTGCACCTTTCTCCTTCAAATTTTCCATCGACCTCCTTTTGCTCGGTCTATCTCGACAGCCATGGAGTGGTTTCAATCTTCTCTTTTCCTTTTTTTGGGCCTGAGTTGGTTACAAACAGGCACATCTACAGTGCCTTCTTCTCTTCTTTTCTCTCCTCACTCTCTGGATTCTCGAACACCCCCTCTTACTCCAAACTCTAAACCAACCCCCTCTGCCTAGTAATTCCATGGGGAAGAGCCCTTGAATTTAATTTAAATGTCTGAGTTTTAAATTTTTAATTATATTTTGCTCTGTGTAATTGATTGTATTGCTTTTTTTTGTGTTCTTGAAAATCGTAGTGAACGCAATTTTGGTGTTGATTTCAGGGTTGAATACTTGAATCACGGTGTTGATTTCTAGGTTGAATACTTGAATTACTCGAATGGAGGAAGGATACATCCAGTACAATTTTGTGTCCAAACTAATTGTGGGTGTCGGTGATGTGCAATTTTATCACACGAATTTTGCTTCTAAATTTTCTTCTTCGAACTCCATACATGGTCTAAAAACGACCCTGGTATGTAGCAGGCTTTTGGGGCTCTTCTGGTCAGGAACTCTGGGCTTCAGGGAGGCGAATCAGCGAGGCCAATTTGGGGCTTGATGCCCCCTGTTGCATTTTGCCTTCCTCTTTCAAGTTGTCTTCTTAGTGTGGCTTGTGAATCAGTGAGGCTCTTCTTTTGCTTTCTGTTTGTTTAGCACAAACTCTAACTCCAAACCACCATGTAAGTGCCTTTGCTCCTTTCTCCTTTTAATTTGCCCTCATCCTCCTGCTCATCCTTCTTTTGCTCGATCTATCTCGACTGCTATGGAGTGGTTTCGACCTTCACTTTACCTGTTTTGTGGCCAGAGCTGGTTGCAAACAGGCACTGCTACAGTGCCTTCTTCTCTTCTTTTCTCTTCTCCCTCTCTAGATTGTCGAACACCCCTCTTACTCAAAACTCTAAACCACCCCTCTCTGCCTAGTAATTCCATGGGGAAGAGCCCGTTAATTTAATTTAAATGTCTGAGTTTTAAATTTTTAATTCTATTTTGCTTTGTGCAATTGATTGTGTGGTTTTTTTTTGTCTTCTTCAAAACCGTAGCGAACCCAATTTTAGTGTTGATTTTTGGGTTAAAAACTTGAATTACGGTGTTCATTTCTAGGTTGAATACTTGAATTACTTGAATGGTGGAAGGATCCATCCAATACAATTTTGTGTCCAAACTAACTGTGCGTGTCGGTGGTGTACAATTTTATTCAATGAATTTTGCCTCAGAATTTTTTTCTTTGAACTCCATACAAGGTCTAAAAAGGTCCCCATTGTGCAGCAGGCTTTTGGGGCTCTTCTGGTCAGGTAGTCTGGGCTTCTGGGTGGCGAATTAGCGAGGCCAATTTGGGGCTGAAGGCCACCTGTTGCATTTTTCCTTCCTTTTCGAGTTGTCTTCTTAGTGTGGCTCTTGAACCAGTGAGGCTCTTATGTTGCTTTCTGGTTGTTCAGTACAAACTCTAACTCCACACCACCATGTCAGTGCCTTTGCTCCTTTGTCCTTTCAATTTTCCCTCATCCTCCTACTCATCCTCCTTTCGCTCGATCTATCTCGACACCGGTGGAGTGGTTTTGGTCCTCTCTTTTCCTTTTTTTGGCCAAAGTTGGTTGCAAACAGACACTTCGACAGCTCCTGCTTCTCTTGTTTTCTCTTTTCTCTCTTTGGATTGTCGAACACCTGCTCTTACTCGCTACTATAAACCACCACTCTCTGCCTAGTAATTCCATGGGGAAGAGCCCTTTAATTTAATTTAAATGTCTGTGTTTTAAATTATTAACTATATTTGGCTTTCTCTAATTGCTTGTATGGCTTTTTTTTGTGTTCTTGAAAATCGTAGTGAACGCAAATTTGGTGTTGATTTATGGGTTGAATACTTGAATTACTCAAATGGAGGAAGGATACATCTATTGCAATTTTGTTTGTAAACTAATTGTGGGTGTTGGTGACGTACAATTTTATTCCACGAATTTTGCTTCTGAATTTTTTTCTTTGAACTCCATACAAGGTCTAAAAATGTCCCCGTTATGTAGCACGCTTTTGGGGCTCATCTGGTCAGGTACTCTGAGCTTCTGGGTGGCGAATCAGTGAGGCCAATTTGGGGCTGGAGGGCCCCTGTTGCATTTTTCCTTCCTTTTTCGAGTTGTCTTCTTAGTGTGGCTTGTGAATCAGAGAGGCTCTTCTTTTTCTTTCTGGTTGTTCAGCACAAACTCTAACTCCACACCACCATGTAGGTGCCTTAGCTCCTTTCTCCTTTCAGTTTTCCCCCATCCTTCTTCTGCTCGATCTATCTCCACAGCCATGTTGTGCTTTCGATCTTCTCTTTTCTTGTTTTTTGGCCCGAGTTGGTAGCAAACGGGCACAGCTACAATTCCTTCTTCTGTTCTTTTCTCTTCTCTCTCTCTGGATTCTCGAACACCCCCTTTTACTCCAAACTCTAAACCCGCCCTCTCTGCCTAGTAATTCCATGGGGAAGAGCCCTTTAATTTAATTTAAATGTCTGAGTTCTAAATTTCTAATTATATTTTGCTTTGTGTAATTTATTGTATGACTTTTTTTGTGTTCTTGAAAATCGTAGTGAACCCAATTTTGGTGTTGATTTCTGGGTTGAACAGTTGAATCACGGTGCTGATTTATAGGTTCAATACTTGAATTACTCGAATGGAGGAGGGATACATCCAGTACAATTTTGTGTCCAAACAAAATTTGGGTGTTGGTGATGTACAATTTTATTTCATGAATTTTACATCTGAATTTTTTTCTTCGAACTCCATACAAGATCTAAAAACGTCCCTGTTATGCAGCAGGCTTTTGGGGCTCTTCTAGTCAGGTACTCTGGGCTTCAGGGAGGCGAATTCACGAGGCCAAATGGGGCTTGGGGCCCCCTGTTGCATTTTACCTTCCTCTTTCGAGTTGTCTTCTTAGTGTGGCTTGTGAATCAGTGAGGCTCTTCTTTTGGTTTCTGTTTGTTTAGCACAAACTCTAACTCCACACCACCATGTAAGTGCCTTTGCTCCTTTCTCCTTTCAATTTTCCCTCATCTTCCTGCTCAATCTATCTCGACAGCCATGCAGTGCTTTTGATATTCTCTTTTCCTGTTTTTTTGCCTGAGTTGGTTGCAAACAAGCACAACTACAGTGCCTTCTCCTCTTCTTTTCTATTCTCTGTCTCTGGATTCTCGAACGCCCCCTCTTATTCCAAACTCTAAACCAGCCCTCTCTGCCTTGTAATTTCATGGGGAAGAGTCCTTTAATTTAATTTAAATGTCTGAGTTTTAAATTTTTAATTATATTTTGCTTTGTGCAGTTGATTGTATGGCTTTTTTTCTGTGTTCTTGAAAATCGTAGTGAACCCAATTTTGGTGTTGATTTTTGGCTTAAAAACTTAAATTACGGTGTTCATTTCTAGGTAGAATACCTGAATTACTCGAACGGAGGAAGGATCCATCCAGTACAATTTTGTGTCCAAACTAATTGTGCGTGTCGGTGATGTACAATTTTATTCGACGAATTTTGTCTCAGAATTTTTTTCTTTGAACTCCATACAAGGTCTAAAAACATCCCCATTATGCAGCAGGCTTTTGGGGCTATTCTGGCCAGGTACTCTGGGCTTCTAGGTGGAGAATCAGCGTGGCCAATTTGGGGCTGGAGGCCACCTCTTGCATTTTTCCTTCCTCTTTCGAGTTGTCTTCTTAGTGTGGCTTGTGAACCAGTGAGGCTCTTCTTTTGCTTTCTGGTTGTTCAGTACAAACTCTAACTCCACACGACCATGTCAGTGCCTTTGCTCCTTTCAATTTTCCCTCATCCTCCTACTCATCCTCCTTTCGCTCGATCTATGTCGACACCGGTGGAGTGGTTTCGGTCCTCTCTTTTCCTGTTTTTTGGCCAGAGTTGATTGCAAATAGGCACTTCTACAGCTCTTGCTTCTCTTCTTTTCTCTTCTCTCTCTCTAGATTCTCGAACACCTGCTCTTACTCGCTCCTATAAACCACCACTCTTTGCCTAGTAATTCCACGGGGAAGAGCCCTTTAATTTAATTTAAATGTTTGTGTTTTAAATTGTTAATTATATTTTGTTTTCTCTAATTGCTTGTATGGCTTTTTTTTGTGTTCTTGAAAATCGTAGTGAACGCAAATTTGGGTTTGATTTCTGGGTTGAATACTTGAATTACTCAAATGGAGGAAGGATACATCTAGTACAAGTTTGTTTCCAAACTAATTGTGGGTGTTGGTGATGTACAATTTTATTCCACGAATTTTGCTTCTGAATTTTTTTCTTTGAACTCCATACAAGGTCAAAAAACGTCCCCGTTATGCAGCATGCTTTTGGCGCTCTTCTGGTCAGGTACTCTGTGCTTCAGGGTGGCGAATCAGTGAGGCCAATTTGGGGCTGGAGGCCCCCTGTTGCATTTTTCCTTCCTCTTTCGAGTTGTCTTCTTAGTGCGATTGGTGAATAAGTGAGGCTCTTCTTTTGCTTTCTGGTTGTTCAGCACAAACTCTAACTCCAACCCACCATGTAAGTGCCTTTGCTCCTTTGTCCTTTCAATTTTCCCTCATCCTCCTACTCAACCTCCTTCCGCTCGATCTATCTCGACAGCCATGCAGTGGTTTTTATCTTCTCCTTTCCTGTCTTTTTGCCTGAGATGGTTGCAAACAGGCACTGCTACAATGCCTTCTTCTCTTCTGTTCTCTTCTCTCTCTTTGGATTCTCGAACACCCCCTTTTACTCACTACTCTAAACCACCCCCCTCTGCCTAGTAATTCCATAGGGAAGAGCCCTTTAATTCAATTTAAATGTCTGTGTTTTAAATTTTTTATTATATTTTGCTTTGTGTAATTGATTTTATGCCTTTTTTTTGTGTCCTCGAAAATCGTAGTGAACCTAATTTTGGAGTTGATTTCTGGGTTGAAGACTTGAATTACGGTGTTGATTTCTGGGTTGAATACTTGAATTACTTGAATGGAGGAAGGATACATCCAGTACAATTTTGTGTCCAAACTAATTGTGGGTGTTGGTGATGTACAATTTTATTCCACGAATTTTGCTTCTAAATTTTATTCTTTGAGCTCCATACAACGTCTACAAACATCCCCGTTATGCAACACGCTTTTGGGGCTCTTTTGGTCAGGTACCTTGGGCTTCAGGGTGGCGAATCAGCGAGGCCGATTTGGGCCTGGAGGCCCCCTGTTGCGTTTTACTTTCCTTTTTCGAGTTGTCTTCTTAGTGTGGCTTGTGAATCAGTGAGGCTCTTCTTTTGCTTTCTGTTTGTTCAGCACTAACTCTAACTCCACACCACCACGTAAGTTCCTTTGCTCCTTTTTCCGATCAATTTCCCCTCATACTACTGCTCATCCTCCTTCCGCTCGATCTATCTCAACAGCCATGGAAGTGTTTCGATCTATCTCGACAGCCATGGAGTTGTTTTGACCTTCTCTTTTCCTGTTTTTTAGCCTGCGTTGGTTGCAAATAGGCACTGCTACATTGCCTTTTTTGCTTCTTTTCTCTTCTCCCTTCTGGATTCTCGAACACGCCCTCTAACAAAAACCATAAACCACCCCTCTCGGCGTAGTAATTCCACTGGGAAGAGCCCTTCAATTTAATTTAAATGTCTGAGTTGGTTGCAAACATGCACTGCTACAGTGCCTTCTTCTCTTCTTTTCTCTTCTCCCTGTCTGGATTCTCGAACACCCCCTCTTATTTAAAACTCTAAACCACCCCTCTCTACCTAGTAATTCCTTGGGGAAGAGCCTTTTAATTTAATTTAAATGTCTGAGTTTTAAATTTTTAATTATATTTTGCGTTGTGTAATTGATTGTGTGGTTTTTTTTGTGTTCTTGAAAATCGTAGTGAACCCAATTTTGGTGTTGATTTCTAGGTTGAACACTTGAATTACAGTGTTGATTTCTGGGTTGAAGACTTGAATTTCTCGAATGGAGGAAGGATACATCCACTACAATTTTGTGTCCAAAGTAATTGTGGGTCTTGGTGATGTACAATTTTATTCCACGAATTTTGCTTCTGAATTTTTTTTCTTGAACTCTATACAAGGTCTAAAAACGTCACCGTTGTGCAGCAGGCTTTTGGGACTCTCCTAGTTAGGTACTCTGGACTTCAGGTTGGCGAATCAACGAGGCCAATTTGGGGCTAGAGGCCCACTGTTGCATTTTACCTTGATCTTTCGAGCTCTCTTCTTAGGGTCGCTGGTGAATCAGTGAGGCTCTTCTTTTGCTTTCTGTTTGTTCAGCACTAACTCTAACTCCATACCACCATGTAAGTGCCTTTGCTCCTTTCTCCTTTCAATTTTCCCACATCCTCCTGCTAATCCTCCTTCCGCTCGATCTATCTTGGCATCCATGTAGTGGTTTCGATCTTCTCTTTGCTTGTTTATTTGCCTGAGTTGGTTGCAAACAGGCACTGCAATAGTGCCTTCTTCTCTTCTTTTCTCTTCTCCCTCTCTGGATTCTCGAACACCCCCTCTTATTCAAAACTCAAAGCACCCCTCTCTGCCTAGTAATTCCGTGGGGAAGAGCCCTTTAATTTAATTTAAATGTGTGAGTTTTAAATTTTTAATTATATTTTGCTTTGTGTAATTGATTGTGTGGTTTTTTTTTGTGTTCTTGAAAATCGTAGCGAACCCAATTTTGGTGTTGATTCTAGGTTGAACACTTGAATTACAGTGTTGATTTCTGGGTTGAATACTTGAATTTCTCGATTGGAGGAAGGATACATCGACTACAATTTTGTGTCCAAACCAATTGTGGGTGTTAGTGATGCACAATTTTATTCCACGAATTTTGCTTCTGAATTTTTTTTCTTGAACTCCATACAAGGTCTAAAAACGTCCCCATTATGCAGCAGACTTTCGGGGCTCTTTTGGCCAGGTACTCTGGACTTCAGGTTTGCGAATCAGCGAGGACCATTTGGGGCCAGAGGCCAACTGTTGTATTTTACCTTGATCTTTCGAGTTGTCTTCTTAGTGTCGCTGGTGAATCAGTGAGGCACTTCTTTTGCTTTCTCTTTGATCAGCGCTAACTCCAACTCCACACCACCATGTAAGTGCCTTTGCTCCTTTCTACTTTCAATTTTTCCTCATCCTCCTTCCGCTCGATCTATCTAACATCCATGGAGTGGTTTCGATCTTCTCTTTTCCTGTTTTTTTGCCTAAGTTGGTTATAAACAGGCACTGCTACAGTGCCTTCTTCTCTTCTTTTCTCTTCTCCCTCTCTGGATTCGCGAACAGCCCCTCTTATTCAAAACTCTAAACCACCCCTCTCTGCCTAGTAATTCCGTGAAGAGCCCTTTAATTTAATTTAAATATCTGAGTTTTAAATTTTTAATTATATTTTGCTTCGTGTAATTGATTGTGTCGTTTTTTTTTGTGTTCTTGAAAATCGTAGTGAACGCAATTTTTGTATTGATTTCTGCGTTGAACACTTGAATTACGATGTTGATTTCTAGGTTGAATACTTGAATTTCTCGAATGGAAGAAGGATACATCGACTACAATTTTGTGCCCAAGCTAATTGTGGGTCTTGGCGATGTACAATTTTATTCCACGAATTTTGCTTCTGAATTTTTTTCTTTGAACTGCATAGAAGGTCTAAAATCGTCCTCGTTATCCAGTAGTCTTTTGGGGCTCTTCTAGTCAGGTACTCTGGGCTTCAGTGTGGCAAATCAGCGAGGCCAATTTGGGGCTTGAGGCCCCCTGTTGCACTTCACCTTCTTCTTTCGAGTTGTCTTCTTATCGTGGCTTGTGAATCAGTGAGGCTCTTCTTTTGCTTTCTGTTTGTTCAGCACAAACTCTAACTCCACACCACCATGTAAGTGCCTTTGCTCCTTTGTCCTTTCAATTTTCCGTCATCCTCCTTCCGTTCGATCTATCTCGACAACCATGGAGTGGTTTCGACCTTCTCTTTTCCTATTTTTTGGCGTGAGTTGGTTGTAAACAGGCACTGCTACAGTGCCTTGTTCTCTTCTTTTCTCTTCTCCCTCTCTAGATTTTCTAACACCCCTCTTACTCAAAACTCTAAACCACCCATCTCTGCCTAGTAATTCCATGGGGAAGAGCCCTTCAACTTAATCTAAATGTCTAAGTTTTAAATTTTTCATTATATTTTGCTTTGTGTAATTGATTGTATGTTTTTTTTTTGTGTTCTTGAAAATCGGTGAACCAAATTTTTGGAATGATTTCTGGGTTGAATACTTCAATTACTAGAATGGAGGATGGATACATCGAGTGCAATTTTGTGTCCGAACTAATTGTGGGCGTTGGTGATGTACAATTTTATTCAACGAATTTTGCTTCTGAACTTTTTTCCTTGAACTCCATACAAGGTTTAAAAACGTCCCCGTTATGCAGCAGGCTTTTCAGGCTCTTCTAGTCAGGGACTCTGGACTTCAGGGTGGCGAATCAACGAGGCCAATTTGGGGTTAGTGGCCCACTGTTGCATTTTACCTTGATCTTTCGAGTTGTGTTGTTAGTTTTGCTGGTGAATCAGTGAGGCTCTTCTTTTGCTTTTTGTTTGTTCAGCACTAACTCTAACTCCACACCACCATGTAAGTGCCTTTGCTCCTTTTTCATTTCAATTTTCCATCATCCTCCTACTCATCCTCCTTCCGCTCGATCTATCTCAACACCCATGGAGTGGTTTTGATCTTCTCTTTTCCTATTTTTTGGCCTGAGTTGGTTGTAAACAGGCACTGCTACAGTGCCTTCTTCTCTTCTTTTCTCTTCTCTCTCTCTGGATTCTTGAACGCCACATCTTACTCGGTACTCTAAACCACCCCTCTCTGCCTAGTATTTCCGTGGGGAAAAGCCCTTTAATTTAATTTAAATGTCTATGTTTAAAATTTTTAATTATATTTTGCTTTGTGTAATTGATTGTGTGGTTTTTTTTTGTGTTCTTTAAAATCTTAGCAAACCCAATTTTGGTGTTGATTTTTGGGTTAAAAACTTGAATTACGGTGTTCATTTCTAGGTTGAATACTTGAATTACTCGAATGGAGGAAGGATATATCCAGTACAATTTTGTGCCGAAACTAACTGTGGGTGTTGGTAATGTATAATTTTATTTCACGAATTTTGCTTATGAATTTTTTTCCTTGAACTCCATACAAGGCCTAAAAACGTCATCGTTATGCAGCATGCTTTTGGGGCTCTTCTGGTCAGGTACTCTGGGCTTCAGTGTGGCGAATCAGCGAGGCCAATTTGGGGCTTGGGGCCCCCTGTTGCATTTCACATTCTTCTTTCGAGTTGTCTTCTTATTATGGCTTGTGAATCAGTGAGGCTCTTCTTTTGCTTTCCGGTTGTTCAGCAATCACTCTAACTCCACACCACCACTTAAGTGCCTTTGCTCCTTTCTCCTTTTAGTTTTCCGTCATCCATGGAGTGGTTTTGATCTTCTCTTTTCCTATTTTTTCGCCTGAGTTGGTTGCAAACATGCACTGCTACAGTGCCTTCGTCTCTTCTTTTCTCCTCTCCCTCTCTGGATTCTCGAACAACCCCACTTACTCAAAACTCTAAACCACCCCTCTCTGCCTAGTAATTCCATGGGGAAGAGCCCTTTATTTTAATTTAAACGTCTGATTTTTAAATTTTTAATCATATTGTGCTTTGTGTAATTGATTGTGTGGTTTTTTTTTGTGTTCTTGAAAATCATAGCGAACCCAATTTTGGTGTTGATTGTTGGGTTAAAAACTTGAATTACGGTGTTCATTTCTGTGTTGAATACTTGAATTACTCGAATGGAGGAAGGATACATCCAGTACAATTTTTTGTCCATACTAACTGTGGATGTCGATGATGTACAATTTTATTCCACGAATTTTGCTTTTGAATTTTTTTCTTTTAACTCCGTACAAGGTCTAAAAACGTCACTGTTATGCAGTAGGCTTTTGGGGCGCTTCTGGTCCGGTACTCTAGGCTTCTGGGTTGCAAATCAGCGAGGCCAATTTGGGGTCGAAGGCCACCTGTTGCATTTTTCCTTCCTCTTTCGAGTTGTCTTCCTAGTGTGGCTTGTGAATCATGGAGGCTCTTCTTTTGCTTTTCAGTTGTTCAGCACAAACTGTAACTCCACACCACCATGTAAGTGCCTTTGCTCCTTTCTCCTTTCAATTTTCCCTCATAATCCTTCCGCTCGATCTATCTCGAAACCCATGGAGTGGTTTCGATCTTCTCTTTTCCTGTTTTTTTGCCTGAGTTGGTTACAAACAGGCACTGCTACAGTGCCTGCTTCTCCTCTTTTCTCTTCTCTCTCTCTGGATTCTCGAACATCCCCTCTTACTCTAAACTCTAAACCACCCCTCTCTGCCTAGTAATTCCATGAGGAAGAGCCCTTTAATTTAATTTAAATGTTTGAGTGTTAAGTTTTTAATTATATTTTCCTTTGTGTAATTGATTGTATGGTTTTTTTTTGTGTTCTTGAAAATCATAGTGAACCCAATTTTGGCGTTGATTTCTGCGTTGAACAGTTGAATTACTCTGTTGGTTTCTGGGTTGAATACTTGAATTACTCGAATGGAGGAAGGATACATCCAGTAGAATTTTGCATCCAAACTAATTGTGGGCGTTGGTGATGTACAATTTTATTCCACGAATCTTGCTTATGAATTTTTTTCTTTGAACTCCAAACAAGGTCGAAAAACGTGCCCATTATACAGCAGGCTTTTGGGGCTATTCTGGTCAGGTACTTTGGGCGTCTGGGTGGCGAATCAGCGAGGCAAATTTAGGGTTGGAGGCCCGCTATTGCATTTTTCCTTCCTCTTTTGAGTTGTCTTCTTATTGTGGCTGGTGAATCAGTGAGGCTCTTCTTTTGCTTTCTGGTTGTTCAGCACAAACTCTGAGCCCACACCACCATTTAAGTGCCTTTGCTCCTTTCTCCTTTCAATTTTCCCTCATCCTCCTACTCATCCTCCTTCCGCTCGATCTATCTCGACAGCCATGGAGTGGTTCTGATCTGCCCTTTTCCTATTTTTTGGCATGACTTGGTTGCAAACAGGCACTGCTACAGTGCCTTCTTCTCTTCTTTTCTCTTTTCCCAGTCTGGATTCTCGAATACACCGTCTTACTCCAAAGTCTAAACCACCCCTCTCTACCTAGTAATTCCAAGGGGAAGAGCCCTTTAAATTAATTTAAATGTCTAAGTTTTAAATTTTTAATTATATTTTGCTTCGTGTAATTCATTGTACGGTTGTTTTTTGTGTTCTTGAAAATCATAGTGAACCCAATTTTGGTGTTCATTTCTGGGTTGAACACCTGAATTATGGTGTTGATTTCTGGGTTGAATACTTGAATTACTCGAATGGAGGAAGGATACATTCAGTACAATTTTGTGTCTAAACTAATTGTGGGTGTTGGTGATGCGCAATTTTATTCCACGAATTTTGCTTCTAAATTTTTTTCCTTGAACTCAACACAATGTCTAAAAACGTCCCCGTTATACAGCAGGCTTTTGTGGCTCTTCTGGTCAGGTAGTCTGGACATCTGGGTGGCGAATCAGTCAGGTCAATTTGGGGCTGGAGGCCCCCTGTTGCATTTTTCATTCCGCTTTCGAGTTGTCTTCATAGTTTGGCCTGAGTTGGTTGTAAATAGGCACTGCTACAGTACCTTCTTCTCTTCTTTCTCTCTTGATTCTCGAACACCTCGTCTTACTCCAAACTCT
>JACYFF010031954.1:55684939-55701920 GCA_017589665.1 Selenicereus undatus
CTCGATCTATCTCGACAGCGATAGAGTAGTTTGGATCTTCTCTTTTCCTGTTTTTGGCCTGAGTTGGTTGCAAATATGCACTGCTACAGTACCTTCTTCTCTTCTTTTCTCTTCTTTCTCTCTTGATACTCGAACACCTCGTCTTACTCCAAACTTTAAACCATCCCTCTCTGCATAGTATCTCCATGTAGAAGAGGCCTTTAATTTAATTTAAATGTTTGAGTTTCAAAATTTTAATTATATTTTGCTTTGTGTAATTGATTGTGTGGTTTTTTTTTTGGTTCTTGAAAATCGTAGTGAACACAATTTCGGTTTTGATTTTTGGGTAGAACACTTGAAGTACGGTGTTGATTTGTGGGTTGAATACTTGAATTACTCGAACGGAGGAGGGATACATCCAGTACAATTTTGTGTCCAAACTAATTATGGGTGTTGGTGATGTACAATTTTATTCCACGAATTTTGCTTCCGAATTTTTTTCTTTGAACTCCATACAATGTCTAAAAACGTCCCCGTTACGCAGCAGGCTTTTTGTGCTCTTCTGGTCAGGTACTCTGGGCTTCTAGGTGGCGAATCAGTGAGGCCAATTTGGGGTTGGAGGCCCCCTGTTGCATTTTTCATTCCGCTTTCGGGTTGTCTTCATAGTGTGGCTGTTGAATTAGTGAGGCTCTTCTTTTGCTTTCTGTTTGTTCAGCAAAAACTCTAACTCGACACCACCATGTAAGTGCCTTTCCTCCTTTCTCCTTTCGATTTTCCCTCATCCTCCTACTCATCCTCCTTCCGCTCGATCTATCTCGACAACCGTAGAGTGGTTTTGATCTTCTCTTTTCCTTTTTTTTGGCCTGAGTTGGTTGCAAACAGGTACTGCTACAGTGCCTCCTTCTCTTATTTTCTCTTCTCTCTCTCTGGATTCCGGAACACCCCCTGTAACTCCAAACGCTAAACCACCCCTCTCTGCCTAGTAATTCCATGGGGAAGACCTCTTTAATTTACTCTACATGTCTGCGTTTTAAATTTTTAATTATATTATATTTGTTTAATTGATTGTGTGGTTTTTTTTTGTTCTTGAAAATCGGGGTGAACCTAATTTTGATGTTAAGTTCGTGAGTATTCTACCACAAGAGGGGGTGAATTGTGGTGTCTGATTTTCGCGTTGTGAATAACAAACACCCTTGTGACTTGTTTGCAGAGAGTGTTCTCAAATATTGCAAATGCGAAAATCACCAAGATAAATGCGGAAAATAAAGCACACACAATTTTTACGTGGAAAACACCTCTAGCCCAACTGAGGTGTGAAAAACCACAACCTACCTCATGTAGGATTTAACCACTTCACTAAACCGGGCTTAACTCGTTACAAATGTAATACACCTTGTTACAACTTGCAACCACGTAACCTCCTTCTCTAAGACAGGTTACGCCACGTCCAAATCTCACCAGACTGGACACGTCCAAAGTCCACACGACTAGGACACACTCACTCACTTTCGACTGATCTGGGATCAAAGTCAACAAACACCTTACTGGGGGTGCTTCTTACTAAGCAGATGTAAGGTACAATGAAAATCCTATTATGCCAATATATTGAAAGCTCAGTTTAAACACAACTTGTGTCGGTCTTTCTTTTCTCAAGTGTAGCTCGAAAAATTCTTCTCACTAGAAAAACCACTTTTGAAATTTTCCTTTTTGCGTATGTTGTGTGTTTCTCATTTTTTCTCTCTTGCTTTCTTGTCTCTCACAATGGGAGTGAAAAAACTGAGATTTTATACACAAAAATTCAACGGTCAAGACCAAAGAATTAGTTAAGTATGGAAAACGATTTTCAAGCAAAGATACTCCCCAACGGCTAGTGATAAACTTTTCCCAAAGTATAAGGGATTTGTTATCTTAAGGGATAACCCTTATCTTCCCATAGCCGTGAAGAAGATTCAAAAGGCAACTAGAAATCTTCAGCTTTTGAATTTTATCATATCCGAAAATATAGGCAAAGGGAATCTTTTAGTTTTGGCAAATCTCCCAAAACCTGTTTTCGCAAATCTCCCATAATATTTTCAAGAAATATCCTTTCCAGAAAAATAGCAATCTTGGAGTTTAAAGAAATTATTCTGGAGATCTTGGCCAACCGAAATGAATTTTCAAAGATAACCGGGTATGGCCACTTCAGTTCAGAAACACCCTAGGCACCCTGTGTTGCAGGGTTGTTCGCAACTGGTGTTCTGAAGCACTTAGCGCAAATACCGATTCAAGAGGTGTTTAAAAAGCGTTTTCAATATTGACATATTAACAAGAGTCTAAATAAATAAAACCTATATACCCAAGACTTCTTGTTTTGAACCAGTCATCTTGTCCAAGATTTGTAGAGCTGCTGTGAACACCAAGGCCACCTTGTTTGCTGGGGTTGTTCTTTGCATTACTAGAGTTCAGGAACATGCCTTACAATCAACTATTGAGATGACATTCTTGACTTAATATAGAATCACCAATTAAAACCTGTTTTGAAGACTTGTTCTCACATGTAGCAAACCAGTTAATACAATAAAGATTACAAAGACCAGTTAGGCCTGTTTGGAGATCGTGTTTGGAGCAACATTACTTGGATAAATTTTTACACTTGGATTTGTTATCATCAAAACTTAAATATAATAACTCAACAAATTCCCCCTTTTTTATGATGACAAACCAAGTGACCATATTGACAAAACAAAAAAAATGAATGCTGATAGGGATCCACGTAAGTCAAGGTCAGGTTGGTTAGGTTCATTCGTGATACATTGTCACATTGTCAATAGGTTTTTACTCTTCTTCCCCCTTTTGGCATCATTAAAAAGCAAGAGGTACTGCAAATAGATATTCCATTGCAAAAAACAGTACAATGCCAAACACAAGACTAATAAAGGAGGAGGAGACTAGAGAGCAGCCTAGACAATCAAGGAGTAGGGGGTGGTTTCATTTGCAGAGGAGGAATGTTGGGGGCAAGGGTGGAGAGAAGGGCAAGCCAATCTTCATGGCGTTTGGCATAGAGGGCTTGTTCCTCAGCAAGAGCAGCCTTGACAGCTAAAAGCTCATCCCTGAGGCGAGCATTGTCCTCAAGAACAGCCTCAACCTTGATGGAAGGTTGCCCAGAAACAGGTGGTCGAGGTGGTCGACGACCCTGTTTGGAGACTGACCCTTCCCCAACCTCATAGCCACACCCTAGCAAAGTGTCAGTCCCAATTTCATCAACGACTTGGGCCTCCACTCGCCGTGTGAGCACTATTCCAAGGTGCTCAAACACCCTTGTCAGCAGAAACCCATACCCGAGATCATGAGCAGGGTGGTGTTCGCAATTCGCCCAATGTGGAGAATCATGATAGCCGGAAGATTTATGGGTTCCTCCCTATCCAAGAAGTCGACCAGGCACTGATCAAAAAGGTCTATTGAATTTCTCCATTGACCCCTTGGAATCACGCTCTTAATGACGAACATGAAAAGTAGTTGGTGGAGAGAGATCAGATCACCCTTTTTTACAGAGGAGGGTGTTCTCAGACCCTGTTTTTGACTAAGACGTTTGGTCACCTCTACGAGCCTGGCTGTCTCTAGGACAGTTTTGTCTTCCCTCACATACACAGCAAAACCTTGTGAGGGCACTCCCAATATGTTTCCAAGTGAGGGCGTATCAATCCTAATGCCTTGCCCATTCACAAAACTTATCACCACCCCTTCGGTGACTCTGCAGTTGGTGTAAAACTCAGCCAACTCAGGCACAGAACATCCTTGCTGGGTGCTTGCAAACAACTCAAGCCAGCCTTGGGCCCGAAGCTTGGTCAAGAACACCCCCAGAACCTGTTCCTCAAAAAGGCTTACAGACACTACCTTCCCTCTGACGACATTGCGCTTAAGCAACTGCGCATGTTTGTCAGACATAGGAGAGGGAGTGAAATGCTTTGGGCATTTGGGGGCAGGAACAGAGGTGGTAGCTTCTGGTAGGGGGGTTGTTCTGGGCTTTCGCTTGAGGGATGTTTTTGCAGGAGAGGGCTTCACAGCAGGTTTAGTGGCTGATTTTGGAGGGGCTTGATCTTCAGAGGACTCGGAAAACACCGGTGTCCCCTGTTTGAAGGTGGTGTCTTCAGAGTCAGAACTCGAGAATCCTTCGGTAGAAGAGGAAATCTCCTCGATGATAGGAGCATAGGGTTTAGAGGATCTGGGGGTCGATCTGAAAGCAATTCTCGTAGAGTTTCGAGAAGGTTGAGAAGGAGGAGAAGAGGGAGTTAGAGAGGGGCGAGACCTTGGTGGTGGTCGTGTTCTTGGCGTTCGGGTGCGCCTAACCACCATCTTTACCCTTTTCCTCTTCTCTCCAGTTTGAGAGACTAGAGGAACAGAGTCATCCCCTTGGGCAGGACTTTCTCCTGTTTTCTCACCAGAGTCCTCTTTCAGATCCATGAACAGATCATCGAAGAACGCATCCCCTGTTCTTTGAGTTGTTTCCGGGAATAGTGCAGAAGAACAGGGTTCAAAATCCCCAACGAGGGTTTCTGGGTTCTCCAAGAATTAGTCTTGGAAACTCGAAGAACCAGCAACTGCTACAGAAGAAATGGAACAAGGGATTGTTCCCACATACCCCACTAATTTTCAACCAAAGGAGTAGGGAATATCATTCAACTCAAGCCCAATACTTTTGAGGTTTAACCGATTGAGATACCCGAAGATTGTGTGGATAATTGGGCGAGGAGGAGCCGGAATCGAGGGTATAATCATGTTGTTACTCTCAGAGATTGATGAAGAATCAGTTTTGGGAGCCATTATCGCAAGGAAGAATTTCGGGTTTTGAGGGTTTTGCTAGGGTTTGAAAGCAAGAACAGAGGAGAAAGAAAGAGAGCAAGACGGGGAAGACAGATGCACGCAAGGGGGTTTTTTAAACTCCCCACCCGTTATGAAGGGCCACCTAAGGAACACCTAGAATTTAAGCAGGCAGCATACATTAATGTCAATCAAGGCATACCTGTTCGAGCCGCCTGTTCTTGAACATGCTTCTCTCATTCCAAGGTCTGTCATGAATACTCTTTCTCCATCTCCCAAGACAGCAGTATATAATCATAATAGCACACAAGACTACACATATTCGTTAAGCATAGACCACTGTTTTGATAACAAGAATTGCAAACAAGGGGATAGAACAGGTATTATAAGGTGTTTTTGTCAGCTTGATCTAACTCTGAGAACAGGTGTTCTCAGGGTGTTTTCACCAACCCCAATTCCAGTCTGTTTCTCTCAAATTGATCTCTAGCTAGTGCCTTAGTGAATATCTCAGCAATTTGATTTTTCGTTGAGTAAAAATTCATAGAAATTAAACCCTTTTCAACATTATCTCTCAAGAAATGATGTCGAATGTCAATATGTTTTGTCCTTTTGTGCTGACATGGGTTTTTGGCAATGTTAATAGCGCTAGTATTATCAAAAAAAATAGGAATACATCGAGTGTCAACACAAAAATCCTTAAGCTGTTGTCTTATCCACAACAGTTGAGCACAACATGAAGCTGCTGCAACATATTCAGCTTCTGCTGTGGACATGACAACTGAATGTTGCTTCTTGGTAGCCCAAGATACCAAACAAGGTCCAAGAAAATGAGCCATACCTGAGGTACTCTTTCTATCAACTAGGAAACCTGCATAGTCAGCGTCAGCATATCCAACAAGATCAAGATTGCAACCTCTAGGATACCATAGAGCTAAATCAGGTGTATGCTTTAAATATCTTAGTATCCGTTTAACATCCTTAAGATGAGTCTCTTTCGGATTAGACTGAAAACGAGCACATAAACCAACACTAAAAACAATATCCGGTCTACTAGCGGTTAGGTATAGAAGTGACCCAATCATGCCCCTATAGAGTTTCTCCTCAACTGAGGGACTCCCATCATCCATAACCAACTTGGTTGAAGGAAAAATAGGAGTGTCTATGGGTTTGGCCGACTCCATCCCAAAACGCTTAAGTAGCTCCTTGATATACCTTTGTTGATGGATCATGGTGCCGTTTGGAGTTTGCTTTATTTGTAAGCCTAAGAAAAAGTTAAGCTCACCCATCATGCTCATCTCAAACTCACTCCTCATCATATTTGAAAATTCATGGCATAAATCATGTTGCACCAAATATAATGTCATCTACATATATTTGGACAATCAATAAATGTTCCCCCTTAGATTTTAGAAACAAGGTATTGTCTACCTTGCCTCTTCTAAAATCATTTTCAAGTAAAAAGCTTGACAACCGTTCATACTAAGCTCTTGGAGCTTGTTTTAAACCATAAAGTGCTTTGTCAAGTTTAAAAACATGATTTGGAAAATCACCATTTTCAAAACCAGGGGGTTGTTTGACATACACCTCTTCTTTAAGGTATCCGTTTAGGAATGTACTTTTCACATCCATTTGATATAGCTTGATTTCCATATGAGCTGCAAAGGCTATTAAGATTCGAATAGCCTCAATTCTAGCAACTGGTGCAAAGGTTTCTTCATAATCAATCCCTTCTTCTTGATTGTACCCTTGAACCACCAGCCTTGCCTTGTTCCTAGTGACTGTTCCTGACTCATCTTGCTTATTTCGGAACACCCACTTGGTTCCAATGATTGTTCTCTCTACAGGTTTAGGTACAAGGTGCCACACTTTGTTTCTTTCAAATTGATGAAGCTCTTCCTGCATAGCCGTGATCCAATTTGAATCTGCAAGGGCTTCATTCACACTTTTTGGCTCAATGTTAGAAAGAAAAGCATAGAAAGCACAAAAATTCTTAAGTTTAGATCTAGTTTGCACTCCAGTATTATTATCTGACAAGGTTTGATCAAGAGGGTGCGAACTATGGTGCTTCCATGGTCTTGGATTAATTGGATCCACAGACACATGTTCTGTTCTAACTGAAGTGTGTGTAGGATCAGGCTCAAGAACACCTCCTGATCCTGTTTCTGCACCTGCTTGCAAGCTGGTTCCTGAAGTATATGGTTCCGAACATGGTTCAACGGTGTTTCCCCCGGTTTGGTTCTCACCTTGTCTACCATTTTGAGGAACAACTTCTGTACCTGTTTTCTTCAGGGTGTTCTCACCTTGTTTTTCTTGGTTCAACAATTCCTTTTGGACAAGACCTAATTCAAACTCTTCATCCTGTGCATTACTCTCATTCAAAGAGTTAGATTTATCAAAAAACACATGCACACTTTCCTCACACACACACGGTTCTTTTGTTAAAGACTTTGTATGCCTTACTGTGAGAGGAATAACCAAGAAATATTGCCACATCACTCCTTGGATCAAACTTTCCTAAAGCATCTTTCCCATTGTTATGCACGAAACATCTACAACCAAATGTTCTTAGATGCATAATGTTGGGTTTTCTGCCTTTAAGAAGTTCATAAGGAGTTTTGTTCAAAATGGGTCTAATCATGCATCTATTTATAATGTAACATGATGTGTTCAAGGCTTCTGCCCAAAAGTTGTTAGGAAGACCACTAGCAATAAGCATTGTTCTAGTCATGTCTTCTAGGGTACGATTTTTTCGTTCAACCACCCCATTCTGCTGGGGTGTTCTCGGGGCTGCGAAGTTTTGATCAACACCATGTTCATTACAATAGTTTGTAAAACTTGCATTTTCAAATTCAGTACCATGATCAGACCTCAAGCTTACCAATGAGTGTCCTACTCTCTTTTCAATCCTTTTGAGAAGGGCAATAAACCTGTCAAAGGTTTCATTCTTGGATGTCAAGAATAAAGTCCAAGTAAATCGAGAGTAATCATCCACAATTACAAGCACATACCTTTTCCCTCCTCTACTAGCTATCCTCATGGGACCACATAGATCAATATGCAATAACTCAAGAGGTCGGGTAGTGCTTACACACTTTTTAGATTTTAAAGAAGATCTGACTTGTTTTCCTTTTGCCCAAGCTTCACATACCTTGTCATCATTATACTTGACGGAAGGTAGTCCAACAACCAAATCTTTGTAAACAAGTTTGTTTAACAAGGACAGGCTTACATGACCTAGTCTCTTGTGCCATAGCATTATATCATCATTTAATGCATTTAAACAAGTCAGATTATTTTGGGGAAGAGTGGAAATACAAACTTTATAAACATTTTGACATCGCTTCCCCCTCAACACAACATTTCCTGTGTCGTCATTCACAACCAAGCAACGTGTTTTTGAAAACAATACTAGGTTGTTCTTGTCACACAGTTGGGACACACTTAGCAAATTGTGTTTTAACCCATCAACTAAGTGCACATTATCAATTGAGTGGGAGAGAGTTTTACCAATATTACCTATACCGACAATTGTCCCAGACTTGCCGTTTCCAAATACTACACTCCCACCATTCAAAGCTGTAAGTGAGAGAAAATTTGATCTTTCACCAGTCATGTGCCGTGAACACCCACTATCAACAAACCACAACTGCCTGTTTTCAAGGGTGTTAGTGGGGTTGTTCGTAAGGTTGTTCTCTCTCACTTCAGCCTGCAAAACAAATCACGGGTTAGTTTTGGGAACCCAGATCCACTTGGGTCCCATTCTTTAAGACATGTAAAGCTCATCTTTTCTAATCCAGATTTGTTTCACATACCTTTCATTCTTTTCATTGGGATGTTTTCTTAAAGGGCAAGTGTATCTATAATGACCTGTTTTACCACAATGAAAGCAAACGATGTTTTCAGGTAATCCCACATACTTCCTATGTATTGGGTAAACGGTCCGTTTATGCTTGTAACCAAGTCCCTTTTTGTTTCTATTGTGATAAGTGTTTAGCCAATCAAGGGCTTGTGAGGATTTGTTCCAGCGTTTGTTTGTGGCAAGATCAATTTCCAATTTTTCTATGGTAGCATTCAAGCTCTGCTTTTCATTTAGCAGGGATTCAACTGTTTCTTCCACTTTAGAGAGTTTTTTCTCTACTTGAGTATAATCGCCTTCTTTTAGAAAGAGATCTTCTCTAAGCACGTTAATATTCTCATGTAAACCGAGTTTTTCATTTTTAAGAATTTCATTTTCAAGCTCTAGGTCATGAACTTCTCTTTTTAGATCAGCACAGGTGTCTATCAAATTATATAGAAGTTCTTCTAAAGTGGCTTTGTTAAGACCATGTACCTTGTTCTTGAGATCTGAGAAGCTGATTGTTGATTCATCATCTGAATCTGAATCACTTTGTGCCATCAGTGCTACGACCCCTTCTTCAGCTTCAAATTCTCCTTCATCCTCAGAGGAATCTCCCCAAGCAGCCAGCATAGCTTTCGAGAATCGCTTGCCCAGATTGTTTACAGGGTGTTTTCGACCCTTTTTTCAAGGGTGTTCGGGCATCTGATCTTCTCGAAGCAGAGGACAATTTTTGACTAAGTGATCTGGTTTGCCGCACTTGAAACACCCTGTGAGCTGTTCTTTGGGGGTGTTTCTGGACTTACTGAAGTCTTTTCTTTTGTTGTCTTCCTTGACCTTTTTGAAGAATTTCTTGAATTTTCTGGACATTAGGGCCATATCTTCATTTTCAGGGTCAGAGTCAGTGTCCTCATGTGCTTTCAAGGCAAGCCCACGATCCTTCTTTTGCTCCTCTCTTTGTTGTGAGTTCTTTTGGAGTTCATAGGTTTGGAGATTACCAATCAACTCGTCGAGGGTGATCTTGTTCATGTCTTTAGCCTCTTGGATGGATGTTACTTTGGCCACCCACGTACGAGGTAGAATTCTGAGGATTTTCCTCACCAACTCTTCAGTGGTGAAGGACTTTCCCAGGGATTTTAACTCGTTCGTGATGTGGGTAAACCGTGTATACATATCCATCACAATCTCACGATCACCCATATCAAACAACTCATATTGTCGCATAAGTAGCTCAATTCTAGATTATTTAACTTGACTCGTACCTTCATGAGCAACTTGCAGGGCGTTCCAGATAGCTTGGGCTGATTCACACTCAGAGATGCGAGTGTATTCATCGGGTCCTAGGCAAAAATATAGTAGCTTCTTGGCCTTGGCATTTTTCTCCATCTTTTTATAGTCCTGGGCATCAAACTCTATGGATTCCTTGGGAACCTTCTTACCATCTTCAAGCACCTTGGTGGGAACAAGGGGCCCGTTCTTGATGAGCATCCATAACTCATAATCTTCTGCCTGAATATAATTTTCCATCCTATTCTTCCACTAACTATAATGTTGGCCGTTGAAATAGGGTGGTCGAGTAATGGATTGTCCTTCAAGGATTCCTTGTGGTGTACTCATCTTCAGCATCTCTCAAGGTGTTAGCCTTTTTGCGAGAGAACCAAGCTCTGATACCACTTGTTAACTTCGTGAGTATTCTACCACAAGAGGGGGGTGAATTGTGGTGTCTGATTTTCGCGTTGTGAATAATAAACACCCTTGTGACTTGTTTGCAGAGGGTGTTCTCAAATATTGCAAATGCGAAAATCACCAAGATAAATGCGGAAAATAAAGCACACACAATTTTTACGTGGAAAACACCTCTAGCCCAACTGAGGTGTGAAAAACCACGACCTACCTCATGTAGGATTTAACCACTTCACTAAATCGGGCTTAACTCGTTACAAATGTAACACACCTTGTTACAACTTGCAACCACGTAACCTCCTTCTCTAAGACAGGTTACACCACGTCCAAATCTCACCAGATTGGACACGTCCAAAGTACGCACGACTAGGACACACTCACTCACTTTCGACTGATCTGGGATCAAAGTCAACAAACACCTTACTGGGGGTGCTTCTTACTAAGCAGATGTAAGGAACAATGAAAATCCTATTATGCCAATATATTGAAAGCTCAGTTTAAACACAACTTGTGTCGGTCTTACTTTTCTCAAGTGTAGCTCGAAAAATTCTTCTCACTAGAAAAACCACTTTTGAAATTTTCTTTTTTGCGTATGTTGTGTGTTTCTCATTTTTTCTCTCTTGCTTTCTTGTCTCTCACAATGGGAATGAAAAAACTGAGATTTTATACACAAAAATCGAACGGTCAAGACCAAAGAATCAGCTAAGTATGGAAAACGATTTTCAAGAAAAGATACTCCCCAACGGCTAGTGCTAAACTTTTCCCAAAGTATAAGGGATTTGTTATCGTAAGGGATAACCCTTATCTTCCCATAGCCGTGAAGAAGATTCAAAAGGCAACCAGAAATCTTCAGCTTTTGAAATTTTATCATATCCGCAAATATAGGCAAAGGGAATGTTTTAGTTTTGGCAAATCTCCCAAAACCTATTTTCGCAAATCTCCTATAATATTTTCAAGAAATATCCTTTCTAGAAAAATAGCAATCTTGGAGTTTAAAGAAAGTATTCTGGAGATCTTCGCCAACCGAAATGAATTTTCAAAGATAACCGGGTATGGCCACTTCAGTTCAGAAACACCCTAGGCACCCTGTTTGCAGGGTTGTTCGCAACTGGTGTTCTAAAGCACTTAGCGCAAATACCGATTCAAGAGGTGTTTAAAAAGCGTTTTCAATATTGACATATTAACAAGAGTCTAAATAAATAAAATCTATATACCCAAGACTTCTTGTTTTGAACCAGTCATCTTGTCCAAGATTTGTAGAGCTGCTGTGAACACTAACGCCACCTTGTTTGCTGGGTTGTTCTTTGCATTGCTAGAGTTCAGGAACATGCCTAACAATCAACTGTCGAGATGGCATTCTTGACTTAATAAAGAATCACCAATTAAAACCTGTTTTGAAGACTTGTTCTCACACGTAGCAAACCATTTAATACAATAAAGATTACAAACACCAGTTAGGCCTGTTTGGAGATCGCGTTTGGAGCAACATTACTTGGACAAATTTTTACACTTGGATTTGTTATCATCAAAACTTAAATATAATAACTCAACATTATATATATTCTAGGTTTTTCGGTTGTGTAGCATATGAGCTTGCTTTTTAGTGCCTTGATTCTCCCAATGAGGACATTGTGAAGTTTTGGTGTGTGAAGTTTTGGTGTGGGAGTGAGGTGCCATTTTTTTGAAAATTTGTTAAACTTCATATCATTGAAACACTACTACTTTTCATGTTTATATATAACGCTAAACCTCATATCAATCGACAAATCGTTAAACTTCATATAAATCCATAAATCGCTAACTTCATATGAATGGATAAATCGTTAAACTTCATATAAATCGATAGATCGCTAACTTCATATGAATCGATAATCGTTAAACTTCATATCGATATCGCTAACTTCATATGAATCGATAAATCATTAAACTTAGTTCAATACAGTCAATATATATACCACGTATCGTTCAGTTTACGCTACAGTTTCCTCAAGTCACTCATAATCAATTCCAATTCAACCTGAACGAACTATAATTGATAAACTTTCATCAAAATTTACAATAAACAGGAGGAAGAGGAAACCCACCTCAAATTGAAGCTAAAGGATCCGTTTTAGGGTTCGATTTGGGTTGGCTCGATGTGGCTCGGTTCCTCCTGTTGTTGTGCCGTTGCCTCTGTCTTCCTCCGCCTTCTCCGTTCACCGTCGTGTCGCCAAAGTCCAGCGAAGGTGGCTGTGCCGGTGGCTGTCGCACGGGTCGGGGTCCCCAGACCCTAGCTCACGACCTCCCTCTCGCTGTCTTCCTCTCCCTCTCTGGCTCCGGCTTTCTCTTCCCCTGCATCTGCCTCTGTCTCTCTCTGGCCCGAATTGGGCGTCGACCGGATAGGGGGAAACGGCCGGGCGTGCGTCGGCTAGTTGCCCGCGACACCGCCATCCTCCCTCACCCTCTCCGGCGTGTGTGTGGGTCGGGCACGGGGCAGGGGTCGAAGACCCCCCCTCTCGCTGCTTCTCTGCCGAAGAGAAGGGGCTTCGACGCCTTTTATTTTTTTTCCTTCTTCCTTTTTCTTTTGCTCTTACTGCTAACTGATAATAACACCAACCCATTGTACCATAAATCCAATTTCCGATCTCCAAACCTTAAACTGTAACCATTAATACAATCATCGGTCGATTATTCGCCTTTTGATTATATTAAGGTTCGATTCTATAAATTGTAGGACGATTACCAAGGTTCGACATTCTAGCCGTATTCGGGAACCTGCTCAATGAAATGTCCGATAAAAATCCTTAATACTAATAAAACAAATAATAATAAGAATACTAATATTCTTTTCAATAAAATCAGCATTCGGGCCGACTACATCGATATTAGTTCAACCTATAACAATATAAATCGGCTTACCGAAGGGGATAAAATTTCGGGTGTTACAGAACCCGACCCCCTTCATAGAACCTTCGAACCTCCATCTCCTCTCTCCCTCTACCCCGTTCTCTCTCTTCCAGCACATCAACTTCGAAACCCAGAAACCACTTCGCCCATAGTAATCCCTAAATCCTCTACCCCCGAAACCCAGAAACCCCCGAAATCCACCCACAGTTTCGCCCATCTACAACCCCATCCCACCACCGTGAAGCACGCTGCTACTGACACGTCTACACGTTTGCCGGCTTCATCGTCACCATCCACGACACCATCCCAATCGAAGGCTGGAGATCGAGAAGGTTCGGGTATTTAAGAGGATGCAGCGACTCCATTGAAGCTTGGTTAGGTAATTTAGGAGTAGGTAGTTTTAGGTAGTTTTAGGGTTATTCTAGCTTTCAATTCCGTTTTAGGTTTAGTTTAATTTCGTTTTTCTTCTCGTTTTCGTACTCGGTTTTCAGATTGAGTTTTCGATTTAGGGTTTCGATTTATCAGTTGTTTACAGCCTTTAAATCCGTGCAATTAAGCTTTGATTTGGGATTTTTGTTCATGAATCGCGAAGTTTGGTTGCAATTTTGTCCAATTTCATTCTATTTCCCCTCTCCCCCGCTTTTGGTTCGTTCGAATGCCTGCTTTTGGGTTGTTCGATGGTTGCTTTTTGGGATTGACAGCTCTTGTGAGTATTCATCTGCCCTGTTGCCTTCGTTTTGCTTTAATTCGTCCCCCTTCCCTTGTTGCTTCATTTTAGTCGATTCTGTTGAATATTGCTGAAGTAGCTGCTTTCGTTATCCTGCTCTGTACTTTGTTCTTGTGTCTCATGCGATTCAATCTTTAGCCATTTGTGAGTCTAGTGACTTGGTTGTTAGAATTAGGATTAGGATTAATTGGTGGTTAATGGTCATGAAATTGCTTAGAATTAGTGTTAGAGTGTTCATGGTGCTGAATTGACACTACGATCAAGTTCTGAAATAATGTGGTTAGTTAACTCTGCTAAAATCATGCTTACCTCATGCTTAGTTTTGTTTAATTTGGATAATCAATACAAGGTTTAGTTTAGGTCTAGATTATTTAGGTCGTTTAAATTCTCAGTTAAAAGCAGTGCAATTAGTTTATTTGAATTAGGTTATTAGATTGCTTTATGTAATCCCATTTAGTTTAGTTAATTAGTTTAATCACTTTGTTTAAATGACCATAATCTAAACGTCTTCTCTGAGGACCGACCCTTAAGTACTATGACTGACAATCGAGTATTTAAGGTTTCTTTTCTTTAATTTAATTTTCCACCCCCCTCAAAATTGCTCAACATTTTTGGCGCCGTTGCCGGGGAAGACGGTGAGATTTGGTTATGTTTTTATTTTCTTAGTTGCTTTCGTATTTGTTTTGTTTAGTTGTTACTTTGTTTAGTTGTTATTTACTTAGTCATTTCTTGTTTCGTCATTCCATAACTATAGTTTCAAATCGATTTTTAATATCGTTTGCTTGTGAGTGTTTTGAAAAAATTTAAAAAATCCAAAAACATTTGAAAAACCTTCAAAAATCCAAAAAAAAGAGCAAAAAATCCAAAAACATTTTGAAAAACTTGAAAAATCCAAAAAAATTAGAAAATTCAAAAATTAAAAAAATAAATAATGAAAAAAATAAATAATTAAAATTTAAAATGCTAGTTTTCAGTTTCCCACAATATGAGCATGAACCTTGTTGGAGTTATTTATCGCGACTTAATGATTATCGTGCTCAATTGCATCAAACTTTTGAGAAATGGTAAATTTGTGAGGTCATCGTTGTGGGTCTAAATTCTGAATTTCGTGGTCATGTTGAGTCCATTTATCCTGGGGGTTTGTTAGCATTGTTGTCTAGATCTCAAGACGAAGTTTGGGATTTCTTTGAAAAATTAGCTTGGGATACTTACGAGTTTGAACAAGCTAAAAATAATTTTGGATACCCAACTTCCGATGAGTATGTTTTTCCTGCTAATCCTTCCCCCCCAAGATTATTTTCTAAACTCATATGACTCATTTCACTCTTATATGCCTCCTGTTTTGTGCGACTATTGTGAATCTCCTTATCATGATGCCTCTACTTGTCCTTATCATTTTACATGTGCAAGCCTAGAAAAGAAAATCAATGATATGACTGATAAAATGATAGAGACTATGAAATTGAGATTTGCTGAATATTCTCAATGTTTTAACCAGATTAGAGGGACTTATAGTGAGCCTGACTCTAGGTTAGGATCTTCTGAACCTGCAGTTAGTGTTACTGATGATTTTGCACCTTCTTATTCTACTAGGCCTGATTTGAAGGAAAACATGTGTTTGCCTAGTTTACAACAAGAAAGTGACCTCCCTCAGTCTCTATCGACAGACCTTGTACCTTGGACTAACTCACCTAAGGGCGTCATTGATGATGTTCTAGTTTCCGTCAACCTACCCACCACTTTGAACAACTTTTGTGAATCAGAAGTGGGTAAACAATCTGATCTTGATAGTGAGTTAGAAATAAGCATCACACCAGAAGTTGAGTTTCATGATTTGGAATATTCGAAAGATGTTTCACAGGAGTTGCATGATGAGATACCTGAACTCACTATGTTTGAATTAGATGATAATATTCTGCATGTAGAGTATGAATCTTTTTCTTGTGAGTTCGAGGCCCATGGAAGTTCTAATGATGGTTTTTGTGCTGATTATGAGTCATTTTCTTTTGATTCCATCCAAATCGACTTCCTTTTCGAATCTGGCAAGTCTGAATCTGTTGAGTGTGAGATCATTGTTACTAAGAATTTTACTTTAGACCAGACTCTCGTGCTTTATGACATTAACAGACTTGTGAAATTTGTATCCTCTCTTTAGCCTAAATTGCTCATTCATGCTAATATAGTTTCTAGGCCAATGACCTCACCACTGGCTCATTCTGAGTACGTTCATTTCTTTCTTGATTGGGGCCCAATTTTTGATAAGTTGAAACGGGCCCTTACCTATGCTTTATTTACTATGTGGATGTACTCAATCTGGTTCCAACTCACTCCTTTTCATTGTTGCTACACTATTGAGAGTTGGGCATCCTTGTTTGATAAGCTGTTACGTGTTCTAACGAGTTTTGATTTCAATAGCACTTTTTCAGCTTAATATGGAGTGGCTGATGCTCCATACGCTTTACAGTCTGGGTACAATATGTATCCGACCTGGTATGGTCGTTCCACCCTTCTTTTCTTTTCATTTCTATTCTTCCTTTTCGTACTTTGTTGTATATATTAAGATTTTGTAAATACTTGTTAATTGTCTTTATCTAGGGTTGTTTCTTATGTTTCATTTTGTTTCTATAGCTTAGCATGTTCTAGTTTTTCCTTTGATTTTATTTTTGTTTAGTAATTTCATTTTTGGTTTTATTTTTGTTTTTATTTGCTTTTATTCTTTTGGTTTAGTTGGCAATTTAGTAGGTCCTTGATTTTTGTTTTGGTTTTGTTTTTGTAATATGTGTGTTTTCTTTGATTTTAGTTTTGCTTTTCATTGTCATTTTGGTTTTCTTTTGTTTTTGGTTTTATGTTTTTTTGTGGTGTTCTAGTATTATATATTCTAGGTTTTCCGGTTGTTTAGTTTATGGACTTGCTTTTTAGCGTCTTAATTTTCCCAATGAGGACATTGTGAAGTTTTGGTGTGGGAGTGAGGTGCCATTTTTTTTGAAAATATTTGATGATTTTTGTTGTTTTTGGGAACATTTGTAGTATTTTTGATTAGTTTGAATCCCCTATGCTTTAGTTATTAGCTTGTA